>JAWMAG010000191.1:2500-617865 GCA_037013455.1 Ceratitis rosa | reverse complement strand
ATAATATAATAATAATAATAATAATAATAATAATAATAATAATAATAATAATAATAATAAATAATAATAATAATAATAATAATAATAATAATAATAATAATAATAATAATAATAATAATAATAATAATAATAATAATATAATAATAATAATAATAATAATAATAATAATAATAATAATAATAATAATAATAATAATAATAATAATAATAATAATAATAATAATAATAATAATAATAATAATAATAATAATAATAATAATAATAATAATAATAATAATAATAATAATAATAATAATAATAATAATAATAATAATAATAATAATAATAATAATAATAATAATAATAATAATAATAATAATAATAATAATAATAATAATAATAATAATAATAATAATAATAATAATAATAATAATAATAATAATAATAATAATAATAATAATAATAATAATAATAATAATAATAATATAATAATAATAATAATAATAATAATAATAATAATAATAATAATAATAATAATAATAATAATAATAATAATAATAATAATAATAATAATAATAATAATAATAATAATAATAATAATAATAATAATAATTATAATAATAATAATAATAATAATATAATAATAATAATAATAATAATAATAATAATAATAATAATAATAATAATAATAATAATAATAATAATAATAATAATAATAATAATAATAATAATAATAATAATAATAATAATAATAATAATAATAATAATAATAATAATAATAATAATAATAATAATAATAATAATAATAATAATAATAATAATAATAATAATAATAATAATAATAATAATAATAATAATAATAATAATAATAATAATAATAATAATAATAATAATAATAATAATAATAATAATAATAATAATAATAATAATAATAAAATAATAATAATAATAATAATATAATAATAATAATAATAATAATAATAATAATAATAATAATAATAATAATAATAATAATAATAATAATAATAATAATAATAATAATAATAATAATAATAATAATAATAATAATAATAATAATAATAATAATAATAATAATAATAATAATAATAATAATAATAATAATAATAATAATAATAATAATAATAATAATAATAATAATAATAATAATAATAATAATAATAATAATAATAATAATAATAATAATAATAATAATAATAATAATAATAATAATAATAATAATAATAATAATAATAATAATAATAATAATAATAATAATAATAATAATAATAATAATAATAATAATAATAATAATAATAATAATAATAATAATAATAATAATAATAATAATAATAATAATAATAATAATAATAATAATAATAATAATAATAATAATAATAATAATAATAATAATAATAATAATAATAATAATAATAATAATAATAATAATAATAATAATAATAATAATAATAATAATAATAATAATAATAATAATAATAATAATAATAATAATAATAATAATAATAATAATAATAATAATAATAATAATAATAATAATAATAATAATAATAATAATAATAATAATAATAATAATAATAATAATAATAATAATAATAATAATAATAATAATAATAATAATAATAATAATAATAATAATAATAATAATAATAATAATAATAATAATAATAATAATAATAATAATAATAATAATAATAATAATAATAATAATAATAATAATAATAATAATAATAATAATAATAATAATAATAATAATAATAATAATAATAATAATAATAATAATAATAATAATAATAATAATAATAATAATAATAATAATAATAATAATAATAATAATAATAATAATAATAATAATAATAATAATAATAATAATAATAATAATAATAATAATAATAATAATAATAATAATAATAATAATAATAATAATAATAATAATAATAATAATAATAATAATAATAATAATAATAATAATAATAATAATAATAATAATAATAATAATAATAATAATAATAATAATAATAATAATAATAATAATAATAATAATAATAATAATAATAATAATAATAATAATAATAATAATAATAATAATAATAATAATAATAATAATAATAATAATAATAATAATAATAATAATAATAATAATAATAATAATAATAATAATAATAATAATAATAATAATAATAATAATAATAATAATAATAATAATAATAATAATAATAATAATAATAATAATAATAATAATAATAATAATAATAATAATAATAATAATAATAATAATAATAATAATAATAATAATAATAATAATAATAATAATAATAATAATAATAATAATAATAATAATAATAATAATAATAATAATAATAATAATAATAATAATAATAATAATAATAATAATAATAATAATAATAATAATAATAATAATAATAATAATAATAATAATAATAATAATAATAATAATAATAATAATAATAATAATAATAATAATAATAATAATAATAATAATAATAATAATAATAATAATAATAATAATAATAATAATAATAATAATAATAATAATAATAATAATAATAATAATAATAATAATAATAATAATAATAATAATAATAATAATAATAATAATAATAATAATAATAATAATAATAATAAATAATAATAATAATAATAATAATAATAATAATAATAATAATAATAATAATAATAATAATAATAATAATAATAATAATAATAATAATAATAATAATAATAATAATAATAATAATAATAATAATAATAATAATAATAATAATAATAATAATAATAATAATAATAATAATAATAATAATAATAATAATAATAATAATAATAATAATAATAATAATAATAATAATAATAATAATAATAATAATAATAATAATAATAATAATAATAATAATAATAATAATAATAATAATAATAATAATAATAATAATAATAATAATATATAATAATAATAATAATAATAATAATAATAATAATAATAATAATAATAATAATAATAATAATAATAATAATAATAATAATAATAATAATAATAATAATAATAATAATAATAATAATAATAATAATAATAATAATAATAATAATAATAATAATAATAATAATAATAATAATAATAATAATAATAATAATAATAATAATAATAATAATAATAATAATAATAATAATAATAATAATAATAATAATAATAATAATAATAATAATAATAATAATAATAATAATAATAATAATAATAATAATAATAATAATAATAATAATAATAATAATAATAATAATAATATAATAATAATAATAATAATAATAATAATAATAATAATAATAATAATAATAATAATAATAATAATAATAATAATAATAATAATAATAATAATAATAATAATAATAATAATAATAATAATAATAATAATAATAATAATAATAATAATAATAATAATAATAATAATAATAATAATAATAATAATAATAATAATAATAATAATAATAATAATAATAATAATAATAATAATAATAATAATAATAATAATAATAATAATAATAATAATAATAATAATAATAATAATAATAATAATAATAATAATAATAATAATAATAATAATAATAATAATAATAATAATAATAATAATAATAATAATAATAATAATAATAATAATAATAATAATAATAATAATAATAATAATAATAATAATAATAATAATAATAATAATAATAATAATAATAATAATAATAATAATAATAATAATAATAATAATAATAATAATAATAATAATAATAATAATAATAATAATAATAATAATAATAATAATAATAATAATAATAATAATAATAATAATAATAATAATAATAATAATAATAATAATAATAATAATAATAATAATAATAATAATAATAATAATAATAATAATAATAATAATAATAATAATAATAATAATAATAATAATAATAATAATAATAATAATAATAATAATAATAATAATAATAATAATAATAATAATAATAATAATAATAATAATAATAATAATAATAATAATAATAATAATAATAATAATAATAATAATAATAATAATAATAATAATAATAATAATAATAATAATAATAATAATAATAATAATAATAATAATAATAATAATAATAATAATAATAATAATAATAATAATAATAATAATAATAATAATAATAATAATAATAATAATAATAATAATAATAATAATAATAATAATAATAATAATAATAATAATAATAATAATAATAATAATAATAATAATAATAATAATAATAATAATAATAATAATAATAATAATAATAATAATAATAATAATAATAATAATAATAATAATAATAATAATAATAATAATAATAATAATAATAATAATAATAATAATAATAATAATAATAATAATAATAATAATAATAATAATAATAATAATAATAATAATAATAATAATAATAATAATAATAATAATAATAATAATAATAATAATAATAATAATAATAATAATAATAATAATAATAATAATAATAATAATAATAATAATAATAATAATAATAATAATAATAATAATAATAATAATAATAATAATAATAATAATAATAATAATAATAATAATAATAATAATAATAATAATAATAATAATAATAATAATAATAATAATAATAATAATAATAATAATAATAATAATAATAATAATAATAATAATAATAATAATAATAATAATAATAATAATAATAATAATAATAATAATAATAATAATAATAATAATAATAATAATAATAATAATAATAATAATAATAATAATAATAATAATAATAATAATAATAATAATAATAATAATAATAATAATAATAATAATAATAATAATAATAATAATAATAATAATAATAATAATAATAATAATAATAATAATAATAATAATAATAATAATAATAATAATAATAATAATAATAATAATAATAATAATAATAATAATAATAATAATAATAATAATAATAATAATAATAATAATAATAATAATAATAATAATAATAATAATAATAATAATAATAATAATAATAATAATAATAATAATAATAATAATAATAATAATAATAATAATAATAATAATAATAATAATAATAATAATAATAATAATAATAATAATAATAATAATAATAATAATAATAATAATAATAATAATAATAATAATAATAATAATAATAATAATAATAATAATAATAATAATAATAATAATAATAATAATAATAATAATAATAATAATAATAATAATAATAATAATAATAATAATAATAATAATAATAATAATAATAATAATAATAATAATAATAATAATAATAATAATAATAATAATAATAATAATAATAATAATAATAATAATAATAATAATAATAATAATAATAATAATAATAATAATAATAATAATAATAATAATAATAATAATAATAATAATAATAATAATAATAATAATAATAATAATAATAATAATAATAATAATAATAATAATAATAATAATAATAATAATAATAATAATAATAATAATAATAATAATAATAATAATAATAATAATAATAATAATAATAATAATAATAATAATAATAATAATAATAATAATAATAATAATAATAATAATAATAATAATAATAATAATAATAATAATAATAATAATAATAATAATAATAATAATAATAATAATAATAATAATAATAATAATAATAATAATAATAATAATAATAATAATAATAATAATAATAATAATAATAATAATAATAATAATAATAATAATAATAATAATAATAATAATAATAATAATAATAATAATAATAATAATAATAATAATAATAATAATAATAATAATAATAATAATAATAATAATAATAATAATAATAATAATAATAATAATAATAATAATAATAATAATAATAATAATAATAATAATAATAATAATAATAATAATAATAATAATAATAATAATAATAATAATAATAATAATAATAATAATAATAATAATAATAATAATAATAATAATAATAATAATAATAATAATAATAATAATAATAATAATAATAATAATAATAATAATAATAATAATAATAATAATAATAATAATAATAATAATAATAATAATAATAATAATAATAATAATAATAATAATAATAATAATAATAATAATAATAATAATAATAATAATAATAATAATAATAATAATAATAATAATAATAATAATAATAATAATAATAATAATAATAATAATAATAATAATAATAATAATAATAATAATAATAATAATAATAATAATAATAATAATAATAATAATAATAATAATAATAATAATAATAATAATAATAATAATAATAATAATAATAATAATAATAATAATAATAATAATAATAATAATAATAATAATAATAATAATAATAATAATAATAATAATAATAATAATAATAATAATAATAATAATAATAATAATAATAATAATAATAATAATAATAATAATAATAATAATAATAATAATAATAATAATAATAATAATAATAATAATAATAATAATAATAATAATAATAATAATAATAATAATAATAATAATAATAATAATAATAATAATAATAATAATAATAATAATAATAATAATAATAATAATAATAATAATAATAATAATAATAATAATAATAATAATAATAATAATAATAATAATAATAATAATAATAATAATAATAATAATAATAATAATAATAATAATAATAATAATAATAATAATAATAATAATAATAATAATAATAATAATAATAATAATAATAATAATAATAATAATAATAATAATAATAATAATAATAATAATAATAATAATAATAATAATAATAATAATAATAATAATAATAATAATAATAATAATAATAATAATAATAATAATAATAATAATAATAATAATAATAATAATAATAATAATAATAATAATAATAATAATAATAATAATAATAATAATAATAATAATAATAATAATAATAATAATAATAATAATAATAATAATAATAATAATAATAATAATAATAATAATAATAATAATAATAATAATAATAATAATAATAATAATAATAATAATAATAATAATAATAATAATAATAATAATAATAATAATAATAATAATAATAATAATAATAATAATAATAATAATAATAATAATAATAATAATAATAATAATAATAATAATAATAATAATAATAATAATAATAATAATAATAATAATAATAATAATAATAATAATAATAATAATAATAATAATAATAATAATAATAATAATAATAATAATAATAATAATAATAATAATAATAATAATAATAATAATAATAATAATAATAATAATAATAATAATAATAATAATAATAATAATAATAATAATAATAATAATAATAATAATAATAATAATAATAATAATAATAATAATAATAATAATAATAATAATAATAATAATAATAATAATAATAATAATAATAATAATAATAATAATAATAATAATAATAATAATAATAATAATAATAATAATAATAATAATAATAATAATAATAATAATAATAATAATAATAATAATAATAATAATAATAATAATAATAATAATAATAATAATAATAATAATAATAATAATAATAATAATAATAATAATAATAATAATAATAATAATAATAATAATAATAATAATAATAATAATAATAATAATAATAATAATAATAATAATAATAATAATAATAATAATAATAATAATAATAATAATAATAATAATAATAATAATAATAATAATAATAATAATAATAATAATAATAATAATAATAATAATAATAATAATAATAATAATAATAATAATAATAATAATAATAATAATAATAATAATAATAATAATAATAATAATAATAATAATAATAATAATAATAATAATAATAATAATAATAATAATAATAATAATAATAATAATAATAATAATAATAATAATAATAATAATAATAATAATAATAATAATAATAATAATAATAATAATAATAATAATAATAATAATAATAATAATAATAATAATAATAATAATAATAATAATAATAATAATAATAATAATAATAATAATAATAATAATAATAATAATAATAATAATAATAATAATAATAATAATAATAATAATAATAATAATAATAATAATAATAATAATAATAATAATAATAATAATAATAATAATAATAATAATAATAATAATAATAATAATAATAATAATAATAATAATAATAATAATAATAATAATAATAATAATAATAATAATAATAATAATAATAATAATAATAATAATAATAATAATAATAATAATAATAATAATAATAATAATAATAATAATAATAATAATAATAATAATAATAATAATAATAATAATAATAATAATAATAATAATAATAATAATAATAATAATAATAATAATAATAATAATAATAATAATAATAATAATAATAATAATAATAATAATAATAATAATAATAATAATAATAATAATAATAATAATAATAATAATAATAATAATAATAATAATAATAATAATAATAATAATAATAATAATAATAATAATAATAATAATAATAATAATAATAATAATAATAATAATAATAATAATAATAATAATAATAATAATAATAATAATAATAATAATAATAATAATAATAATAATAATAATAATAATAATAATAATAATAATAATAATAATAATAATAATAATAATAATAATAATAATAATAATAATAATAATAATAATAATAATAATAATAATAATAATAATAATAATAATAATAATAATAATAATAATAATAATAATAATAATAATAATAATAATAATAATAATAATAATAATAATAATAATAATAATAATAATAATAATAATAATAATAATAATAATAATAATAATAATAATAATAATAATAATAATAATAATAATAATAATAATAATAATAATAATAATAATAATAATAATAATAATAATAATAATAATAATAATAATAATAATAATAATAATAATAATAATAATAATAATAATAATAATAATAATAATAATAATAATAATAATAATAATAATAATAATAATAATAATAATAATAATAATAATAATAATAATAATAATAATAATAATAATAATAATAATAATAATAATAATAATAATAATAATAATAATAATAATAATAATAATAATAATAATAATAATAATAATAATAATAATAATAATAATAATAATAATAATAATAATAATAATAATAATAATAATAATAATAATAATAATAATAATAATAATAATAATAATAATAATAATAATAATAATAATAATAATAATAATAATAATAATAATAATAATAATAATAATAATAATAATAATAATAATAATAATAATAATAATAATAATAATAATAATAATAATAATAATAATAATAATAATAATAATAATAATAATAATAATAATAATAATAATAATAATAATAATAATAATAATAATAATAATAATAATAATAATAATAATAATAATAATAATAATAATAATAATAATAATAATAATAATAATAATAATAATAATAATAATAATAATAATAATAATAATAATAATAATAATAATAATAATAATAATAATAATAATAATAATAATAATAATAATAATAATAATAATAATAATAATAATAATAATAATAATAATAATAATAATAATAATAATAATAATAATAATAATAATAATAATAATAATAATAATAATAATAATAATAATAATAATAATAATAATAATAATAATAATAATAATAATAATAATAATAATAATAATAATAATAATAATAATAATAATAATAATAATAATAATAATAATAATAATAATAATAATAATAATAATAATAATAATAATAATAATAATAATAATAATAATAATAATAATAATAATAATAATAATAATAATAATAATAATAATAATAATAATAATAATAATAATAATAATAATAATAATAATAATAATAATAATAATAATAATAATAATAATAATAATAATAATAATAATAATAATAATAATAATAATAATAATAATAATAATAATAATAATAATAATAATAATAATAATAATAATAATAATAATAATAATAATAATAATAATAATAATAATAATAATAATAATAATAATAATAATAATAATAATAATAATAATAATAATAATAATAATAATAATAATAATAATAATAATAATAATAATAATAATAATAATAATAATAATAATAATAATAATAATAATAATAATAATAATAATAATAATAATAATAATAATAATAATAATAATAATAATAATAATAATAATAATAATAATAATAATAATAATAATAATAATAATAATAATAATAATAATAATAATAATAATAATAATAATAATAATAATAATAATAATAATAATAATAATAATAATAATAATAATAATAATAATAATAATAATAATAATAATAATAATAATAATAATAATAATAATAATAATAATAATAATAATAATAATAATAATAATAATAATAATAATAATAATAATAATAATAATAATAATAATAATAATAATAATAATAATAATAATAATAATAATAATAATAATAATAATAATAATAATAATAATAATAATAATAATAATAATAATAATAATAATAATAATAATAATAATAATAATAATAATAATAATAATAATAATAATAATAATAATAATAATAATAATAATAATAATAATAATAATAATAATAATAATAATAATAATAATAATAATAATAATAATAATAATAATAATAATAATAATAATAATAATAATAATAATAATAATAATAATAATAATAATAATAATAATAATAATAATAATAATAATAATAAAAATAACAGTTCTGGAAAATTCAGATCTCAAAATAATGTAAGAGATAGCAAATTTTCGGGACAATTTCAACAATTAGGGAACTCAAGACCAAACTCCAATCAACTTCGTTGGACTCCTCATAAATATAATCAACCAGAACCCATGGAAATTGACAATGTAGAAATAAATTAGAGTAAACCTCAGGTGGCAGGCCACCCTAATCACAAGTTTGGCCAAAATCGCTTAAACTTGGGTAGGCAAAGCCCAGAAGGACCTGAAATTGATAGTACCGTTTGTTTACGAAGCAGTCACAGAATGCCTGCCAAAGATAAAATTATATATTGAAAATAAGGAATACGTAGCACTAAAAGATACAGGTGCTAGCCTTAGTTTAATTAATAAAAAAGTAAATGACTTTAAAATATATAAATTGAAATATCCCATAACATTTAGTACATTGACAAATTAAGATAGAATAAATCATGAAATACTCACAAAAAGTCCAGAACAATTTAATTTACCAAACAACGCCAGGATTCGGTGAAGGTCACTCCATTAAAAGGAAGAACATATGATTTCGTTATAGGTATCGATGTACTAAACTTTATAAATGCCCAAATAAATATAAAAAATGACAAAAAACACAAAATGGAGAGGTATCCCATTTTCTTAACAACCCTTATGAATTTAATCAAATTTGTACGCTGGCGATCCTACATCTTTTGAATAACGAAGAACGTAAAGAAATTATAAAATTATTAAACCGATATAACAAATTATTGTTTAGAGAAGGTGATTTACTAATTAATGCAACAGAAATTCAACATGAAATAAAAACCTTTACACAAGAGCAAATTTATTCAAAACTATATAGATGTCCTCCTCAACACGTAACAGAAGTAAGGAAACAGATCAGAGAAATGGAAGAGCAAGGTATAATTAGAAAAACCCATTCAAGATATGCAAGCCCACTTATAGTCGTACCGAAGAAAACGGATAATTCAGGTGAAAAAAATATCGTTTAGTAATCGACATAGAAAGTTAAATGAAATAACTATAGACGACAAATATCCTTTACCCAATATAGACTCATTCCAAGATAAATTAGGTAGAGCTCAGTATTTTACAACATTAGACTTAGCAAAAGGTTATCATCAAATTCTAGTAAAAGAAGAAGACAGAGAAAAAACTGCCTTCGTAACCCCACATGGCTTATATGAATTTATAAGGATGCCATTTGGCCTTAAGAATGCAGTAGCCACATTCCAACGGCTGATGAATGAAATCTTAGATGATATTTTGATCTTTAGCACTTCTTTAACTGAGCATATTAAAGCAATACGAGACATTTTCAAAGTTCTTGAAAGTAAAAATTTGAAGATACAAATAGATAAATTCAACTTTCTGAAGAAAGAAACTGAATTTGTAGGGCACATTTTAACAAAGGAGGGAATGAAACCAAATCCAAATAAAATTGGAATTATTCAAAATTTAGAATTACCACGAACCGAAAAATAGATAAAAAGCTTTTTGGGAATAACGGGTTATTATCGCAAATTCATGAAGGATTATGCAAAAATAGCACAACCTATCACAAAATATTTAAAGAAAGGCGCAAAAAATAATATGAAAGATCACCCAGTGTGCTACGCTTCAAGAACATTAAATAATCATGAGAAAAACTACTCTGCAACAGATAAAAAACTCCTTGCAATAATGTGGACACTATTTCAAAAAATGAGGGAGGTAAAGATTCGGATATGGATATTCTTTCAAATAATAATATTGAAGATGACGTGTCTATGGCAACAATACACTCAGCACAAGAAGACTTACAGCCTTATTATGTATTGCGAAGCGAACGTTCGTTTCGTGTCAGACACGAATCGTTCGCATATTTGTATTACGTATTTCGAACACAAAGCCAAACGATAACAGCTGATTCTTACGTGAAATATTATTGAAACGTACATTCTCTATTACGAATAGTATGCAAAACAACGAAGAGATATGTCAAATTCAAACGAAAGCTAATTTGGTATCGTTGTGTTAAATTCAAAATGGACAAGCCATCTAAAAAAAAGGTATTATTAACTAATTCACTCATTGCTTGATTTGAAATAACATATTAAACTTATTTCGGCGTTAAGAAAAGTACAAGCATCCAAACATCCCAAGTTTACGCGAAATTACTGCAATTTCATCAAGACAGGTTGCTGCAATTGAGAATTTAATTGAAATTTTAAAAAACAAATAAAACTATTAATAAATCATAAAATTTGCTTGAATGGTAGTTGTGCTTTTCCATTACATTTTATTTTGTATCTATATTTTTTGAAAATTTACAATCACCGTATTGTAAATAAACAAATACAAATGTCAACGAACGAGAATATAAAGAAGGAATGAGCAAATGAGCACTGCCAGATTTTTAAAATGTAACAACAACAACATGTTATTTGACAAATGATTCCTTCTAACATTTCATTGTTACGTAGGCAACGTAAGGGTTGACGAACAATATAGGGAATGTCAATGCTGTACGAAATCGTCCGGAGACGATTCGTTCGTCAGACCTTTCGTTCGCAATACATAATAAGGCTGTTAAGTGATCACTTTTTTACAAAAGAAGAAATAGTGAATAAATATAAAAATCAAATAATTTTAACAAATAACAAAACAGAAGAATACAAAGAAATACATGGGAAGAGAATTATTTTTATTGCAGAATGTGACTTTGAACCAAAGGGAGATATTTTTAGAAGATATATTTCCAAAGATAAAATTGGCATTTATTCAGAGTTATCAGAGCATAACTATAATTTGGTGCAGCAAACGTTAATAGATATGTATTCAAATGATAGTCATAGAGCAATAGACATTGAGACAGAAGTTGAAGCCATAAAAAAAATTTCATTCTATCATATTAGGGAAAGTATGCATTCAGGAATAATAGAAACTTATTACAACATTAAAAATAAAATATATTACCCAAAACTTATGGAACTAATTCTCATTGTTATACACCAATGCGATCTCTGCCAACAAGTAAAACACGATATAAGTCCGATAAAAAATAAATTTCAACTTACAGAAACACCATCAGATAAAAACCATATTATACACATTGATACGTATGTAATTAAAGGTAATCGTTTTTTAACTACAATAGACAAATTCTCAAAATTTAGAGCAGCTTACTCACTGAACGATAGAAATCCTATTACAATAATTGAACAATTAGAAGAACATTTCACAAAAATAAGAAAACCAGATAAAATTATAGCTGATAACGAATTTAAAGCAGCACGAATTCAGGAATTCTTGAGCCAAGAAGGAATTCAACTGCATTTAACAAAACCCAATATTCATATGGGTAATGCAGATATAGAAAGGATGCAATAGTACATTTGTTTGGTATAAATTTAGAATTTTATACCAAACAAACAAAGAACTTCCGATAAAATAATTAATCCAAAGAGCAATAAGAAACTATAACAATCGTTATCATTCAAGTATCCAGTATACACCGAATGAAGTTCAATATGGAAGAATAGAGAAAGAAAAAGTTAGGAAGAATCTAGAAAGTAACAAATTAAGGGTTATACAAAGACTAAATAAAACCAGAAAAGAATACAAAGAAATAAGAGAAGAAGGATATATTAAGAATTATAAAGCTATTAGACACAAAGAGCAACCAAGGTATAGTAAAGAAAAATTAAAAAATGTTCACCCTAGCAACATAAAAAAGCCGTCGAAATTTTCAGGTACTAACTATGATACTGGTTCTGTCAACGCAACCGAGTAACAGCACAATGAGTCTAACCGAACTAGTAGATCAAACAGGATTTGTTGACTTACAAATAAGAGACCACGAAATAGTTAAGGACAGTGACATAGTATTACACATAATTGACGTTAAACAAATAGAAAATATTATTAATTGAATGACGGACACCATACCATATATACCATAAATGCGAGAGGTACTGTAGCTAAATGGACAGTTGGAACCAGAGAACGTAAATACAACGAGAAGGTCCAGAGCGTGCCGATTGTCATTTTGTTCCGCTTTGCAGTCGACGCCAGATTTCTAGTGCATTTCACCCCGGGTATCGATGAGCGCTGTTCATCACAACTTAACAGAGAACTAGCAGAATTTTGCTCAAAATAGTAGGAGTACAATAATGAGAATATCCATGCAAAATTGATAAAAACCTATTCAAGATAAATGTAAACACGTAGATGAGTATTATCAGAAATGTCTGATTTCAATTTCTGTTTATTTGCTTCAAATAATTTGCAAATTTAAACATTTTTAATTTATTAATTTATCAAATCATATGATAGTATGTACTTACAAATTTCTCCTTTGAATTAATAATTTTTTAAGGATAAAATTAATGGTAGTCATGATAATTGAGACATAATAAAAGATATTTAATAAAATTATTTTATATATTATTTATTTATAGGGTAAATATCGAAATAAGTAAACAACTCAAAATTCATTCATCCATTTCAACGTAAGAGCCTTCGTACATAGTATATATGTATGTATGCACATAAAAATGTATTAAGAAGAAGCAAAAACGTACACATCTAGCAAAAAAAATACCACGCCATCACCATGACAACGCTATTTGAATGGCCGCTGCTAGTTCAATTGCAAAAATATCCTTCTCAAGACGAACGCTGGCGCACCGTCTACTATACGAGCTGCGCAAGCAGCACACATCCCCCCGCATGCGACTCGCCTACAAACCAAAGTGCCAAAAATTGGAAGTTGACCAAATTTGTGTCTTCTTCGACAACAGCAAATCGCGCTATCGATAGAGTGAACTTTTCTTTAGTATTATAAAACGTATTTTAAATGAATGCCAAACAAATGTTTAGAAAAAAGTCTCACTATTTTTAAACATGAATTTTTTAATTTAATTTATCTTTAGCAATTCGAAAAATTTTAAGATTTAATAGAAACCTAAAATCTATGAGAAATTAATTATAATATATACAAATGACTCCTATAACTTCTAAAACTTTTTCGATTATTAAATTCATACGTATTTTAATTATGAAAAATATAGGAATGTTATTTAAAAATGTTTATTAACTTAGAGAAGTTAAAGATTTTAATAAAAATTTCAAATCTATGAAGTTATATAACAATCACTCCTATAGCTGTTGATTAGTGATTGATATATTCGTGGTATACAAAGTTTACTGTACCTGAATACGTACACCAAAATGCCAAAAATATGAAATCTAGCTAAAATTTTGTGATCGTTATTAAGATTGTGTGCGTTTTGTGTATACATATTAAATTGCTTGCATGTATGGGTTTTCACTTCGAAGTGAATTCAATATCAATTTTTAGATTTTTGCTAAAATTTTACTTCGACTTGCGGAAACTGTTTGTAGATGAAGAGTTTTTGTTGCTTCGTCTACTTTTCTTCATTGAAATCAAATGTTCTAGAATATTCTAGAACATTCTAGAAGTTTCTGGAATTTTTAGAATATTTTAGAATGTTAGCACAAAATCCTCGCCACCACAATTCATCTTGTCGACAAGGTGCATGCGGGAAGGCAAGGAAATGCTTGCTGGGCAATATGAGCTAACAGGCGAACAGCAAATTTAGTAGCAAGATGCCTATTTGCTTCATTTCTGCAGACGATGATTGAATTTTTGTCAGTGGTAAGAATTTGAAGCAACGCTCGTGGACGATACATGAATGTTACGGGTTGAAGGAAGAAGGGTACGGTAATGTCTGTTGTTGTTGCTTAACTTTTCGCGACCATGATGATTTTGTGTGTTTGCGTTTTTTTTGACACTGTCGAGAAGAAGCAACTTGTTGACGTGGCATGTGCGGTGGCGCTTATGAATGACCGCACTTTGCTTTGTTGTAGGGCGCAGACGTCTATGAATGAAAATGTTATTGTTGTTTTGATTTCAGATGTGTTAATGTGTTTGTATGTTTTTGCATATGCGTATATGAATATACATACATATGTACATATGCATATATGCGTATAAGTATTTCTTGAGGCAGGTCAGTATTTTGTATGGTAGTATGTACATATGTACAAATGAATGTATTTAAAGAATTATAAGTTAATAAAAATATTAATCAAACATCTCATTAATTTGTAACAAATACAATTCATATATAAATAAGCCTCCTTATAAAAAATTCTATTGCGTAATGCCGACGACAAATCGTCCCTTTATGAGGGCATACATTCAATATTTACTACTAGATAATACAGAAATTTGAGTAAGATGTAAAATAAATTTGCTTTAATGAAATTTATCCTTTCACCCCTATTCCAAAAAATTTATTAATATTTTGAAAATAATATTTTCGTTTATTTTGATAACAAACAAGCCTACAAAATTCGTTATCTGAATTTAACATAAGCAAAGTTATTTGGAGACAGAGCACTACATTTCTGAGCATATTTATTTTTAATACGCTCAGTAATGTTATGCATCAATAGCAAACTCTGTTAGTTTCTGGCGGCCTGTGGTGAAATGCATCCATCGAAGCTTGGCATCTTTTGACAGTTTACACGCTGGTCCGCAATTGAACCTTCTCGTTGTATTTACGTTCTCTGTTGGAACAATGGACGACGAAGGTAGACAGATGATACAAAAACATTAATCACAAACTGACAAAACCCTAGACGAACAGGTACAGATAAACAATCACTTTAATTTAGCGATAAATCAGATAAGAAATATTGTGAAAAATGATAGAAAAGAAATTGAAAAAGGTGTTAATACTATAAGAAAAATTGTAGACAAAGAATATCAACAACACATGCATCTACAACAAATGACAAAAATCTAATTTATAAACAGTAAAATAGAACAAATTCAAAACAATGTTGTCTCAGCCCAATACGGGTTAGTTCACCCAAATATTTTGACAAATAATGAAATTGAAAAATATAACATTAACTTTAATAAATTAAAATACTTGAAATTAGGAATAGCAACTTTTAATAATACTTATTTAATATTAAGCATTAAAATAACAAAATTGTTCATACAAGTAAAAATAACGAAAATTATACCATTACCAAATAAAAATTAAAAAGAAATAGAATCAAGAATAGAGGTAGTATTCACATATAAAGATAAAACTATGCAATTTGAAGAAAGTAAATATTTCAGACAATTAAAACCCAGTAACCTTTGTATATTAACAAAAAACTGTAAACTAATAACAAACATAAAAATAATAATATTATTTTAAACGGTAATTATGTAATTCAGTTTAACAATTGTTCAATAAAAATTAATGATTATTATTATTCTAATTTAATTGAAAATTTTTAAGGAAATATTATTAGTTTGCGTTATGACGATATAAGGAATTTTACAGAAAACTTACGTTCGAACAATTAGATGAAAAAAATGAAATAAATTTTAAAAATTTTTCGACTTTAAAAACCCATAATAAAGTAATATACGGATGTAACTTTTTCCTCCTACTTATAATAATATTAGTATTTATAATTTGGAGAACAAAGTTAAAATATATTAAAATAAATTTGAACAAAAGAATTCTGGAGGATTCTAATCTAAAGGGGGGGGGGGGGGGGGGAAGTTACATATACAAATACAAATACAAACGCGTATATTAAAAATTACAAAATTGACGAATTAATCGAAAAGACAATAAGCATGGAATAAAACTAAAATAAAATCAAACTGTAATATTAAACTCATTTCCGTTCATTTCCAGACACAAAATTATTTGTCGGTCGCAATTCCAGGGATTGCAACCGTTTAGTTTATATATAAATGAATTGAGCAACAATATTAATATTTTGCATATGTAAACAAGATTTGTAAAATACTAATTAAGCTGAATTAACAGAAATGTAAGTTAGCAATAAGTTTGATCATTATTAAAGAAAATGAATAAAGAAGTTGTTGGATATCTACGGTCGGGTACTGTTGTTTCTTTTTATTCTTAAATTCTCCAAAGTAAATTAAAAAGGAAAGTCGCGCGCACTGTGCAAATCAGCCAAGTCGAATGTGGACGAAGTGCGCGCTGGGAGAACATATTCTTTCGTATACTTAACTGAATAAGAAGAAGAGAAACAAATGTTATATATATTTGATTCACTATAAGTGCAGAATATGCAACAAGTCTTGGATAGGATTGGATTGGTAGGATTGTGGTGTAGTTGGTAGCGCGCAAGTGCTGTATGGATTTTTGGTCTTTTGCTTCTTGCGCATGTTCAAATTCCTTTCGAAGAAGCCAAAAACATTTATTTAAAATAATTATAGTTTTCATATTTATTTCTTTTTCTTAATACTTTTTGTGTATTAATAAATAATACAGAATACACTCTGTTGCAATATTATAAGACCGATCATAAATTAGTTGTTACTGGTAACCAGTGAGTATTTTAAAGAAATTTTTTCTAAGTAAATTTAGCATTGGCAACTGCTTTACTGTGATAGCAAATTGTGAGACCTAACTGTAAGACTGTAGATAGTAAAAGAGAAAACGAGTTAAACACCTGTAGCAGAATTATAAGACCGTTGAGTTTTTATTCAATTTGGTTTGATTTTAATAAGAAAATGTGTTTGATGTTTTTGTTTTAATAATTTATTTGTTGTCCTTTTCCTTTTATTAGTTCAATAATCCTCTTATTCATACTTAAACCTAACTTTTCTAATAGCGCAGCGTCTAACTTTCCCCACTCTTCGATTATGGCCGATTTTATTTCGTCTACTGCGTTAAATTGGCGATTTTCGGAATAAATTTAGCGGACGAGGATTCTCCATATGTTCTCCGTTGGGTTGACATCTGGAGAGCATGCCGGCCATTCAAGTAAGTTGAGGGAATTCATTGCCATCCAATCTTTTGTTTCCTTATTTATATGAATGGCAGCATTTTCCTATTGGAAAACTCAATTTTTGTCTGGCTCAGAAGCTAGGAACGGTATCAGACTGCTTTGCAAAACAGCTGTATAGTCACTACTCTTCATTCTGTTTGAGCAGAACTGCAGCTCCAGTGTTTTTGTGGAGGAAATCGCTCCCCACACCATTACATTTCCTCCACCAAAATTTCGTTTTGAAAAATAGAGCGGCTCTTTTCTAATGTCATGCCAACATCCGTTAAAGCCATCTGGCCCACCAAGGTTGAATTTTTTTCATCTGAAAAAATTACCTGGAATCAAATTCTGATTAATTTTTTTCCATTTTGGATGTCCTAGAGAAATTTCTTACCGAGGTCCAATCTGCATGTTTTGTTCGGCGAAATTCACACGGGCAGTTTTGTGACGAGGTAGCAGACGTAGCATTGGATTAATCTTTGTTCGCTCTATGTTTCCACTTCGTTTTAGCGCTCTCCATATCGTTTGACGGCTTACATTTATGCCGGGAAGGCGAGATAAAGTGGAGCAACTCTTTATAGAATTACTCGCAGCGCGGCATATTTTTTCTTTTATCGCGAGGCTTAGTTTCCCTTTTCTTCCAGCATTATTTTTGGTACCATAGGCATCTGGGTTCACTAAAAGCAGCTCCAAATTGAGACAAATACCAACGGTCTTATAATTTTGCAACACGCGTTTAACTCGTTTTCTTTCTTACTATCTAAAGTTTTACAGTTAGCAGAGAACTTAGAGTATAGAGAAGGTTCAATTGCGGACCAGCGTGGAAACTGTCAGAAACGAAGTCGAGTCATGAAAGCGTATTTCACCACCGGCATAGAAATTAACAGAATTCATTTTGAGCATAGCAATAAAAATTATGCTCTGAAATGTAATTCTCAGTGTTTAACTAACATTGTTATATGTTAACGTTATCAAAATAAAGGAAAATATTATTTTATTTTTATTTTTAAATAATGGGAAATAACCAAATTTTAATGATATATTTCTTATGTTTTTGAATTTCTGATTTATCTTATTGCAAATATAGAATGTTTACCATCAAAATGTATTGATTTGCCGTCGGAATTTCGCTATAGCGTTTATTTACAACAAGGGTTATTTAATTAATTAAGATTAATGATTTCATTAATTTATAAGTCAAAAATACATTAACTTATAAATATGTACGTATGTATCTTCTACTCAAATATAAACGAGCCTTTATCCATAACTCGACAAGGACAAGACATATGGTCATGCTTTTTTTTTTTAGGTTGCCAGAACTGTTATATGTTTACATGTCACATTTGAGCGTGATCTGTCACATAGTTTTTTTTTTACGGCACTATAAACAAGTCAACCTCGAGTGTGTTTTTCGAATTTTACTGTGGAAATTAACGTTGAGCCAAAGAGTTTGTTTGAAATTTTGTTATTCCAATGGAATAAGTGCGACGGATGCAATGAGAATGTTGCAGAAGGCATATGGGGAGTCTTGCTTATCACGTGCACGTATTTTTGATTGGTATAAGTCGTTCAAGGACGGCCGTACATCGCTGGAGAACTTGCCCCATGATCGTCGTCCAGCATCGTCAATAAACGAAGAAAACGTCGAAAAAGTAAAGAAAATTGTGTTGGAAAATCGTCGTGTGACTGAAAGAGAGATAGCTAGTGAGCTCAACATATCAAATGGATCCGCTCATAGCATTATTCACGATGTTTTGGGTATGAGACGTGTGTCTGCTCGACTTGTTCCAAAATTGTTGCTCATACGTCTCGTCTTGTACGCGATTATTTGACCAAAAACAACGTAAATATTGTTCCGCAAGCACCGTATTCACCCGACATGGCACCGTGTGACCTTTTTCTTTTCCCTAAACTCAAATTGCCGCTTCGTGGAAAGCATTTTCAGGCGATTGAATCATACGGTAAAAGAGAATTCGAAGAAGGAACTGAAAGCCATACCTAAAGCGGACTACCAGAAGTGTTATGAAGATTGGGAAAAAAGGTGGCATATATGTATCGCATCTAATGGTTACTATTTTGAAGGAGATAAAATAAATATTGAAGAATAATTAACCGTTTTTGTTTTATTGAACAGTCTTGTTTATATTTGAGCAGAAGTATACCTACACTATACAAAATGCTGACCTTCCTCTAGAAATACTTGCATACATACGTATGAATATATGTAGTTAAATACATACATATACGCATGTGCAAAAGCATACAAGAACATTATTTGCGTGAAAACATACTTCGACTACTCCGTCCCTCTAAATACTTCTCTTTCCCAAAAGCTCAGAACTGAAATCAAATACAACAATAACATTTTCATTCATAAACACTTCCGCACGCCATACCAACAACTTGCTTCATCGTGACGGCCGCAAACTGAAACATGAAAGGAAGACTAAATTCGAATGGAACCGAATAATAGATAATCGGCTGATACTTTTATGTCACACTGTTTCAAACATCCCAATTCTTACGAAAGCTATGGTCTATAGAGAAGGATGGACAGCCATTTTTCTAAATCTATTTATCTCACCTTTCCATGAAGTTTTTTACATAGAGTCTTTACCTACCTCGATTATTTTAAAACCGTTACCAGAACAAGCCAAATGTACTCTGTTCACATAGTACAGTCGGGTATAAAAAATGCCGTAACAAGCATGCTGCATGAACTAGCATTGCTTAAAATTCTTGTGTCGCTGACTAAAATCGTCCACTCAATTGAAGCAAATCGGCATCGTGCTACTAAATTTTCTGTTCGCCTATTAGCTCATATTGCCCAGGTGGTGGTGGCAAGGATTTTGTGCTATAATTCTAAAATATTCTAAAAGTTCCAGCAAATTCCAGAATATTCTAGAATATTTGATTTAAATGAAGAAAAGTAGACGAAGCATAGAAGCAACAAAAAATCTTCATCTACAAACAGTTTCCTCAGTCAATTTGTTCAACTTCCAATTTTTGGCAGTTTGGTTTGTTGGCGAGTCGCATGCGGGGAGATGTGTGCTGCTGCGCAGCTCGTTTAGTAGACGGTGCGCCGGCGTTCGTCTTGAGAGGGACTTATATATATACACGTATGTATAGGTATATATATATATGTATATGTACGCACGCTTATACGTTATTGAATGAATGAATTTTGGCTTGCTTACTTATTTCGATATTTAGCCCGAAAATATGTATATAATATTTATAGAATTTAATCAAATATTTTTTTATTATATACCAGATTGTCATGATTGCCATTGTATTTATTTAAAAAAATTAAATTATTTAAAAATTAATAAAATTCTGAAATATGTAAGTGTATAAAAATCATATCATTTGGTAAATTACAAAAATATTTTATGAATTTTACAAATTACAATAAACTAAAGATGATAATATCCGAAATTTTTGATAATAACCATATGCATGCTTACATTGCAAAGGCTTAAGACCGATTTCTGTCTGCTCACTGTTAAAGTGCGGTGAAATACGCGTTTAGATTTTCGTGTTGAAATACGCTTTCATAAAACGAGCTAGCGGACCAATTTGATAATCGGCACGCCCTGGTGCTTCTCTATATTCTAAGTTCTCTGCATGAATGTTACGGGTTGAAGGAAGAAGGGCATGCTAATGTATGTTGTTGTTGCTTAACTTTTCGCGACCATTTTTTGTGTGTTTGTATTTCTTGACACTGCCGCGAAAGAGCAACTTGTTGACATGGCATGTGCGGCGGTGTTATGAATGAACGCATTTTGCTTTGTTGTAGGGCGCAGGCGTCTGTGAATGAAAATGTTATTGTGGTCTTTGATTTCAGATGTGTTAATGTGTTTGTATGTTTTTGCATATGCGTATATGAATATACAAACATATGTACATATGCATATATGCGTGTATGTATTTCTTGAGGCAGGTCAGTATTTTGTATGGTAATACGTACATATGTACAAATGAATGTATTTAAAGATTTATAAGTTAATAAAATTATTAATCAAGCATCTCATTTATAACAAATACAATTCATGAATAAATAAGCCTCCTTATAAAAAAAATGCTATTGCGAAATGCCGACGACAAATCGTCCCTCTATGAGGATTCAACATTTACTATTAGATAATACAGAAATTTGTAAAATATGATGTAAAATAAATACATTATTGAAATATACCCTTTCACCCCTATTCCAAAAAATATACAAATATTTTGAAAATAATATTTTCGTTGTTTGTGATAACAAACAAGCCTTCAAAAATTCGTTATCTGAGTTTAACATAAGCAATGTTAGTTAATACGCTCAGTAATGTTATGCATCAATAGCAAACTCTGTTAGTTTCTGGCGGCCTGCGGTGAAATGCATCCATCGAAACTTTGCATGTTTTGACAGTTTACACGCTGGTCCGCAATTGAACCTTCTCGTTGTATTTACGTTCTCTGAACCTTCCCTATGTTATACGTTCTCTGGTAGTTGTAAGCGCGTGAGCATGTACACATACATATTTTTCATATTCATTTTTATTTTTGTTATTTTTAATTATAATTATATATAAAAAAATATTTATATAATAAATAAATTTCTTGTAGATTTCTAAATAAAGAATATAAAAATAAAAAATAGCATATGTACTGTTTCGTGTCGGGGTTAATTGGGGGCCGGAATTCCTCTTGAATTCCGGAAACGGGGATCGGGGGAGGTGCCGGTCCTTCCGGAAGCTGTAAAAATCCCTACACCTTCTCAAATAAAAACAAGACCAAAGTCTTTTCAATTAAATTATTTAAATGAATTTATTAACTTATTAAAGCCAATTGTGAAATGTATATATGTATGTATGTATATAAATAAATAATGACACTCACCAATGATGTTGCTGCTGTGGCTGTTGATATAAAAAGGGAGGCGGAATACCGCTAAAAATGGCCTTTTAAAGATTTCCACAGAAGGTGGAAATCTGAAACGGGGCTAACAGGACTCCTCCCATAACTTTGAAGAGTCATGTATTAGCGAACACAGCAGCGCCATCTGTTGGTGAATCTTATGGATGCTGCCCAGGATTGCACGCATAAACATGCCGCCCGCCTTGCAGCAACACTGCAAAAAATAATTATACAACTTTTAAAAATTTACAATTCATTGTTATTAAAGTTCAAAGTCTAAATGTTATTATAATTTCAATTTCAAATTTACATTTCAAAATTTTCTAATTTACAATTCATTTTGTTATTACTTTACAATTCATTTTTACTAAAGACTAAATTTTCACCCTCCATCGCTGCCGTCTAATATGGTGAACAGCCAGAGATCACCCATCAAAATATGGTGTTCTGGGCAGCCGGTCGAGTCGGGGTTGCTGGCATCAGTCCTGGCCGCAATATCATGCCGTACACATCGGCACCGGGAATCAGCGACACTGCACTGGACCTGTAGAAGGTGGGGTCTGCCAACCGCAAATTGTCGAATTCATCGACGACCCTTGCGTCCAGTGTGCGTGCTGGTGTAGTCTTCGTAAGGCTTGACACCACCTTGGCATTCATGCTGATGCGATCACGCTAGTCTTTTAGCGTCATGCTTACGTTGTCAGCATAAATGTTATTGTGGTCTTTGATTTCAGATGTGTTAATGTGTTTGTATGTTTTTGCATATGCGTATATGAATATACAAACATATGTACATATGCATATATGCGTGTATGTATTTCTTGAGGCAGGTCAGTATTTTGTATGGTAATACGTACATATGTACAAATGAATGTATTTAAAGATTTATAAGTTAATAAAATTATTAATCAAGCATCTCATTTATAACAAATACAATTCATGAATAAATAAGCCTCCTTATAAAAAAAATGCTATTGCGAAATGCCGACGACAAATCGTCCCTCTATGAGGATTCAACATTTACTATTAGATAATACAGAAATTTGTAAAATATGATGTAAAATAAATACATTATTGAAATATACCCTTTCACCCCTATTCCAAAAAATATACAAATATTTTGAAAATAATATTTTCGTTGTTTGTGATAACAAACAAGCCTTCAAAAATTCGTTATCTGAGTTTAACATAAGCAATGTTAGTTAATACGCTCAGTAATGTTATGCATCAATAGCAAACTCTGTTAGTTTCTGGCGGCCTGCGGTGAAATGCATCCATCGAAACTTTGCATGTTTTGACAGTTTACACGCTGGTCCGCAATTGAACCTTCTCGTTGTATTTACGTTCTCTGAACCTTCCCTATGTTATACGTTCTCTGGTAGTTGTAAGCGCGTGAGCATGTACACATACATATTTTTCATATTCATTTTTATTTTTGTTATTTTTAATTATAATTATATATAAAAAAATATTTATATAATAAATAAATTTCTTGTAGATTTCTAAATAAAGAATATAAAAATAAAAAATAGCATATGTACTGTTTCGTGTCGGGGTTAATTGGGGGCCGGAATTCCTCTTGAATTCCGGAAACGGGGATCGGGGGAGGTGCCGGTCCTTCCGGAAGCTGTAAAAATCCCTACACCTTCTCAAATAAAAACAAGACCAAAGTCTTTTCAATTAAATTATTTAAATGAATTTATTAACTTATTAAAGCCAATTGTGAAATGTATATATGTATGTATGTATATAAATAAATAATGACACTCACCAATGATGTTGCTGCTGTGGCTGTTGATATAAAAAGGGAGGCGGAATACCGCTAAAAATGGCCTTTTAAAGATTTCCACAGAAGGTGGAAATCTGAAACGGGGCTAACAGGACTCCTCCCATAACTTTGAAGAGTCATGTATTAGCGAACACAGCAGCGCCATCTGTTGGTGAATCTTATGGATGCTGCCCAGGATTGCACGCATAAACATGCCGCCCGCCTTGCAGCAACACTGCAAAAAATAATTATACAACTTTTAAAAATTTACAATTCATTGTTATTAAAGTTCAAAGTCTAAATGTTATTATAATTTCAATTTCAAATTTACATTTCAAAATTTTCTAATTTACAATTCATTTTGTTATTACTTTACAATTCATTTTTACTAAAGACTAAATTTTCACCCTCCATCGCTGCCGTCTAATATGGTGAACAGCCAGAGATCACCCATCAAAATATGGTGTTCTGGGCAGCCGGTCGAGTCGGGGTTGCTGGCATCAGTCCTGGCCGCAATATCATGCCGTACACATCGGCACCGGGAATCAGCGACACTGCACTGGACCTGTAGAAGGTGGGGTCTGCCAACCGCAAATTGTCGAATTCATCGACGACCCTTGCGTCCAGTGTGCGTGCTGGTGTAGTCTTCGTAAGGCTTGACACCACCTTGGCATTCATGCTGATGCGATCACGCTAGTCTTTTAGCGTCATGCTTACGTTGTCAGCATATTCGCGTAGCAGCAGGTGTAGTCGTCTCGCCAGCGTTCTCGATACCGATGACCTCGATTGCCCTGGGTCGATCAAGGCACGAACCGGGTGTCCTCGGCCACTTGCCACCACTCTCACCACCACAGTTGGTGTGAGGACAGACATGCCTTTGATCCGCTCCCGGGCGTCTCTCACCGGCTGAGGCCGCTTTTGCGGGTTGTTATTGCGCCTTACTGGTGAGGCACTTCTTGCTGCTGGTAGGTGTGGCCGCTGAACCACGGACCGGATACCCGGCGGTCTGAGTATCGGGGGGTTTAGGTTGCTGGTCGCTACATTTTGGGGTTGTTCCAGCACTTCGTCATCACTGGCATTGATCTCAAGCACCTCGTCATCACTGGAGTCATCTGGTAAGGCTTGGGCCCGGTAAGGACAGTGCCGTCTCTTACTCCGGTGATCTACAGGATCTACGACCGGCGGCACGTCTTCCTCGCTCCTGTTTGTTTCCCACAGATGCAGGAGACTGTGGTGCCGCTCCTGACAGCGGTCGCAGCTCTTGGTTGAAGGGCAGTTGTTGGCCATGTGATGCGGGGACAAACAGTTGGCGCAATGCCGATGGAGGAGGACAGCCCTCAGTCTCTCCGCTGGCTCCTGTCGACGTATCTGTCGGCAGAACAGCAACTGGTGATTGTGGTGGCATACGGGGCACCGGTGTTGTTCCTTCGGTTGTTGTTTGCTGTTGTTGTTGGCACGTACCATGTTAAAAATCTACGGAATTATAGATATCATTAGTGTTTTTTACGACAAGAAGCATAATTAATTTCACAATTGGACGTGTAATTATGCCTCGCGTCGTAAGTAGATCAACCACTCTAACTCTGTTATCGTAACCTAAGAAAACCCTAACCACTCTGCCAAGTCGCCACTCGTTCGGGGATAGATTGTCCTCTTTGACAACTACAAAATCGTCAACCTCTAAGTTTCCTTGAGGAAACTGCCACTTTACTCTCTTGTGCAGTTCCTTTAGATACTCCACCTTCCGTCGCTGACAGAATCCTTGGTGAAGTGCTTTCAGTTTCTGCCATCGGTTGATGATTGTCATCGGGCTTCCGCTGATTTCGGGTTCAGCGATCGCGAGCAGCGGACTTCCAATTAGAAAATGTCCTGGGGTGAGAGGTTCAATTGACTCGGGGTTATGGGAGAGTGGACTAATCGGTCGGGAATTGAGGCAGGCCTCGATTTTGGCCAGTAACGTCGAAAATTCCTCCATGGTAAAGCGCATGGCACTTGCTACTCTTCGAAAGTGCGTTTTGAAGCTCTTCACTCCTGCCTCCCATAGTCTTCCCATGTAAGGAGCCCCTGGAGGAATGAAGTACCAGTTGGTTTCCTCATGCGCATATGACCGCATGGTGAGCTGAGACGCTTCAGTCATGAATTTCCTGAAATCATGCTTCAACGCCTTGTTGGCTCCAACGAAGTTTGTGCCATTATCCGAATACATATGAAGCGGACAACCACGTCTTGCTACAAACCTCGCGAAGGCAGCCAGAAATGTTGACGTCGATAAGTCGCTTGTCGCTTCCAGATGAATTGCCTTTGTAGCGAAACACACAAATACGCAGACGTACCCTTTTGTTATCAGGCATGCTCGGCCTGTGTAGTTTTTAATTTCAAACGGGCCCGCGAAATCTACGCTAGTATTGGTAAAGGGTCTGGATACCTCCGTTCTTTCCGGTGGAAGCGCAGCCATTAATTGTTCTCGTGTCCTTTTTCTATAAATGAGACAAACTTTGCAATTATTAATAACCATTTTTATTAAATTTTTTAACCGTACTACCCAATATTCTGACCTCATTAGTCTCAGCATGAGCTGATTTCCACCATGTAATGAAATCAGGTGTGAGAACTTGACAAGAAGTCGAATCATACGGTAAGATTGTCGGGTATCGTTCGTTGTACGATAGCGACGCTAGCGCTAGTCGACCGCCTACTCTCATGATTCCACTCTTATCAAGAAATGGATTGAGAGTGCGGATGGAGCTTTTAGCGCTCACTGGGTTTGCTGAGACTAGTGCATCGTATTCACCCGCAAGACAACGCTTTGGGGTCAATAAAATTAATCGCGTTTTTACATCACGAATTTCATCTGCTGTAATTTCCGCAGATTCGTGCTGATTTAATAATTTAAATACCGGATGTATTTTTCGATAGAATTGGAAAATTCGCGCAACTACCCTCAACGCGCGTGAGAAATCGGAGAATCGTTCCAAGATGTCTTCTCTATCTATGATTCGTGCTGCGTGAGTCCTAACGCTTTTTTGCTCCAGTTCCGTTTCTAATGGCTCACTCTGCCTCTGAGGCCACTCAGACGGTTGCTGTTTTAACCAGCTTGGACCATGCCACCACAGAGTGCTCTCCGCAAGTTCTTGGGGGGATGCGTCGCGGCTACCAAGATCTGCTGGATTTTCCTTTGAATCCACATGATTCCATCCAGTCGATCCGACGAGTTCCTCGATCTTCGAGACTCTATTCGCCACGAAAGTAGTCCAACAACACGGGGGCTTCTGCAGCCATGAGAGCACAATAGTGGAGTCTGTCCATTTGTAAATCACTGGTTGGGCAACATCGAACTGTGGAAGCAAAGCGTTAATTAATTCTGCCAGAAGTAGTGCCCCACATAACTCTAACCGTGGTAGAGATATTATTTTTACTGGCGCTACTTTGGTCTTGCTTACCTTCAGATTTACGTGTGGAACGATTTTTGAATTTCGTTCTCTGACTCTTATATATAATGCCGCAGCATATGCCTTCTCGAAGGCATCACAAAACCCATGAAATTCAACTTCATTCCATGGAGTATACCTAACCCACCTTGGAATTCGGATTTTCGAAATGTGAACATAATTTTTTAGAAAATTCTCCCATCTTACGTAAATACTTCTTGGTATGTTGTCATCCCAGTCTACCTTAGTCAGCCAAATATCCTGCATCAGGATTTTTGCCTCGATGACTATTGGTCCTAGCCAACGGGATCAAACAGTTTTGCTACACAGGATAATACCTCTCTCTTGGTGTAGTCTGGTTTTACGTGCATCTCCTGGACGTTGAAATGAAACCTATCTTGTGCCGCATTCCATCTGATGCCTAACATCCTTGCCTCGCTTATGTCGTCAATCTCTAAGAAATCTTCTTTGAGAAGATGCTCCTTTGGTACGTCTATTAAAATATCCTTGGAGTTTGAGGTCCACTTTCGTAGGGGAAATCCTGCACTATTGAGTGCCTCGACCAGTTCGTTCGGTGTACGAATGGCTGTCTCGCAATCGTGTGCTCCTGCGAGGACGTAATCAACATACATATGTTGCTTTAAATCCCTGGATGCTAAAGGGTACTTTAGGTTGATGTCCTCTGCCAGCTGTAATAACGTCCTAATCGCTAGGTATGTGGCACAATTAACTCCGAAAGTCACGCTTTGGAGTTCATAATCCACAATCTCCTCTTCGGATGAGCGTCATTTGGATGTAGCAAGATTTGCCGATACATCTTCTCAATATCTGCGTTGAATACATATTTGAACAATCTCCATTTAAGTAGCAACGCAATGAGATCGGCTTGGAGAACTGGACCAGGATGTAGTACATCGTTTAAACTTACCCCATTAGATGTCGGGTTAGATGCATTAAACACTACACGAACCTTTGTAGTAGTGCTGTCGGGTTTTATTACTGCATGATGTGGCAGATAATAAGATCCTGGTCCTTTGTTTCCATGCCTGCTGTCTACTGGTTTCATTTGACCGAGAGTTATATATTCTCGGAGTACCCGATGGTATTCCACCTTAAGCTCCGGCTTTCGCACCATGGCTGCTTCATTCCTCAGAAATTGCTGCAATGCACCGGTCCTTGAATATCCAAGATTTATGTCTCCTGGGAATTTCTGACGAAATGGAAGTGTCACCATATATTTTCCATTTTCTGTTCTGGTCGTTGTATTTACATACTGCTGCTCGCAGAATGTTTCCTCCGGAGTGATCTGTTTTTTACTTGGGACTTGCTCTAGCTCCCAAAACCGAGTGAGCTCAGAGCTCGAAATCTCGGTGTACATATTGGGGGGTGAGGGGTTGGACCTGTTAATATCCAACCAAAGACTGTCTCCTGCGCCAGAAGAGAGCCAAAAACGTTCTTCTTAACGTTTCCCTTCATTATTTGCGGGTACAAGTCCGCACCAATTACCAAGTCAACCTGCTGCTTTTATTAAAGTTGGCATCGGCTAATTGAATTGGGGCAGTAGGCCAAAATCGATTTGGTCTACTGAAAACTGGGGGAGATTTCCTGTCAGTTGGGGGAGAATCAGGCCTCTTGCCTCAATTTTAAACTGGGGGTTGACAGGAGAACCTAAAACGAATTGCGCGACTTCTCGCATCTTAGCTGATGTCGATGCATTAATACCGCATATCTGCATGTCAGCCGGTTGAGTAGGCAATTTGATGATTCGTTGCAACCGCTTCGTGATAAAGGTGCCTTCTGATCCCGATGCAGCAGTGAATGATGTCGTTGATGGCAGTTTAAGCAGCTAAACGTGCTCTTGCAATCTCTTGCTAGGTGCGAATGTGCTAAGCAGTTCATACACAAATTATATTTTCTAGCTATTTGACGCGATCGTCAACTTTCATAGCTAGAAATTTTGGGCATGCTTTTAACACACGGATTTGCTGTGGGCACAGCCTGCAGGCAGGTGGCAAAAACTGAGCATGATGAGTTGATACCCTTTTTCCAAATGATGGTGCTGGAGCGCGCCTCTGCATTGTCCTAGACACTCTTGTACTTTGAATGTCCGAAACCGTTTCCAGCGTCTGAAACCTATTTGTCAAAAAATTATCCAGTTCCTCCCACCTCGGAATTTCGGCCTTCTGAACAATTACCTGCTCCCATAGAGCTAATGGGGTGTCCGGCAACCTACTGGAAACTAAAAAGACAAAAATTGCATCCCAGTTGCTTATCTCGATTCCATACATCTGCAACACTGAGATGCAGTTGTTTACTGCTCTTTGTAAACTCTTTATTTCCGCGCCGCGTTCGGCAGTCACAGTTGGTAAGTTGAACAACGTTTTCAACTGACTGTTTACCATAACCCGTTTGTTTTCATAGCGCTCCGATAAATTCTGCCACGCGGTTATGAACCCATTATTGGTCAATGGGGATTTCTTCACGATGTCCTTTGCTTCCCCACGCGTCTTATGGTTAAGATGGTATAATTTCCCAACCGGTGTCAGTAGAGAATTATTTATATAAATGGCTGTGAATAAATCGCGGAACGTTGGCCATGCCATGTAATCACCGTAAAAAATTTCAGTGTCACATGGAGGCAGATTCATACTTGAGCGTATAACCGGTTCAGGTTCCCGCGCTGCAGGGTTAACCGTTGACGAGCTTTGTTGAACAAAAGTCAGGTTGTGCATTGTCTCGCCCATCAGTGCTGCACATGTCAGGTATGATGAATAGCAATCCTGATACCTGGTCTTCGCTGAGTTCATGGCTATGCTACCTGCTTCGTCAGTTGATAAATTTCGCGAGTAGACATCGAATGACTCCTTCACTTTCATCCACAACGCCTTCAGTTCTTCCTTTTGTATTTCCAGCGAAAAAAACTGAGTGATTTGCACTTGGAGTGTTGTTATACAACTCTTCAAACTCTAGCAGTACATCACAGGCGCGGAGAAAATCATTAGCGTGAGTCATTATGAGAAATTATAGTCGAAAGTAAATATTAACCGAATGCTTATTTATCGGAACGTATCAGTCAGTCCGCCCCAGCTGATACTCGTTGTACCAGTACGAAAAATGAGAAGATTTAAGTTCTTCGAAAACGAGAATTAGAACCTGATACTTCCGATGTACCAGTTCGAAACGTGTAATTAATTTTATTTGCTGACTTGAAATATCTGAAAATCCTGGGTATTCCCACAGATTTCAACAAGGCAACAATTCAATTAGAAAAAAATTCAACTTTAAAGTTTCGTAAAACTATAATTGTATTGCTATATGCCGTTCAAAAACAAAAACAAAAAAAAAATCCAAAAAAGAAATCCCACCGATGCAGCCGTTTACTAGGTTCCTCATGGATCCAACTTCAAGCGTTGGGCCTTTGGAGCAGGCCTCGTTGAGATCGTTGGGCCGTTGGAGTAGGCCTGGTCGCTATATTAGGGGGTGGGTCAAATGCCCAGAAATTTAATATACAATATATACAATATAAAATCACAAAAAAGTTATTTTTTTTTTTTTTTGTTTTAGAAATATATTTATTTTGAATATAACGCGTGAATCGGGTAGGGGCTTAATAAGCTTCGAGAATAGGAGCGCGTTATTGTACAATATTAAATTGCTACAATGTCAATGTCAATACGTATTCTTAGTATTGTATATACGTGTGAACGTGGTACTTCCGCTTTACCAGTTCACCAACGTACGAATGTAAAAAAAAAAAACAAAACCAACCCAATATTAATTCACACGGGAATAATTTTTTTTTTTTATGAAAAAAAAAATATATATTTATTTATTTAAATTGCCGCAAGCCAAAAACGTATTTTTAATATATACGTGTGAACTTGGTACTACCGCTGTACCAGCTCGCCACCGTATGTAAAAAACCGAACCGAAAATAATTACGGGAATTTAAAAATTTAAATTTTTTTTTTTTCTTGATGTATAATTAGAAACCTGATGACTCACCTTACGTTGGACCTCACTGCTTGGTGAGCAGTATCTGGAGGCCTTGTTGCACAGCTTTGGCCTTTGATGGTGGCCTTGCCGCGAATGTTGGGCCTTTATTGGCCTTGCCGCTAACGTTGGGCCTCAGTTGGCCTTGCCGCAAACGTTGGGCCTCAGTAGGCCTTACCGCAAACGTTGGGCCTCAGTAGGCCTTGCCGCAAACGTTGGGCCTTTGGTGGCTACTCACTACACTTCACTACACTGTACTGAGCGCCTTGCCTTGTGGCACTTGGTGCCGGCGCTTATTCACTTCACTGTACTACACGTAAGCGCCTTGCCTTGTGGCACTTGGTGCCGGCGCTTATTCACTTCACTGTACTAAGCTTGAGCCAATTTTTTTGTTTTTTTTTTTCAAAATTTGGATCTTTTTATTTTTTTTTTTTTTTTTTTTTTAATTCTTCTAACTTTTTACCGTTTGTCCCGTTTTTTTGCAAAGCTTCACAATTTCCGTTTCTTTGTACAGTTTATTTTTTGTTTTTTTAATTTTTCACCGTTTGGGCCATTTTCTATTATTTTTTTTTTGTAATTTTGGCCGTTATTAAATTTTTATCAATTTTTCACGATTTTAAGCCTTTTTTAAAATTTCATCTATTTTTGGCCTTTTTATTATTTTTCACTTTTTTTTTACTAATTTTCACAATTTTAAGACTTTTTTCACTTCTTACAATTTTTTGGCCTTTTTATTTTTTATATGTTTTTTAGCCTTTTTATAATTTTCACAAATTTTTGGCAATTATTAAATTTTTAGCCTTTTTTGCAATTTTTCACTATTTTATGGCCTTTTTTTTTACTATTTTTGACTAGAATTTTTGAACTTTGAATCAAAAAAGGGTCCCACTTCTGCTCTTGATGACAGTCTGATGTAAAAGGAAAGAAATTTGCCGGAAGTGGCCGCTTCTTTCCTTGTTGTTTTCCACTGGATGCGCGCAGAGTTGTTTTTTGGCGTTATAATAATAAGATTACGCCACATAAAGCAAAGATTTTGCCTTTTTTTATTTTTTTTTTTATAGATCAAGATTAAGCGACTTGGCAAAAGGAGTTTATTATTCTTTTGTAAAATCGATATTTTACAAAAGAATAATAAATTTTTATTAAATTAATTGAAATTAAATAAAAATACTGATTCCAGAGCAGATCCGGCTCGAAGGACCATGTTTCGTGTCGGGGTTAATTGGGGGCCGGAAATCCCCGTGAATTCCGGAAACAGGGATCGGGGGAGGTGCCGGTCCTTCAGGAAGCTGTAAAAATCCCTACACCTTCTCAAATAAAAACAAGACCAAAGTCTTTTCAATTAAATTATTTAAATGAATTTATTAACTTATTAAAGCCAATTGTGAAATGTATATATGTATGTATATAAATAAATAATGACACTCACCAATGATGTTGCTGCTGTGGCTGTTGATATAAAAAAGGAGGCGAAATACCGGTAAAAATGGCCTTTTAAAGATTTCCACAGAAGGTGGAAATTTGAAACGGGGCTAACAGGACTCTTCCCATAACTTTGAAGAGTCATGTATTAGCGAACACAGCAGCGCCATCTGTTGGTGAATCTTATGGATGCTGCCCAGGGTTGCACGCATAAACATGTACAATAAAATAGATTGTTAGAAGAATTCTGAAATATTAAAATTTTTTTTACATTTTTTTTATTATTTAATAACAAAGTGCGGCATAAATACAATTAAAAAATTAATAAATCGATGATTTTCATTATATTTCTCTTCTATTTTCATTAGTTTTATTTAATTTGTAGTGTACCATATAACAGTTTTTCCTTATGTTAAACCATCAATTCTGTTATTTTACAGTTAAATTTAACAGAGTGGTGAATCCCTCTTCCAAGATTTTCTAGCTCTGTAGAAATTTCAATCGAGCATCGAGCGAAAAATTCAATTGCACCTTCTCGTTAATATACAGGGTGTGTCCCAAAAATAACCGAACTTTTTGGATATAAAATAAAATACACATTATATTATCTTTGAAAGTTATTATTTATTCAAAATAGGTTCCATTTGACTCAACACAACGTTTGGAACGATCAACCAGCGCATGCATAGATTTTTTTATGTCATTTATAGAAATGTTCTTCAGTACCTCGGTTACGGCTGCTTGAATGGCTGGGATATCATCATAAAATGCTCCTTTCATCTTGGTTTTCAGTTTTGGAAATAAAAATTAATCACATGGTGATAGATCAGGCGAATACGGAGGATGGTCGATGAGAGAAATCCCTTTTTTCATTAAAAATTCGTTCACTTTTTTGGTCTTGTGAGGTGGTGCATTATCGTGCAATAAAATCAGCTGTTTTCCTGCTGGATATTTTAGTCTAACACGACCGATTCTTTCCACAAACGATGTAAAACGCCTAAATAGTATTTTCCATTAACAGTTTGACCTTCTGGAACAAATTCCTTGTGGACAATACCCTTTGAATCATAAAAAGTAATCAACATTGTCTTGAGTCGAGACTTCTGAAAACGCAAACGGTTTTGGCTCGTCTTTGGACTCCCATTCAGCAGATTGACGCTTAGTTTCAGGGTCATATTTAAAGCACCATGTCCCATCACCAGTTACGATCGAATCAAGGAAGTCTGGATCGTTTTCAGCAGTTTCAATAATGTCTTTGCAATGCTCCACGCGAGCGATTTTTTGGTCGTCATTTAATTCATGTGGAACAAATCGCGCACAGACCTTTGAGGAAATCTTCAGTTAAAATTCTCCAAATAGTGTTTTTACTCGTATTCAATTCTTCAGCCAACATTCTCGTAGTAAAATTAGCATCGATACCAATGATTTCACGGGCTTTTTCCACCAGTTCAGCACGATTACTAGTTTCTGGACGTCCTGCTCTAGGGTCGTCATTTAAATCCTCACGACCATTTTTAAATCGTGTAAACCACGTATAAACTTGCGTACGACTCATACAATCATCACAATAAACTTTTTTCATTAATTCGTATGTCTCAGCAAATTTTTTTTCAAGTTTGACAAAAAATTTTATATTTGCTCTTTGTTCCATTTTATTTTTGAACCATTAGCACACTTTTGGTTTTATTGAAATGGCTATCACTTTTACATCTGTCAGCCGACTTACATGAAGATGGCGCTGTATGTTGTATGATTTAAATATAAAGTTCGGTTATTTTTGGGACACACCGTGTAAGTTCTCTGCTTCAATCGAGCATCGAGCCAAAAGTCAACTGCACCTTTACATTTATTTTGCATGTATTCTCTCATTTTACATACAACCGTCCTGAGCTAACAGGTGATAAAAGTTTTTTCTCTTCGGCTGATGAAGATCGGAAGGACGAAAAACAAAACCTTCGAATTTAGCAGCTTAAAGTGATTCGGAAACTATCTTATATTATGCTCAAAGTTGCACTCACATGGTTGAATTTAGTTGCTTGTTAGCCGAATTGTTCGTTACACAGTATTTGGCTGAAATAACATACTGAGGTGCTCTGCAATAGAAGACGTATTTTCTTTTTGTGTTCTGACCCATGAACCGTCAATGGTTCTTAAGTATTTGCTAGCTTTCTAAAGCGATTTTTTTTTAGTGGAAACGTTGGGAGAATACAACGATAGAAGAATGTTCATAGTTTTTTCTGCGTAGTGTCTTAACGACACTTTTAACGTTTTTCCTGACATCTAAAATTAGATTTTAGCATCCTGCGATCGGTAAACTTGCATTCTCTACGCAACCAGCCACTCGATTGGGCTATTTGTTATCCTTTTCCGACTTTTAGCTGGGTTTTATGGTGTGGTGTTGCTATGGCGTGCAACTAAATACAAATACCTCGTTATCAATGTTAGGTTCACTTTCCATTTCGGGATTGGCCTGTATTCGACTGCGAATATATTTGCTCTGTGTGAGACGAAAATGATACTAAACAAGAATGATGTATGCTCGATTTCGGTCTTAATTTGTGTTGTTGCTTGATTTACATACGTCATAATTTCGACGTTGTTATTGGTAAAGATTCGGCAGCGGTAACCGGGGGGCAAGCATTACGTACTGCCATTCGGAAGGCCAAATATAAAAATCTTATGTCCGTTTGGAAAAATTACCAAAAGTTACCGACCGATTGAGTTGAAATTTCGGCAGATTGCTTTTATGATTCCTGGAAAGGTTTTAACAAAAAGTATTTGCGGGAAATAGACTGACCTGTTCGAAAAAAATTTAATTTATGGTTCGATTTACTTGAAACTCGGCATTTAGGTGTCTTTTTGCTCAGATTAACAGGAAGTCTACATATCTCTCCGGAAAGTGGATCAGAAACAGACCTATCGAAAAAAGTTCATTTATGGCCGGATTTATTTGAAATTCGGCACTGTGAAGACCCCAAGTCTAAGGCCATGAAGCCTTCAAAGCAACAACAACAACAATAGCAACAACAACAACAATAACAGCAACAACAACATCATCAACAACAACACTAACACCAACAACAACAACAACAAGAAAAGTCATATACACATATATATATATATATAAGTTAATCTATTGCATTAATAGATTTTTAAAAAAACAAAGTTTTGTTTTTTAAAGAGCGGTTAAGCTCACTTTATTTTACAAGAATCAAATTAGAACTGAAAATACATGTTTGTCTTACAGCTAATTTATGCTAATAAGTCACGTTGCAAGACAGGTGCAATTGCATATCGTTGTTGTTGTGGGCTGGCTGGTCAAACGTTCTCATGTGGAGTCAGCATTTTGGCAATTGCGCCTGTGGTGTCGTTTGCCTGTGGGATATTGTTCACGGCGGAAGTTGTGTTGTTGCATAAGCTCAGGTAGATCGTGGGAATGGTATTTCGGCGTATACCGTGTTAACTCCTCCCCCTTTAAAATATGCAACGTCCTCGTTGGATGGCATTTCATTCTTAGGTACAGTGGGGGTTTCTTTTGGACTTTTAGTATTAACCTGAACGCTTATTTCCATTTTCTTTTTATTTTTTAATTTTTTGGCAATTATGGTGGCCAGTAGGCAAATTAGTGATAACGTGATTATCGAAGAGCATGTGAGAGTACCTATTTTGAACTTCATGTTGACATCCTCTATTCTTTGGATGTTCGCTACATTGAGCTCTTTCAAGTATTGCAAAGAAAGAACTTCCTCGAGATTTACTGTGGCATTAGTCAATGTAATGATTGCTGGTAAGGGCTTTGCAAAGATTTGATTTTTGCTAACAAAATGTTTGTCTTCGATTGATACGCTTGAATTATCGTACCTGATCAAAAATGTACCATTTAATTTGATTTCCTTATATTCCATTTTTATGGGTCCATTGTAACCATTGATAAATAATAATCCAGGCATTATTTCTTCTACTGTGGGCATATGGTGGCTGTTTATTAAGGTGTAGTTGGACGAATATCCTTTCAAAATGTTTGGTATGCAACTTGTAAACGTGACCTCTTTTATACTATTTTGCTTACATAAAATTAGATTATTTATATTCTTAAAACTATCTTTTACACCAAATATTTCATTGTTACAAGTTATTAAGTTTTCGTATTCGAGTTTAATTACTTTATGGCCTTGTTTTACAGCTTTGGCCTTTATTAAATTGCAAGATTCTTTGTTTGTTAGAGGGAAATTTACAATATAAATAATGGTAGATAAATTCGATACAATTTTAACATCGCTAAATTCAATCGCTTCGATTAAATTTAAATAGGGCATATTTTGCTTTTCTAGTGTTTCTTCAATTACAATCAATTCTTCATTAGATAATATAAAAGAATTTATAATTCCGGCTTTTGCCCATTGTATTGAATAATCGATATTTACTAATTCTTCTTTAATAATTATTAATTTCCTTTCAATATTTTTTTCAGTCTCTAATTTGAGATCATTGCTTGATTTCATTTCGCTTAATATTACATTGGAAATGTGAGTTAAATTATTAATTCTTTCGAAAATAGATTTATTTATTACTACTTGTTGGTTATTATTACTTACTATATTATTGACTTTATCGTTTAGTATTTCAAAATCTTCATGGTCAGGGGATCCAGCGAGCCATTTCCAGGCTGTGCCGAGTGATTCAATTGCTCTTTTGGTTTTTCTGGGTTTCAGGTGGTTTAGGAGGAATCGGGTGAATTTTTCTTTTTGGGAAAGGTATTGGTAACTTCGACTTTTCCTAGTTATGTCGTGTTCTATTGTAGTATGTATATTGTCGAGTAGGGAGTCATACTGGTCGAGGTCTATAGTGTGCATTAGTCGAAATGTTCCGGTTTGAACCTTCGCGGTTCCTATTGTTACTATGGGACTGGTCGTATAGTCCAAAATTTGTGTTTCCGCATTGCACAAGGCAATTAGATATGTTATCCTGTAAATGTAATGTAGTAAATTTTTAATTTTTAATGTGGCTTTTGTGCACAATTCGACCTGATTTTGTCACTATTGTACATCCTTTGTCTTCCTGTACTAATTCTTTTTTAAATTTGGGTGTAAGTTTGTTGCCTAGTCTTTTATTGATCTTTACATAAACATCTGTCCTATTCTTATTAAGGTAATCTAAGTCTTTTTTCTGTTTGTCACGGTTTTTTTTTAATGTTGTCTAGTCTGTCTCTTTCTAATTGTGCTGGGTTAGTGGTAACTCTTCGTCCGAAAAAAGCTTCTACGGGTTTTTTGTTGATGGTTGAATGAATCGAATTGTTATATTTGTGAATGGCTCTGAAAAGTAAATCTTCGAATGAGTTGTGGGTTTTTTCGCTTTTTATACAGCGTATTATTTCTGTTAGTGTACTATGGAATCGTTCTATTTGTCCATTTACGGTACTAGTGTAAGGCGGTGTTTTGTATATCTGAATTCCATACTGGTTTTCTAGCATGAATGTTATGGGGGCTGCACTAAGAGATTTTTCGTTATCTATTACTATGTTTACAGGTATGCCAAACATTGTGAGAAGTTCTTGCAGGGGTAATTTTATATCTTCTGAAGCTCTGGATTTCACTATCTTTGCCTGAGCATATTTAGAGAATTTGTCTATTGCTGTAAGTATAACCTTGTTATTAGTGTGATACAGATCAATGTGAACGATTTGGCCTGGATATTCTGGGATTGGGGAAGCTTTCAATATTGGTTTTGCCGGATGTCTCTGATATTTATTTTCTTGACAAACTTTACATTGTTTTGTGATATTCTTAATTTTCGCGTTCATCTGAGGGAAATAGTATTTTTCAAGTAGTTGAATTTCGTTCTCTGTCGCATTCCTGTGTGCTCTGTTATGTTCCTTTATAATTTCCGTTTCTTGTTCTGATTCGTTTGTTAGATCTTTCACTATTTTTCGCGTGTATTTTACTCTATATCTGCCGAGATTTTGTGAGTAGATATTTTGGATTTTTCCTAAGATGTTGTCTTCCGTTTTTATTGCGTTGGTGACTGAGGGATTGAGAAATTTTTTTAAAAGTGTGGTAAGGATTTCTTCGGTAAATTCGGGTTCTATTATAGTGTGTCTATGATATGTTGGGAAAACGATTTGAAATTGGTGTGAAGAGATATCTCCTGTTGAGATTAGAAGTTGACTTTTGAAAGCATTTATTGGTGCATCTGTGTAGGGTATTAGTGTTTGTCCTGAACTCTCGACACTATGTTGCGTAGCTGTCAATGAGTTTATTTGCGGATCGGGTGGTATTCGTGATAATGCGTCTGCTACTACGTTGGTGTTTCCAGGTTTGTATTTAATTTCATAGTTGTACTCTTCCAAAATGGCTTTCCATCTTTTTAATTTACTATTGGTGTTTTTGTTACTGAGGTCATATGTTAATGGCTGGTGATCTGTAAATATTTTAACTGCGGTTGAGCCGTATAAGTAATTCCGTAATGATTTTAATGACCATATTATTGCTAACATTTCCTTTTCGTTCGTCGCGTAGTGTTCTTCTGTTTTCGTCAGTGTTCGTGATATGAAAGTTATCGGTTTGCCGTCCTGTTCCAGTACTGCACCTATTGCGTATGTAGAGGCGTCGGTTGTTAGGTGAAATTCTTTGTTGAAGTTAGGGAATTCTAACATTACTTCGTTTGAGGTAAGTGAATTCTTGATTTTGTTGAATGCTTCTATTGATTGTTGGTTTAGTGTTATTGCTATTTTGGCTGACATATTTTTGGACATTCGTCCCTCTTCCCCTCTCAAAAGGAGAGTTAGGGGTTTCGCGAGTTTGGCGTAATCCTTAATGAAACGTCTGTAAAAGCCAGACATTCCCAAGAATGACCTAAGTTCTTTTAACGTTTTTGGAATCGGAAATCCACTGATTGTAGCTATTTTTAGTGGGTTAGTTTTTAATCCTTGAGTAGAAACGATACATCCTAAATACTCAACTTCTGATTTTAAAAATTCGCATTTATTTAGCTGTACTTTCATATTAGCTGCTTGTAATGTTTGAAATATAGTTTCTATATTGCGGAGATGTGTTTCTTCGTCTTGTCCAAAAATTATTATATCGTCTATGTAAACGTAGCATTTTGTCCCTATGTGTTCTCTAAGAATGTCGTCTAGTGTCCTTTGAAATATAGCGGGTGCATTCTTTAAGCCAAATGGTAAACGGGTAAATTCGTATTTAGCGTTATTAATCGAAAAAGCTGTTTTTTGAATATCCTTCTCATGTAGGGGTATCTGGTGAAAACCACTTTTAAGGTCTAACACTGTGAAAAATTTGTTTTTCCCAAGTTGGGTGAGGATTTCATTTATTTCTGGGATGGGGTATTTGTCTGGTGTTGTTACACTGTTTAGTTTACGGTAGTCTATTACCATTCTGTATTTTTTCTCTTTTGATGCGTCGAGTTTCTTTGGGACTATCCAGACTGGTGAGTTGTAAGGTGATCTTGAGTGTCTGATTATGCCTTGATCTAGCAATTCTTTGATTTGTTTTTCAACTTCGTCCTTCATTGCCATTGGGTAGGGGTAGTATTTTGAATAAACTGGCCTATCTGTTGTTGTTTTAATTTCTGCTACCACTGTCGATGTATATGTCAATTTCTCATTAGGTTCTGAAAAAAGTGCTGGATGTCTAGCGCATAGTGAGTGTAATTGTCTTGTTTGATCATTTGTTAAGTGTTCGGTTCTGAGGTCAATATTGTTAACTGATTTGGATATTTGCTGCTTTATGGGGATTTTTATGTTGTTTTTCACGAGCATATAGTCTTCAGATGTGTATATAACTGCGTTTAGCTGTTTTAGGCTATCGTTGCCAAGAATTGCGTGAAAGGATTTAAGTGTGGGTAAGATAAAAAATTTGTGTTTTTCTTCCTTGAGTCCGAAAAGGTGGAGTTCGGTGTGTTGTGATATTTCGATATTGCCGCCTACTGATTTTGCGTAAAAAATGTTTTCATTGAGTTTGGGATTTTTTACTAATGAAGTTTGAATGTAGTTCTTATTTGAACCGGTATCTATTAAGAATTTTAATATTTTTCCATCGGTTGTCTTACACTTGAAGTAAGGTAGCGATGAGGAGGTTAATCTAAAAAATGAACGTCTACAAAATCATTAAAATTGTTTTCTGGGTTGTCTTGCTCTTTTCTCATGTATTCGTTGTTGTATTCTTCCCATGATTGCATTTCCTCATATTGGATGGTATCTTCTTCGTAGTCTTTATTATTTTCATTAGTATCTTGTGCAATATGGTTGATTCGTTGGAATTTGTTCGGGTAGTTGTTGCTTAATTGGTTAGATGGTGGTGGTGGTCGTTTTCCTGCAATTCCGTTGAAGTTGGGTCTATTTATGTAGTTGACTGCTCTTGTTTGTTGCGAATGGTCTATGTCCATTGGAATTGGCTTAGGCTGTGATTTTGGTCCGTTAGGTCTTGGTGGTTGAAAATTTTGTTGATATTGTCGGTATTGTGGTCTACCGTATTGGTTTTGATCGATAGGTTGTCTATTGAAGTAATTTTGTGACATTTGGTGATATGGTTTTGTTTGGTTATACGGTGTTGTTTGCTGATATGTTGTTATTTGTGGTTGGTATGCTAGTTGTGGATAAAATGGTTGTTTTTGGAACTGGGGCATCCTTGGAGGAATTGGAGGTGGTGGCGGTTGATACATTCTACGACTTGCGTTTTGGTGGTTGTATGTGTGTTGTGCCCTGTATCCTTGGTTTTCCAATTTTAGACAAAGGTGAAGGGCTTGCGGGAGGTCTACTGGCTCCTTTATTCCTAAGAGTCTAGGAAAATCTCCGTTAAGACCTCGTACAAATGTATCCAAAGCCTTGTTCCTGTAAGTTTGTGTCAGAAGGTGAATGGCTTCGTGTCCCATTTCGATACCCGATAGATTTTTGAGGATGAGGGAAAGATGATTATAAACTTCCTGGTAAAATTCTGAGATAGTTTTTCGTCCCTGTACTAAAGATGATAGTTGGCATTCAAGGGTTGTGATGTCGCGTTTGTCCGCGTAGTGAAGCGTCAAGCAGTGTGAGATTGCTCTCCAGTCTAGTGGGGTATTATACGATTCTAATGCAACGTCAGCGTCGCCCACAATTTTGTTTCTAACTACACTTAAGATACCGAAATACTTTGGAGTACCTCTGATACCTTCGTAGATCTTAAGTACGCGTTCTACACTTTTTTTCCACGAGTTGAATTCTCCTGGATTACCAGAGAATTCCCGTAGGCTTCGTATAATGTCGGGAATTTTATCGAGGTCATCTAGTCGTCCACGGTGTTCCTGGTCAATAGTTTGGTCAGTTGCGTTCGTCAGTAAACTGTTTGGATTATTTTCTCTAATTACAACGTCCTTAACAATTCTCCTAATGAGGGCTTCTAGTTCGGGAGTTGTATTGGGATTTTGTGGAGGGGGAACATTTAGGTTTTGTGGAGGGGGAAAGTTTGGATTTCAAACGGGTGGTCTAATAATATTCTGATTTTGCATTTTGCTTTATAATTTAAGTTATTCCTTTAAAAATCTTTGTATTGGATTTAAGTTATCAATCTGTGGAGGGTCCCTTTTGTGGTGAATCGCAGAGTTGTTTTGTGTTATAAAGCCGGAGGGTCCCCCTTAAAGGTGGTGAATCGCGGCCTTGCTTTATTTTAGTTTATGTGGCTGTACAAGCCTTCAGTTTATAGTTTTTTTCTACTTTCTCAATTAATTATTATTATATATTATTTTAATAATTAACTTTTTTCCTTTTTAATATAGTTTCTAATGAAAAATTATTGTCAAAATTTAATCTTATTCCCTTCCGTTAATTGTAATTGGTATATTTAGCTTTTCTCTTTTTTTCACTTTTACTTTTTATAATATTTAATTTTATTTTTATGTAATAGAGGCACTATTTTGTTTTTCGAGAAACTTCTATAAACTTTATTTTCACGATATTCTCCTATTTTCTTTCACTAAAATAACTTATAAATTATTCTTACACTAATATCCCACGGCGCATGTGGGTGATCCGTTTTGCACTGCTACTAAGGTCCAGCGTTGCGCACTCTTCGTGGGTGCGGGCGTTCTTCCACCGAAGTTATCCCTGTTGATGGGTCCTGACGCGGTCCTGGCACTTACTTGAGGGCCTTTCTCGTTTTTACAACACCGGGTTTTTGGTACTACTTGAGGGCCTTTTTACAACACCGTCACACGCGACGATCGAAAACACCGATTTGTACTTTTTATACGAGCGGACGCGACTGGCCGTTGGGCGCCAGTTAATCTATTGCATTTATAGATTTTAAAAAAAAACAAAGTTTTGGTTTTTAAAGAGCGGTTAAGCTCACTTTATTTTACAAGAATCAAATTAGAACTGAAAATACATTTTTGTCTTACAGCTAATTTATGCTAATAAGTCACGTTGCAAGACAGGTGCAATTGCATATCGTTGTTGTTGTGGGCTGGCTGGTCAAACGTTCTCATGTGGAGTCAGCATTTTGGCAATTGCGCGTGTGGTGTCGTTTGCCTGTGGGATATTGTCTACGGCGGAAGTTGTTTTGTTGCATAAGCTCAGGTAGATCGTGGGAATGGTATTTCGGCGTATACCGTGTTAACTTATATATATATATATATATATATATATACATATACATAGTTAATACATACATACATACACAAATACATTGAAGTACAGATACTTATAATTGAATATATATAGGTATACATATATTAATATAAATGTACGTACAATATATATATATAGATATAGATATATATATATATACGTATGAAGATAAAATATGAATTTTAAATATTTAACCATTTAACACGTTCACGCCGGCGTGTACCATCGGTGGCTCGCACATGTCTGCCTGATCGGGCGGCGCGTACCACTGGTGGCTCGCACAGAATTGTCTCATCAGGCGGCGCGTACCACCGGTGGCTCGCATATGATTGTACTACCAATCAGGGTGCATCACCAAACATAACTAATTCAATAGTACTAACAACAAAAACATAAGTAAATATTTCAATGATATAACATGAACATTATTATTTATGTTTTATTAGACCGTTTTCCCGTGCGATAATCTTTCGTTGAAACATTTAGTTCGGCGCCGTCTGATAGAACAAAATGCAGTGCCGGCGTGAACGTGTTAAGCTAAGCAAGCATTAAGCACTAGCACAGCAAGCCATCGCTGCTAAGTAGGACAAAGAAGAATAGGCGATAGGCCTACCAACAACGCAATACGTAACTGTCCACCTGCAGGCAGAGTTTAGTATAAAAATGGCAGCATCAGCATTGATCAGACACTTCTGTTTGTGCTGTCGTAGCTAGTGTATATGGTGTGCCGTGAAAACGCTACCAATAGGAGTAGATAGAAATATATGGTGTGACGTGAAAACGCTACCAATAGGAGTTGATAGAAATATATGGTGTGACGTGAAAACGCTGCCAGTAGGTTATATGGTGTGACGTGAAAACGCTGCCAGTACGATACAATTAAGATATATGGTGTGACGTGAAAACGCTACCAATACGATACGATTAAGATATACGGTGTGTCGTGAAAACGCTACCAGTGGAAAATTTAGAAATAAATAAAGTGTGTAATATTAGAACCACTCGTGTTGTCCTTTACTTTCCTCTTTTGGAACCAAAATTATAGGAGAGACCCATAATCCGGCTGAGTGATAGCCCAGCTATAGACCGGAGAACCGGGTTCGTTACAACTGGCGCCCAACGTAGAGACACAAGTGCGAGGCACAATAACATTGATCAAAAAAAAGGAGAAACGCAGAGAAAAAAATACAGATATAATGGTAAAAGTAAATTGGGAACATAGGTGGCTTTCTGCTTAGATCAACAGGAAGACTCTTCTTCTCTCCGGCAAGTGGGCCAGAGACAGATTTATTCAAAAAATCTTATTTATGGTTCGATTTTCTTGAAATTCAGTACATAGGTGGTGTTTAAACTCCCGCTTTAGCCAACCTAAACACGTGCACGTGGAATTCCCTGCCTTTTCACACTATTTCCGTGTGCTCCATCACGCGCCGATTCCTTATCCTTTTTAGCCTAAATTCCGTGGCCCGATCGACTGCTTAGCGACGGTCGTTCGAGCTAACGAAAAATCAGTCCTAAACCTACAGCCCTCGCTAGCGCACGGCAGATCTTTTATCCGCGGACACTGGCATTTACTTACGTGTATATATTAAATTATATTCGAAAAAAAAATAGTTTTTAGTTAAAAGAATATTTTTAGTTATATAAACGCTTTATTCACTAAATAAATGTGAAAATCTCAAAGGCCAAAGTATTCATTAAAAGATTGTGAAATAATATTATTATTGAATCTTTGGGCCCGCTCGATAGCCGGCACCCCCTTACTTTCCCAAGTCCTTAGAGACTGAACATAGGTTTTTCGAGACTAAAATTGAGCCAAACTACGGTTCACAGCCACTTCAAAAAAAATATTAATAATTTACTAATATTGAAAACAAAACTGAAATACAGAATTATTTAAAAAACAAATTTTAAAATTTCTAACACAAAAAAAAAACTACCTAACCTCGTACGATCGAAAAAAGATAAACAAAGTATAAGTGTTGTGAATATATATATACAAAGTATTTACAAAACAAAAATAAATTTGTGGTGCAAAACAATTAAAAAAAAATTGTTTTTTTGGAATCAAACATACAAAAACAGTGACGAAAAAAAATTAAATATATACCATATATAAGCAGTGGCAGTGTAAGAGTGTTAAGAGTGTACACATATACATATACATACATAAATTTACAAATTACAAAAAAAGTATTAACGACATGAAAAATAAAGTTGTAAATATACACGGAAAAAAATTTTAAAAACATACATATATGTACATATGCACATAAATAAGTAGAAAAGTGAACAAACATACAGCTTTAAATCAACGCTACAACATTACGATTAAAAGAAGGAATACACTGCACCAAGGAACTTGCCACAAGTCACCAGAACAACGCATAACATAACAAACATAAAAAAAGGGAAGTAAAGATGGTTTGGAGCCTAAGTAGTAAGTAGGCAATCTTTTTAATTTCCTTAAAAAGAATATCAGCATCATATACTGCAATTAGAAGAAATATATATATAAGCACTCTAAAATCCGTAAAGATTTTTCAAATTACGGCTTCTAACATTTTACAAAGGAGGGGTAAGTGATCAATCTTCTTGACCGCTAATTACATAAACGCGAATACAGCATCCCTAATGTATACATTCCGCTTATGTACATACATGCATAGCAAAAATAATCTAATTTCTTACATGCATTACTGTATTACTGTATTACTGTATTACTGTATTACTGTATTACTGTATTACTGTATTACTGTATTATATCCACATTGCAAACATAGCAAACACAGTAGATCAAATATTGTAGTTATTTGCATTGTCAGCTGTCCTTTATGGTTCAATGACCCAGAAATACAGCATCAAAATAAATATAATACCAACAAATCAATAAAGCGGGAGATATCCACCACTTTGCTAAAAGATCGCAGCAGTAAAGAGCTAACATTACTACTCGCTGCATTTTTCCAATTTCCACTTGTGCGAATTTCGCTCTCGACATTGAACACACACAAGCACTTAACTACTCTTTGATCTGCTCTATTGTTTTCCAACATTGTGTTGTGCTCTCTTCGTTGCGTGAGCAGCTGAGGTCAAAATATTTGTTGACATAAATATACACACATACCAATATAGCCGTGTATATTCAAACAACATTTGTATCTGTTTACGATAGTCATATGATTACGTACATATTTACATGTCCATGCTGAATTTTTGATAACGAGATACAAGATCGTTTAACTAACCCAATAGGGAATTTTTTCGTCCGCTATTAATTAAATAAAATTATAAAATAATTTGAATTCCTTTTACAAATTTAATATAAATTATTTTTTACATATTCTTTTTGTTAAGTCATATTTGCTGTTCTTTTAAATATTTATATCTGTGTGTAGGCTTTGCACATTCTAACAAACTTAAATGTACCATATTTGCACACACAAGTGTTAAAGTAGCTGACTCACTCAAGGTTTAATTCTAGTTGTAAATTTGCTTTGTATAATTTTTCATTTTGCTTTGGTTTACCGCATTCGCTACCGCTTTAACTTTTACCGCTCATATGAAAAATGTATATAAACGCTAATAATTTTAAATAAATTAAGTTATGTTTTGAAACTCTGTAATACGTGTGTGAATTTATTTTCAAACTATTCCGCCGCAGGAAAGTGCCGCTCCTGCATCATCACTTTTTTTAAGCACGTATATAAAAGTGCAGGTGTTTGTGATTTTTTCTTATTACATTACGTAACAACAACAAGTTGTGATATAACGAAAAAAAAAACACAAACACAGCCATTTTTTTCAAATTTTCTGTAGCATAGCGCATAATTTTTCTACAATAAAGTGCGAACGTTCTATATTCGTATAAACTCTATTCGAGTTTCTTGCGATCTTAAAATACATTTTTATAAATGTCAATTGGTCATAGTCCTACCAAAGGCTCAAAGGATCCAAAAATGTCCGATTCCGAAACAAGAAAGGGAACTTCACTCGAAGCCCTAAGTACAAAAAGAGAATCGTCACAAACGCGCAGATCTAAACAGATCGACCCTTCCGCACAACTTTTAATTCGATTAAGTGACAATGTGATTGATACTTTTCACGATTCAGTGTTTCCTACATTCAGGATCACACGGAAACATATCTAAAAATTAAAGACAAATCACTAAATGAGTGTTAAGCAGAATTCAAAGCGGTCTATAAAAAGGTTTGTTCAAAGCCCGAGGAATGTCTGCCCAAAAGCTTCAATCTTTCAGCAGACAATAAAAATTTCACATGTCGAGACACGTATGATATCACAAATATGAGAATAGCAGACCAGCTCGGATTATTTCGAGCAGCTACTCAGCCGAGTCCACCTTCCCGTGTGGAACGAATGCCTGCGACGCAGAGACATTCTATGGGGGTTATGAAGAGTGATAAGTTCACAGCGGTCTACATAAACCACCCTTAGCTTTCCCGTGCATAAAAATTGTACCATCTTCGGTACAAAACGGAAGGCAAAGCTGGCTCAATCGTCAAACAATATCTAGGTAAAAGTCCTACTCTCGCTGTCCACCGTACAGTCCAAAAATAGCAAGCAATTACAAATGCTACAAGCAACAATAAATGACTATCTGTCCGCCTTACAAGGCATATCGACAGACAGTTGGGGCCCAATATTAGGCTACATATGCTCCTCGAAACTGCCGGAAACCACATTATCCTTGTGGGAACAATCTCCTACATCTTGAAAAGAGCTGCCAGCATGGTCGCAAATGAACGATTTTCTCATTTCTACATACGAAGTGGTGGAGAGTCTTAATCGGCCGTATCCAAGCCAAAACAAAGCAAAACCAGTCGCCACTCAAAACGTCGATCACAATAGATCCTTTAACAGGACACAATCATTTGTGGCGCAACAAAAAAGGGATAACACATGTCCGTGTTGCAATTTCCGACACCTGATTTCATAAAAATGTCGGTATCAAACCGAATACATTTTGCGAAGCAGAATCAACTCTGCACAACTGCGTATCACAAGGTCATCGCAGTAATGATTGTACGAGCAAGTCTTTACAAGCGAGACACGATAGCAGAACTCTCCTTCCAACTGCGCATTGTCAGTTACGGCATCATTCCTTGCTGCACCTAAATTCAAAACCGAATGCTCAAACCGCCAGCAGCAGTTCTCATAACTCTACTGTGCAACACTCAAATGCCAAGTCAAGTTCTCCAGTTCGACAAGCGCATACAAGCTCCAATCCAAGCGAGCAACAGTGCTGCTCTACGCAAGCACAAATACAATCATTACATGCGAGACACGATAGCAGAACTATCCTTCCAACTGCCATTGTCGCAGTGGAACACCAAGGAGATCTGTTCCAACTCACAGCCTTAGTTGACCAAGGCTCACAAAGAACTTTCATTTCCTCGAAAGTTGAGAAAAGGTTGCGACTTCCAGTCGAACATTCCAAGTTCGAAATTTCCGGAATGGGTGGACATATCGTCCAAAACTATTCCAAACTTTGTTCCTTGACTCTGGTATCATCCATAACCAAGCAACGGATCAATGCCCAAGCCATCATGCTACAAAAGCTAACGAGGCATTTGCCAACTTTTACCTTAAGTCGTAATACCTGGCAACTGTAATCGGCAGTGACATACTTCCACAAATTCTCGTGGAAGGTGTACAAACAATTTGCGACATAGTATTGCGCAAAACACAATATTTGGTTGGATCCTCAGCGGTCCAGTAACCGAAAAAGTGGTGTCATTCTCAACACAAGTAGAAGACATCTCAACTGAGACACTTGGTGATCAATTGACCAAATTCTGGGAAGAGGAAGAAATTCCTCCAACTAAATTTCAAAAGAGGATCAAGCTTGCGAAAACGGTCAGTTCATTGTGCGGCTTCCATTGAAAGAAGATTTCCCCGCAAAACTCTCTTTAGGCCATTCCCGGTCTGCAACGGATAAAATGACCACTAAAGTTCGAGTAGTGTTTAACGCATCAAGAAAATCGATCGCAGTCAACTCGCTCAATGATGTTTTGCACACTGGTCCTAATCCCCAACCAGGCCTCATGCTGCTCATTCTTTAATGGCGCATATACAAGCTTGTATTCAACGGAGATATCGAAATAATGTAACGTCAGATATTGACTCACGACGATGATAGACAGTTTCAACGTATATTTTTAGTCAATCGGCTGAATCTCCTGTCGCCGATTACTGTCTGAAAACTGTTACATTTGGGTCAATTGTGCACCATACCTTGTCATCCGTACGTTGCATCAACTTGCAAGGGATACTGAGGCAATATTCCACTGGATGCAGCAAATATTACGAAACCAAACATATGGTATGTCGCTGACATTCTACTCGGCAGTCATGACATAGACAGTGCTTCCGAATCACGTGGTCAGCGCTCTGAAATCTGCTGGTTTCATACTTAAAAAATTAACGACAAATAACGCCACTATACTGCAACAATATCCCAAAGAGGATCAGCTCGATTTAAACTTTCTGAAATTCTAGAGTGCTCTTGAACCAAGACTCTGGGTATCCAATGGAACGATCTAACAGACAAGTTTTCTTATGCAATTCTGCAAGTTACTTCAGCAAATACGGTCACTAAGCGAGGAATTTTATCGTCGGTTGCAAAACTTTTTGACCCGGCACGATAGTTGTCGCCAGTTATGATTCAACTAAAAATTCTGTTGCAAGAACTCTGGCTAGACGGTACTGATTGAATATGCTACACCCACAGCTTTGTCAAAATGGCACACCTTTGCAGAAAATTTGTCTGCCATTTGTGCAATTGAAATACCACGCTGAGTTAATTTCGCTCCGGGGTAAGACACCAAAATCCACGGGTTTTGCGATGCTTAGGAGAAAGCATATTGTGCAACAATTTACATCCGTACACATGCTAGCAATAAAATTACGTCCACCCTGCTGGTTGCAAAAGGAAAGGTAGCACCGTTGAAAACGGTTAGCTTAGCACGCTTAGAGCTGAGTGGCGCTTTACTATTAGCAAAACTGGTTGCCATCATTCAAAAACAGTTAAGTTTACAAGCGTGCAACATATTTCTATGGTTAGATTCCGAGATTGTATTGGCATGGCTCCAGAAGCTACCATGAACATGGAAGATCTTTATATCAAACCGCACCTCTCAAATCCGAGAAGCGGAGATAATCCCGCCGATCTTGGTATACGTGGCTGCAAGCCGCAAAACTTAGCTGTCAATTCACTTTGGTGGCACGGGCAGAAGTGGATCTCCTGCCACGTGGATTCCTGGCCAAATTCAAAGGTTCGCAGCGCTTCTTCGCCAGAAAGGTGTAAGATAGAAGCATATCATGAACTTGAAGATGAGGCCGACTATCTAGATCGGTTTTCCTCATACTCTCGAGCGATTTGCGTGACTGCATATATGTTCCGTTTCGCGGGCAATGTCCGAAATAAATCCAAGGAGCAACCATTACTCACCTTGCCACATCTGACAGATGGTGAATGCCAAACCGCAAAGAAGCGCATCATCAAAATTTCCAAAATCGCTATTTTCTTAGCGAGACATGTACGCAAATCATGGCCGCTCTACTTTCGGAGCGTCGCACAATCACACTCCCATTTTCTACAACGGGAGTAGGTTTTGCAGAGCCATTTCAAATAAAATATTCAGTATTGAGGTCGAACACATACTTCAAAGGCTATGTGGCAGTCTTCATCTGCTTTGCAACGAGGGCGGTGCATCTTGAGCTATGTTAAGAACTGATAATTGAGGCATTTCGAGAAGCGTTTGCACATTTTGTCAGTCGACGAGAATTTCCATCCAAACTTATGAGCGACAGCGGCAAAACGTTTAACGACACCCAACGCGCTATACAACGTGGTTTCGTTAAACTTCTTAACGAATGCTCTGCCAACATAGTCCAAAAATATGGTCCTCAAGACATGTGGTACATTGGAACTACATTCCTCCCAGCGCCCCCCACATGGGTGGCTTATGGTAATCAGCAATTAAAAGCTTTAAAATCCATCTCAAAAAAACCGTTGCATCCCATAAGCTTACGTTTGAGGAAACTAACAACCCTATTAGTTCGAATTGAGGCAGTTCTCAACTTTAGACCTCTGTCAGCTATTTTGCAAGACACCGCTGTTACTGCTGGTATTTTTAACCGAGGCGCACCGCTTATGGCCATTTCCGAGCTAAACGTGAACGACCTTTCATTGACCAATCGATGGGAGAGCACCGGGCCTTTCAAACGCTACAGAATGCATTGGGCAACGCATCCCTGCAGGGCGGGGAGTTAAGCGCCTGCTTAAACCAACCTAATCTTTATGTAACTGCCGTGCGCGTGGAATTCACCGTCACTATTTCCGTGTGTCCCATCACGCGCCAATTCCTTATACGACTGTTTAGCGGCGGCCGTTCGAGCTAACAAAAATCAATCCTAAACCTACAGCCCTCACTCGTGCACCGTAGATCTCAAAACGTGGACACTGCTCTTTAATTATATTTTAAATTATATTAGAAAAAAAAAAAAACTTTTTTTTATTAAGTGAATATTTATATTTGAAAACCGGTAATTGAATTAAATTGATACGGAAATTTCAATGTTAATGTTATAAAGTGAAGACAATTGAAAATATTGTGAACACAATTTAAAAACAAAAGTTCGTTAGCTTATTTCTATGACTCCTCGAAAAGTTTTTTCGAAAAATAATCTTCCGGAAGTGGTCCGGGGACTGACCTATTTAAAAAAACTATTATGTTTGTTTGTAACAGATTGCAATCCGTTTACGTAGTTTTAAAGGTGGACGAACCGATCTCATTATTAGCTTCAGTAAACTATAATTTACATTTATCTTAATGCTAGCTACAAACTTAATATTTTTTGTATTTTCGTATGAATATAAAGTTGACTGTATGTCATGCTCGTTTATAAATATACAAAAATATTATCCCGTTTCGCTCAAAAGAGAATAACATTATTTCATATGAAGGGTGTATCGTTATATTTCTTCTTCTTCTTTATTGGCGTTGACACCGCTTACGCGATTATAGCCGAGTCAATTATAGCGCGCCATTCATCTCTTCTTTTCGCTGTTTGGCGTCAGTTGGAAATGCCAAGAGCGCCCAGGTCACTCTCCACTTGATCTTTCCAACGGAGTGGAGATCTTCCTCTTCCTCTGCTTCCACCAGCGGGTACTGCATCAAATACTTTCAAAGCTGGAGTGATTTCATCCATTCGGACGACATGGCCGTCGTTGAACTATGTCAATATCGTCGTATAGCTCGTACAGCTCATCGTTCCATCGTCTGCGGTATTCGCCGTTGCCAATGCGCAAAGGACCATAAATCGTTCGCAGAACTTTCCTCTCGAAGACTCCTAGTGCCGACTCATTAGATGTTGACATCGTCCATGCTTCTGCGCCATATAGTAGAACCGGTATAATGAGCGACTTGTAGAGTTTGGTTTTCGTTCGTCGAGAGAGGACTTTACTTTTCAATTGCCTACTCAGCCCAAAGTAGCACCTGTTGGCAAGAGTGATTCTGCGTTGGATTTCAAGGCTGGCATTGTTGTTGGTATTAATACTGGTTCCTAGATAGACGAAATTATCTACGACCTCGAAGTTATGAGTGTCAACAGTGACGTGGGAGCCGAGAGGCGAATGCGATGATTGTTTGTTTGATGACAGGAGATATTTCGTCTTGCCCTCATTCACTACCAGACCCATTCGTTTTGCTTCTTTATCAAGTCTGGAGAAAGCAGAACTCACGGCGCGGTTGTTGAGGCCAATAATGTCGATATCATCGGCGTACGCCAGCAGCTGTACACTGTTATAGAAGATTGTACCTTCTCTATTTAGCTCTGCAGCTCGTATTATTTTCTCCAGCATTAAATTAAAAAAGTCACACGATAAGGAATCACCCTGTCTGAAACCTCGTTTATCGTTGATATCGAACGGCTCGGAAAGGTCCTTCCCGATCCTGACGGAGCTTTTAGTGTTGCTTAACGTCAGTTTACATAGCCGTATAAGTTTTGCGGGGATTCCAAATTCCGACATAGCGGCATAAAACCAGCTCCTATTCGTGCTGTCGAAGGCGGCTTTAAAATCGACGAAAAGGTGGTGGGTGTCGATTCTCTTTTCACGGGTCTTTTCCAACATTTGGAGCATGGTGAATATCTGGTCAATGGTTGACTTACCAGGTCTAAAGCCGCACTGATAAGGTCCAATCAGTTTGTCGACGGTGGGCTTTAGTATTTCACACAATACGCTTGATAGTACCTTATAAGCGATATTAAGAAGGCTTATTCCACGGTAATTGGCGCAGACTGTGGGATCGCCTTTTTTGTGGATCGGGCAGAGCACACTTAAATTCCAATCGTCGGGCATGCTTTCATCCGACCATATTTTGCAAAGAAGCTGATGCATGCACCTGATCAGTTCTTCGCCGCCGCATTTGAATAGCTCGGCCGGTAATCCATCGGCCCCTGCCGCTTTGTTGTTTTTTAAGCGGACGATTGCTATTCTCACTTCTTCATAGTCGGGTAACGGAAAAACTTTTCCATCGTCATCAATTGGAGTTTCGGGTTCATCATCTCCGCGTGTTTCCTGTTCACTGCCATTCAGCAGGCTGGAGAAGTGCTCCCTCCATAAATCGAGTATACTCTGGGCATCTGTCACTAACTCACCTCCGTGGTTCCTACAAGAGTTTGCTCCGGTTTTGAAACCTTCTATAAGTCGCCGTATCTTTTCATAGAATTTTCGAGCGTTACCCTTGTCGGCCAGCTTCTCAACCTCCTCATACTCGCTCATCTCGGCCTCTTTCTTTTTTTGTCTGCAAATGCGTCTTGCTTCCCTCTTCAGTTCTCGGTATCTATCCCACCCAGCACGTGTTGTGATCGATCGCAAGGTTGCGAGGTAGGCAGTTTGTTTTCTCTCCACGACGACATGGCAGTCCTCATCGTACCAGTTGTTTTTGTGACCTTTCCGAAATCCAATGGTTTTGTTTGCAGCTGTACGCAGGGAGTTTGCAATGCCGTCCCACAATTCCATTATACCATGTTGCTGATGAGTGCTCTCAGAGAGCAGGTGTGCAAGTCGAGTAGAAAACCGCTCGGCAGTCTGTTGTGATTGCAGCTTTTCAACGTCGAACCTTCCTTGTGTTTGTTGATGGGCGCTCTTCGATACACAGAGGTGCGTGCGTACCTTTGCTGCGACAAGATAGTGATCCGAGTCAATGTTGGGACCTCGCACATCTAAAACACTGGATACGTGTCTTCCGTCTATCACAACATGATCGATCTGGTTGGAAGTTTTCCGATCTGGAGACAGCCAAGTAGCTTGGTGAATTTTTTTGTGCTGGAATCTAGTGCTACAGACAACCATATTTTGGGCCCCGACGAAGTCGATCAGCCTCAGCCCATTTGGGTATGTTTCGTCGTGGAGACTGAATTTTCCGACAGTCGTACCAAAGATCCCTTCTTTGCCCACCCTAGCGTTGAAATCGCCAAGCACAATTTTGACGTCGTGGTGTTGAAAAATTTTTTCTTGATGCGAATCGTGACTAGACGTTCATCCACCGGAGTGAATGCCAGTATTCGGCGATGGTGTCTCTCTCCCACCACGAATCCGACACCAAATTTGCGCTCCTATATATGGCCGCTGTAGTCAATTTCACAAGGACCCACCTTCTTCCGTCTTTGTCCCGTCTATCGCATTTCTTGGACGGCAGTGATGTCATCCTTTAACTTTATGAGGACATCAACCAGCTGGGTAGCGGCACCTTCCTAACTAAGGGACTGGACATTCCAGATGCATGCCCTAAAATCGTAATCCTTAAAACATTTGCGGGGGTCGTCATCAAAAGGGGGTCTCTCATCCGAGGCTTACATTGCTTTTTCATTGGGTTGTTTTTTCAAGTGGTGGGTTCCAAACCCTACGCACAACCGCATGGGATTCGCCTTCTCACTTTAGCTCGCCTCCAAACGGATGCTCGTTGGCTACCCAGGGGATACGTGGTCTAAGACCGGACGTCGTGAGCTGCTTGAACCATATGCACAAGAATCGTTTCTGGCCACTCCCAGGTGAATGGCAGTCAAAAACTTTCCTCACTTGCGTGAACTTCTGCACATGGCCCCATCCCCAAATTCGTCGTTTAATTTACCTATATCAAATAAAGATTTTATGGTTCCTCAACATACCGCCCCCGCTAAGCAATTGGTTCAGGTAAGTGGTAAGACGGCTATTTTTGCAACTGGTCGGACATATTGACCGCGAGCTGTGTGTATGGTGACTCCTCTGACCAGGATAGTTACTGCTACTACCCGTCTCATGAGCCATTCCGATGGTGGTAGGATTTATTCCCTCAGAAGAACTAACGTGCCTAGTTTCACGTTGAATAGTTTTCGTTGCCACTTATTGCGTGGATGTCATGACGTCACATACTCTACGTGCCACCGCTTCCAAAAGCCGTGAACAATTGCTTGAACATGCCGTCAATGTTGGTTCTGGAACGGAAGTATAAGGCGCGCTAACCAAAAAGTGGGCATGTGTTAGGGCATCTAATTTGTTATCTGATGATGCACATAAAGACCGAGAATTTATTATTGCCTCAATTTGTGCCAGGAAGGTAAAATTTTCTTCGAATGTTCGTACGTTGCTTTTCACAACGCATAATCCCTTCAGCGGCCAAAGCATCTGTCACTTCACGTTTGTGCGACTCGGATGCAGCCACTTGTTGTAATTCGTTTAATACTTGAAGAGCGCCCTGAAAGTCAGTTGGCAGCCCTCGACGAGCTCCAAAGCCATGCAAAGCCGCTGGTTGTAAGATCGCTTACGAGCTCGATATGAATAGAAAAGGTACATGGATGTACCTGCAAATAAGCTGAGAAACATTAGAAACTTTGGACAGTAATATTGGATGCTTTACTGTTTCCGGCAATAGGGCCTTTTTGATGCGTCCTCCGACGCGAAGAACACCGTCCTCATCAAAAAGGTAGTGAAATGGAGAAGTATGGATTTCGCTTTCAGTGGTAGGCCTTTTTTTAGTTGGACCATTTCGTCTTTGAATGGATTCGCATGTGATTGGTTGAGGTGATGAGCGTTCGGAACGTTTGCAATTGTATTTGTTTCTCCTTCATGTTGACAACAATTTCGAATAAAAAGATAACAATACGCTACAACACGTAGTAATTGCATCCATGAGCTTATCCAAAGCTGGTTGGTCATCTTGAGCACAAAGCACTACACTTGGAGGAATTTTGCGTTGTTCGGCTATAACATGTGCGTCTTCCGATGAGGTGGTGCCGTCTGTGGATGGCCACTGAGTTCTAGGCAAATATAGTCATTTCGGTTCATGCTAACAAAGTGGGTGACAAGTCAACTCACTTTGAAGCACCGTGCGACGCGCAATCAGCAGGATTGTCAACAGATGTGGTACCAATGCTGACGGGGACAAGCATCAATTATCTCTGCAGTACGGTTACATACGAAAGACATCCATCTACGAGGTGGTTATGAAAGCCAGTGTAAAACGATTTCAGAGTCGCTCCAGCAAAAAATATGCGTAACTTTCAAGTTGAGAGATGACGTAATTGATGACAATAATTTGACGAGCAATTAAGCGCGGAATCGATAAGGGTTTTAATGGTGCGAACCTTGTTTTGGCAGCAATTAAATTGATAACGTATGAGCTGTCACTTCAGTTGCATCTGCAACAAATTGCAGCAGCGTAAGATTAAGATGAGGCATCTGAGAAACCGTGGATATCAATTGATTCGCCGGAATATGATAACTAACGTGAAAACTTGATTATCTAAGCAAAAAGACACCTATGTACCGAATTTGGAGTGATGTGATCCATTAGTAAGTTTTATTTCGAATAGGTCAGTCAATTGTACACTTCCCGGAGAGAAGAGTAGTATTCATGTTAACTTAAGCAAAAAGCTCAATATTTTTGTACCGAATCCTAAGATAATCGAACTATAAATTAACTTTTTTGAATATGTCAGCCCCTGTTCCACTATCCGGAGAGAAGTGCAGTCTTCCGTTAATCAAAGCAAAAGCAACGTTTGTTCCGAATTTCAAGTAAATCGAACCATAACTAAGATTTTTTTGAACAATCAGTCCCTTGTCAACCTTCCGGATAGAATTTCTGTTAATCTAAGTAAAAAGCCACCTATGTACCGAATTTCGAGTAATGCGATCCATAAATAATTTTTTTTTTGAATAGGTCAGCTCCCAGCCCACTTCCCGGAGAGAAGTGTAATCTTCCTTTTAATGTAAGAAGAAGCCACATATGTACCAAATTTCAAGTAAATCCGGCCATGAATAACTTTTCTTCAATAAGTCAGTCCCTGGTCAACTTCCCGGCTAGAAGAAGATTATTCCTGTTAATCTTAACAAAAAGACACCTATGTTCCGAATTTCACATATTTCGATCCATAAATAAGATTATTGAATAAATCAGTCCAGTCCATGCTCCACTTTCCGGAAAGAAGTGTGGTATCCCTGTTACTTAAAAAAAAAAAAGTTACCTGTGTACTGATTTTCCAGTAATGCGAACCACAAATAAGTTTTTTTTTGAATAGGTCAGTCCCCGGTCCACTAGTCAGAGAGAAAAGTGGTTTTCTTGCTCCTCAAAGCCAAAAGCCACCTATTCATCAATATCAAGTAGGCAAATGGAACCGTAAATAAGATTTTGTTGATTAAGTCGTTGCGCTGCCCATTTTCCGGAGAGAAGTGTAGTCTTGCTGTTAGTCTAAACAGAACGCCACCTACGTTCCGAATTGCAATCAATTCGAGCCATAAATAAACTTTTTTTAAATACGTCAGACCTGGTCCTCTTTCCGGAGAGAAGTATAGTCTTCCTGTTAGTGTAAGCAGAACGCCACCAACGTACCGAATTTCAAGCAAATCGAGCCATAAATATATTTTTTTTTCGAATAGTTCAGTACTTGGTGAACTTCCCGGAGATAATAGCAGTCAGGTTCTTTTGGATACGTCGGATCCTTGTCCACTTCCCATGCCTTCCTGTTAATTTAAGCAAATAGCCACTTATGTACCGAATTTCAATTAAATCCAGCGGTGAGAAGTGTTAATCTGAGCAAAAAACCACCAGGAAGCATAGAAACAATTTGATAAAATTTCAACTTAATCAGTCGGGAACTTTTGGAGAACACCTGTTAAAAACGGACATAAGAGTTTTTTTTTCGAACAGTTCAGTCCTCCGTCCACTTTCCGAAATTTTTTTTCTTGTAAGCCCTGCCAGGAATTATAGGTATAATCTGACTTTCAGTAGTTCGGTTCGTGGTCCACTTTCCGGAGAGTAATGTAGCCTTCCTGATAATCTAAGCAAAAAGACACTTTTGCACGGAACTTCCAGTAATTCGATCTTTAATAAGGGTGCCTTAAACAGGTCAGTCCATTCACCTATGTACCGAATTTAAGTTGAATCAGATTATAAATAAGATTTTTCGAATAGCTCAATTCCGAGTCCACTTTCCAGAGAGAAGTGTATTCTACCGCTAAAGTAAGCAAAAAGCCATCGATGTACCGAATTTCAAGTAATCCCAACTATAAGTAAGACTTTCGAATAGTGTAGTCTTCTAGGCCACTTCCCGGAGAGAAGTGAACTCTTCCTGTTAATCTAAGCAAAAGCTACCTACATATGTACGAGATTATAGTAAATTTAGAAAAATAACAAATATTTTTTTTAATTGTTAATCGAGCCATAAATAATCTTTTTTCAAATAGGTCATTCCCGGGTCCACTTTTCGAAATTTTGTTTTCTAAAAAACCTTCTCAGGAATCATAGAAATAACCTGACGAACTTTCAAGTTATTCGGTTGGTAAATTTTGGAGAACACCTGTTCCAAAGGGACATAAGAGTTTTTTCGAATAGGTCAGTCCCTGGTCCAGCTTCCGGAGAGAAGTGTAGTCTTCCTATTAACTTAAGTAGAAAGACAACTGTTGAGTAACCATAAAACCTTTACTTGAATTAGTTAAATTAAACGATACACCCTTTATATGAAATATTGTTATTCTCATTTGAGCGAAACGGGATAATATTTTTGTATATTTATGTACGAGCATTACATACTTGTAAATATGTACGTGCTCAACAATATATAGGTAAATATGTACATAGCTTTATGTATGTACATGTGCAGATATGCATACATATTGGAATGTTGGAACCGTTAATCCTTTTTGCAGTCCATTTTATATTCATAAGAAAATACAAAAAATATTAAGTGTTACCATTAAGTTAAATGTAAGTTAAGTATACCTGAAGCTAATAAAAAGATCGGTTCGTCCGCTTTTTAATCGACCACATGTCCCGTATTGGGCCTTCGGAAGTTGAATGTCACCCGTCCGAATGTTTTCATCTGGCTCTGGTGTTTGATGGATCCTGTAAGGATTCCCGTGGGTACTCACTTAACGAACGATTCTATATTATATGTGTCCGTTTTCGTCAGTATCGTTACATATTTTCAGCTGACATTGAGAAAATGTTTCGTGGCATCATGGTTTCAGATTCCGATACGAATTATCAACGAATCGTTTGGCGCGAAATTGAGTTTTCACCCGTGGAGCATTATCGACACCTCAGGGTAACGCGTCATTAAGCAAGTGGCAGAAGACTTTAAGGCAACTTATCCACTGCAGCGCGTGTTTTATTGAGTGACATGTATGTCGATGACTAAGCTACCGGATGTAATAAAGTTGCAGAGTTACTTCAGCTTAAAACCGAAATAATAAACCTTCTAAAATGTGCCAACTTCAAATTACAAAAATGGTGTTCGAATTGCAAACCTTTGTTAGATACCTTACCAAAGGAACTATGTGAACATAAACCAATAGACATCGTGTTTGAACCAGATATTTTTTGAGTGAAGTTCCAGATATCAATCAAATTGCCTGAAGGGTCTTAGTTTCTAATGTTTCTCAGCTTATTTGCAGGTACATCCATGTTAAATACTTGCACCCAGGTGTCGACGCTATGTTTTCTATTGTGAGGCAACATTATTGGATTATTAGCTGTCGTAATATCGTTCAAAATGTCGTATTTTCTTGCAAAACTTTTTTTTATGCAACGTCGTAGTACCTGTCAACACCTGATGGCTGATCTACCCGCCGTAAGATTGCAACCTACTCGCTGTTTTCAACACTGTGGTCTAGATTACGCTGGACCTGTACAAATTAAACTCTCCCGAACGCGTAACGCAAAGATTGGGAAAGCGTGGTTCGCTCTATTCATATGCATGTCGCTTTGCGTCGCTTTGGAGCCCGTCGAGGGCTGCCAACTGACATATCTTCCGACAATGGTACAACATTTCATGGCGCTCATCAAGTATTAAACGAATTACAAAAATTGGCTTCATCTGAGTCTCACATACGTGAAGTGTCAGGTGTTTTGGTTGCTGAAGGGATTATGTGGCATTTTATTCCACCATCAGCGCCACACTTTGCCGGACTCTGGGAGTCGGGAGTACGTTCCATTAAGTTGCATCTTCGTCGAGTTGTTGGAAGCAACGTACTAACATTCGAAGAATATTGTACCGTTCTGGCACAAATTGAGGCAATCATAAACTCTCGGCATTTATGCGCATCATCAGATACCGAATTAGATGTCCTAACACCCGCTCACTTTTTGGTTGGAGGGCCGTATACTTCTGTTCCAGAACCTTCATTTTTAGATATAAATGTGATTCGTCTCCAACATTGGCGGCATCTTCAAGCAACGGTTCAAGGATTATGGAAGCTGTGGCACGTAGAGTATGTGACGTCATTACATCCACGCAATGAGTGGCAACAAAAACTGTTCAACGTTGAGCTAGGCACGTTAGTACTCCTGAAGGAACCAAACCTACCACCATCGAAATGGCTCATGGGACGGATAGTAGCAGTAACTATCCTGGTCAGAGTAGTCACCATACACACAGCTCGCGGTCAATATGTCCGACCAGTTGCAAAAATAGCCGTCTTACCACTTACCTGAACCAATGGCTTAGCGGGGGTGGTATGTTGAGGAACCATAAAATCTTTATATCTATTAGTTAAATTAAACGATACACCCATTATATGAAATATTGTTATTCCCTTTTGACCGAAGCGGTATAATATTTATGTACATTTATATACGAACATAACAGATGTATGTATGTACGTACGCAATTATATACAGGTAAATATGGATGTACATATGTAGTTTTACGTATCTACAATTGTAAATATGCATACATATTGGAATATTGGAACCGTTAATCCTTTTCTACAGTCCACTTTATATTCATACGAAAATACAAAATAAGTTCAAAAATTTATTTTTTGCAGCCATACATACTATTAATATTTGTTATTTTATGGTGAGCTAAAAGGCCTGGTTTGTTAGTATGAATTGAATATTTTGTTATACAACAAAGAAAACTGGTAGAAGTGACAGCTGTTTCGGAGATTACCACATCTCCTCATCAGACTTCCTATGGCAGGGATCGAGTGTTCTACCACTGCGCCAACATCAGCCATGTATTATTCAATTCATTATTAACCAACAACTATTAAGTGCGCTAATTTAGCCGCTATTTTTCTTAATAGAATGGTTAGTGAATCCTGTAACTTTCAGGCGTTAATTGACTGAAAAATCTATAAGCAGAATTAAGTGTCGAGCTCAACACATATATTTAAAATAGTTTTTTGCGGCCATACATACTATTAATGTTTGTTATTTTATAGTGAGCTAAAAGGCCTAGTTTGTTTGTATGAATTGAATATTTTGTTATACAACAAACCAAAAAATGGTAGAAGTGTCAGCTGTTTCGGAGATCACCACATCTCCTCATCAGACTTCTTATGGCAGGGATCGAACCAACGGATCCTGACTTAACAGGCGTGTGTTCTACCACTACGCCAACATCAGCCACGTGATCTATTGTTATTCTGTATAATTTCAGGCGTTAATTGACTGAAAAATGTACAAGCAGAATTAAGTGTCGGGCTCAACACATATACATATATTTAAAATTGTTTTTTCGGCCATACATACTATTAATGTTTGTTATTTTATAGTGAGCTAAATATGTTCACTTTGTAGCTTGCATTAAGTTTAATGTAATTTTAGTATACCTGAAGCTAATAAAGAGATCGGTTCGTCCGCCTTTTAATCGACGTAAACGGAGTACTCAATTGTGGCCATTTTATTTTGAACGCCGTTAAGTATTTCGTGCCCTGTGTGGTTTAGTTCTTAACCATACAAAAAAAATGGTCCTTCGAGCCGGATGCTCGAATTAGCGCTCGCGAATATTTACGGCTAACATCATTTTATTATCGGTATTGTTAATAATAATTATTTTTTTTTTTGGCGTGTACCTAGCGGTGTCAGAAAGCTGCTTCAACGGAATCGAGCTTGAGCGGAATTGGCCATAGATCGCGCATACAAGGCTGCCAAGCAAACAAATGAAGCACTCACCAAGGAGGCGCTTATGTATAGGCTTGAAAAATTAGAAGCCGCCTGTAATGACTTTATGCACTGGAGTCAAAAATTGTACGCATATTCAGGGGAAGAAAATTTCGTTGACCCCATTGAGGGCATTGAACAAACAGAGAAGCATTTTCAAACACATGGTTTTTTGCACGCTCAAATTGCTAAATTACCTGGTTTAAGTCAAGCATCTACATTCAGGGATGATGATCCCATTGATCGTTTGGCATCACAGCAAGCATCGTTCCTGGAAACATTTGCTGCTAGGCATAGTGAGCAAAACATTCATCTAACGAATATACAGTTACTCTGATAATCCGCGTCGCGTCGTGCTACTGGCAAATGTTGGTGACATGAGGCACAAACAATGCACGGTTTGTAAGGAAATCCACACGCTTTGGCAATGCACTCAGTTCAAACAGTTATTACCATCTTTACGTCGGGAAGCTGTACAAAAATAAAGGGTATGTTTTAACTGTTTGACCTGGTCACATCCGGTACGTTCATGTCAATCGAAGCACAGCTGCAAAAAATGTGGATCACGCCACCATGCACTACTGCAGGATTAACGATCGTCGTCTACGTCTTCATTCCAAGTGCCGAATCAACCAAATCAAGTACCTGTGGTTACCACTCAATGCTTGCACATACCAACACTCAATCAAGTGGCGGATACAATTTTACCATCATCAACCGCTCACACGTTTCTTCCAACGGTAGTTGCTACTGGCGAAGATAAATGGGGAAATAAAGTGAGCTGTAGAATACTGCTTGACTCTGGGTCAACCATTCAGAAGCCTTTGTGCGACTGACTTAACCAACGATTGTATATTGCCCCACCGATTCAGCGTGATCTGCTTGGTGTATGTGTATTCCAAGTAACTTCACTCAAAAAATATCTGGTTCAGACCCGATGTCTATTGGTTTATGTTCACATAGTTCCTTTGGTAAGGTATCTAACAAAGGTTTGCAATTCGAACACCATTTTTGTAATTTGAAGTTGGCACATTTTAGAAGGTTTGTATTTCGGTTTTAAGCTGAAGTAACTCTGCAACTGTATTACATTCGGTAGCTAAATCATCGACATACATGTCACTCAATAAAACACGCGCTGCAGTGGATAAGTTGCCTTATAGTCTTCTGCCACTTGCTTAAGGACGCGTTACCGTGAGATGTCGATAATGCTCCACGGATGAAAGCTCATTTTCGCGCCAAACGATTCGTTGATAATTCGTATCGGAATCTGAAACCATGATGCCACGAAACATTTTCTCTATGTCAGCTGAAAATATGTAACGATACTGACGAAAACGAACACATATAATATGCAATCGTTCGTCAAGCGAGTACCCACGGGAATCCTTACAGGATCCATCAAACACCAGATACAGATGGTAACATTCGGACGGGTGACATTCAACTTCCGAAGGCCCAATAAGGGACATGTGGCCAAGGGATAGATACTCAAGCATTAAAATATTGTATTGAGCAGCACTGGGTCTCGATTAAACCGGCGCTCCATATGTTGCAACCGCGTCCGCTTGCGAAAGTGTTGATGAAATTACCGGTGCGTTTTCCCTAAATGGATACTTGATGATGTACGTGTGAGCGCATGATCTGGTGCGAGTAATTCTTCAAAAGCCGCCACTGAGAGTCAACAACAAATGCTCATGGCCATGTAAAAGCAAATTAATTCCTTGACCAGCTACGCTAGGCTAAAAGATAGCGAACTTCAATGCGATCTTCTGAAGACGTCTATAAAAAATCGACCAACGCAAGCGGAGGAGACATCAAAGTCACAACCGAATACAGCTACAGAATCTTCCGTTACATGTACTACTGCCCATCCAATAGTGGTAAAAGCACAGCCAATTACGGACCTACATTATAGTATGAGCGCAGCAGCGCAGTCAGCGTCTGAAACCACCTGCGCGGTGCCAACATTCACCGCTACACCATCGTCATTATTTGTGGTATAATCGCCAATGCAGCAAGCAGTTATCTTTACGCCTGAAAATTCTTGCTTGCTTTCACTACCGCGCAAATTGTAAAAGATTTTCCTAATTTCGACGGACGTGCATAAGATTGGCCAATATTCGCTGCAGCGTTTGAACAGTTGACCGCCGCATACAATTGTACAAACTTCGAGAATAATTAACGTCTACAAAAAAGTCTTAAGGGCGAAGCCCGAGAAACTGTGCATTATCTGCTTATTCATCCAGATAATGTCCACGCTGTCATGGACCTACTGCGATTTCGTTTCGGCCGTCCAGAGTTATTGATCCGCAGTCAACTACGCCAAGTACGCGAAATGCCAGTTATATCGGAATCCGCCATCGACAAAATTATTCCGTTTCCCGTCAAAATAAAAAATCTCGCTGTCTTCCTCTAATCGGTAAACGGTCAGCAGCACCTTTGCAATCCAATGTTATTGAAGGAACTTTTTGCAAAATTGCCCATGAGTAAAAAAACTGGAGTGGGCTAGAAACGTATTGACGATAGAGCCATATCCAACCGTTAAGGACTTTAATAAGTCCAAAAGTAGTTTAGTGGAGTAGCCGACTTAATTTGCACCATACAAGGGAGTGGGCGGAGTTGCTTTAATGACCACAAGCGTCGAGTTCTATTTCAAGCTACGAACAACGTGAAAGAAACTAGATGTCCACTGTACCCGTTATGAAAACTTCTTATTTGATTGCGTAACATTCAAGTCACTTAACATTCCAGACAGATGGGCTAAGGTTAAGCAGCATCGTTTGTGTTTCTCATGCCTTCGGAGTGGTCACACAATACGGGATTGTAGTCGTCGTAAATCTTGTCCAACGAATCGGTGTCAAAGAGTGCATAATAGGTTGCTACATGAGGCATCAAAATGTATTTCAAACTCGCCGCCAGTTGAGATTCAGCCCCAGAAAGCAGCTACCACAGGTGATGCAGTAGTCAGTTGCACATCCAACACAATGAAGAAACAGAAAGTGCTATGTTGAAGACATGGATGAGGACGACCTCATCATCCTGTAAATAATAAATTTTATAATAAAAAATAAGAAAAAAATGAATTAAGAAACAATATACTAAATTAATTATAACTTATAAATAAATTTCTGAATACTTACCCGAATCCCTACCTGAATACCTACCCGAATACTTACCTGAAAAATAACCTCCCTGAATTTACTCCCACTCTAAACGCACTTACCTGCAACCCTACTCCGTTCCGTTATTCTTTCCAATATATGTATAAGCAAAAATTAGTATAAATAAAGAACGGGAGAAATTATAAAATTATTAAAATAAAAGTTAAGTGCTCGTGAGAGTTTGGTATTTGCAGATAAATAATAAATTATAAATTAGTTTGTATATAAATTATAAGTTATACGCTTTCTTAAAATTGAAAAATACAAAGGTTAAGTGCTCGTGCTAGTTTGTATATACAGATAATAAATTGTACACCTTTTGAAAAATTAATAATAAAAATTGAAAAATAAATCCAAGTGTTTAAAATTTAAATACGAAATTATTTACATGGTGCCGAAACCCGGTCAAAACGAAAAAAACTAGAAAACTGAGCTATTCAGATATATAAAAAAAAACGAAAATTTTGTGTTGTGCGAACAAAATCGGGAAAATTTTTCCCGCGCGGTATACAACTCAAAATTAAAATTAAAATTTATACATAAAAAAATTTAAACAAAAAAATTTATACATATAAAAAAAAATTCATAAAAATAAAGTTTATAACACATATGTAATAACAGAAGTGACAAAACGGAAAGCAAATACCGGTGAAACAAAGTTAAATAAATAAAAAGGTGATTTTACAAATATACATACAAACACACACATGTTAAAATAAAAATTATAAAGTGACAAAACGGAAAACAAATACCGGTATAACAAAGTTAAGTAAATAAAAATGTGATTTTACATATATACATACAAAAATACACATGTTAAAATGAAAATTATAAATTGAAAAACTTGTGCATAAATTTCTAAATAACAAAACAAAAATTAAACGAGTGACACAAACATACTAAAAACCAAATAACAAAAATTATTTACCAAAGAATATAGCAAGAGGTTAAAACCAAACTACCTGCATACATATCTACATAGGCGTGAATAAGAAAATAAAAAAAAATGAAGCAAATATCTAAAGGTGCACACAATCAAAGACAAAACATATATCTGTCGCTAAGATATAAAAAATTAAAGTTAAAAAAAATTAAATAAAAAAAAGAGATTTAAAGTGAATTTAAAAATCCTGATTCCGAAAAAAATCATCTATTCTCATTTCACCTGTGCTGCGGATACTGAAAATATAAGATGTGTTTGCAGCTGTTAAGGACATAATTCTCCAATCAAATCTGAAGGAATATAATCTAGTCTGAAGTGCATTCAGATGGTCAGACAATTTTTGTGATTTTATTATATTCATGATTCCTTTTTCGCATAAAAATATATAAGTAAAACAAACAAAAAATACATATAATACAAAAAAATTCTAAGAAACAAAAAAAAATACATCTTGTGGACTTATCTAGTAGAAGTGCAGGAAATACACCGAAGCAAGTGAACAGAACTCTCTCCCCCCAGGTAATAATAAAAGGAGTAAAGAGCAGGAAAACCTGGTAAAACACAAAACCAGGATGTCCAAGTAAGTCACCCGATTCTCAAATATTTTGATATTAGTTTAGCGGACATCTCAAACGGTGTATCCAAATCTCAAAAGGTTATACAACATCCGTTAAACTAAATATACTCGTACATATTTATATAAACATATGTATAAATATATAAATAGGTGTATATGAACTTTGCGGTTTGTCTCTCAATTTCCCCTCACAAAATATATACATACATTTATTTAAATACTAATACACAAATACGCTAAGTATACCTTCTGCTCAAATATAAACGAGACTTTATCAATAACTCGACAAGGACAAGACATATGGCCATACTTTTTTTTTTGCTTAGGTTGGCAAGACTGTTATATGTTTACATGTCAAATTTGAGCGCGATCTGTCACATAGTTTTTTTTTTTTGTTACGACACTATAAACAAGTCAAACTCGAGTGTGTTTTTCGAATTTTACTATGGAAATTAACGTTGAGCAAAGAGTTTGTTTGAAATTTTGTTATTCCAATGGAATAAGTGCGACGGACGCAATGAAAATGTTGCAGAAGGCATATGGGGAATCTTGCCTATCACGTGCACGTATTTTTGATTGGTATAAGTCGTTCAAGGACGGTCGTACATCGCTGGAGAACTCGCCCCATGATCGTCGTCCAGCAACGTCAATAAACGAAGAAAACGTCGAAAAAAAAAGAAAATTGTGTTGGAAAATCGTCGTGTGACTGAAAGAGAGATAGCTAGTGAGCTCAACATATCAAATGGATCCGCTCATAGCATTATTCACGATGTTTTGGGCATGAGACGTATGTCTGCTCGACTTGTTCCAAAATTGTTGCTCATACGTCTCGTCTTGTACGCGATTATTGGACCAAAAACAACGTTAATATTGTTCCGCAAGCACCGTATTCACCCGACATGGCACCGTGTGACTTTTTTCTTTTCCCTAAACTCAAATTGCCGCTTCGTGGAAAGCATTTTCAGGCGATTGAATCATACGGTAAAAGAGAATTCGAAGAAGGAACTGAAAGCCATACCTAAAGCGGCCTACCAGAAGTGTTATGAAGATTGGAAAAAAAGGTGGCATATGTGTATCGGCTCTAATGGTGACTATTTTGTAGGGGATGAAATAAATGTTGAAGAATAATTAGCCGTTTTTGTTTTATTGAGTCAGTCTCGTTTATATTTGAGCAGAAGGTATATACATATGTATTTACACTCTTCATATACTTGAAAGACTATACCCCATATAGCAACCCATAGTATCTCAACTAGTCCGCAACCCATTCCCATTAGACCAGTAGATTCATCTGCACACCCTCTCGGGTGTGGTCCGCAACCCATTCCCACGGGACCAGTATAACCCACTCATTTATATAAGACCATACAATATATGGCTCAACAAACGTTTAACTATTTCGGAATCCATTCTCATTCAGAACGAACTTAAGCAAACCTCTTTGCACGAATTATTCTCACACCCATTTTCAAAGCCACCGGTTCCCATTCTCGGTGCATTCTCGCAGTTCACAACATCACTGCTTTGCATTCACCCTCTCTCGCTATAAAATATAGCAATATTTCCGAACATAAGTTTACAATAAATAAATAAACTAAAACCATAATGGCTGAGGAAAAACAAGAAAAACCTCATTCTCTTCAAGCTCCGTCGGGACCCCGAACCCGATCCAAATCCCAGGCAGAAGAAGACGAATTCACTTGTCTTCATAAAAAATTCGTGTTCGAGTTATCTAAACTTGAAAAAATTTGCGCAAAATGGTGGGACGTCAATGAATCTTCTCACTCGGAAGACGCACTTTAAATATACAAAGAGGAACTGGACAAACACATGACTCTGGTGGACACAGCCAATCAAAATTTACAGTTGAGCAACGTGGATGAATACAAACTCCGGATGAGTGCAGAAGCGTATGAAACCACTTTCGATAACGCTATGCTAACGAAGATCCGGATTAGAGTGCTACTCAGCCAGTTCAGGGCAACCACGGAAACAAGCCGAAACAACACACCCGTCACCAGCACACGCCCACCCCAGCAAGACACACACAACTACCTCAAGGTCCCTGCTTGTGACACCGAAATCTTTTATGGGGGTATGAAAACCGGCCCTCTTTTAGAGATATGTTCACGGCAGTATACATAAATCACCCTAAATTATCCCAGACAGAAAACTCGAGAGAAAGCTGCTCTTCTCATAAAAAATTATGCGCTCAATGAGCTCAACTTCACGCTAGCATGGGACGCGCTCAAATCTCGATACGAAAATCGTAGAATCGTTGTTGATAGTCAAATAAAAACTCTAGTCAATATCCAACCGGCAAACACGGAAACCAGCGAGAGGATTCAACAAATACAGACGACTATCAACAACTGCCTCTCAACACTGAAAGCAAACGGGGTATCAACCGAAAGTTGGGACCCGAAGTTAATTTACCTCTGCTCTTCAAAGCTCCCAGAGGAAACCCTCGCTCTATGGGAGCAGTCCCTAAACTCACGGAAAGAGTTACCACGATGGTCGGAAATTGATCAATTTCTCACAACTCGATATGAAGTTGTAGAGCAGTTAAGCACCTATAGGTTGAATAAACCGAGGCTAAACTCAGCTAGCATATCCCAACGCAACACACCCGCACAGACCCCCTCATATACCTTCAGAAACAAAACCCAAACGTTCCATACTGAACAAAAAAGGCTAGTCTCATGTAAGCTCTGTAACTCAAACCACTCAATGACAACTTGTATAAAATTTAAAGAGCTTTCCGTTTCCGATCGGAATAAATATATAAGAGAGCTCAAATATTGTAAAAATTGTCTGGCATATTCACATTCAGAAAACGATTGTAAAAGCAATTTTACGTGCGTTTATTGCCAAAGACGCCATCACTCTCTTCTCCATTACACTGCGAACTCTCAAACGCCAAACCACTTTCGCTCCCACAGAAACTATGTCACGTCCCAAGTGGCAGTTGAGGCCGAAAAGCCATGCACTTCCAATCAGGCAATAAAAAATGCAAAACCTTCCCAAATTAGCAATGAACAGCACTTATTCCAATACTCCACAATGGAGAAATAACAAAAATAAGAGCTCTCATTGACCAAGGTTCCCAAAAAAACCTTTGTAACGCTAAGAATACAAAGGTTACTTGGTCTACCAACAACAAAGGCCCACTAGGAAATACTTGGTATGGGTGGACAGAAAGTCCAGAACTCAAATAAACAGTGCTCTATAACACTGTGTTCTACAGACCAAACAGTAAAAATCGCGGCTCAAGCGATAATACTGCCTCAATTGACGCACACTCTCCCATCCTTCAAAATAAAAGAAGTAGATTTAACAGAATATCTCTCACTACCATTAGCAGACCCCAACTGCTTTATACCAGCTAGAATAGACATGGAACAAAGCACAATATTTGGGTGGATATTAAGTGGACCAGTTGTAGAAGAAATCTCATCATTCTCTACTCAGGTGATTGAAACCCCTTCAGAATCACTAGGAGAACTACTCAGGAAATTCTGGGAACGAGAAAGTACCACTGGCCCCCACATACACAGACGATGATGAATATTGTGAAGCGCTCTACAAAAAAACCACTCATCGACGAGAGGATCGTGCCATTCAAATCAGCATTCCCGGACTCCATCGCACTTGGGCACTCCAGACCTGCAGCACAGCAGCAATACCTCAGCGTGGAACGAACTAACGAAAAGAAAGATGAACTTCGGAACACCTATTCAGAAGTCCTAGAGGAATACCTAACGCTAGACCACATGGAACCGGCCCATTCACGAGAAATCATACGCGACGGTAAATATTTCTCCTTTTACCTACCCCATCACGCGGTGATTAAACCTGGAAGTAAAACTACTAAAGTCCGTGTAGTTTTCAATGCCTCAAAAACCTCGCATTCCGGTCTCTCACTCAACGACGTATTCATACGGGCCCCGTTCTCCAAAATGACTTAATGCTCATTATCTTAAAATGGAGATTATATAAGTATGTATTTAACAGCGACATTGAAAAAATGTACCGCCAAATATACGCTCATAAGGAAGACCAAGACTTCCAACGCGTTCTATTCCGCAGAACCCCCAATAGTCCGATAGAAGACTTTAAACTAAAAACGGTGACATTCGGTGTCAACTGCGCTCCATACTTGGCAATAAGGACACTCCACCAATTAGCCGAGGACTCTAAGGAGACATACCCCCATGTCTCAAAAATATTAAGAGGAGAGACATACGTAGATGACATCCTCTCAGGCGGACACAATCTAGACTCAGCCGGCGAATCGATACATCAAGTTATCAAAGTACTCAAGTCAGACGGATTCCCGTTAAAAAAGATCACAGCAAACCACAAGTCACTGCTGAAAGACATCCCCCCGTCTGATCTTTTAGATGAAGAATTTCTCCAATTCCAAGAGGCAAGTTCTACAAAAACCCTCAGAATAAAATGGAATGCTCTCACTGATACATTCTCGTACTCAGTTTACCCCCCGTTATTCTCAGACACTGACACGAAACGAAAGATCCTCTCATCTGTCACGAAATTTTTCGACCCGGCAGGATGGCTATCGCCCATAATGATAGCAGCGAAAACTCTTCTTCAACAACTATGGAGGGAAGGAACAGACTGGGACGAAACCGTGAAGCCAATCTTACTCCACAAATGGAACACCTTCAGGAAAAATCTCGCAGCAAATGAAGAGATAAGGATACCTCGATGGGTGCAATTCAGCCCAAACAGTTCCATTCAGCTACACGGATTCTCAGATGTTTCCGAGAAGGCATTCTGCGCTTGCGTATACTTACGAGTCCAGCAAGGTGAATCTGTTACATCCCACTTACTCGCAGCCAAGAGTAAAGTAGCCCCCTTACAAACCGTCTCTCTCCTTAGGCTGGAACTTTGCGGCGCAGTTTTACTCGCAAAATTAGTAAAGCAGATCCGATCCTCCCTAAATCTGCCATCTCATGAACTAATTTTGTGGACAGACTCCTCCATTGTATTAGCATGGCTGGAAAAACCCCCATGGACGTGGAAAACATATGTAGCGAACAGGACATCTCAGATCCTCGAACTCGTGAACAATGCTACATGGCGACATGTCTTCAGCGCTGACAACCCAGCTGATCTAGGTACGCGTGGAGCTAAGCCCCAAGAACTCGTCAACTCTGGTGGAAAGGACCAGTGGTTAACTAGGCCATCTCCTCTTTGGCCGAAAATTCGTCCCCTCCCGAACAACGACAAATTGAAGCATTCCACGATTTAGAATCCCCTGATTTTGTATACCGTTTCTCCTCCTTCTCAAGAGCTCTTCGAGTGACGGCCTTCATATTAAGATTCTCACAAAAGGCACGAAAACTGCCTGCTCCCAATACTTTTAGCCTAACACAAGCGGAAATAAAGCAAACAAAGACTCGTCTCATTTTATGTACGCAAAGGAGATATTTTGCAAAAACTATTACATCGTTAGAAGCAAAATCTTCGGTCGGTAAAAGGGACCCATTGCTTACGCTCAACCCATTCATAGATACGTGTACGTCTGGCATTCTACTCTCGAATGGACGACTAAGCTTCGCGGCTCTCAGCTATAGTGAGCGCTATTCAATTATCATCCCAGATAACTCTAGATTTTGCACTCTTCTCCTCGCATTTCTCCACACTACCCTTTTGCACGCTGAAAAACAGCTTATGACACGGATGATTCAGGAGGAATATTACATCCCACGAATGAGGCAGAAGATCAAGGCGTGTATATTCAACTGCAAAGTTTGTACAATTTACAAACAAAAAATGAAATCCCAAATCATGTCGGCACTCCCACCTGAACGCTCAACGTACTCGCTCCCCTTTCACACCACAGGAATTGACTTCGCAGGTCCATTTCTTGTGAAAACTTCTCTACTCTGTCGAGCATCTCACTCAAAAGCCTATGTATGCGTTTTCATATGCTTCTCCACAAAGGCTATCCATCTCGCAGTGTGCTCCGACTTGACCACCGAATCTTTCAAAGCCGCGTTTGCACGTTTCGTCGGACGCAGAGGCATCCCACATAAAGTCATGTCCGACAACGGTAAGACGTTTGTAGAGGCACAACGTGGTTTCTCACGTGAATTATCCTCCTTCCTCGCAGAAGCCTCCGAGGATATAGAAAAAATATACGCCATTCACGGATTCACATGGCAATTCATCCCGCCATAAACCCCTAACATGGGCGGACTTTGGGAGGCTGCAGTGAAAAGTTTCAAAACTCACGTTACGAAGGTAGCCGGCAGCCAAAAATTTACGTTCGAGGAGTTCACTACGCTCCTTATTCGTATAGAAGCGGTTCTTAACTCTAGACCGCTCTCCCAAATGTCTCAAGACCCCGACGACTTAAAAGCTCTGACACCAGGCCACTTTCTGCGTGGATGCCCCCTACTCTCCATCCCCGAACTGAACTCGGAAGAGCTAACTCTAATGAATAAATGGGAAAAACTGAAGGTGATCCACCACCAATTCAGTAAACGCTGGAAGGCGGAATATCTCCAAGAGCTCCACAAACGGCATAAATGGAAATGGCAAGAGCTCAACCTCACTGAAGGAGATCTCGTTGTCATTAAAGACGACCTCCTACCCCCCAACGATTGGCGTTTAGGACGCGTTACATAACTTCATCACGATCCCAATCAAAATATCCGAGTGGTAGATATCCGAACTCAAAACGGAGTCGTTACTCGCAATATCACTAAACTTTGTGTATTAACACCCGCTTAGCTTATGTGATTTCAATTCACTCATCTTGTTCCCCACATGCCACTTATTCTCACTAACGAACACTTCAACCCTATATGTACAGGTCTCAAAGTTTCCGAAAGTGTCGCCTCTGTTGCCGCATCCGTTCGTTGTGCTTTTGCAGAGCCTTCATAGCGATGACTCCTGAAGAGAGATATGAATCAGCCAAGGTATATCAGTAATGTATAAATTGCTTGGCGACCTCGCATACCACGGGATCCTGCGATAGCCCCGACAGCTGGCACCGCTGCGGCCTAGCTCATCACACTATGCTCTATCGGCCAATACGTGACCTTCCCGAGGGCAAACCGAGGGTGCGAAAGGTCACCTTCCAACTGGCTGACACTCGGCGCACCAATCAACCATCAAGGACAATGAGAAAAATACGAAACGCCAAAGAGCAAACGTCAACACGGCGAAACCAAAGAGCTGTTTCCCGCAATGCTCCTGCTGTACAACGAAGAATACGCGGGTTGGTGAAGAAAGCTCGCGAAAGGCTAAATCAACTGGAAAACCTTGTCGAGGTATCGTCGCCGCAGGCCCGCCCGCATGTTGAAGACATGGATGAGGACGACCTCAACATCCTATAAATAATAAATTTTATAATAAAAAATAAGAAAAAAATGAATTAAGAAACAATATACTAAATTAATTATAACTTATAAATAAATTTTTGAATACTTACCCGAATCCCTACCTGAATACCTACCCGAATACTTACCTGAAAAATAACCTCCCTGAATTTACTCCCACTCTAAACGCACTTACCTGCAACCCTACTCCGTTCCGTTATTCTTTCCAATATTTGTATAAGCAAAAATTAGTATAAATAAAGAACGGGAGAAATTATAAAATTATTAAAATAAAAGTTAAGTGCTCGTGCGAGTTTGGTATATGCAGATTAATAATAAATTATAAATTGTACGCTTTTTAAAATTGAAAAATACAAAAGTTAAGTGCTCGTACTAGTTTGAATATAAATTATAAATTATACACTTTTTTTAAATTGAAAAATACAAAGGTTAAGTGCCCGTGCTAGTTTGTATATACAGATAATAAATTGTACACCTTTTAAAGAATTAATAATAAAAATTGAAAAATAAATCCATGCTGTTTAATCGAGGGTCTGACCTATTAAAAAAATTTTATTTAATTATCGCAGTATTCGAAACTCCGTACACAGGTAGCTTTTTGCTTAGATAAACAGCAACACTCCTCTTCTCTCCGGGAAGTGTACAAGGGACTGACCTATTAAAAAAAAAATTATTTATGGACCGCATTACTCTAAATACCGTACATTGGTGTCTTTTTGTTTAGATTAATAGGAAGATAACACTTCTCTCCGGAAAGTGGACCAGGGACTGACCTATTCGAAAAAAGCTGATTATTCTATTCTATTTACTTGAATTTTGTAAGAAAGGTGGCTTTTTCTTAGATTAACATGAAGACTCCTATTCTCTCCGAGAAGTGGAGCAGGGACTGACCTATTAAAAAAAACTTATTTATGGATCCCAATACTCGTAATTCGGTACATTGGTGTTTTTTTTTCTTAGATAAACAGAAATATTGCACTTCTCTCATATTTGAAAAAATCTTATTTAGAATTCGATTTACTTGAAATTCGATGCATAGGGGGCTTTTGCTTAGATTTACAGGAAGAGTACACTCCGGAGGGGGGACCAGGGGCTGACCTATTCGAAAAAGTTTGTTATAGGTTCTACCGACATATTAAAATCAGATTGATTCTATGATTCCAGGCAAGGCTTACAACAAAGAAAATTTCGAGAAGTGGACCGTTTGTTACAGGTGTACTCAAAAAGCTCCGAACCGATCGAGTTGAAATTTTATCACATTGTTTCTAAGATTCTTGGGAAGGCTTACAAAAAGTAAATTCGGGAAGTGGACTAAGGACTGAACTAATCGAAAAAAATTTCATTCATGGCTCGATTTACTTGAAATTCGGGATGCCGGTGGCTCTTTGCTCAGATTAACATGAAGACTCCACTTCTCTCCTTGAAGTTGTAAGGACCCCAAAATTTTAGATGTTGGAGCCCTTACAAGAACACAAGAAAATATATGTATGTACTCGTACATATAAACATATTATGAATTCGAATACACATGTACATACATACATATTTATTAATAATACTTTAAGTTTAACATGTAATTTTATATGTAGGTATATACATATGTACGTACACATTTTATGAATTCCGCTTTATGAGTATTCGCTTTGCTTTTACAAGGAGAAACATGTTCACACATGAACTTGTATATACATAAACACACATAGCTTTAAGTAAAACTGTTCATAGTGATGAATTGTTATTATAAAATAACATTTTTCCTGCGCGCAGAATAGTATAAAAGACGGGGATAAAAGACATATGTATAAACATACACGTATGTTACGCATAATCTTGTATTGAATACCAGCCTAATATATTATATTTAAAGCAGTGCGACCCATCATCAACTTTTTAGTTTGACATTTCGCATTCATTCGATCGCTCTACTTCTACGAATTCTAAATTTCTCTCATTCTTCTTTGACGAACCAGCAAAGGCTTCGGACACGTTTTATCTACACTCTCTTCGGCCAAATAAGTTTTTATTTTATTATATTGAACTGTGTTTTTTTGTAATTTTATAATTTAATAAATAATTTGCAAAATCAACGTAGCTGAATTTCATTTTTTAATAGCATAAACGCTAGAGTGGTGACCCCGACGTGAATCATAATGCAAAATCTAGAGGGCGACACAGTTGCTAATGCAGACGTCAAGCCATAATTTTTTCAATTCGGTATTATCCGACTATTCTAATTCAATCCGGATAAACCGTCGCTATGGTATGCTCCATCGAATTGCGCAGAAGTTGAGGACATCATAGTGCAACCTCCAAAATTGCAACCACACCTAACTTTAAAAATGGCACTCATAGCGCGATTTTCAAAATACAAAGAAGCTAAGCTTCAACAATTTCTAGAAGGCGAAGCGATAGGTGACCGCGCCCCATCTCAATTTCCGCGTCATCTCAAGTCATTAGTACCTGGAGTCGGCGAAGACGTTATATAGGCGAAATAGTTATCCGCCCTCCCTAAATACACTCGCGCCATTTTACCTCTGCAAACTACCGCTACTTTAGACGACCTAGGTGCAAGCGCAGACAAATTGAATGAAATTCTTCAGAATAGACAAACTGCCGCTGTCACGCTTAGTTCTGGCAGCACAGACATTGGCCAACAAATTATTGTTTTGACCAAGCAAGTTGCTACGCTGACCACTACCATTAACAAACGGCAATTCAGAATTCAGGCAAGCTGGAAGACAACAACAACGACACCCACATTATAGGTCCCGCAGTCGCTTGTATATGCGTAGCCTTAACAAAGACAGCGTTTGCTACTATCACGCTAAGTTTGGCACGGAAGCCAAACGGTGCATCGATGGCTGCATATTCTCGGGAAACGCTGCAGAGAGTCATTAGTGGCGGACAGTGACTCTCAGTCTGCAGCAAACGGAACCATAATTTCAACCTATGGAATGAAAACATTATCACTGAATCTCGGCCTTAGACGCGATTTGACGTGGAACTTCGTCATAGCAGATGTTACGATTTAATAGTCATTTTGATTTAATAGTCCACCTCAAAAGAAACTGCTTACGCGACGGAACCACCGGTCTTACATCACCAGCATTTCTCGGCGCTGCAAATGAGGCTTCATCAGTTAAAGCAATCGAAAGTGACACGGTATACCACAAAACGTTTCGTAAATATCCCGAAATTACGAAACCAGATGAAGTAACGAAACCCAAAAAGCCCGCTGCGAAACACCACATTCAAACTACAAACCTGTAACGAGTAAAGCACGCCGTCCCGCTTCAGACAAGCTAATCACTGCGCGAGATGAGTTCAGCAAAATGATAGAATTGGGTATCGCACGCCCATCGAACAGCTCAAGGGCATCACCTTCAACCCAAAAGTTCCGGCGAATGGAGGCCTTGCGGATGCTACCGCGCCCTAAATTCTCGAACAGGCCCCGAAAAGTATCCAGTACGTTGCTTGGAAGATTTCTCAGTATTTTTGCATGGATAAAACGTTTTCACAACTATCGATTTGGTACGCGCATTTAACCAAATCCCTGTAGCTTGAGAAGATATATGCAAAGCCGCCATAATCACACCATTCGGTCTTTTTAAATTTCCTTATATGACCTTCGGCCTGCGCAACGCCGCACAGGCCTTCCAAAGATTCATCAATGAGGTGACTCGTGACTTACCATTCATATTTGCTTATATAGACGACATTCTAGCCGCATCAGCTAACGAAGCGGAATATCTTTAGCACCTGGAAGTTCTTTTTAAGTGACTTCAGGAACACGGACTCGTTATAAATTCTTCAAAATCTGCGCTTGGACAGCACGGAGTTAAGTTCCTGGGGCATATAGTAAACAATGAAGGTATTAAGCCGTTGACTGACAAAGCGAAGGCAACAGCATTTCAGATGCGGAGGAGAAGCAATGAGTCTATGAGTCGAGAGAGGAAAAGAGAAGGCTATTTGATGTACAACCATGCTAGCACAAACGTAGCTTTAAGGAAAACTTTTCATAGTGATGAATTCTTATTATAAAATAACATTCTGCCTGCGCACATAATAGTTTAAAAGACGAGAAAAATTTAAAAGAAATTAAGTAGCCCGTGTGCTGTCGATAGGTATACTTACTTGCCCGTGGGATCAACACCACCGGCTAATATAGTGTCCCTGAGGGTTTTCACCTCACGAACACTTAGTTATATTACACTGCGAGTTTTCACCTCACTGGAAAGGGGTCTAGTTGAGGGTTTTCACCTCCACAGCTCATACGAGCAAATAGATACATGTCCAGTAGAAATTTAGAGATTGTATATATACTAATATTACTAATAAATAATAATAATAAATTTGTTGTAGAATAAAATAGCGTGTTGTTATTTTAGGATAACTTTGGCAAGGTTGAGCTAACCCCAGCCAAGTGGAAAACCCCGTTAAAAAGTGGACCAGGGGTTAACCTATTCGAAAAAGGTTTACTTATGGCCGGATTTAATTGAAATTCGGTATGTAGGAGGCTATTTGCTTAAACTAACAAGTAGGTACAGGAATTTCTGGCTCAATTTGCTTGTAATTCGCTAGGCAAGACTGCACCTCTCTCCAGAAAAAGGAACTGGGAATGACCTATTTGAAAAAAATGTATCTATGGTACGATTAACATGGGTACATAGGTAGCTTTTAGCTTAGATTAACCGGAAAACTACACTTCTCCCCGGAAAGAGGACCAGGGACTGAATGTTTTAAAAAATCTTATTGATGGTTTGATTTACTCGAAATTCGGTACCTTGGTGGCTTTTTGCTTAGATTAACAGGAGAACTAGACTTCTCCAGGGAAAGTGGACCAGGGTCTGACCTGTTCAAAAAAATCATATTTATTGTTCGATTTACTTGAAACTTGGTACAAAGGTCGCTTTTTTACTTAGATAAACAGGAAGGCTACACTTCTCTCCGGAAAGTGGACGGATTCCGGATTCGGTGCATAGGTGGCTTTTTGCTTTGATTAACAGGCGGACTCTTTTCTCCGATAGGTGGACCATGGACTGACCTATTCACAAAAATCTTATGTATGGATCGCATTACTCTAAATCCCGTACATAGCTAGCTTTTTGCTAAAGTCAACAGGAAGACTTTTCTTCTCTCCGGTAATTGTAAAGGAGACTGACCTATTCAAAAAAATGTTTTTATGGATCGCATTACTTTGAATTCGGCACATTGGTGTCTTTTTGCTTAGATAAACAGGAAGATTACACTTCTCTCCGGAAAGTGGACCAGGGACTGACCTATTCGAAATAAGTTTATTATTGGTTTCATTTATTTGAAATTTGTTTAAGGATCGCATTACTTGAAATTCGGTGCATAGGTGTATTTTTGCTTAGATTAACAGGAAGACTCTTTTTCTCTCCGGGAAGTGCACGAGACTTATTCAAAAAACGTTTATTTGTAGTTGGATTTACTTTAAATTTGGTGCATAGGTATCATTTGACTGAAGTGGACAGAAAAACTACCCCTCTCGCCGGAAAGTGAACCAGGGACTGACCTACACGTATTCAAAAACAGTTTATTTATGGCTGAATTTACTTGAAATTCGGTAAATTGACTAACAGACTAACAGGAGCAATCTTCTTTTCTCCGGGAAGTGGACCAGAGACTGACTTATTCAAGTAAAGTTTATTTATGACTGGATTTATCCGAAATTTGGTACATTGGTGGCTTTTTGCTTAGACTAACAGGAAGACTCTTCTTCTTTTCGCGAAGAAGACCAGTGACGGACTTATTCAAAAAAATTGGTGATTCGATTTACTTGAAATGCTGTACATAGGTGGCTTTTTGCTTAAATTAAAAGGTACATGGATGACTTTTTGCTTAAGTTAACCGGAAGAATACACTTCTTGCCGGAAAGTGGACCAGGAAGTGACCTCTTCCAAAAAAGTTTATAGTTCGTTTTACTAGAAATTCGGTACATAGGTGACTTTTTGCTAAGACAAAAAGGAAGACTACATTTCTCCCCGAGAATTGCCCCGGGGCCTGACCTATTCACAAGAAACTTATTTATCGATTGAATTACTTTAAAATCGGTAAATTGGTATCTTTTTTCTTAAATTTACAGGGAGACTCTTCTTCTCGCCGGGAAGTGTACCAAGGACTGACTTAGTCAAAAAAGTTTATTTATGGCTGGATTTACTTCAAATTTGGTGCCCAATTAAAAAAAAATTGTTTATGGTTCGATTTACTTGAAATTCGGTTCATAGGTGACTTTTGCTTAGATAAAATGAAACACTACACTCCTCCCCGGAAATTGGACCAGGGACTGACCTTTTCACAAGAAACTTATTTATGGATCGAATTACTTGCGTAGGTATCTTTTTTCATAAATTAACAGGAAGAGTCCTCTTCTCGCCAGAAAGTGTACCAGAGACTGACTTATTCTAAAAAAGTTTATTTATGACGGGATTTACTTGAAATTCGGAACATAGGTAGCTTTTGCTAAAGTTAACAGAAAGACTACACTTCTCGCCGAACGTGCAAAAGGGACTGACTAAGTCAAAAAAAGTTTATTTATGGCTGGGTTTACTCTAAATTTGGTACATAGGTGGCTTTTTGCTAAGATTAACAGGAAGACTCTTTTTTTTCGTGAAGAGGACCTGAGACTGACATATTTAAGTAAAGTTTAATTGTGACGGGATTTACTTGAAATTTGGAACATAGCTGGCTTTTAGCTTAAGTTAACAGAAAGACTATACTTCTCACCGAAAAGTGGACCAGGGACTGACTTATTCTAAAGAAGTTTATTTATGGCTGGATTTACTTTAAATTTGGTACATAGGTATCTTTTTGCTGAAGTTGACAGAAATACTACATCTCTCGCCGGAAAGTGAACCAGGGAGTGACCTGTTCAAAAAAAGTTTATATATATTTCGATTTAATTGAAATTAGGTTCATAGGTGTCTTTTTGCTGAAGTTAACAGCAAGACCACACTTCTCGCGGGAAGGTGAACCAGGGAGTGGCCTATTCAAAAAAAGTATACTTACCATATTGTTCGATTTATAAGGAATAATACACTTCTCTCCGGAAAGAGGACCAAAGAGTGAGCTATAAAAAAAAACTTATTTATGGTTCGATTTACTTGAAATTCGATACATAGGTGACTCTTTGCTTAGATAAAAATGAAGACTTCTCTCCGGAAAGTGAACCAGGGACCGACCTATTCCAGAACAATTTATTTATGGCTGAATTTACTTCAAATTCTGTAAATTGGTGGCTTTTTGCTTAGACTAACAGGAAGAATACATTTTTCTCCGGAAAGTGAACCAGGGACTGAGTTATTCGATCAAGTTATGTTTATTTATCACGGGATTTGCTAGAAATTTGGAATATAGGTGGCTTTTGGCTCAAGCTAGCCGGAAGGCTACACTTCTCGCCGGATAGTGGACCAGGGAGTGGCCTATTCAAAAAAGTTTGTTTAAAAAGTTTATTTATTGCTGGACTTACTTCAAATTTGGTACATAGGTATCGTTTTGCTGAAGTTGACAGAAATCCTACATCTCCCGCCGGAAAGTGAACCAGGTCAAAAAAAGTTTATTTATATTTAGATTTAATTGAAATTAGGTTCATAGGTGTCTTTTTGCTGAAGTTAACGGAAGGACTACACTTCTCGCCATAAAGTAGACCAGGGAGTGACCTATTCAAAAAAAGTTTGTTCATGATTCGATTTAATTGAAATTCGGTACATAGGTGTATTTTTGTTAGATAAAAAGGAAGACAACCCTTCTTCCCGAGAAAAGGACGTGGAGAACTACACTATTTGAAAGTCTTACTTATAGTTCGGCTTACTTGAAATTCGGTACATCGATGGCTTTTTGCTTACTTTAGCGGGAAGAATTCACTTTTCTCTGGAAAGTGGACTCGGAATAGAGCTATTCGAAAAATCTTATTTATACTCCGATTTACTTTAAATTTGGTACATAGGTGACTGTTTGCTTAGATTAACAGGAACACTATACTTCTCTCCGAGAAGTGGACCAGGGACTGACCTATTTGAAAAAAAAAATTAATTTCATTTGTAACGGGTGTTCTGCGAAAGTTATCGACCTCTTGATTTGAAATTTCGTCAGACTGCTTCTATGATTCCTGGGAATGTTTCTACGAAAACTTTTGGGAAGTAAACAAGGGCTGACCTATTTAAAGCACACTTATTAAAAATCGAATTACTTGAAGTTCCGTGCAAAAGTATCTTTTTGCTTAGATTAACAGGAAGACTACATTACTCTCAGGAAAGTGGACCACGAACCAAACTATTGAAAGTCAGATTATACCTATAACCTATAACAATTCGGAAAAAACTCTTATGTCCGTTAGTAACAGGTGTTCTCCAAAAGTTTCCGACCGATTAATTGGAAATTTTATCAGATTGTTTCTATGATTCCTGGAAAGGCTTAAAAAAAGCAAAATATCCGGAAGTGGTGGCTTTTTGCTCAGATTAACAGGAAGACTCCACTTCTCACCGCTGGATTTAATTGAAATTCGGTACGTAGGTCAAATATCCACCTAAATTAAATTAACAGGAAGGTATTTATTTACTGGAAATTCGGTACGTAGGTGGCGTTCTGTTTAGACTAACAGGAAGACTACACTTCTCTCCGCAAAGAGGACCAGGTCTGACGTATTTAAAAAAAGTTTATTTATGGCTCGATTTGTTTGAAACTCGGTACGTAGGCGGCGTTCTGTTTAGACTAACAGGAAGACTACACTTCTCTCCGGAAAGTAGGCAGGGCACCGACTTAACCAACAAAATCTTATTTAAGGTTCCATTTTCTTGATATTCGGTGAATAGGTGGCTTTTTGCTTTGAGGAGCAGGAAAACTACTTTTCTCTCTGAGAAGTGGACCAGGGCCCTATTCAAAAAAAACTTATTTGTGGTTTGCTTTACTGGAAAATCAGTACACAGGTAACCTTTTCTTTAAAGTAACAGGGATAGCACACTTCTCTCCGGAGAGTGGACCATGGACTGGACTGACTTATTCAATAATCTTATTTATGGATCGAATTACTTGAAATTCGGTACATGGATGGTTTTTTCTTAGATTAACAAGAAGACTACACTTCTCTCTGAAAACTGCAAGTGGGCATGACCTATTAAAAAAAAAACTTATTTAAGAATCGAATTATTTGAAATTCGGTGCATAGAGGTGTCTTTTTGCATAGATTAACAGGAAGACTATTTTTCTCTTCGGGAAGTGGACCAGGAACTGAGTTCGGTACATCGGTGGCTTATTGCTAAATTAATAGCAAGACTACACTTCTCACTGGAAAGCGGACCAGGGGCTGACGAATTCCAAAAAGAATTACTTGAAATTTTTTACGCAGTTAGCTTTCTGCTTATGTTAACAGGAAGACTACACTGCTGTACAGAAAGTGGACCAGGGCCTGAAATATTCAAAGCACACTTACATAAGGATCGGAATACTTGAAATTCGGTGCATAGGTGTCTTTTTGCTTGGATTAACAGGAAGACAACATTTCTCTCCGGAAAGTGGGCACTGACCTAAAAAAAAAACTTGTAATAGGTGGTTCTTTTTACTTGAAATTTGGTAGAAAGATGACTTTTTACTTCGATTGAAAGGAAGACTCATCTGCTCTCCGGGAAGTGGACCGGGGACTGACCTATTAAAAAAAAAACTTATTTATGGATCGCATTACTCGAACATCAATTCAGAGTTAGCTTTTTGCTTAGAGTAACAGGAAGACCACATTTCTCTCCGGAAAGTGGACCAGGGATTGATCTTAAAAAAAAAAATGATTTATGTATCGAAGTATTTGATATTCTTATTTATGAAACGAAGGGGACCGGGGACTGACCTATTAAGAAGAAGACACCACTTCTCACCGCTGGACTTAATTGAAATTCGGTACATAGGTGGCTATTTGCTTAAATTAACAGGAAGGTATGGGAAGTGGGCAAGGATCCGACCTATTCAAAAGAACCTGACTACTATTATCTCCGGGAAGTGCACCAAGTACTGAACTATTCGAAAAAAACTCTATTTATGGCTTGATTTGCTTGAAATTGGTACGTTGGTGGCGTTCTGCTTACACTAACAGGAAGACTACACTTCTCTCCGGGAAGTGGACCGGGGACTGACCTATTAAAAAAAGCTTATTTATGGATCGCGCTACTCGAAAATTAATTCGGAGTTAGCTTTTTGCTTAGGGTAACAGGAAGACCGAATTTCTTCCGGAAAGTGGCCCAGGGATTGATCCTAAAAAAAATTTATTTATGGATCGAATTAAAAATAATTTATAATAAAAAATTAAGTTAGAATTTTTTAATTGTGGTCTCCCCTCGGCAGGGAATGTCCACCCCTACGAGTGTATTGTGGACATGAAATAAATGATCCTCGTAAAAAAAGCATCACCCGTTCGGAGGCGGCTTAGTATAAACTGTAGGTCCCTCAATTTTGTTGTAAAAACATCAAGACGCAAAACCACAAATTGGAGGAGGAGCTCGGCCAAAAATCGCTTCAGCGCTTACAAAGCGCCAATTATATTTATATATATATGTTATTGTGAACTATCGCAGTGTCCTTTCACACTCTTCTTTCTTTATTCGCTTCCTTTATATAATATATCTAGTATTTTATTCGTTAAGTTACTCCATTTCTGATCGTCACAGGGAGTGGTTGAAACGCTGTGGTAAGCATATCTCTTTAATCAATTTCATATAAGATATTAATTTTCATCTTTATAGAAATAAATGTGTGCATATATGTTTATTTAAGGCATGCTTTTGTGTTTTTTGGTATTCGCACATTAAATTCCTACAGCCATAACCATCGGAAATTGACAATTTTTATTTCGCATTCAACTGTGCCACCATTAAATAAATGCGAAAAGCCGCTACTTGACATTGCCGTAGCCTCTGCCTTAATAAGAATATGCTGCATTTCGGGACGTCATCCCGTGAACCTATCATTCTAACGCCATACAAATTATTTATTTCTTCAGAAGCCAAGCATATATTAATTTTAATTTACCGCAGATATAATTACTTCGTATAATGGAAGGTGGAGCGAAGAAAAGCGTCCGGACTCAACAACAGGATAGCCTCACTAAGTCAACTAGTGCAGAAGAACGGAGGGCGGGCAGCGACGGCGTAGCCACTGCATCCAATCCTGCGGTAAGAGCATGATCTGGTGCGAGTAATTCTTCAAAAGCCGCCACTGAGAGTCAACAACAAATGCTCATGGCCATGTAAAAGCAAATTAATTCCTTGACCAGCTACGCTAGGCTAAAAGATAGCGAACTTCAATGCGATCTTCTGAAGACGTCTATAAAAAATCGACCAACGCAAGCGGAGGAGACATCAAAGTCACATCCGAATACAGCTACAGAATCTTCCGATACATGTACCACTGCCCAGCCAATAGTGGTACAAACACAGGCAATTATGGACCTACATTATAGTATGAGCGCAGCAGCGCAGTCAGCGTCTGAGACATCTGTAAGAGCTCACTAGCAATTAAGCACTGCTCATAAAAATAAAATAAAACAAAACATACAGTGAAAAATTCAAAATAAGTAAACGAGTGCCTTTAGTGTAATCTGCAGAACATCTTAAAAAAGGAAAACATTAATAAACTCCAAATTAAATAATAGAACATAATATTAATAAACAATAAGTGCAAAACGGAAAATAAACAAAAAGTTATCCAGTGAGTACAAAAGCAAAAATGAGTGCGTTGCGGTCAAACCCGCCGGATCGAAGGCTCTCAAATGCTTGTTTTTCCTATTTTGAGCAAACAACGCCAACATAATCAACGGCAAAAGAAAGCAATAAGCAAGCAGAAGACTGTCAGCAGTACTCAGCTAGCGCTAAACAGACGGCAAAGTCGGCAGAAAAACAAGAGAAAAAAGGCAACAGCAAGCAAACACCCAGCAGGAAATCGCCAACCAATACAAATGAAAAGCAACAGGCAAGCGGACAGGGTATTACCACAGTTGCAAATGCCAAGCCACCGCCAATTTAAAGGGTGGTTAAATTGTAAGGGCCGATGTTGAAAGTGAACCACACCTAAACGCCAAGTTTTTTTTCGAATTTAATTTGACATTTCTCTATTTCAGACTTACTCAATTTGAACCATGGAGAGATACACAATCCAACAACGTGTTAAAGTTATCCAGACTTATTATGAAAATTTTCGAAGAAAATCATCTTCAGTGATGAGGCACATTTTCACCTCAGTGGATTCGTCAATAAACAGAATTGCCGCATTTGGGCGAATGAGAATCCAGGAGTGATTGTCGAAAAACCAATGCACCCACAAAGAGTGACTGTTTGGTGCGGTTTATGGGCTGGCGGCATCATCGGGCCGTATTTTTTCCAAAATGAGGCCGGTCAGGCAGTTACTGTGAATGGTGTTCGCTATCGTGAGATGATAACGAATTTTTTATGGCCACAATTGGAAGATATGGATGTGGACGGTGCCACTTGCCACACAGCTAACGAAACAATGGCTCTTTTGCGCAACAAATTCAATGGCCGTGTTATCTCACGTAATGGCGATGTCAATTGGCCCCCAAGATCATGTGATTTGACACCGTTGGACTTTTTTCTCTGGGGTTATTTGAAAGAAAAAGTGTACGTTGATAAGCCAGCAACAATTCAAGAGCTAAAGGATGAGATAATTCGGCACATTAACGGCATAGAAACTCCATTATGCCTCAGCGTCATCGAAAATTTGGACCATCGTATGGAGGTGTGCCGCCGAGGTCGCGGCGCTCATTTGGCCGATATTTTGTTACATACATAATTGAGTAATACCAATATATCACAATAAAATAAAATTTCAATAATTTTCTAAATAGTTTGTGTTTTATTCAAAATCAACATCGGCCCTTGAAAATTTAACCACCCTTTACTTGCGCGAACGTGTCCCAAGCACGTCAGTTAATAATAATAACAAGGTAACATCGATGAAACAAAAATCCAAACTTACAGCGAAAAAAGCTTCATGCAAATAGTAAGCTTTCTATCGTCGAATAATAAAAATTATTACTCATATCAACTGAAGAGCTCGAAAGGCCTAACAGTTGTAATTAAAGGTATAGAATCCTCAGTCAAGTCAGACGAAATAAAAGAGGCTCTTGAAGAAATAGGTTACAGTACTAAATCGGTCATAAATATACTTAATAGAAACAAATAGGTAATCACACTGCTAATTATAGGGGCTGCCCTGTATATAAATATCTAAAAGTTAGGTTGGCAAATAATATACAGACTCACCGAAGACAAATGGTAAATACACCTCAAATCCAATTTGTAGAAAAAGCTACAGATAAAACTGTTCCAAACGTGCATAATATGAATCCAAATAAATTATCTTATGCGAATATACTGAAGAATGATTCAGATAGTATTCCACAGAACCAATCTAATGGAGGTATAGAATCGATGATTTTAAACCTTACGCAGTGCATGACACAGTTCATGTCAACTATGCAAAGTATGATCCAAGACTTGATTAAAGCCCAGAATAACATGCTACAAATCTTCATGCAAAAAAAAATGAGCTTGCTAAACATTTGTTTTTGGAATGCAAACGGTGTGAACCATCATAAATTAGAATTAGCACGATTTTTAACAGAGTATGCTGTAGACGTAATGCTATTGTCTGAAACGCACTTGACGGATAAATATAACAAAGCGCACGGCGGCACTGGAATACTTCTAAGAAACCGCCTTAAACACTGCGTCTTACAGCCTTACGCCACCAATTATCTACAAGCTACCTCTGTAACTTTGAATAATTATGGCAAAGAGCTAAATATCTCAGCCATTTATTGCCCTCCAAAATTTAATATCACAGAAAACCAATTTAAGGAATTTTTTGATAATCTTGGTGATAGATTTGTAGCAGGAGGAGACTACAATGCAAAGCATGTATACTGGGGATTTCGTCTAATAAACCCCAAAGGCCGTCAGCTATACAATAATATACATATACATTATAAACAAGCATAACAATTTAGACTGTATTTCCCCAGGTCAACCAATATAGTGGGCTACCGATCGGAAGAAAATACCTGACTTAATAGACTTTGCTGTCTCAAAAAAAACCGACAGGCAACTTGTATCAGCTGTGACGGTTGCTGAGTTGTCATCAGACCACTCACCAGTTCTAATAAAAATTTATGAGCGCCCGAAGATAGTTGTACAAGAATCAAGACTAACAAACAGAGAAACAAACTGGCTAAAATACAAAAAATATACTAGTAGTCATATTAACTACTATTAATGAGCTCAACAATGTCCTTGTTTCTGCGGCAACCACAGCAACTCCAAAAAGTAAAAAGCCTATTACGTGCCCAAAAAATCCTAACAAATACAGAAGTAGAAAAATTAGTAAAGAATAAGCGCCGCTTGCGGAGAGAATGGCAAGAATATCGCTCTCCAGCCGCAAAGTTACGGTTGAAAGCAGCAGAGAGGAAGCTGAAAAGTGCACTGAAACAAGCAGAAGATCACAACACCAAGGCATACATTGAAAAACTAGCGCCAAATTCTGCCAAAAAATACTCACTCTGGAAAGCACAAAAGAAATTTAAGCCTCCAATAGAAGTGAATATGCCAATCAGGGACCCAAATGGTAACTGGACACGTAGTAACGAAGAAAAGGCAAATTGCTTTGCAAAGCATTTAATCGCTCCAGCCAAATGACGCAACTAATAATTTTATTTTGCCGGAGGTTGTTGTTAACGGCCAGGAAAATCAGATGGCAATTAAAATATCAAGCCTAGAAGTGGTAAACGCGATACAGAAACTGAATCCAAAGAAATCTCCAGGCCACGACCTTATTACACCAAAAATGCTAATAGAGCTACCAAGAGTTGCACAAGCATTGATCTCTGAACTGTTTAATGCCATTCTAAAACTAAATTACTTTCCAAACGCGTGGAAAAAGTCGCAGATATTAATGATAGCCAAACCAGACAAAGATCATACACAGGCGCCTTCTTACAGACCAATAAGCCTACTACCCAGTCTTTCCAAATTATTTGAAAAAATTCTGCTATCCAAAATATCTCCTTTTCTCCACCGTAACAATGTGATACCAGATCACCAATTCGGCTTTCGTGAGAAGCATAGTACTATTGAACAAGTTAACCGAATAACTAATGAAGGAAGGCATTCGAGCTCAAGGGGTATTGCTGTGCAATCTTTCTTGACGTAGCACAAGCGTTCGACAAAGTCTGGCATAAAGGTTTACTGTACAAAATACATAAAGCTCTGCCTGTTCAATTTTACATGACACTTAAGTCATATCTGACTAACAGACAGTTTACAATTAAACAATCTGAATTTATCAGTGAGGAGTATCCGGTAAAAGCTGGTCTTCCGCAGGGTAGCGTCCTTGGGCCTATTTTATATATTATATACACTGCTGACATCCCATTAAACCGAAAAGTGCAGACATCTACCTTTGCGGATGACACAGCTGTTTTATGCCGGGATAAATGCTCTAAAAGAGCAGCAAAAACGATTAGTAATCATTTACTCCTCATCGAAGAATGGCTAGAAAACTGGAGAATCAAAGTTAATGAGCAAAAGTGTAAACACGTTACATTTACTTTAAGACCACAATCATGTCCTGCAATTCGCTTAAATGGTATAAACATTCCCCAAGTAAATGATGTTACATATCTCGGTATACACTTAGATAGACGTCTCACTTGGAAGAGACACATAGAGGCAAAAATACTACACATGAAATTAAAAGCAGCTAGTTTAAATTGGCATTAAAATAAAAACTCTGGTCTAAAACTAGACTACAAAGTCCTTATTTACAACGCAGTATTAAAACCAATTTGGATGTATGGTATTCAACTGTGGGGTACGACCTGTGCAACTAACATTGATAAAATACAGAGGTTCCAGTCCAAAATTTTAAGAGCACTAACGGGCGCACCATGGTACGTTCAAAACGTAAATATTCACAAAGACCTTGGTATTTTACTGGTTAAGCCTGAAATTGAAAGAAGCAGGACGAAGTACTTCACAAAGCTGAGAAATCATCCAAGCCCGCTAGCAAATGCTTTCCCGCCTGCAGCGAAGAGATGTTCCCGCCTTCTAAGGAGAGCGGCGTAGTTTGAAAAGGGCTTAGAGTTACATAACTCGAGCTATCATGTTTGTAATTTAGTTCTTAAGATTTGTACACTTACTGTTAGGCTTATATTAAAGCAGATCCAGTAAATAAATGAATTTGTGTATACAAAAAAAAAAAAAAATACCGCGCAAATTGGAAGATTTTCCTAGTTTTGACGGACGTGCAGAAGATTAGTCAATGTTCGCTGCAGCGTTTGAACAGTTGACCGCCGCATAAAATTGTACTTCCAGAAAAATTAACTTCTACAAAAAAGTCTTAAGGGCGAAGCACGAGAAACTGTGCATAATCTGCTTATTCATCCAGATAATGTCCACGCTGTCGTGGACCTTCTGCAATTTCGTTTCGGCCGTCCAGAGTTGTTGATTCGCAGTCAACTACGCGAAGTACGCGAAATGCCAGTTATATCGGAATCCGCCATCGACAGAATTATTCCGTTTCCCGTCAAGGTAAAAAATCTCGCTGTCTTCCTCTAATCGGTAAACGGTCAGCAGCACCTTTGCAATCCAATGTTATTGAAGGAACTTGTTGCAAAATTGCCCATGAGTAAAAAACTGGAGTGGGCTAGAAACGTATTGACGATAGAGCCGTTTCCAACCGTCAAGGACTTTAGTAAGTCCAAAAGTAGTTTAGTGGAGTAGCCGACTTAATGTGCACCAAACAAGAGAGTAGGCGGAGTTGCTTTAATGACCACAAGCTTCGAGTTCTATTTCAAGCCACGAACAACGTGAAAGAAACTAGATGTCCACTGTACCCGTTATGAAAACTTCTTATTTGATTGCGTAACATTCAAGTCACTTAACATTCCAGACAGATGGGCTAAGGTTAACCAGCATCGTTTGTATTTCTCTTGCCTTCAGAGTAGTCACGCAACACGGGATTGTAGTCGTCGTAAATTTTGTCCAACGAATGGGTGTCAAAGAGTGCATAATAGGTTGCTACATTAGGCATCAAAATGTATTTCAAACTCGCCGCCAGTTGAGATTCAACCCCAGAAAGCAGCTACCACAGGCGATGCAGTATTCAGTTGCACATCCTGTCGCGTACTGACCGCAACAAAAACTTCTTTTGTGTTTGTTTGTTCATTTCCTTTGTTTTGCATAATATTCCTTTCACTCCAAGTGTTGGCAGTGGCATCTGTCGGCAAATAATTGTATCAATCAAAGCCATGAACTGTTGGCACGGTTGTACTCGGTGTGTGCCTACCCAGTGGTATAAGTCTCCAAAAGAGGTGTTCGACAAAACGGTTCCTCCACTAACAAATATTAGGGAAATGGAATGCTTTGCGCGGGTATTCCGTAAAAAGGGGTGTCGCCTTTCTTTTATACGGCGAGAGGAAAATTATCCCAGTGTACTTGGTGTGCCATGGTGGCGTGCGCTATACAACTCTGTCCCTTTAGGTTTGGCGACATCACCGGAGGAGCACCGAAGTTGGGTACTCACACCCGACTGAGAAACCATAAGTATCATTTTGTTTATTTATTGTTTTCATATGTTTTTTTTGTCGTGCCGACAGTGTCGTTCCCTCCGTTCGTCCATACCCATCCTTTTAGCATCCCGCACCCAGAGCGCAGTCATACAGGCGGGTTAAAGTTACCCCCGGCAGCACGGGAGTAGTGCGAGTGGGTTCGTAACCAGTTTGGTTGGACCACACCTCGGGTGCACCCCAAAAACATATTTTGCTTATTTTTTGTGTGTACATATACGTTTAGTTTAGCTCTAGTGTCTAATTATTGTTGTGCGATCTTCGTTTATCTAAGTCAGCGGTGATCATTTTACTTGGTTTTGTTCTTGCTAGTAGTTGTTGTTCTTGCACTTAGCTGTTGACCCACGCCGTCTCCACTAAGCTCGCCGGTCGCTTTGTTAGTTTTTGTCATCTCCTTTTTGTGCGGTAGTTTGTTTTGTTACCGTGTATGGTTGTTGGTAGGCGCTTGACCAACACTGTAGGTATACATATACAATATACATATGTATGTATGTACGTATGTACATACGCGCATACATATTGCTAATAATTAAAAGTGGAGGTTACAATCCAACACAATGAAGAAACAGAAAGTGCTGTTTAATCGAGGGTCTGACCTATTAAAAAAATTGTATTTAATTATCGCAGTACTCGAAATTCGGTACACAGGTAGCTTTTTGCTTAGATAAACAGCAACACTCTTCTTCTCTCCGGAAAGTGTACCAGGAAATGGCCTATTAAAAAAAATTTATTTATGGACCGCATTACTCTAAATTTCGTACATTGGTGTCTTTTTGTTTAGATTAATAGGAAGAAAAAAATTTCGAGAAGTGGACCGGGGACTGACCTATTCGAAAAAAAAACTCAACTCGTATGTCCGTTTGTTACAGGTGTACTCAAAAAGCTCCGAACCGATCGAGAGGAGGCTTACAAACAGAAAATTCGAGAAGTGGACTAAGGACTAAACTAATCGAAAAAAATTTCATTCATGGCTCGATTAACTTGAAATTCAGGATGCCGGTGGCTCTTTGCTCAGATTAACAGGAAGACTCCACTTCTCTCCTTGAAGTTGTAAGGACCCCAAAATTTTAGATGTTGGAGAACACAAGAAAATATATGTATGTACTCGTACATATAAACATATTATGAATTCGAATACACATGTACATACATACATATTTATTAATAATACCTTAAGATTAACAAGTAATTTTATATGTATATACATATGTACGTACACATTTTATGAATTCCGCTTTATGAGTATTCGCTTTGCTTTTACAAGGAGAAACATGTTCACACATGAACTTGTATATACATAAACACACATAGCTTTAAGCAAAACTGTTCATAGTGATGAATTGTTATTATAAAATAACATTTTTCCTGCGCGCAGAATAGTATAAAATACGGGGATAAAAGACATATTTACATATAAACATACGCGTACGTTACGCATAATCTAGTATTGAATACCAGCCTAATATATTGTATTTAGTGCAGTGCGACCCATCATCATCTTTTAAGTTTGACATTTCGCACTCATTCGATCGCTCTACTTCTACGAATTCTAAATTTCTCTCATTCTTCTTTGACGAACCAGCAAAGGCTTCGGACACGTTTTATCTACACTCTCCTCGGCCAAATAAGTTGTTGTTTAATTATATTGAACTGTGATTTATTATTTTATAATTTAATAAATAATTTGCAAAATCAACGTAGTTGAATTTCACTTTTTATTAGCATAAACTTTTCATATACTTCAATCAACACCACCGGCAAATGTAGTATCCCTGAGGGTTTTTAACTAACGAACACTTAGTTATATTCCACTGAGGGTTTTCACCTCACTGGAAAGGGGGCTAGTAGGGGGTTTTCACCTCCACAGCTCATGCGAGCAAATAGATACATGTCCTGTAGAAATTTAGAGATTATACCTATATATACTAATATTACTAATAAATAATAATAATAAATTTGTTGTAGAATAAAATAGCGTGTTGTTATTTTAGGATAACTTTGGCAAGGTTGAGCTAACCCCAGCCAAGTGGAAAACCCCGTTAAAAAGTGGACCAGGGGTTAACCTATTCGAAAAAGGTTTACTTATGGCCGGATTTAATTGAAATTCGGTATGTAGGAGGCTATTTGCTTAAACTAACAAGTAGGTACAGGAATTTCTGGCTCAATTTGCTTGTAATTCGGTAGGCAAGACTGCACCTCTCTCCAGAAAAAGGAACTGGGAATGACCTATTTGAAAAAAATGTATCTATGGTACGATTAACATGGGTACATAGGTGGCTTTTTGCTTAGATTAACAGGTAAAATTTTCTTCTCTCCGTGAAATGGGCCCGATGCTGAGCCATTCAAAAATTCCTATTTATGGTCCGATAGGTGTCTTTTTGCTTAAGGTAACATGAAGACTACACTACTCTCCGGTAAGTGGGCCGGGGACAGAACCTTTTAAAAAATCTTAGTTATAATTCGGTTTACCTGAAATTCGAAACATATGTGGTTTTTTTTCCTATATTAACAGAAAGACTGCACTTCACTCCGGAAAGTGTACCGTGGACTGACATATTCAAAAAAATGTATTTATGGATAGAACTACTTGAAATGTGGTACATAGGGTTACGGGAAGTCTAAGTTTCTCTCCGGAGAGTTTACCACAGACTGACCTATTCAAAAAACCTTAGGTGGCCTTTTGCTTAGATTAACAGGAGGACTAAACTTCTCTCCAGGGAGTGGACCGGGGACTGACCTATACAAAAAAAAATATATTTATGGATCGAATTACTTGAAATAGAGTACATTGGTGTTTTTTGTTTAGATTAACAAGAGGGCTCTTTTTTTCTCTCTTGAAAGTGGCCAGGGACTGACCCATTTTAAAAGATCTTAGTTATAGTTCGATTTACCTGAAATTCGATACGTTGGTGGTTTTCTTTCTAGACTAACAGGAAGACTACAATTTTCTCCGAAAATTCTACCGGAGACTGACATATTCAAAAAAAAACTTATTTATGGATCGAATTACGCTTCGTGAACTTGGCAAGAGACTGACTTATTCAAAAAAATCTTATTTATGGTTGGATTTACTTGAAATTCGGTACATAGGTGGCTTTTTCCTTAGAATAACAGAAAGGCAGTTCTTTCCTCCGGAAAGTGGACAAGCGACTAACCTATTCGAAAAAGTTGCCTTTATTGCTCGATTGACGTGAAATTCGTTAAATAGGAAGCTTTTTATTTAGATTGGCAGGAAAACTACACTTCTGTCCGATAATTGGACCAGGGACTGACCTATTCGATAGAATCTTATTTTTCGTTTTTGAAATTTGGTACGTCGGTGGCCTATTGCTTAGATAAACAGGACAACTCTTCCACTTTTCGGGAAGTGGGCCAGAGACTGACTCGTTAAAAAAGTCGTATTTCTGGTTCGATTTACATACATACATAGGTGACCTTTTGCTTAGATTAAAAGAAAGACCCTTCTTCTCTCCGGGAAGTGGGCCAGAGACTGAGCCATTAAAAATATCATATTTATGGCTCGATTTACTTTAAATTCGGTACATAGGTCTCTTTTTGTTTAAGTCAACAGGAATATTACACTTCTCTCTAGAATGTGGACCGGTGTCTATGCGTACCCGGCGGGGTGGGTTGTTGGGACGCCTGCCTCCCAACCTAGCTCTTCGCTGGAGTGGGCCATTTTTGCCTGCCGTGGTCTTAGCTACACAAACAAAACTATTTCTTGTTCCTGATGGTGGAAAGAAAGGAAACACGTTGTATGAACGATAGATAGAAAACAAAGAGAGTCCTGTCCCGTGCCGTCAGGTGGGGTCATCCCCCTTCCTTCAACGTGAACTTCACGGAAAGCCTTGGACGTTGTCGTAACTCCTCATGCTCTTCACAATGCCTCCTAAGCCTGACGTTTGTTCTACCGGTCATCTGTCTGTCATTTTTAACTCAGTCGGCGTTGCGTCTATACGCTCCCTCATTTGTTGCTTAAGTGCAACACCCACACCAAATACTTGTGCTTAGCACCTCATAATTCTTCCCATAAAACTACCTTAATAATTCACGACATTATTTTAATTCTTAAGAACAAAATTCGTAGATTTTTATTCGCAGTATTCTGTTACAAATTCAATACTTATTTCCTAAAGCTGTATAATTCCTACCGGAATGTTTTTTACAACTTCCTTCCTTACTCTTACAACTTCATAAAAATATTCTATGTTTTTATACTCTAACTAATAAACCTGAGTAAGTATGTTACTGTATAATTATATTTACATGGATATGTACATATATATATATATGTGTATAAGACAGATAAAGAATGAGAAACCATTTACATTGCACTCACCTTGGCCTCCAGCGATGATGGTACCAGCTTGCTGAAATGAACCCGTGTAGGGTTTCAAGACTTTTGCTATTATACCGTAACATACATGTACGTGTACATATGAACTGCCCCAGTAGTTTCGTTAATCGCTCCTAGCTCGGAGCATTGTTTCGCGACTACTAAAGCTTCATAAAAAAACGCGGTAAAACTAATAATAATTACTTAATAATAATAATTAACCTAGTGAAAGTGGAAGTGATAACTTAGAAAAAGATATATATACTCGTATGTATATCTTTTATACGTATCAACGGCGGAATTCTTATTTATATTATTACATAAGGTAATATTTACTTGGGCACACACTTACGTGTGATTATGCGATCAATATCTTTCTGATCTTATTCAACTATGAATATGATGTGACAAAATCGTACAATTAAATTAACAAGTTAGAAAAATAAATAAAAGAAAAAACGTGAAATCTAAATTGTGCAAAAGAAAAAAAAGGCAACGGACTTCCAAAGTGAACAAAAAAATACACAAAAAAAAACTTTTGTTTGATGATAGCTGGACTTGCGATGGCTCCGTCGATCAGTGGCGTAGGCGTGGTATCCAGCAGTTATCTTCTCCTGGTGTGTTTATGTGGTTGTCTCCTTCGTTTATTTTGGTGTTCCTCTTCCATGCAGCTCCACTTTCCAGTGGCTCTAAAACTGATCATCGTGCGATCCGTTGAGTGTGGCGCAGTGCCGGTGAGTAAATTTAATTGAAAGTTTGTATTAGGGTGATTTGTGTGTGTGTGGCGTGGTTATTATTTATTCCTAGGCAGTAGGGTAATGAAGGTCCTTTTGCGTTTTCTTGAGCAGGCGACCTTAAAGACAAAAAGCGACTTAGTCCATGGGTCATGACAAGGGTTGCGTGTTCACAAACTGTCCTAATTTATCATCCACATACCTATTTACATATAGGTATGCAGATTGTGGTCACAACACTAGGCGGTTCTTACTTTACAGATTGTGATTTTTCTTTTTTTTTTGTGGGAATGTAGGAGTGTCACATTCGCGCTCGTTTTATGTAAATTTGCACATTTTTTTTTTGTTTGATTACACACAATAACCACTATGACACTGTATAAATTATTTTTTTCATCTGACCCGTTCGAAACCGTTTTTATAGGACTCGAACTGGCTAGCTGACTTTATCGGTATCTTTACACGTATGTATACAATTGAGGTGCATGTACATGTATTTGTTTGTAACTGATCCTCAAAAGGAAAAACTACTTTCTTTTCACTAAGTGTTATCAAACATTTCGAACTTTATGTAGGCATCATGTAGTTTGCTTAGTTATGTTCGATTGTATATTCTAACACTAACACATGCACATTTTATTTATAGTGTGGTTTGACTGTGCTCGATATTCCATCCACACACACACATGCATACATAGGAGTATCTGGCAAACAGCTGGCGTTACAGGCTCGGACCCGTCGATGGTGGTTGCACCATGCAGCGTGGCCGTAAAAAAAGTTCTTGACGTGGCTGGTTGCAAGGTCTTCTTCCTGCCTAACGTGGGGCCTCGATCCACTTCTCAAAGCCAGGCTTTTATCACAATTTCCCCTCGTTCCTTCATACCGCCGTCTGGGGCATACGTAGCTAGATATGCAACTAAACGCTATCTCTGTCGGACGCTTATTTCTAAATCACAGACCACTCTAGGTCGATACATGTATTATAAAAACATCGCAGATGAAAATTTGGTATTACTAAATGGGTATGTAGTTAGATAAGTGGCTGCATCACCTATTAGTAACAAATATGAATAAATTCAAAATTACTACCTTCCTAACTATCCAAATAACTCAGGTATCACGTCTATTATAGGGTCACTATCAAGTGGGGGATTAACCCAATAACAAGAATATTCTCTACGATAAACAATTAACGCTGTACTAAAGGACATCTAACCGAACAATAAACTCTCAACAATTTCAGCGCGATTACTTTTATCTCGTAAAAATGTCCTTAGCATGGTATACGCCGATCATTTTCCCGCAGCTGTCTCCTAACTCGTATATTGAATTGCCTATGGCCTTTAAAACTACACATCGAACTTGCTTAGGTGCCAACTTAGCGTTGTAATTTTCTATTTTTGAGCTTTGTCTAAAATTTCTCCTATAAACCACTTGGCCAATTTTAAAGCTCACATCTTTACTCCTTGTGTTATAAACGTTCTCGATTTTTTCATGCGCCAGCTTCAGTTCTTTCATTATTTGATTTCTTAGTAGTTGTAACCGATCACTGTCACCTCTACCTCGCAGTCACCACCTCTCAAAGCGTCTAGCTTTCGGTATATCTCGTACGATGCAGCGTGCTGTATCATAGGTATGCCGAAAGTAGCGTGATATGGCGAGGTGTTAATCGCCGAATGGACTACGCTGCGAAGTACGAAGGCAGCATCGCTGAAATGTTTGTCCCAGTCCTTCTGGTTTTCTTTTATAAAGGCTCTATTAATTTGCAACACTGATCGGTTGACCCTTTCGGCTGCATTACTAAAGTAGAATAAAATGCCGTTTTTACATGTTTGGTACCATATTTCTCTAGGAAGCTGGTGAAGATGTCAGACGTAAACAGTTTGCCGTTGTCTGAATAAACATATTCCGGTACTCCGAATATGTGGAAAATATCTTTTTTAAGTACTTTATGACTTCAACTGAAGTTGCTTTACGCATCGGTTTTAAAAACACAAATTTCGACAGTTGATCGAGACACACAAAAATATACATCTTGCCATCAAACGTCCGAGGATAAGAACCCATAAAATCTATATATAGACGCTGAAAGGGCCGCTCAGTCCCACGCTGCCTTCCCATTAAAGGTTTGTGGAAAGTGTTCTGGGTTTTGTTACCTTTGCAGTTGTCACAGTTGTTTACATACTTTTGGACGTCAGTCACCATACCAGGCCAATAATATTTTTCTCTAATTCGTGCTAACGTTTAACGTATGCCGCCCTGATCTGCTGAAGGTGAATTGTGCGAATCCTCAACTAGGCTCTGTCGCAGTTCAGTTGGCACCCAGAGTTTCCATGCATGGTCCTCTGGAAGCCTATTCCCACGGTTAAACTATGTCTTTTTGTAGACATATCCGTCCGATATACTCAAGTCAGGCAACTTACTTTGGTTGTTGGTAATTGTCTTTTTGAGCTCTTTGTATTCCTTTGATTTTGAAGAATGGCGAATCTCAACAAACATCTACTGTTCGGTCATTTATTTTAATTTCTTCCATGTCGACTCGAAAAAGCGCATCGGGCACTATATTTTGTGAGCCCTTACGATGTTGGATGTCGAAGTCATTACCCTGTAGTTTTAGACTCCATCTTGCAAGTCGGCCTGAGAAGTCTTTTTGGCTCATTAGCCATTTCAGGCTTGCATGGTCCGTTATCCCCCCCACTCCGTCGGTCGATGCGCCGTAGTGTACGTAGAATCTTTTGGTAAAATCTGGGTGTGTTAACACTGGGGCAGATATTAAGCTTTTTTTAAGCATTCAAAAGCGGTATGTCCTTCATCAGTCATTGTTTCTTAATCTTCTCCTTGGTGAAGCAGACATGCAGCGGAGCTGCGACTGTCGTGTAATCTCGTATTAATCTGCGGTACCAGCCGGACATCCCTACGAATCTCCTAAGCTGCTTTGGGGACTTTGGTCCAGAGAAATCCCTCACCGCGGTGATCTTATTTGCATCTGTACGGATGCATCCATTGCTTACCACGTATCCCAAGTATCTGCCTTCATTAAAACATAATTTGCTTTTTTCGACGTTTATGGTTAGTTTTGCCTCATGCAGACATTTAGCGACCCTTTCTAGCTAGCATAAATGAAACGAAAAATCAACAGAACAAACAAGTAAATCATCTTAATATACAAACACAGATTCGCGAAGGGAAGCGGGAATGACCTTGTCCATAAGTCTGCACATTCGTCGTGACGCGTTGCACAGACCGAACGGCATTACCGTGAATTGATATAGAGGTCTACCTGGCACAGTGAAAGCAGTCTTTTCCCTGGATCTCTTTTCAAGAGGAATTTGCTAGAATGCGTTTTTAGTCTGAGTTTACATGGGTATACTTTTGTCGCTTTTTATCGAAATTTTCTCTTTTGTGTCGCGTTCACGTTCACACAGAGACACTTTCTTCAGCAATTTTTTTGTCATATACTTGGTGCTCATTTTTTTTCTACTCCGCTTTATTTTACACTCGCAATTTTTCGTTCGCATCGCGCTTTCTAATATGTCTAAAATAAAAACACTATGTTTGTGTAAGGGAAGATACAGCTTTTATTTATCTATTTCTTTTATATATTTTTACATTTTATTGAACATCAACTCTACCCTTTCCAAAGTGTAATCTATTTACATATCTCATGCTTTTCACTATCAGCAAAATCAATATCAGTGGCTTCTACAATACTTCTTAAATTAATTCAACTTTATCTGCAAACTCCATTATCTGAAATATTTATAATAATTGCATACATATCCACAAAGGCATATATGTTTGCATGCATATATTACATATATGTAAATATTGTAGTAAAAAACCCCAATTTCAATTTCCAAATTTACGGCATTTATTCGTTTGAAATTTTAGACAGCTACACTCAGCAGAGAACGTATAACATAGAGAAGGTGCAATTACGGATCAGAGTGGAAATTGTCAAAGACGACGATTACTTCGCTTCACGTAATCGCACCACACTCCTCACATAATTCGCAAAATTTGCTGTTCATTAACAGAATTGAGCGTAACAGTATGTTACTTTGTACACAGAATGTAAATCGCTAACAGAGTCAAAATAATGAAAATATCGCAAGTTTTGCCGACGGCTTTTGACTTTTGCATATACATTAGTAGGATAACTCAATTTAAAATTGAAATATTATAAAAATCTATTAAAATTTAAATGAAGGCGTAGAAAGGCTGAAAGTCCAAACTGATTTCCTAAAAATTCTAAAACATATCAATTCTTACTCCAATCATTGTTTATAAAGATGGATGGACAAAAATTCCTAAATTAATTTATCCCATCATTCCATGAAGTGTCATTTATAGAGTTTACAACTATCTAGATTGTTTTACAGCCAATATCAGAACAAACCTAATGTACTCTGTATACGAAGTATAGCCGGGTTTAAAAAAATAGAAAATCAACCATCTTTGCGAAGTAAGAAGAAACAACAACACACAACAATCGTGCCGCATGAACAAGCATTGCTTAAAATTTGTGTGGCGTTGACTAAAATCGTCCACTCAATCGAAGCAAATCGCTATCTTACTGCTAAATTTTCTGTTCGCCTATTACTTCATATTGCCCAGCAAGAATTTCCTTTCATTCCCGCATGCCCTTATTATTCAATCAAGCTGAATTGTGCCGAGGATATGGCAAACGCTGCTAAAAATCTACAAATTTACAAATTTTGTACAAGAAAGAAAAGAAGAAGCATAAAACCAACAAAAACAACTAGCGCATGAAAACCCCCTCTCCTTCGACTCTTCATCCACAAGCAGTTTCCTAAAGACGAAGTTAAATTTTACAAAAATCCAGAAATTGAAGTTGAGCAAAAATCACAAACCCATACATTAAAGGCTTCATATATGTGTACAAAAAACAAATACACACAAAGTATTCTGCGACGCCGTTTCCCTCACTCCCTGCACCAACAAACCGTTTCGGTCAGAAATTTTGTCAAAAGTCAGAATCATCAGAAGTTGATGTTGAACTTGCGACAAAGTGAAAACCCATACACTCAAGTAATTTAATATGTATACGTAAAACGCACACAATCTTAATAACTTGCATGCCCTTCCTTCTTTCACCCCGCCATCCATAAACACGACGATCACAAAATCAGCAAAAATCAGAACTCCAGTTGGTCTGAAGTTTGAGACACATACATTCAAAGGTCCCTGTATGTACACAAAAGTCCAATACATACATGAAATTCTTGCGCTTTGACAAAAATTCAGAGCAGCAGAGTTTGCCTACCGAATTGAAGCAAATCGGCATCGTGCTGTTAAATTTGCTGTTTGCCTATTACTTTATATTGCCCAGCCAGCAAGACAAGTTGATCTGTCCGTCCACAAGCAGACAAAAAAAGCTGAAGGACGACCAATTAATTATACGAAAAACATATAAAAAAGAGTTTATTGAACCTGACTATGGATGAAGACAAATTTCGACTTTTGATTTTTTGTTATCTGATAGCTACGCTTTGACTCGTGGCAAAGTACGCACACACAAATGCATACATATATAAATATTTACTATCCAATATATTAAAATAAAAAACCATATTTGTGAGTGTAAATAGTTAATTTTATTAAAAAAAATTTTCTAAAAAAAAAGAATTGGGCACGAGTTTCGAAGCTGACTTGTATACATATGCATACACGTATGTATGTTAAGTCAACTTCTACACGATTTAATCAGATTAAATCATTTTATTTTACCCGTTATTTTAATGCACATTCAATTAAAATAACTAGGCTCAGTGCACCTAATATAACCTTGGGAGAAAAGAAACATAAACCTGTAAATATAAAGAAAACGCCTGAAAATATAAGAAAAGACCTAAAAATAAAGAAACGAAAACAGAAATCCTGAAATCAAAAATTATAAATTTTGTAAGAATTGGGTATAGATAATGTATATATGGATATATGTATGTATGCTGTAATGCAAAGTTTTACATACCTCGGGTAACATTTAATGCCGCCATATGTTCGTATGTTGCCTAGCCTGCAACTAATTCAATTTTTTCACTTTTGAATTTTGCTTCATAGTCCGAAGAGTGTTCATTTGGTCCCTAATTAGCCACCTAGCATTTTTGTACAAAAGCACAGTAATTAAAAATTCTAATAATTGTACCCTATGCTCCCTACATCCATCTACCTCCGAGAACCATTGTGGAAACTGTTCTTCGGTTTTTTCTTTAATGGCGTCTAACATAAGAATCCTAATACCTGCACAATGGGAATATTTTTCAAAAAGTTGAATGTAATACCTAATTTGTAGCTTGCAAACATCAAAAACTCTATCAGCAGGATTTACTAGACGCAAGTCACTATCATCTTTATAATTTTTCGATCTAATGAGGCCTTCTGAATGCAATTGCAAATCACTATGTACCTTTCCCATTACCTCTACACATTTACTACATTTTAATTTACGCAAAATTTTTTGGTATATACCATATCCTACAAAATAACGTTGCACCTGTACTTCAGCAGAATTATCGTTAACTATTTCGAAAAAACTCTCGTCTGAAATTTCTATATCTTCTACTATGACCTGCTGGGGTGGTTTTTCTACCTGTTCCTCGAGATGACGATCCTCCTGGCCTAAATTCCAATCTAAGTTTATATCGTCATCTTCCTCGCAATTACTGCTTTTGTTTTCGAATCGTTGGCGTAAAATTTTCATGGATATTAAACGCGCAACGATATATTGCACGTCGTGTGCTGTGGGGTGCGTATTTATTCCCTGACTTGCCCTAATTCTATAAAAAAAATTCTCCAAAGCATCCTGATTTAATTTACCTAAAAATATGAACTGTAACTGTTCGTATTGAGCGAAAAGCTCAGAACAAAGTTCTTGCATTGCTGAAATCGTAATGCAAAAACCTTCAATACACCTAACATTTGCATTACCTAGTAGCTTAAGTGAATGCAAAAATTTTACGTATTCCCTAAGGCGCTGAACTTTTCTAGTATCCCCCCTTTTAACCGGAAATTCAAGGGGATTTTTCGAGCGTAGATGCTTGCAATTAAGATCGTCAAATAAGTCGTTAAACTTTTTGACGAAAATTTGGGTTGGTTTGGCGTATGTTGCTATTATATTAGAACCTAATAAATTTTGAGAGGCGGCCATTTCTATCCCTGCTGCTACAGAATTGCTCAATACTTGGGTAGCGCGAGAAACACTCATTTTTTCAAAAAATTTTGGAAAAATATTTACCTCGGTCAATTTGGGACATATTTTGAAATGTGGGTTAGCCCTATCTAAATTATACAACCTTTCTATAATTTTAAAACTAGCTATGCCATCTGGGGTAAGTATATCATGTGTAAGAAGGACGTTACGAATGGACTTAATGAGATGGCAATAATCGAACAAACAGTATATGTTTGTATCGACGTGGGAAAAATAAGGTTTACTTTCCGAAATATTCAACTTTCGGAATACGCTAATATTGAAAGGGCCCTGGTCACAAACAAGTGCTTTAACATGAAGTCCTATTTTCTTTAAATTTGTAATATTCTTATCTAGCAATGATACAAGCCTATCTGCACCTACTCCACTATTGGTAGAAATAAAATATAAAAAAATGTACTTCCAATTGGAGCAAATTCCCTTAACCATAAAAAAACAACACTTTGATCCAATATATTTTTCCCTAAGGCCTTCTCCAAAATCTACATACCCATCAATTAAATCCCTACTGCTATTATACACTAAATCTGCCTTTATCTGAATCTCATCAAAAACTAACATACATATCCTCTCTGTTTCAGACATATTCTGGACGATTTTTCCTAAATTTGACAAGACATTGGCATCAAACCCTGGCGCTATATACCTAATTGGCCGCCATCGCAAGAGTGAACTCTTGTGTGGCAAAAGAAACCCTAACTCCTCACGCATAAAGCTATAAGCTTTTGAAGACATATGGTTAATATTTTGAGCCAATGTCTTCTCTTCCTCGCTGTAAAAGGCTCTCTTACTTACTATCAGTCTAGCAAAAGTTACAGCATCTTTGCTAGCTGATTCTTCTACAATAATGGCATTCTTCTTCAAATTTAAATTTCTAATTTTCAATACTTCTATTTCCTTTTCTAACTCCTTTATTTTTCTATTTAATTTTAGCTCGTTACTTTGGTAATACCTAGCTGCCTTGGCATATCGCTCCCTATTAAATGTGGATTCGAATCCTAGCTCGATATCTTCATTTCTACCTCTCATAATTTCATCTAATCTACTATACTTATCAAACTCTTCAAGAGTTAAATCCCCACCTATCAACTGATTTGGGTAAGTTTTAGTTACTGGAGGGTGATCTATTTTGAAATCAACACTAGGAGAACGACTCCTAGATGTTGAATTCAAATAAAAGCAAGGAAAGGTCCCGTCCAATAGCCTAGGCCCATTAGTGCATTCAGCACTGAAGTGTCGCTGACAAATGAACACTCTCTCAGAGCGTGAAATTTTTATGTTGCAGGCTAGGGCCCAACTATTCCTGACATCAAGATTTTTAGGGAATTCGTATAGAATCCTCCTTCGACCGTCCGTGCAATCAGGAATACAGCAGCTCCGTGCTTTCTTTCCTGTTGCCCAAGGATGAGGTGGAGCCAATGAGGATCCTGAATAAAATTAATATAAATATTTACTACTGTAAAAAAAAAATACCAATATACAAAAATACAAATATCTTATAGTGTATTATAACTAATTGTACATGCATTTTCTATTATGTGTGTACACATGTATGCGTACGACTATGTTCAAATATGTACATACACATACACATGCACATATTTGCTATGACTGCATATTAATCATGAAGATAAATATACATATTAGCATATTTTTTTCATAAAATGATATTTGTTAAAGGAGCTAACAATTTTCACTTTGCAATAAGCTCGACAAAAAATCGAGAAATACATACATATGTACTATGATTGCAATAAGTTTAATTTCAGTTTAACTTTTTATACATGTATGTATGTAATTGAAATGTAAATATGATTGCAATAAGTTTAATTTCAGTTTAACTTTTTATACATGTATGTATGTAATTGAAATGTGAATATGATTGCAATAAGTTTAATTTCAGTTTAACTTTTTATACATGTATGTATGTATATATAAAAAGTTAAACTGAAATTAAACTTATTGCAATCATATTCACACTTCAATTCAATGTATAGTCAATGTATTTTTGCTTATAGCTGTTTATTTTTATTTGGACACAACACAGAGAACCACAACACATTTGTTAAATTTAACAGAGCTCAATATACGTACGCACTTGTATGTATGTATGTATTTACTTACCCATTTTGAGGGTGGGTACCGCACCACTTCTCAATCGGCCGCCCACTCCAACAGCACTTTTTTCAAAGTGCTCCAAGCATAGATATGCATTAAACTGAGGCAGCTCGACCGCAGGATCCAATCGCAGATTTTCTTTCCATTTTTGCCTCAGCTGGGCATCCTGTGGAAAGGAAAAAACACTAATTTCACGATTATTATTATCACACCCGCGAGCACGGCACTTCCTAATGTTTGACATTGTTTTTTTGTTTTTATAAAAACAGATTTAATCTTTATTAAAGGGTTTTAAAAAAATTCCGAACTTCACTCTTAAAGTTTTCTATCGGAATTAGATTTACCGTTAGTCCGTTGATTTCTCCTTTTTGGGCTGTCATTTTTGGCGCCTTTAATTGCAATTGCTTTTTCTATTAGAAATAGGCCAAATTGCAACAAAAATGTAAACAAATATGACCCTAACAGGGCACCTGCAAAGTACTGCAAAGTAACATTGTTGCACGATTTGGCAGTCTGTAAAATATTTTTTGCTCTCAGCTCTGTTAAATTTAACATTTCAGATTCACCTCAAGGCAGGGGTAAAGTAAAACATCAAGAAGAAAAGGAAATGACGATTACACGAACCGAAATTTTTCTGCCTGAAATGTCAAATGCGCTGGCTTTGCACCTTCTCTATGTTATACGTTCTCTGCACTCAGCAGACATAGAACTTAGAATATAGAGAAGCACCAGGGCGTGCCGATTATAAAATTGGTCCGCTAGCTCGTTTTATGAAAGCGTATTTCAACACGAAAATCTAAGAGCGTATTTCAGCGCACTTTAACAGTGAGCAGATAGAAATCGTTCTCAAAATAGCAGATTGTGCAAGATTGTATGTAAAATGAGAAAATACATGCAAAATAAATGTAAAATTGATAAGCCTTTGCAATATAAATGTAAGCATGCATATGGTTATTATCAGAAATTTCGGATTTTATCATCTTTTGTTTATTGTAATTTGTAAAATTCATAAAATTATAAAATAATTTACCAAATGATATGATTTTTATATACTTACATATTTCAGAATTTTATTAATTTTTAAATAATTTAATTTTTTTAAACAAAGTCGATGGTAATCATGATAATTTGGTATATAATAAAAAAATATTTGATTAAATTCTATAAATATTATATACATATTTTCGGGCTAAATATCGAAATAAGTAAGCAAGCCAAAATTCATTCATTCAATAACGTATAAGCGTGCGTACATATACATATATATATATACCTATGCATACGTGTATATATATAAGTCCCTCTCAAGACGAACGCCGGCGCACCGTCTACTAAACGAGCTGCGCAGCAGCACACATCTCCCCGCATGCGACTCGCCAACAAACCAAACTGCCAAAAATTGGAAGTTGAACAAATTGACTGAGGAAACTGTTTGTAGATGAAGATTTTGTGTTGCTTCTATGCTTCGTCTACTTTTCTTCATTTAAATCAAATATTCTAGAATATTCTGGAATTTGCTGGAACTTTTAGAATATTTTAGAATTATAGCACAAAATCCTTGCCACCACCACCTGGGCAATATGAGCTAATAGGCGAACAGAAAATTTAGTAGCACGATGCCGATTTGCTTCAATTGAGTGGACGATTTTAGTCAGCGACACAAGAATTTTAAGCAATGCTCGTTCATGCAGCATGCTTGTTACGGGATTTTTTATACCCGACTTTACTATGTGAACAGAGTACATTTGGTTTGTTCTGCTAACGGTTTTAAAATATTCGAGGTAGGTAAAGACTCTATGTAAAAAACTTCATGGAAAGGTGAGATTAATAGATTTAGAGAAATGGCTGTCGATCCTTCTCTATAGACGATAGCTTTCGTAAGAATTGGGATGTTTGAAACAGTGTGACATATATATATTGTTCGGTTCCATTCGAATTTAGTTTTCCTTTCATGTTTCAGTTTGCGGCCGTCACGATGAAGCAAGTTGTTGGTATGACGTGCGGAAGTGTTATGAATGAAAACGTTATTGTTGTATTTGATTTAAGTTCTGAGCTTTTGGGAGATAGAAGTATTTAGAGGGACGGAGTAGTCGAAGTATGTTTTCACGCAAATAATGTGCTTGTATGCTTTTGCACATGCGTATATGTATATATTGAAGTATATTCATATGTATGTATGCATTTTGTATAGTGTGGGTATACCTACGTACATATTTATAAGTTAATGTATTTTTGACTTATAAATTAATATAATCATTAATCTTAATTAATTAAATAACCCTTATTGTAAATAAGGATAGCCGAGTGGTTAGCATTGCGTACTGACATTCGGAAGGCGCGGGTTCAAATCCCGGTGCCACCAACATCCAAAAGTTACGGAAAATTAATTTAAAAATTAAGTTAAATTTTCTAAGTGCACCCCTCGGCAGGGAATGTCCACCCCTACGAGTGTATTTCGGACATGAAATAAAGCTCCTAATAAAAAAACCATCAGCCGTTCATAGGCGGCTTAGTATAAACTGTAGGTCCCTCCATTTGTTGGAAAAACATCAAGACGCAAAACCACAAATTGGAGGAGGAGCTCGGCCGAAAATCGCTTCAGCGGTTACAAAGCGCCAATTATATATATATATATATATCCTATAACTTCTAAAACTTCTTTGATTATTGATTTAATATATATTTAATTATGAAAATTATAGGAGTACTATTTAAAAATGTTTAATAACTTAAAACAATTAAAGGTTTTTAATAACAATTTAAATTCTAGAAGTTATTTAAGAATCACTCCTATAGCTGTTGATTAGTGATTGATATATTCGTGATGCACAAAGTTTACTGTACCTGAATTCGTACACCAAAATGCGAAATTATGAAATCTAGCGAAAATTTTGTGATAGTCGCGAAGAAATAGCTTGTGGATAGCGGGGTGTAAGACGAAGGGCTCGGGCATTATTAAGATTGCGTGCGTTTTACGTATACATATTAAATTGCTTGCATGTATAGGTTTTCACCTTGACGTGAGTTCACATCAATTTTTAGATTTTTGCTAAAATCTGACTTCGACTTGAAGAAACTGTTGGTAGATGAAGACTTTTTGTTGCTTTATGCTTCGTCTACTTTCCCTCATTGAAGTCAAATATTCTAGAATATACTGGAGTTTTCTGGAACTTCTGGAATAATGTGCTTGTATGTTTTTGCACATGCGTATGTGTATGTATGTATTTAAGTATATACATATGTACATGTATTTCTTGAGGAAGGTCAGTATTTTGTATAGTGTACGTACATATTTATAAATTAATGTATTGTTTACTTATAAACTAATAAAATCATTAATCTTAATTAATTAAATAACCCTTATCGTAAATTAATGCTATAGCGAAATGCCGACAGCAAATCAATACTTTTTGATGGTAAACATTCAATATTTGCTATAAGATAAATCAGAAATTCAAAAAATAAGAATTATATCATTAAAATTTGGTTATTTCCCATTATTTAAAAAAAAATTAAAATAATATTTTCCTTTCATGCGCTTTCATGACTCAACTTCGGTTTTGACAGTTTCCACGCTGGTCCGCAATTGAACCTTCTCTATATTAGTAATGTTAGCTCTTTAAAGCTGCGCTCTTTTAGCAAAGTGGTGAATATTTATTAATTTTCTGCTTTGTGTCTTTATGCTGCATTTTATGGGTCATTGAACAATAGAGGACAGCTGACAATGCAAATGATTACAAGATTTGACCTATTAATGCAAGTAGGTTTTAGAGCTGCAATTAGATTTAGTTTTGATATGTATGTATGTACATAAGCGGAATGTATACAGTGGGAATGTTGTATTTGCGTTTATGTAAAAAGCGGTCACGGAGATTGATAGCTTACCCCTTCTTTTGCGGAAGTTTAAAACTGGAAATTATTTATTTTTTAAAAAATATTACAAGTCGTAATTTTAAACGGATTTTTGGAACCGCAAATTTTTTTTATTTAAAATTGGTTTTGGCGGGAAGAAAGTCCGCCGTTAAATACATATATATGTATGAATTTCTACTAATTGCAGTATACAATTAAAAAGATTGCCTACTTACTGCTTAGGCTTCCAAACCGTTTTTACTTTCCTTTTTGTATGTAGGTTTTTTTTGCTGTGTTGTAGTACTGTGATGAAGTAGTGTTGCAGGGCTCGTTGTGGCAAGTTCCTGTGGTGTAGTGTCTTCCTTCTTAATGTCCTTGTGTGTTGATGTATTGATGTATGTAGGTATATTGTATACACTCTTGACACTATGTTTTTTTATAATTCCATGTAATTTTTTTCTTTTTAGCCATATGTACATATATGTTTTCATATTTTTTGCACATAATGTATTAATTTACACAGCTTGCGTTTTGTTTTCGATCGTACGGGGGTACGTAGATTTATATTGTTAATTTTATTTTTTATTTTTTTGAGTGGCTATACACCGAAGGTTGGGAATATTTTAGGTTCGAAGGACCAATGTTCAAGTCGCCAAGGACTTGAGGGAAATAAGGGGGTGCCGGTTGTCGAGCAGGCCCAAGATTAATTGAAAAGCACTTTAATTAAAATGTTTAATTAAATTTCACAAGTGTTTTATTTCAACTTTAAATTGTCTCTTCACTATTCACTACTTTAATTTAATTTGATTACAAAGAAAGCGTCCGCGTAATAAATTCTGCCGTGCGCGAGCGAGGGCTGTAGGTTTAAGATTGATTTTTCGTTAGCTCGAGCGGCCGCAGCTAAGCTGTCGATCGGTTAACGAAATTCAGGCCAAAAAGGATATGGAAATTGGCGCGTGATGGGGTACACGGAAATAGTGGGAACAGACGGGTAATTCCACGCGCACGGCAGTTACATGCCTTAAAAGGAAATCTACACTTTGGTATATATGCGACTTTTTTCTTAAGTCAACCGGAAGACTACACTTCTCGCCGGAAAGTGGAGCAGGGGTGATCTATTCAAAAAAAGTTTATCTATTGTTCGTTTTATTTGAAATTCGGTACATAGGTATCTTTTTTCTTGAATTAACAGGAAGGCTCTTCTTTTTGCTTAGATTAACAGGAAGACTATTCTTCTCTTCGGGAAGTGGACCAGTGACGGACACATACAAAAAAATTGATGGTTCGATTTCCTTGAAATACGGTACATAGGTGGCTATTTGCATAAGTTAAAAGGAAAACTACACTTTGGTACAAAGGTGCTTTTTGCTTAAGTTAACCGGGAGACGACACTTCTCGCCGGAAAGTGGACCAGGGGTGACCTATTCAAAAAAAGTTTATCTATGATTCGTTTTATTTGAAATTTGGTGCATAGGTGTCTTTTTGCTGAAGTTAACAGGAAGGCTCTTCTTTTTGCTTAGATTAGCAGGAAGACTATTCTTCTCTTCGGGAACTGGACCAGTGACGGACACATACAAAAAAATTGATGGTTCGATTTCCTTGAAATACGGTACATAGGTGGCTATTTGCATAAGTTAAAAGGAAAACTACACTTTGGTACAAAAGTGATTTTTTGCTTAAGTTAACCGGGAGACGACACTTCTCGCCGGAAAGTGGACCAGGGGTGACCTATTCAAAAAAAATTTATCTATGATTCGTTTTATTTGAAATTTGGTGCATAGGTGTCTTTTTGCTGAAGTTAACAGGAAGGCTCTTCTTTTTGCTTAGACTAGCAGGAAGACTATTCTTCTCTTCGGGAACTGGACCAGTGACGGACACATACAAAAAAATTGATGGTTCGATTTCCTTGAAATACGGTACATAGGTGGCTATTTGCATAAAATAAAAGGAAAACTACACTTTGGTACAAAGGTGATTTTTTGCTTAAGTTAACCGGGAGACGATACTTCTCGCCGGAAAGTGGACCAGGGGTGACCTATTCAAAAAAAGTTTATCTATGATTCGTTTTATTTGAAATTTGGTGCATAGGTGTCTTTTTGCTGAAGTTAACAGGAAGGCTCTTCTTTTTGCTTAGATTAGCAGGAAGACTATTCTTCTCTTCGGGAACTGGACCAGTGACGGACACATACAAAAAAATTGACGGTTCGATTTCCTTGAATTACGGTACATAGGATGCTATTTGCACAAGTTAAAAGGAAAACTACACTTTGGTACAAAGGTGATTTTTTGCTTAAGTTAACCGGAAGACTAAATTTCTCTCCGGAAAGTGGACCAGGGGTGACCTATTCAAAAAAAGTTTATCTATGGTTCGTTTTATTTGAAATTTGGTGCATAGGTGTCTTTTTGCTGAAGTTAACAGAAAGATTACACTTCTCGCCGGGAAGTGGAGCGGGGACTGACCTTTTCACAAGAAACTTACTAATGGATCGAATTATTTTAAATCGGTGCATAGGTATTTTTTTTTTAAATTGGCAGGAGGATCCTTTTACTCGCCGGGAAGTGGACCGTGGGTGACCTATTCAAAAAAGTTTGATTATGTTTCGATTTATTTGAATTTCGGTGCATAGGTGACTTTTTGCTTAGAGCAGGGACTGACCTTTTCACAAGAAACTTACTTATGGATCGAGTTACTTTAAAATCGGTACATAGGTATCTTTTTTCTTGAATTAACAGGAAGGCTCTTCTTCCGGCCGGGAAGGGCACCAGGGACTGACTTAGTAAAAAAAAAGATTGTTTAATTGTTTGGATTTACTTTAAATTTGGTACATAGGTGGCTTTTTGCGTAGATTAACAGGAAGACTCTTCTTCTCTACGCGAATTGGACCAGAGACTGACCCATTAAAAAGTCGTATTTTCGGTTCGATATACTTAAAATGCGGTACATAGGTGACTTTTTGCCTAGATAAACAGGAAGGCTACACTTCTCCTCGGGAATCGGAGCGCGGACTGACCTTTTCACAAGAAACTTACTTATTAATCGAATTACTTTAAAATCGGTACCTAGGTATTTTTTTCTTAAATTAACAGGTAGACTCTTCTTCTCGCCGGGGAGTGTACTCGGTGTTGACTTAGTCAAAAAAAAGTTTATTTATAGCTGGATTTACTTCGAATTTAGTACATTTGTGGACTTTTGCTTAAGTTAAGCGGAAGACTACACTTCTCCCCGGAAAATGGACCAGGGAGGGACCAATTCAAAAAAGATTGTTTATGGTTCGATTTACTTGATATTTGGTACATAGGTGACTTTTGCTTAGATAAGAAGAAAGGCTACACTTCTCCCCGGGATTTGGACTGGGGACTGACCTATTCACAAGAAACTTATTTATGGATCGAATAACTTTAAAATCGGTACATAGGTATCTTTTTTCTTAAAATAACAGGAAGACTTTTCTTCCCGCCGGGAAGTGCTCCAGAGGCTGTCTTAGTCCAAAATAAAATTTATTTATGGCTGGACTTACTTTAGATTTGGTACATAGGTGGCTTTTTGCTTAGATTAACAGGAAGACACTTCTCTCCGGGAATTGAACCTGCGACTGACCTATTCAAAAATCGTATTTTCGGTTTGATATATTGGATGAGTGCATAAGTTCGTGCCCGATTTCAAGTGCAAACTAAAATTGAAATTTTTTGAAGAAAGCGCTTTTATTAATCAATTATGTATTCGCCATCATGTTCGGCAATCCACTCTCAACGTTCAACCAATTTACGGATGCCTGATTCATAGAAATCGCGCGGTTTCTCGTTGAAAAAGGTGTCAAGGTGGTTTTTTACATCTTCCACATTTTTAAATTTTTTTCCATTCAAATTGTTCTGCAGCGATCGAAACAAATGATAATCAGAAGGTGCAATGTCGGGTGAATATGGGGGATGCGGCATGATTTCCCAATTCATCTCCTTCAGTTTGGCCAGGGTCGGTTTTGCAACATGTGGCCTGGCGTTGTCATGATGGAAAAGAACTCCTTTGCGATTGGCCAAAATCGGACGTTTTTCATCAAATGCTTTCTTCAATTCGACCAATTGCTGACAATACTTGTTGGCAGTGATCGTTTCTCCAGCTGGCAAGAGCTCAAAATAGATCACGCCTCGGATATCCCACCAAATACACAGCAATACCCTTATCGGATGCAATCCACCTTTCGACATCGGTTCCGCCCCTTCGTGTGCCTGTTTCCATGTTCTTTTGTGTTAAACATTGTCACGAGCCGATCCAAAAAAGGTTCGTTTTTGATCCGTCGAAGCAAAGAAATTGCTGTTGACATACGGTCCACTTTGTTCTTTTCACTCAACTGATGTGGCACCCATGTATCGAGCTTCAAAGTGTACCCAACCTTTTTTAAACGACGAAACGCAGTTGATTTGTTGACGTTCAATTCACTGGCAACCTCTACCGTCGAAATACGTGAGTTATTCGCAACTAAAGTCCTTAGAACATCGTCATCAAGCTCAGAAGGCCGTCCACTGCGAGGTTGATCTTCGAGGTTAAAATCTCCAGAACGAAATTTAGCGAACCATTTCTTTACTGTGCGGAGTGCTGGAGCACAGTCCAAATAAACTTCGCGAATATCTTCAGTTGCAGCGCCCACTGTTTTTCCTTTGCGGAATTCGAATAACATAATATGACGCATATGATCTTTTTCGTTGTTCATCTTCCATTCGTCTTTTCACTAAGCAACTCAAATCAAAATAAAGTTATTTTATGCTTGATTTACAGTTCGGACTGTCACCTTTCCAACGATATATAATATGTATATATTTCTTTCACGAGCGCCACTCTCAAACGATTCGTACGGCATCCAGCGGAATCGGGCACGAACTTATGCACTCATACTTGAAATGCGGTACATGGTTGACTTTTTGCTTAGATGAAAATTAAGATTACATTTCGCCCCGGGTATTGGACCAGGGATAAAACTATTAAAAAATCATTTTTAAGGTTTGATATACTTGAAATTCAGTACGTAGGTGGCTTGTTGCTTAGATTAACAAGAAGACTACATTTCTCTCCGGAAAGTGAACTAGGGTCTGACCTATTCAAACACAGTTTATCTATGGCTGGATTTACTAAAAATTCGGTACATTGATGGCTTTTTGCTTAGACTAAGAGGAACACTCTTCTTTTCTCCGGAAAGTGGACCAGAGACTGGCTTTTTCAAGTAAAGTTTATTTATGGCTGGATTTACCTGAAATTTGGTACATTGATGGCTTTTTGCTTAGATTAACAGGAAGACTCTTCTTCTTTTCGCGAAGAGGACCAGTGACTGACTTATTCAAAAAAATTGATGGTTCGAGTTGCTTGAAATTCGGTACATAGGTGATTTTTGCTTAGATAAGAAGAAAGACTGCACTTCTCCCCGGGATTTGGACTGGGGACTGACCTATTCACAAGAAACTTATTTATAGATCGAATAACTTTAAAATCGGTACATAGGTATCTTTTTTCTTAAAATAACAGGAAGACTTTTCTTCCCGCCGGGAAGTGCTCCAGAGGCTGACTTAGTCCAAAATAAAATTTATTTATGGCTGGATTTACTTTAGATTTGGTACATAGGTGGCTTTTTGCTTAGATTAACAGGAAAACTCTTCTCTCCGAGAATTGAACCAGAGACTGACCTATTAAAAAATCGTATTTTCGGTTTGATATACTTGAAATGCGGTACATAGGTGACTTTTTACTTAGATCAAAATGAAGATTACATTACTCCCCGGGTATTGGACCAGGGATAAAACTATTAAAAATTCGTATTTAAGGTTCGATATACTTGAAATTCAGTACGTAGGTGGCTTGTTGCTTAGATTAACAGGAAGATTACATTTCTCTCCGGAAAGTGAACCAGGGTCTGACCTTTTCAAAAACAGTTTATCTATGGCTGGATTTACTTAAAATTCGGTACATTGGGGGCTTTTTGCTTAGAATAAGATGAACACTCTTCTTTTCTCCGGAAAGTGGACCAGAGACTGACTTTTTCAAGTAAAGTTTATTTATGGGTGGATTTACCTGAAATTTGGTACATAGGAGACTTTTTGCTCAGATAGAAAGGAAGACTACACTTCGAATCGAATTACTTTAAAATCGGTACCTAGGTATTTTTTTCTTAAATTAACAGGAAGACTCTTCTTCTCGCCGGTGATTGTACCCGGCGTTGACTTAGTCAAAAAAAGTTTGATTATGTTTCGATGTCCTTGAAATTCGGTACGTAATTGGCTTTTTGTTTAAATTAACCGGAAGACTACACTTCTCGCCGGAAAGCGGACCAGGGAGTGGCCTATTCAAAAGAGTTTATTTATGGTTCGATTTACTTGAAATTCGGTACATAGGTGTCTTTTTGCTGAAGTTGACAGAAAGACTACACTTCTCGCCGAAAAGTGAACCAGGGAGTGACCTATTCAAAAAAAGTTTATTAAATTTTCGATTTAACTGAAATTAAGTACATTGGTGTATTTTTGTTGAAGTTAACAGAAAAACTACACCTCTCGCCGGAAAGTGAACCAGGGAGTGGCCTATTCAAAAAAAGTTTACTTATGGTTCGATTTATAAGGAATAATACACTTCTCTCCGGAAAGAGGACCAAGGACTTACCTATTACTTAAAAACTTATTTAAGGTTGGAATAGGTGGTATTTTGCTTAGATTAACGGAAAGGCTACATTTATCTCCCGAAAGTGAACCAGGGACTGACCTATTCGAAAACAGATTATCTATGGCTGGATTTACTTGAAATTCGGAACATTGGTGGCTTTTTGCTTAGACTAACAGAAACACTCTTCTTCTCTACGGGAAGTGGACCAGAGACTGACTTTTTCAAGTAAAGTGTTTTTATGGCTGGATTTAACTGAAATTTGGTAAATTGGTGGCTTTTTGCTTAGATTAACCGGAAGATATTTCTTCGCTTCGGGAAGTGGACCAGTGACGGACATGGTTGGATTTACTTTATATTTGGTACATAGGTGGTTTTTTGCCTAAGTTACCCGGAACATTACACTTCTCACCGAGAAGTGGATCAGGGAGTGCCCTATTCAAAAAAAGTTCGAATTACTTGAAATTCTGTACATAGGTGATTTTAGGCTTAGATATAAGGGAAGATTACACCGCTCCCGGAAATTGGAGCTGGAACTGACCTATTCACAAGTGTTGAGAGCATGGATCTCCTTTCGTTTTCGGAGTGATCCCCCTCAGATGGCAACGCCGCGATGTGCTGCCCAATGTCGCCCAATGTTGCTAACGTTCCGCACCAGCAACGCCGTTTGAATTAACTAACCGACTAAAGTAGCCAACAGCGACACATTCAGCTTTAATCGCTTATCAACCCCCAACGAATCTACATCGCGACCACGGACCGCTCTTCGTCATTTGCATTTCAATATTACATTTACTTATATCTTTAATTTTAATTTCAAATAATTTTAAAAGACTTATTCTTGTAATAATTAAATGGTCTCAAAGACACTAAGACGATTTGCGTCTAAAAACTTTTACAACGAATTTTAAATCTACATTATTCTTAATTTTTCAATAATCCATCTTATAACTTAAGAAATTGAATAAACTTGAATTGATACCGTTTATAAACCCAAAAGACCTAGACTTCTTCATTTCATTTGAAACGGCCCATTTTTTACCCCCACTAAAAACTATACATGGTCCTTCGGTGCCGCCAAAACAGTACAAAATAATTTTCGTCAAAAAAAAATCAAATTAAGCCGTGAAAGCTAACTTTGAATTAAAAAGTTATTTTTTCAAAAGCGAAATATAGCAAAAGAAAAGATCTCTTTTAAAGTGCTGATTTAAAACTTTTGTGAAATTGGTGTTTGAAATGACAAATTTTGTTTTAAATAATTTTTGGAAACAATTAAATTTGTTTACTTGTTAGTCGCATAACATAACATCGCGGACTCGTCGGAGAAGGAGAAGGGCAAACGAAAAGCCGTCCGACCTGCTAAAAGTATTGGTAAAATAAACAGTGATTTGTGAAGAATATTATAAAGAAACAAAACTCAAAAAAGAATCATAGTTACAGCTATAAAATATTTGACTAAGAGAAAGAAATGGTGAAAATTATAAAACTAAAAAATCCAAACAATTTGAAAATAAAAACTACTATTTATACATTGTTAAGTGACGAAACTGTGCGAGTTTTATCAAACTAACGTGTTAAGAGTTTAATAGAAAAAAAGGAAATAAAAAAAATTAAATTAGAATTAAAAAAAGAAAAGGCAGTATTTTGTGTACAAAAAAAAAGTTGCATTAACAAAATAATATTATACATATGTATCTATATCCTACAAATGCATGATAAATATACGCACGTTAACAGTAAATATTCAGTGCTATAAATTAGTAATATAAAGTTGAAGTGTATTAAATAATTTTCGATTTTTGTGTTTGAAAAGGCAAAAAAAAAATTTCAGAATAAACAATTTTAATCGAAAATATTTTCCGCTATAAGCAAAAATTTATATATAAAAAAAAAAAATATTTGAAATTGAAAGTGATTTTTCTATATACCAAACCTATTTCCTTATGCTTTTGTTGTGTGCATACATACATATGTACATATGTACATTGGTGTAAATATAGCGGCTAACGAAAAGTGAAATAGAAAGTTCAGCAACAGTTGGCGCTGAAAATTACCCATAAGTCGAAAGCTCGATTATTCATTACAAAACAACCAATTCGACGTAAAAATAACAAAAAAAAAACATTTTGGAGAAATATACATACATAAACTCGATATCGATAATATCAAACAATAATACTTCGGTACATTGGGGGGCTTTTTGATTAGAATAAGATGAACACTCTTCTTTTCTCCGGAAAGTGGACCAGAGACTGACTTTTTCAAGTAAAGTTTATTTATGGGTGGATTTACCTGAAATTTGGTACATAGGAGACTTTTTGCTCAGATAGAAAGGAAGACTACACTTCGAATCGAATTACTTTAAAATCGGTACCTAGGTATTTTTTTCTTAAATTAACAGGAAGACTCTTCTTCTCGCCGGTGAGTGTACCCGGCGTTGACTTAGTCAAAAAAAGTTTGATTATGTTTCGATGTCCTTGAAATTCGGTACGTAATTGGCTTTTTGTTTAAATTAACCGGAAGACTACACTTCTCGCCGGAAAGCGGACCAGGGAGTGGCCTATTCAAAAGAGTTTATTTATGGTTCGATTTACTTGAAATTCGGTACATAGGTGTCTTTTTGCTGAAGTTGACAGAAAGACTACACTTCTCGCCGAAAAGTGAACCAGGGAGTGACCTATTCAAAAAAAGTTTATTAAATTTTCGATTTAACTGAAATTAAGTACATTGGTGTATTTTTGTTGAAGTTAACAGAAAAACTACACCTCTCGCCGGAAAGTGAACCAGGGAGTGGCCTATTCAAAAAAGTTTGATTATGTTTCGATTTATTTGAATTTCGGTGCATAGGTGACTTTTTGCTTAGAGCAGGGACTGACCTTTTCACAAGAAACTTACTTATGGATCGAGTTACTTTAAAATCGGTACATAGGTATCTTTTTTCTTGAATTAACAGGAAGGCTCTTCTTCCGGCCGGGAAGGGCACCAGGGACTGACTTAGTAAAAAAAAAGATTGTTTAATTGTTTGGATTTACTTTAAATTTGGTACATAGGTGGCTTTTTGCGTAGATTAACAGGAAGACTCTTCTTCTCTACGCGAATTGGACCAGAGACTGACCCATTAAAAAGTCGTATTTTCGGTTCGATATACTTAAAATGCGGTACATAGGTGACTTTTTGCCTAGATAAACAGGAAGGCTACACTTCTCCTCGGGAATCGGAGCGCGGACTGACCTTTTCACAAGAAACTTACTTATTAATCGAATTACTTTAAAATCGGTACCTAGGTATTTTTTTCTTAAATTAACAGGTAGACTCTTCTTCTCGCCGGGGAGTGTACTCGGGGTTGACTTAGTCAAAAAAAAGTTTATTTATAGCTGGATTTACTTCGAATTTAGTACATTTGTGGACTTTTGCTTAAGTTAAGCGGAAGACTACACTTCTCCCCGGAAAATGGACCAGGGAGGGACCAATTCAAAAAAGATTGTTTATGGTTCGATTTACTTGATATTTGGTACATAGGTGACTTTTGCTTAGATAAGAAGAAAGGGTACACTTCTCCCCGGGGTTTGGACTGGGGACTGACCTATTCACAAGAAACTTATTTATGGATCGAATAACTTTAAAATCGGTACATAGGTATCTTTTTTCTTAAAATAACAGGAAGACTTTTCTCCCCGCCGGGAAGTGCACCAGGGGCTGACTTAGTCCAAAATAAAATTTATTTATGGCTGGACTTACTTTAGATTTGGTACATAGGTGGCTTTTTGCTTAGATTAACAGGAAGACTCTTCTCTCCGGGAATTGAACCTGCGACTGACCTATTAAAAAATCGTATTTTCGGTTTGATATATTGGATGAGTGCAGAAGTTCGTGCCCGATTTCAAGTGCAAACTAAAATTGAAATTTTTTGAAGAAAGCGCTTTTATTAATCCATTATGTATTCGCCATCATGTTCGGCAATCCACTCTCAACGTTCAACCAATTTACGGAAGCCTAATTCATAGAAATCGCGCGGTTTCTCGTTGAAAAAGGTGTCAAGGTGGTTTTTGACATCTTCCACATTTTTAAATTTTTTTCCATTCAAATTGTTCTGCAGCGATCGAAACAAATGATAATCAGAAGGTGCAATGTCGGGTGAATATGGGGGATGCGGCATGATTTCCCAATTCATCTCCTTCAGTTTGGCCAGGGTCGGTTTTGCAACATGTGGCCTGGCGTTGTCATGATGGAAAAGAACTCCTTTGCGATTGGCCAAAATCGGACGTATTTCATCAAATGCTTTCTTCAATTCGACCAATTGCTGACAATACTTGTTGGCAGTGATCGTTTCTCCAGCTGGCAAGAGCTCAAAATAGATCACGCCTCGGATATCCCACCAAATACACAGCAGTACCCTTATCGGATGCAATCCACCTTTCGACATCGGTTCCGCCCCTTTGTGTGCCTGTTTCCATGTTCTTTTGTGTTAAACATTGTCACGAGCCGATCCAAAAAAGGTTCGTTTTTGATCCGTCGAAGCAAAGAAATTGCTGTTGACATACGGTCCACTTTGTTCTTTTCACTCAACTGCTGTGGCACCCATGTATCGAGCTTCAAAGTGTACCCAACCTTTTTTAAACGACGAAACGCAGTTGATTTGTTGACGTTCAATTCACTGGCAACCTCTACCGTCGAAATACGTGAGTTATTCGCAACTAAAGTCCTTAGAACATCGTCATCAAGCTCAGAAGGCCGTCCACTGCGAGGTTGATCTTCGAGGTTAAAATCTCCAGAACGAAATTTCGCGAACCATTTCTTTACTGTGCGGAGTGCTGGAGCACAGTCCAAATAAACTTCGCGAATGTCTTTAGTTGCAGCGCCCACTGTTTTTCCTTTGCGGAGTTCGAATAACATAATACGACGCATATGATCTTTTTCGTTGTTCATCTTCCATGCGTCTTTTCACTAAGCAACTCAAATCAAAATAAAGTTATTTTATGCTTGATTTACAGTTCGGACTGTCACCTTTCCAACGATATATAATATGTATATATTTCTTTCACGAGCGCCACTCTCAAACGATTCGTACGGCATCCAGCGGAATCGGGCACGAACTTATGCACTCATACTTGAAATGCGGTACATGGTTGACTTTTTGCTTAGATGAAAATTAAGATTACATTTCGCCCCGGGTATTGGACCAGGGATAAAACTATTAAAAAATCATTTTTAAGGTTCGATATACTTGAAATTCAGTACGTAGGTGGCTTGTTGCTTAGATTAACAGGAAGACTACATTTCTCTCCGGAAAGTGAACTAGGGTCTGACCTATTCAAACACAGTTTATCTAAGGCTGGATTTACTAAAAATTCGGTACATTGATGGCTTTTTGCTTAGACTAAGAGGAACACTCTTCTTTTCTCCGGAAAGTGGACCAGAGACTGGCTTTTTCAAGTAAAGTTTATTTATGGCTGGATTTACCTGAAATTTGGTACATTGATGGCTTTTTGCTTAGATTAACAGGAAGACTCTTCTTCTTTTCGCGAAGAGGACCAGTGACTGACTTATTCAAAAAAATTGATGGTTCGAGTTGCTTGAAATTCGGTACATAGGTGATTTTTGCTTAGATAAGAAGAAAGACTGCACTTCTCCCCGGGATTTGGACTGGGGACTGACCTATTCACAAGAAACTTATTTATGGATCGAATAACTTTAAAATCGGTACATAGGTATCTTTTTTCTTAAAATAACAGGAAGACTTTTCTCCCCGCCGGGAAGTGCACCAGGGGCTGACTTAGTCCAAAATAAAATTTATTTATGGCTGGACTTACTTTAGATTTGGTACATAGGTGGCTTTTTGCTTAGATTAACAGGAAGACTCTTCTCTCCGGGAATTGAACCTGCGACTGACCTATTAAAAAATCGTATTTTCGGTTTGATATATTGGATGAGTGCAGAAGTTCGTGCCCGATTTCAAGTGCAAACTAAAATTGAAATTTTTTGAAGAAAGCGCTTTTATTAATCCATTATGTATTCGCCATCATGTTCGGCAATCCACTCTCAACGTTCAACCAATTTACGGAAGCCTAATTCATAGAAATCGCGCGGTTTCTCGTTGAAAAAGGTGTCAAGGTGGTTTTTGACATCTTCCACATTTTTAAATTTTTTTCCATTCAAATTGTTCTGCAGCGATCGAAACAAATGATAATCAGAAGGTGCAATGTCGGGTGAATATGGGGGATGCGGCATGATTTCCCAATTCATCTCCTTCAGTTTGGCCAGGGTCGGTTTTGCAACATGTGGCCTGGCGTTGTCATGATGGAAAAGAACTCCTTTGCGATTGGCCAAAATCGGACGTATTTCATCAAATGCTTTCTTCAATTCGACCAATTGCTGACAATACTTGTTGGCAGTGATCGTTTCTCCAGCTGGCAAGAGCTCAAAATAGATCACGCCTCGGATATCCCACCAAATACACAGCAGTACCCTTATCGGATGCAATCCACCTTTCGACATCGGTTCCGCCCCTTTGTGTGCCTGTTTCCATGTTCTTTTGTGTTAAACATTGTCACGAGCCGATCCAAAAAAGGTTCGTTTTTGATCCGTCGAAGCAAAGAAATTGCTGTTGACATACGGTCCACTTTGTTCTTTTCACTCAACTGATGTGGCACCCATGTATCGAGCTTCAAAGTGTACCCAACCTTTTTTAAACGACGAAACGCAGTTGATTTGTTGACGTTCAATTCACTGGCAACCTCTACCGTCGAAATACGTGAGTTATTCGCAACTAAAGTCCTTAGAACATCGTCATCAAGCTCAGAAGGCCGTCCACTGCGAGGTTGATCTTCGAGGTTAAAATCTCCAGAACGAAATTTCGCGAACCATTTCTTTACTGTGCGGAGTGCTGGAGCACAGTCCAAATAAACTTCGCGAATATCTTTAGTTGCAGCGCCCACTGTTTTTCCTTTGCGGAGTTCGAATAACATAATACGACGCATATGATCTTTTTCGTTGTTCATCTTCCATGCGTCTTTTCACTAAGCAACTCAAATCAAAATAAAGCTATTTTATGCTTGATTTACAGTTCGGACTGTCACCTTTCCAACGATATATAATATGTATATATTTCTTTCACGAGCGCCACTCTCAAACGATTCGTACGGCATCCAGCGGAATCGGGCACGAACTTATGCACTCATACTTGAAATGCGGTACATGGTTGACTTTTTGCTTAGATGAAAATTAAGATTACATTTCGCCCCGGGTATTGGACCAGGGATAAAACTATTAAAAAATCATTTTTAAGGTTCGATATACTTGAAATTCAGTACGTAGGTGGCTTGTTGCTTAGATTAACAGGAAGACTACATTTCTCTCCGGAAAGTGAACTAGGGTCTGACCTATTCAAACACAGTTTATCTATGGCTGGATTTACTAAAAATTCGGTACATTGATGGCTTTTTGCTTAGACTAAGAGGAACACTCTTCTTTTCTCCGGAAAGTGGACCAGAGACTGGCTTTTTCAAGTAAAGTTTATTTATGGCTGGATTTACCTGAAATTTGGTACATTGATGGCTTTTTGCTTAGATTAACAGGAAGACTCTTCTTCTTTTCGCGAAGAGGACCAGTGACTGACTTATTCAAAAAAATTGATGGTTCGAGTTGCTTGAAATTCGGTACATAGGTGATTTTTGCTTAGATAAGAAGAAAGACTGCACTTCTCCCCGGGATTTGGACTGGGGACTGACCTATTCACAAGAAACTTATTTATAGATCGAATAACTTTAAAATCGGTACATAGGTATCTTTTTTCTTAAAATAACAGGAAGACTTTTCTTCCCGCCGGGAAGTGCTCCAGAGGCTGACTTAGTCCAAAATAAAATTTATTTATGGCTGGATTTACTTTAGATTTGGTACATAGGTGGCTTTTTGCTTAGATTAACAGGAAAACTCTTCTCTCCGAGAATTGAACCAGAGACTGACCTATTAAAAAATCGTATTTTCGGTTTGATATACTTGAAATGCGGTACATAGGTGACTTTTTACTTAGATCAAAATGAAGATTACATTTCTCCCCGGGTATTGGACCAGGGATAAAACTATTAAAAATTCGTATTTAAGGTTCGATATACTTGAAATTCAGTACGTAGGTGGCTTGTTGCTTAGATTAACAGGAAGATTACATTTCTCTCCGGAAAGTGAACCAGGGTCTGACCTTTTCAAAAACAGTTTATCTATGGCTGGATTTACTTAAAATTCGGTACATTGGGGGCTTTTTGCTTAGAATAAGATGAACACTCTTCTTTTCTCCGGAAAGTGGACCAGAGACTGACTTTTTCAAGTAAAGTTTATTTATGGGTGGATTTACCTGAAATTTGGTACATAGGAGACTTTTTGCTCAGATAGAAAGGAAGACTACACTTCGAATCGAATTACTTTAAAATCGGTACCTAGGTATTTTTTTCTTAAATTAACAGGAAGACTCTTCTTCTCGCCGGTGAGTGTACCCGGCGTTGACTTAGTCAAAAAAAGTTTGATTATGTTTCGATGTCCTTGAAATTCGGTACGTAATTGGCTTTTTGTTTAAATTAACCGGAAGACTACACTTCTCGCCGGAAAGCGGACCAGGGAGTGGCCTATTCAAAAGAGTTTATTTATGGTTCGATTTACTTGAAATTCGGTACATAGGTGTCTTTTTGCTGAAGTTGACAGAAAGACTACACTTCTCGCCGAAAAGTGAACCAGGGAGTGACCTATTCAAAAAAAGTTTATTAAATTTTCGATTTAACTGAAATTAAGTACATTGGTGTATTTTTGTTGAAATTAACAGAAAAACTACACCTCTCGCCGGAAAGTGAACCAGTGAGTGGCCTATTCAAAAAGTTTGATTATGTTTCGATTTATTTGAATTTCGGTGCATAGGTGACTTTTTGCTTAGAGCAAGGACTGACCTTTTCACAGGAAACTTACTTATGGATCGAGTTACTTTAAAATCGGTACATAGGTATCTTTTTTCTTGAATTAACAGGAAGGCTCTTCTTCCGGCCGGGAAGGGCACCAGGGACTGACTTAGTAAAAAAAAGATTGTTTAATTGTTTGGATTTACTTTAAATTTGGTACATAGGTGGCTTTTTGCGTAGATTAACAGGAAGACTCTTCTTCTCTACGCAAATTGGACCAGAGACTGACCCATTAAAAAGTCGTATTTTCGGTTCGATATACTTAAAATGCGGTACATAGGTGACTTTTTGCCTAGATAAACAGGAAGGCTACACTTCTCCTCGGGAATCGGAGCGCGGACTGACCTTTTCACAAGAAACTTACTTATTAATCGAATTACTTTAAAATCGGTACCTAGGTATTTTTTTCTTAAATTAACAGGTAGACTCTTCTTCTCGCCGGGGAGTGTACTCGGGGTTGACTTAGTCAAAAAAAAGTTTATTTATAGCTGGATTTACTTCGAATTTAGTACATTTGTGGACTTTTGCTTAAGTTAAGCGGAAGACTACACTTCTCCCCGGAAAATGGACCAGGGAGGGACCAATTCAAAAAAGATTGTTTATGGTTCGATTTACTTGATATTTGGTACATAGGTGACTTTGCTTAGATAAGAAGAAAGGCTACACTTCTCCCCGGGATTTGGACTGGGGACTGACCTATTCACAAGAAACTTATTTATGGATCGAATAACTTTAAAATCGGTACATAGGTATCTTTTTTCTTAAAATAACAGGAAGACTTTTCTTCCCGCCGGGAAGTGCTCCAGAGGCTGACTTAGTCCAAAATAAAATTTATTTATGGCTGGACTTACTTTAGATTTGGTACATAGGTGGCTTTTTGCTTAGATTAACAGGAAGACTCTTCTCTCCGGGAATTGAACCTGCGACTGACCTATTAAAAAATCGTATTTTCGGTTTGATATATTGGATGAGTGCATAAGTTCGTGCCCGATTTCAAGTGCAAACTAAAATTGAAATTTTTTGAAGAAAGCGCTTTTATTAATCAATTATGTATTCGCCATCATGTTCGGCAATCCACTCTCAACGTTCAACCAATTTACGGATGCCTGATTCATAGAAATCGCGCGGTTTCTCGTTGAAAAAGGTGTCAAGGTGGTTTTTGACATCTTCCACATTTTTAAATTTTTTTCCATTCAAATTGTTCTGCAGCGATCGAAACAAATGATAATCAGAAGGTGCAATGTCGGGTGAATATGGGAGATGCGGCATGATTTCCCAATTCATCTCCTTCAGTTTGGCCAGGGTCGGTTTTGCAACATGTGGCCTGGCGTTGTCATGATGGAAAAGAACTCCTTTGCGATTGGCCAAAATCGGACGTTTTTCATCAAATGCTTTCTTCATTTCGACCAATTGCTGACAATACTTGTTGGCAGTAATCGTTTCTCCAGCTGGCAAGAGCTCAAAATAGATCACGCCTCGGATATCCCACCAAATACACAGCAGTACCCTTATCGGATGCAATCCACTTTTCGACATCGGTTCCGCCCCTTCGTGTGCCTGTTTCCATGTTCTTTTGTGTTAAACATTGTCACGAGCCGATCCAAAAAAGGTTCGTTTTTGATCCGTCGAAGCAAAGAAATTGCTGTTGACATACGGTCCACTTTGTTCTTTTCACTCAACTGATGTGGCACCCATGTATCGAGCTTCAAAGTGTACCCAACCTTTTTTAAACGACGAAACGCAGTTGATTTGTTGACGTTCAATTCACTGGCAACCTCTACCGTCGAAATACGTGAGTTATTCGCAACTAAAGTCCTTAGAACATCGTCATCAAGCTCAGAAGGCCGTCCACTGCGAGGTTGATCTTCGAGGTTAAAATCTCCAGAACGAAATTTAGCGAACCATTTCTTTACTGTGCGGAGTGCTGGAGCACAGTCCAAATAAACTTCGCGAATATCTTCAGTTGCAGCGCCCACTGTTTTTCCTTTGCGGAATTCGAATAACATAATATGACGCATATGATCTTTTTCGTTGTTCATCTTCCATTCGTCTTTTCACTAAGCAACTCAAATCAAAATAAAGCTATTTTATGCTTGATTTACAGTTCGGACTGTCACCTTTCCAACGATATATAATATGTATATATTTCTTTCACGAGCGCCACTCTCAAACGATTCGTACGGCATCCAGCGGAATCGGGCACGAACTTATGCACTCATACTTGAAATGCGGTACATGGTTGACTATTTGCTTAGATGAAAATTAAGATTACATTTCGCCCCGGGTATTGGACCAGGGATAAAACTATTAAAAAATCGTTTTTGAGGTTCGATATACTTGAAATTCAGTACGTAGGTGGCTTGTTGCTTAGATTAACAAGAAGACTACATTTCTCTCCGGAAAGTGAACTAGGGTCTGACCTATTCAAACACAGTTTATCTATGGCTGGATTTACTAAAAATTCGGTACATTGATGGCTTTTTGCTTAGACTAAGAGGAACAGAGACTGACCTATTAAAAAATCGTATTTTCGGTTTGATAAATGCGGTACATAGGTGACTTTTTACTTAGATCAAAATGAAGATTACATTTCTCCCCGGGTATTGGACCAGGGATAAAACTATTAAAAATTCGTATTTAAGGTTCGATATACTTGAAATTCAGTACGTAGGTGGCTTGTTGCTTAGATTAACAGGAAGATTACATTTCTCTCCGGAAAGTGAACCAGGGTCTGACCTTTTCAAAAACAGTTTATCTATGGCTGGATTTACTTAAAATTCGGTACATTGGGGGCTTTTTGCTTAGAATAAGATGAACACTCTTCTTTTCTCCGGAAAGTGGACCAGAGACTGACTTTTTCAAGTAAAGTTTATTTATGGGTGGATTTACCTGAAATTTGGTACATAGGAGACTTTTTGCTCAGATAGAAAGGAAGACTACACTTCGAATCGAATTACTTTAAAATCGGTACCTAGGTATTTTTTTCTTAAATTAACAGGAAGACTCTTCTTCTCGCCGGTGAGTGTAGTCGGCGTTGACTTAGTCAAAAAAAGTTTGATTATGTTTCGATGTCCTTGAAATTCGGTACGTAATTGGCTTTTTGTTTAAATTAACCGGAAGACTACACTTCTCGCCGGAAAGCGGACCAGGGAGTGGCCTATTCAAAAGAGTTTATTTATGGTTCGATTTACTTGAAATTCGGTACATAGGTGTCTTTTTGCTGAAGTTGACAGAAAGACTACACTTCTCGCCGAAAAGTGAACCAGGGAGTGACCTATTCAAAAAAAGTTTATTAAATTTTCGATTTAACTGAAATTAAGTACATTGGTGTATTTTTGTTGAAATTAACAGAAAAACTACACCTCTCGCCGGAAAGTGAACCAGTGAGTGGCCTATTCAAAAAAGTTTGATTATGTTTCGATTTATTTGAATTTCGGTGCATAGGTGACTTTTTGCTTAGAGCAGGTACTGACCTTTTCACAGGAAACTTACTTATGGATCGAGTTACTTTAAAATCGGTACATAGGTATCTTTTTTCTTGAATTAACAGGAAGGCTCTTCTTCCGGCCGGGAAGGGCACCAGGGACTGACTTAGTAAAAAAAAGATTGTTTAATTGTTTGGATTTACTTTAAATTTGGTACATAGGTGGCTTTTTGCGTAGATTAACAGGAAGACTCTTCTTCTCTACGCAAATTGGACCAGAGACTGACCCATTAAAAAGTCGTATTTTCGGTTCGATATACTTAAAATGCGGTACATAGGTGACTTTTTGCCTAGATAAACAGGAAGGCTACACTTCTCCTCGGGAATCGGAGCGCGGACTGACCTTTTCACAAGAAACTTACTTATTAATCGAATTACTTTAAAATCGGTACCTAGGTATTTTTTTCTTAAATTAACAGGTAGACTCTTCTTCTCGCCGGGGAGTGTACTCGGGGTTGACTTAGTCAAAAAAAAGTTTATTTATAGCTGGATTTACTTCGAATTTAGTACATTTGTGGACTTTTGCTTAAGTTAAGCGGAAGACTACACTTCTCCCCGGAAAATGGACCAGGGAGGGACCAATTCAAAAAAGATTGTTTATGGTTCGATTTACTTGATATTTGGTACATAGGTGACTTTGCTTAGATAAGAAGAAAGGCTACACTTCTCCCCGGGATTTGGACTGGGGACTGACCTATTCACAAGAAACTTATTTATGGATCGAATAACTTTAAAATCGGTACATAGGTATCTTTTTTCTTAAAATAACAGGAAGACTTTTCTTCCCGCCGGGAAGTGCTCCAGAGGCTGACTTAGTCCAAAATAAAATTTATTTATGGCTGGACTTACTTTAGATTTGGTACATAGGTGGCTTTTTGCTTAGATTAACAGGAAGACTCTTCTCTCCGGGAATTGAACCTGCGACTGACCTATTAAAAAATCGTATTTTCGGTTTGATATATTGGATGAGTGCATAAGTTCGTGCCCGATTTCAAGTGCAAACTAAAATTGAAATTTTTTGAAGAAAGCGCTTTTATTAATCAATTATGTATTCGCCATCATGTTCGGCAATCCACTCTCAACGTTCAACCAATTTACGGATGCCTGATTCATAGAAATCGCGCGGTTTCTCGTTGAAAAAGGTGTCAAGGTGGTTTTTGACATCTTCCACATTTTTAAATTTTTTTCCATTCAAATTGTTCTGCAGCGATCGAAACAAATGATAATCAGAAGGTGCAATGTCGGGTGAATATGGGAGATGCGGCATGATTTCCCAATTCATCTCCTTCAGTTTGGCCAGGGTCGGTTTTGCAACATGTGGCCTGGCGTTGTCATGATGGAAAAGAACTCCTTTGCGATTGGCCAAAATCGGACGTTTTTCATCAAATGCTTTATTCAATTCGACCAATTGCTGACAATACTTGTTGGCAGTAATCGTTTCTCCAGCTGGCAAGAGCTCAAAATAGATCACGCCTCGGATATCCCACCAAATACACAGCAGTACCCTTATCGGATGCAATCCACTTTTCGACATCGGTTCCGCCCCTTCGTGTGCCTGTTTCCATGTTCTTTTGTGTTAAACATTGTCACGAGCCGATCCAAAAAAGGTTCGTTTTTGATCCGTCGAAGCAAAGAAATTGCTGTTGACATACGGTCCACTTTGTTCTTTTCACTCAACTGCTGTGGCACCCATGTATCGAGCTTCAAAGTGTGCCCAACCTTTTTTAAACGACGAAACGCAGTTGATTTGTTGACGTTCAATTCACTGGCAACCTCTACCGTCGAAATACGTGAGTTATTCGCAACTAAAGTCCTTAGAACATCGTCATCAAGCTCAGAAGGCCGTCCACTGCGAGGTTGATCTTCGAGGTTAAAATCTCCAGAACGAAATTTAGCGAACCATTTCTTTACTGTGCGGAGTGCTGGAGCACAGTCCAAATAAACTTCGCGAATATCTTCAGTTGCAGCGCCCACTGTTTTTCCTTTGCGGAATTCGAATAACATAATATGACGCATATGATCTTTTTCGTTGTTCATCTTCCATTCGTCTTTTCACTAAGCAACTCAAATCAAAATAAAGCTATTTTATGCTTGATTTACAGTTCGGACTGTCACCTTTCCAACGATATATAATATGTATATATTTCTTTCACGAGCGCCACTCTCAAACGATTCGTACGGCATCCAGCGGAATCGGGCACGAACTTATGCACTCATACTTGAAATGCGGTACATGGTTGACTATTTGCTTAGATGAAAATTAAGATTACATTTCGCCCCGGGTATTGGACCAGGGATAAAACTATTAAAAAATCGTTTTTGAGGTTCGATATACTTGAAATTCAGTACGTAGGTGGCTTGTTGCTTAGATTAACAAGAAGACTACATTTCTCTCCGGAAAGTGAACTAGGGTCTGACCTATTCAAACACAGTTTATCTATGGCTGGATTTACTAAAAATTCGGTACATTGATGGCTTTTTGCTTAGACTAAGAGGAACAGAGACTGACCTATTAAAAAATCGTATTTTCGGTTTGATAAATGCGGTACATAGGTGACTTTTTACTTAGATCAAAATGAAGATTACATTTCTCCCCGGGTATTGGACCAGGGATAAAACTATTAAAAATTCGTATTTAAGGTTCGATATACTTGAAATTCAGTACGTAGGTGGCTTGTTGCTTAGATTAACAGGAAGATTACATTTCTCTCCGGAAAGTGAACCAGGGTCTGACCTTTTCAAAAACAGTTTATCTATGGCTGGATTTACTTAAAATTCGGTACATTGGGGGCTTTTTGCTTAGAATAAGATGAACACTCTTCTTTTCTCCGGAAAGTGGACCAGAGACTGACTTTTTCAAGTAAAGTTTATTTATGGGTGGATTTACCTGAAATTTGGTACATAGGAGACTTTTTGCTCAGATAGAAAGGAAGACTACACTTCGAATCGAATTACTTTAAAATCGGTACCTAGGTATTTTTTTCTTAAATTAACAGGAAGACTCTTCTTCTCGCCGGTGAGTGTACCCGGCGTTGACTTAGTCAAAAAAAGTTTGATTATGTTTCGATGTCCTTGAAATTCGGTACGTAATTGGCTTTTTGTTTAAATTAACCGGAAGACTACACTTCTCGCCGGAAAGCGGACCAGGGAGTGGCCTATTCAAAAGAGTTTATTTATGGTTCGATTTACTTGAAATTCGGTACATAGGTGTCTTTTTGCTGAAGTTGACAGAAAGACTACACTTCTCGCCGAAAAGTGAACCAGGGAGTGACCTATTCAAAAAAAGTTTATTAAATTTTCGATTTAACTGAAATTAAGTACATTGGTGTATTTTTGTTGAAATTAACAGAAAAACTACACCTCTCGCCGGAAAGTGAACCAGTGAGTGGCCTATTCAAAAAAGTTTGATTATGTTTCGATTTATTTGAATTTCGGTGCATAGGTGACTTTTTGCTTAGAGCAGGTACTGACCTTTTCACAGGAAACTTACTTATGGATCGAGTTACTTTAAAATCGGTACATAGGTATCTTTTTTCTTGAATTAACAGGAAGGCTCTTCTTCCGGCCGGGAAGGGCACCAGGGACTGACTTAGTAAAAAAAAGATTGTTTAATTGTTTGGATTTACTTTAAATTTGGTACATAGGTGGCTTTTTGCGTAGATTAACAGGAAGACTCTTCTTCTCTACGCAAATTGGACCAGAGACTGACCCATTAAAAAGTCGTATTTTCGGTTCGATATACTTAAAATGCGGTACATAGGTGACTTTTTGCCTAGATAAACAGGAAGGCTACACTTCTCCTCGGGAATCGGAGCGCGGACTGACCTTTTCACAAGAAACTTACTTATTAATCGAATTACTTTAAAATCGGTACCTAGGTATTTTTTTCTTAAATTAACAGGTAGACTCTTCTTCTCGCCGGGGAGTGTACTCGGGGTTGACTTAGTCAAAAAAAAGTTTATTTATAGCTGGATTTACTTCGAATTTAGTACATTTGTGGACTTTTGCTTAAGTTAAGCGGAAGACTACACTTCTCCCCGGAAAATGGACCAGGGAGGGACCAATTCAAAAAAGATTGTTTATGGTTCGATTTACTTGATATTTGGTACATAGGTGACTTTGCTTAGATAAGAAGAAAGGCTACACTTCTCCCCGGGATTTGGACTGGGGACTGACCTATTCACAAGAAACTTATTTATGGATCGAATAACTTTAAAATCGGTACATAGGTATCTTTTTTCTTAAAATAACAGGAAGACTTTTCTTCCCGCCGGGAAGTGCTCCAGAGGCTGACTTAGTCCAAAATAAAATTTATTTATGGCTGGACTTACTTTAGATTTGGTACATAGGTGGCTTTTTGCTTAGATTAACAGGAAGACTCTTCTCTCCGGGAATTGAACCTGCGACTGACCTATTAAAAAATCGTATTTTCGGTTTGATATATTGGATGAGTGCATAAGTTCGTGCCCGATTTCAAGTGCAAACTAAAATTGAAATTTTTTGAAGAAAGCGCTTTTATTAATCAATTATGTATTCGCCATCATGTTCGGCAATCCACTCTCAACGTTCAACCAATTTACGGATGCCTGATTCATAGAAATCGCGCGGTTTCTCGTTGAAAAAGGTGTCAAGGTGGTTTTTGACATCTTCCACATTTTTAAATTTTTTTCCATTCAAATTGTTCTGCAGCGATCGAAACAAATGATAATCAGAAGGTGCAATGTCGGGTGAATATGGGAGATGCGGCATGATTTCCCAATTCATCTCCTTCAGTTTGGCCAGGGTCGGTTTTGCAACATGTGGCCTGGCGTTGTCATGATGGAAAAGAACTCCTTTGCGATTGGCCAAAATCGGACGTTTTTCATCAAATGCTTTCTTCAATTCGACCAATTGCTGACAATACTTGTTGGCAGTAATCGTTTCTCCAGCTGGCAAGAGCTCAAAATAGATCACGCCTCGGATATCCCACCAAATACACAGCAGTACCCTTATCGGATGCAATCCACTTTTCGACATCGGTTCCGCCCCTTCGTGTGCCTGTTTCCATGTTCTTTTGTGTTAAACATTGTCACGAGCCGATCCAAAAAAGGTTCGTTTTTGATCCGTCGAAGCAAAGAAATTGCTGTTGACATACGGTCCACTTTGTTCTTTTCACTCAACTGCTGTGGCACCCATGTATCGAGCTTCAAAGTGTGCCCAACCTTTTTTAAACGACGAAACGCAGTTGATTTGTTGACGTTCAATTCACTGGCAACCTCTACCGTCGAAATACGTGAGTTATTCGCAACTAAAGTCCTTAGAACATCGTCATCAAGCTCAGAAGGCCGTCCACTGCGAGGTTGATCTTCGAGGTTAAAATCTCCAGAACGAAATTTAGCGAACCATTTCTTTACTGTGCGGAGTGCTGGAGCACAGTCCAAATAAACTTCGCGAATATCTTCAGTTGCAGCGCCCACTGTTTTTCCTTTGCGGAATTCGAATAACATAATATGACGCATATGATCTTTTTCGTTGTTCATCTTCCATTCGTCTTTTCACTAAGCAACTCAAATCAAAATAAAGCTATTTTATGCTTGATTTACAGTTCGGACTGTCACCTTTCCAACGATATATAATATGTATATATTTCTTTCACGAGCGCCACTCTCAAACGATTCGTACGGCATCCAGCGGAATCGGGCACGAACTTATGCACTCATACTTGAAATGCGGTACATGGTTGACTTTTTGCTTAGATGAAAATTAAGATTACATTTCGCCCCGGGTATTGGACCAGGGATAAAACTATTAAAAAATCGTTTTTGAGGTTCGATATACTTGAAATTCAGTACGTAGGTGGCTTGTTGCTTAGATTAACAAGAAGACTACATTTCTCTCCGGAAAGTGAACTAGGGTCTGACCTATTCAAACACAGTTTATCTATGGCTGGATTTACTAAAAATTCGGTACATTGATGGCTTTTTGCTTAAAGTAAGAGGAACAGAGACTGACCTATTAAAAAATCGTATTTTCGGTTTGATAAATGCGGTACATAGGTGACTTTTTACTTAGATCAAAATGAAGATTACATTTCTCCCCGGGTATTGGACCAGGGATAAAACTATTAAAAATTCGTATTTAAGGTTCGATATACTTGAAATTCAGTACGTAGGTGGCTTGTTGCTTAGATTAACAGGAAGATTACATTTCTCTCCGGAAAGTGAACCAGGGTCTGACCTTTTCAAAAACAGTTTATCTATGGCTGGATTTACTTAAAATTCGGTACATTGGGGGCTTTTTGCTTAGAATAAGATGAACACTCTTCTTTTCTCCGGAAAGTGGACCAGAGACTGACTTTTTCAAGTAAAGTTTATTTATGGGTGGATTTACCTGAAATTTGGTACATAGGAGACTTTTTGCTCAGATAGAAAGGAAGACTACACTTCGAATCGAATTACTTTAAAATCGGTACCTAGGTATTTTTTTCTTAAATTAACAGGAAGACTCTTCTTCTCGCCGGTGAGTGTAGTCGGCGTTGACTTAGTCAAAAAAAGTTTGATTATGTTTCGATGTCCTTGAAATTCGGTACGTAATTGGCTTTTTGTTTAAATTAACCGGAAGACTACACTTCTCGCCGGAAAGCGGACCAGGGAGTGGCCTATTCAAAAGAGTTTATTTATGGTTCGATTTACTTGAAATTCGGTACATAGGTGTCTTTTTGCTGAAGTTGACAGAAAGACTACACTTCTCGCCGAAAAGTGAACCAGGGAGTGACCTATTCAAAAAAAGTTTATTAAATTTTCGATTTAACTGAAATTAAGTACATTGGCGTATTTTTGTTGAAGTTAACAGAAAAACTACACCTCTCGCCGGAAAGTGAACCAGGTAGTGGCCTATTCAAAAAAAGTTTACTTATGGTTCGATTTATAAGGAATAATACACTTCTCTCCGGAAAGAGGACCAAGGACTTACCTATTACTTAAAAACTTATTTAAGGTTGGAATAGGTGGTATTTTGCTTAGATTAACGGAAAGGCTACATTTATCTCCCGAAAGTGAACCAGGGACTGACCTATTCGAAAACAGATTATCTATGGCTGGATTTACTTGAAATTCGGAACATTGGTGGCTTTTTGCTTAGACTAACAGAAACACTCTTCTTCTCTACGGGAAGTGGACCAGAGACTGACTTTTTCAAGTAAAGTGTTTTTATGGCTGGATTTAACTGAAATTTGGTAAATTGGTGGCTTTTTGCTTAGATTAACCGGAAGATATTTCTTCGCTTCGGGAAGTGGACCAGTGACGGACATGGTTGGATTTACTTTATATTTGGTACATAGGTGGTTTTTTGCCTAAGTTACCCGGAACATTACACTTCTCACCGGGAAGTGGATCAGGGAGTGCCCTATTCAAAAAAAGTTCGAATTACTTGAAATTCTGTACATAGGTGATTTTAGGTTTAGATATAAGGGAAGATTACACCGCTCCCGGAAATTGGAGCTGGAACTGACCTATTCACAAGTGTTGCGAGCATGGATCTCCTTTCGTTTTCGGAGTGATCCCCCTCAGATGGCAACGCCGCGATGTGCTGCCCAATGTCGCCCAATGTTGCTAACGTTCCGCACCAGCAACGCCGTTTGAATTAACTAACCGGCTAAAGTAGCCAACAGCGACACATTCAGCTTTAATCGCTTATCAACCCCCAACGAATCTACATCGCGACCACGGACCGCTCTTCGTCATTTGCATTTCAATATTACATTTACTTATATTTTTAATTTTAATTTCAAATAATTTTAAAAGACTTATTCTTGTAATAATTAAATGGTCTCAAAGACACTAAAACGATTTGCGTCTAAAAACTTTTACAACGAATTTTAAATCTACATTATTCTTAATTTTTCAATAATCCATCTTATAACTTAAGAAATTGAATAAACTTGAATTGATACCGTTTATAAACCCAAAAGACCTAGACTTCTTCATTTCATTTGAAACGGCCCATTTTTTACCCCCACTAAAAACTATACATGGTCCTTCGGTGCCGCCAAAACAGTACAAAATAATTTTCGTCAAAAAAAAAAAAACAAATTAAGCCGTGAAAGCTAACTTTGAATTAAAAAGTTATTTTTTCAAAAGCGAAATATAGCAAAAGAAAAGATCTCTTTTAAAGCGCTGATTTAAAACTTTTGTGAAATTGGTGTTTGAAATGACAAATTTTGTTTTAAATAATTTTTGGAAACAATTAAATTTGTTTACTTGTTAGTCGCATAACATAACATCGCGGACTCGTCGGAGAAGGAGAAGGGCAAACGAAAAGCCGTCCGACCTGCTAAAAGTATTGGTAAAATAAACAGTGATTTGTGAAGAATATTATAAAGAAACAAAACTCAAAAAAGAATCATAGTTACAGCTATAAAATATTTGACTAAGAGAAAGAAATGGTGAAAATTATAAAACTAAAAAATCCAAACAATTTGAAAATAAAAACTACTATTTATACATTGTTAAGTGACGAAACTGTGCGAGTTTTATCAAACTAACGTGTTAAGAGTTTAATAGAAAAAAAGGAAATAAAAAAAATTAAATTAGAATTAAAAAAAGAAAAGGCAGTATTTTGTGTACAAAAAAAAGTTGCATTAACAAAATAATATTATACATATGTATCTATATCCTACAAATGCATGATAAATATACGCACGTTAACAGTAAATATTCAGTGCTATAAATTAGTAATATAAAGTTGAAGTGTATTAAATAATTTTCGATTTTTGTGTTTGAAAAGGCAAAAAAAAAATTTCAGAATAAACAATCGAAAATATTTTCCGCTATAAGCAAAAATTTATATATAAAAAAAAAAAATATTTGAAATTGAAAGTGATTTTTCTATATACCAAACCTATTTCCTTATGTTTTTGTTGTGTGCATACATACATATGTACATATGTACATTGGTGTAAATATAGCGGCTAACGAAAAGTGAAATAGAAAGTTCAGCAACAGTTGGCGCTGAAAATTACCCATAAGTCGAAAGCTCGATTATTCATTACAAAACAACCAATTTGACGTAAAAATAACAAAAAAAAAACATTTTGGAGAAATATACATACATAAACTCGATATCGATAATATCAAACAAAATACTCAAGCAGTGGAAATATTATACTTAAAATTCGGTACATTGAGGGGCTTTTTGCTTAGAATAAGATGAACACTCTTCTTTTCTCCGGAAAGTGGACCAGAGACTGACTTTTTCAAGTAAAGTTTATTTATGGGTGGATTTACCTGAAATTTGGTACATAGGAGACTTTTTGCTCAGATAGAAAGGAAGACTACACTTCGAATCGAATTACTTTAAAATCAGTACCTAGGTATTTTTTTCTTAAATTAACAGGAAGACTCTTCTTCTCGCCGGTGAGTGTACCCGGCGTTGACTTAGTCAAAAAAAGTTTGATTATGTTTCGATGTCCTTGAAATTCGGTACGTAATTGGCTTTTTGTTTAAATTAACCGGAAGACTACACTTCTCGCAGGAAAGCGGACCAGGGAGTGGCCTATTCAAAAGAGTTTATTTATGGTTCGATTTACTTGAAATTCGGTACATAGGTGTCTTTTTGCTGAAGTTGACAGAAAGACTACACTTCTCGCCGAAAAGTGAACCAGGGAGTGACCTATTCAAAAAAAGTTTATTAAATTTTCGATTTAACTGAAATTAAGTACATTGGTGTATTTTTGTTGAAGTTAACAGAAAAACTACACCTCTCGCCGGAAAGTGAACCAGGGAGTGGCCTATTCAAAAAAAGTTTACTTATGGTTCGATTTATAAGGAATAATACACTTCTCTCCGGAAAGAGGACCAAGGACTTACCTATTACTTAAAAACTTATTTAAGGTTGGAATAGGTGGTATTTTGCTTAGATTAACGGAAAGGCTACATTTATTTCCCGAAAGTGAACCAGGGACTGACCTATTCGAAAACAGATTATCTATGGCTGGATTTACTTGAAATTCGGAACATTGGTGGCTTTTTGCTTAGACTAACAGAAACACTCTTCTTCTCTACGGGAAGTGGACCAGAGACTGACTTTTTCAAGTAAAGTGTTTTTATGGCTGGATTTAACTGAAATTTGGTAAATTGGTGGCTTTTTGCTTAGATTAACCGGAAGATATTTCTTCGCTTCGGGAAGTGGACCAGTGACGGACATGGTTGGATTTACTTTATATTTGGTACATAGGTGGTTTTTTGCCTAAGTTACCCGGAACATTACACTTCTCACCGGGAAGTGGATCAGGGAGTGCCCTATTCAAAAAAAGTTCGAATTACTTGAAATTTTTTACATAGGTGATTTTAGGTTTAGATATAAGGGAAGATTACACCGCTCCCGGAAATTGGAGCTGGAACTGACCTATTCACAAGTGTTGCGAGCATGGATCTCCTTTCGTTTTCGGAGTGATCCCCCTCAGATGGCAACGCCGCGATGTGCTGCCCAATGTCGCCCAATGTTGCTAACGTTCCGCACCAGCAACGCCGTTTGAATTAACTAACCGGCTAAAGTAGCCAACAGCGACACATTCAGCTTTAATCGCTTATCAACCCCCAACGAATCTACATCGCGACCACGGACCGCTCTTCGTCATTTGCATTTCAATATTACATTTACTTATATTTTTAATTTTAATTTCAAATAATTTTAAAAGACTTATTCTTGTAATAATTAAATGGTCTCAAAGACACTAAGACGATTTGCGTCTAAAAACTTTTACAACGAATTTTAAATCTACATTATTCTTAATTTTTCAATAATCCATCTTATAACTTAAGAAATTGAATAAACTTGAATTGATACCGTTTATAAACCCAAAAGACCTAGACTTCTTCATTTCATTTGAAACGGCCCATTTTTTACCCCCACTAAAAACTATACATGGTCCTTCGGTGCCGCCAAAACAGTACAAAATAATTTTCGTCAAAAAAAAAAAAACAAATTAAGCCGTGAAAGCTAACTTTGAATTAAAAAGTTATTTTTTCAAAAGCGAAATATAGCAAAAGAAAAGATCTCTTTTAAAGCGCTGATTTAAAACTTTTGTGAAATTGGTGTTTGAAATGACAAATTTTGTTTTAAATAATTTTTGGAAACAATTAAATTTGTTTACTTGTTAGTCGCATAACATAACATCGCGGACTCGTCGGAGAAGGAGAAGGGCAAACGAAAAGCCGTCCGACCTGCTAAAAGTATTGGTAAAATAAACAGTGATTTGTGAAGAATATTATAAAGAAACAAAACTCAAAAAAGAATCATAGTTACAGCTATAAAATATTTGACTAAGAGAAAGAAATGGTGAAAATTATAAAACTAAAAAATCCAAACAATTTGAAAATAAAAACTACTATTTATACATTGTTAAGTGACGAAACTGTGCGAGTTTTATCAAACTAACGTGTTAAGAGTTTAAAAGAAAAAAAGGAAATAAAAAAAATTAAATTAGAATTAAAAAAAGAAAAGGCAGTATTTTGTGTACAAAAAAAAGTTGCATTAACAAAATAATATTATACATATGTATCTATATCCTACAAATGCATGATAAATATACGCACGTTAACAGTAAATATTCAGTGCTATAAATTAGTAATATAAAGTTGAAGTGTATTAAATAATTTTCGATTTTTGTGTTTGAAAAGGCAAAAAAAAAAATTTCAGAATAAACAATTTTAATCGAAAATATTTTCCGCTATAAGCAAAAATTTATATATAAAAAAAAAAAAATATTTGAAATTGAAAGTGATTTTTCTATATACCAAACCTATTTCCTTATGTTTTTGTTGTGTGCATACATACATATGTACATTGGTGTAAATATAGCGGCTAACGAAAAGTGAAATAGAAAGTTCAGCAACAGTTGGCGCTGAAAATTACCCATAAGTCGAAAGCTCGATTATTCATTACAAAACAACCAATTCGACGTAAAAATAACAACAAAAAAAAAACATTTTGGAGAAATATACATACATAAACTCGATATCGATAATATCAAACAATAATGCTCAAGCAGTGGAAATATTATACAAATTGTGTTGTGTTCATTTTCTTTTTAATACAACGACCAAAACTAACCAAAATTCAACGGTGATTCTGAGTAAGCGCATAGAAAATGGATTAACATCACAGTGCAAAAAAGGCAAAGTGTCTTCAAAAACAAACCAAATTGTTCCAACGCCTAATTATTTGAAATAAATAAAAATTCCACTTCGACCAAAAAAAAAAAATTAATTATAATAATAAATTATAATAATAAATAAAAGCGTACGCTTTCTACCACCACCGCCAACAACAACAACAACCAAGTCCGCCAGCGCAAGGAAAGTCCAATCAACAACAACAACCAAGCCCCATCACCAACAACAACGACTAAAGCAAGGCTAAGTAAAACCCATGGCGGAGTAAGTACAACCTAATCTCGACTCAGACATACATACATATATAGTCCCATATAATAAAATTTTTCAAGCCCTCATAAATTATAGAATTATTGGTGTCAACTGTACAAGCTTGTATAGCACCAAAAAATCCCGTTAGCCACTCCCTCAAATTTGCAGTACCAAAAAAATATATTATACATCTCAGCACCGTTTTTCTCAAAAACGGTTGAAATATACCCATCGAAAAAAAATATATACAAGTACATACTCGTACTACATAGCATATCTGTATACGTACATGCATTATCTCAATCCCGGTACAGCGCAGAACACACATTTGATTCCCACTCAAACGCGCTTACAAACATCGAACGCATTGCACAAGAGACAATCTGAGGAAAAATAAACAAAAGGAGTCGTAGCATAAAACACAGTGGGCCGTGATCAAGCAATTATTACACTCTTGTACAGTGGGACAAAAGTGAATAGTTTTTAATAGGAATTCACCACTAAAAACCCAATTATTCCAAATAAATAAATTTATTTATATATAAATATACACCCAAACAAAAAAAATTTTTTTTAAATTTTGCATACCCACCCAAATATTTGCACTCAGACGCGCTGAGGCAAATAGACACATTAAATTTTTGCTGCTGGTTAATATATACCAAATAAAAGCAATTCAAAAAAAAAACAACCCAATTTTTTTTATTACAAAACTCATCCAATTTTTTACAATACTAACCCATTTTTTTTATATAAAACCCACTCTATATCAATTCAATTTTCATAAACCCCAATAATTCAAATCCCAAAAAATTTCACAAATGCCAGAAGATAAGGCAGAAAAAGCATCAACCAAGATGAACAGGTACCTGCAAAAGTTCATCTTTGAATCCAACAGGCTGGAGGACTTTTGCGCAAAATGGTCAACGGACTTGGCGAGTGACCAAACGGAAACCCTAATCAGCGTAAAAATACAGCAGCTGGACAAAAATTGGGATAGCCTTAGAGAAGCATATGAGGCTATATTCATGGCGGACGCATACCCAGAAGTCAGCGAATCAGTGGAGCAGAATTACGCAAAATGTTCAGAGAGCTTCCAGAACTGTAAAGCGCAAATGCTAGAAGCATTGCAGCTTTTTACAGCACCAACACCCACCCAAACCCAGCAATCAACAAATACAAACACAAACTCAGTTTCCAATGGGGTATGTCTCAAAGTACCAGCATGCGATACTGAAGCATATTACGGATGCTACGAAGACTGGCGGACATTCCGAGACATATTTACGGCAGTCTATATAAACCACCCTCAATTAACACCCGCCCAAAAATTATTTCACCTGCGTCATAAGGTAAAAGGTCCAGCAGGCTTCATTGTGAAACAATACCCACTCACAGATGAAAGTTTTCAGCTTGCTTGGTAAGCATTAAAATCTCGCTATGAGAACTCAAGAATTCTGGTAGATAACCAGCTCAAAACCCTCCTTAATCTACAACCCATCTATGCAGAGAACTGCAGACTACAATAAATAACTGCCTCTCCAATCTCTCATCACAAAAGATTTCCACTAAGGATTGGGATCCCATCCTCATTTATATATGCTCCTCGAAACACTCGCGCTGTGGGAACAATCTCTCAGTTCGAGGAAAAAACTACCACTCTGGTCCGAAATGAACGCATTCCTGGCCAGTAGATACGAGGTAGTAGAACGACTGGGAACATACCGCCCAGGTAAATCCAAACCCCACATCAATACATTCACACCCAGAGCTGGCAATCAAAGCTCCCCATTTGCGAATAAAAGTCGTACGCAAACCTATCACACAGAGTTCCAGAAACCCGTTTCCTGCAAGTTATGCAACTCTAGTCACTGGATGAAAATGTGCATTCGATTTAGGAACCTTTCCGTCCCAGATCGACAAAAATGCGTTCGTGAAAAAAATTATTGCGAACATTGTCTTTCCTGTTCACACCAGCGAAGTCAATGTCAAAGCAAGTTCACCTGCGTTTACTGGCAAAGGCGTCATCACTCACTACTCACTACTACACCACCCCATACTCAAAACCCCTCTCATCGACAGCACCGGCAGCGACCGCAGTGGAAATAGCAGACGACAGACCATCAACATCAACAGGAATCAGCCACACCCCCCGGCTCAGAAGAAGACAATAAATGTAAGAACACACCGTGCAAGCAGCAACGAAACCACACTCTAGCCCACGGCTATAGTCCCGATATATCTAGCAGGAGAACACCACAAAATCCGAGCAGTGATAGACCAAGGTTCGCAAAAAACCTTTGTCAAATCTCGGATTCAAAAAACACTCAATCTACCCACGGAGGAAACCCATTACGAAATCTCAGAAATGGGAGGAACTTTCGTCCAGAACTCAACCAAAGTCTGCGAACTAACTCTATGTTCGTTAGACTTATCACACCATGTAAAAGCTAGAGCAATAATATTACCCAAGCTCACACACCTACTACCAACAACCCAGGTGTCAACCATTGACATCAACAAAATAACCCAATTAGCGTTAGCCGACCCAAAATGTCTCACCCCATCTCGAATTGACATGGTAATCGGCAGCGACTTAGCACCCCAAATCCTCAAACAAGGAGTGCAACACCTCCACAATGGGACCCTGTTGGCACAACAGACAATATTTGGATGGATAATCAGTGGACCAACAACTCTAAAGGTAGAGTCCTTTTCAACATAGGTCAATCCAGCCCAAAAAGACCCGATCAGCATCCAACAAAGGAAATTCTGGGAGCAAGAAGAAGTCCCAGCTACTCAAACTCACTCAGAAGCGGACGAATTTTGCGAAAATTTGTATCGCAAAACAACAAGGCGTCAAAAGAATGGTAAATACACAGTCAAATTACCATTCAAAAAGGAGTTTCCCAGGGACGTAGCCCTAGGCCACTACAAACTAGCAGAACAGCAACAGTACATCAGCAACGAGCGGACACTAGAGCGAAAAGAAGTGCTGCAGCAAAAATATCAGGAGGTCTTGGAAGAATACTTGACCACATGGAACCAACTTCACCTCTCGAAGTAATCCACGAAGGGAAGTACTTCTCCTTCTATCTACCCCATCACGCTGTCATAAAACCCGACACTAAATCCACAAAGGTCCGAGTCGTATTCAACGCGTCCAGGTTATTACAATCAGGGAACTCGTTAAACGACGTCCCACATACAGGCCCAACACTACAAAACGATATAATGCTAATATTCCTCAATTGGCGACTCTATAAGTACGTACTTAGCAGAAGATTGCAAAAGCGAATACCCTCTCGCAAAAAATATCCTACTTAATGAAATTTATGTAGATGACATTCTTTCAGGCAGTAATGAAATACAGTCCACTATCAACTCACTCACCCAAGTTATCGAAGCGATAAATTCAGCAGGATTCCCTCTTAAAAAAATTACGGCAAAAAACCTGAAAATACTCGAAAAGTTCTCAGAGTCTCATTTGCTAGATGCCGACCTTCTTAAATTCAGCGACACAAGCTCAACAAAAACTCTAGGAATACCCTGGAACGCGCTTACCTTCTCATACTCATACGAACCTCAACCCGCTGCAAAGTGTAGTACTAAACGCCAGATTTTATCGGCTGTGGCGAAATTATTCGACCCGGCAGGATGGTTATCACCAATTATGATAGTAGCCAAGGTACTACTCCAAACACTTTGGCTAGAAGGAACGGATTGGGACGCAAACGTAAAGTCCGGATCCCCACACAAATGGAACTCGTTTCATGAGAATCTCACGATAATCAAAGACATCCAAATACCCCGATGGGTGCAGTACTCCCCCGACAAACCGATTCAACTCCATGGATTCTCAGATGCCTCAGAGAAAGCATTCTGCGCTTGTGTGTACATGAGGGTACAACACGGCGGAAACTCCTTCACCTCACATTTACTGGCTGCAAAAGCAAAGGTAGCTCCTCTCCAAACGATAAGTCTCCCCCGTGTAGAGCTCTGTGGAGCAGTTCTACTGGTAAGGTTGGTAAACCAAATACAAACAGAATTAAATTTACCGCCTCACGAACTTGTTCTGTGGACAGATTTGACCATCGTCTTAGCATGGCTAGAGAAACCACCACACTCTTGGAAAACATATGTAGCAAACAGGATATGTAACGCCAGCTGTTTGCCAGATACTCCTATGTGTGCATGTGTGGGTGTATGGAACGGCGAGCACAGCCAACCACGTATAATTCGATCAAACCACACTATTGACAAGATGTGCATGTGTTAGTGTGAATATGCAATCGAACATAATTAGGCAACTACATGATGCCTAAAGTTCGAAGTGTTTGATAACACTTAGAAAAAAAGGTAGTTTTTCCTTTAAGGATCAATTGCAAACCAATACATATACCTGCACATCAGTTATACACGTAAAGATACCGATAGAGTCGAGCCCTATAAAATGACCCACACGGCGCCAAACGGGGATCAAAAAAATATGTTGAGCGGTGCTAAAGTGTCCTAATTTTATAATTGTAATTTTATATTGTGTGCAAAGTATACAAAACAGTTGTGATATAAATATATACTTACGTAAAAAGCGCGCGAATCGTGAGATCCAGAGAAAGGGGGGCAGAATATAAAAGGGACACCATAAACCGTGACCAAGAGGCAGGTTGGAATTGGAGGTCGCCTGCCCAAGAAAAGGCTTAAGGACCTCCACTGGCCTACTACCGAAAAATAAACAATATCCACGACACATACACGCACAAATCACCATAACAAAACTAGGAGTAAAATTTACTCACCTACACAACACCACACTCAGCGGAACGCACGGGAACTAGTTTTAGAGCCACTGGGAAGTGGAGCTGCACGGAAGAGGAACACCAAAATATACGAAGGAGACAACCATATAAACACACCGCGAGAACATAGTCGCCGGATACCACGCCTCCGCCACTGATCGACGGCCCCATCGCAAATACAGCGATCATCTATATATATTTTAATTGGATTTGTTTTTTTCCCTTTCTTTGAAAGTCCGTTGCTTTTTTTTACACAAATAAGAGTTCGCGTTAGATTTCACGTTTTTTTTCCCTTTTTTGTTAATTTTATTAGTAGATTTACAAATATATATATCGACCGCATATATATATATATATATATGTGGATGTATGCCCAATTATATAACATATATATATTTAAGGAGGAACAAAAACAATAAGAATTCCGCCGTAAATATTGTAGGCAAATAGATTTTTTTATTTTATTATTTTTATTATTTTTATTTATCTAATTAATCACGTTAATTTTCACTAGCTTATTTATATTATTTAGTAAATATCACTAGTTTACCGCGCGCGTTTTAATTATATTATAAAGTTTTAACAACCGAGAAACAATGCTCCGAGCCATGAGAGAGTAATGAAACTACTGGGGCAGTTCATATGTGCACGTATATTAGAGTATGATAATAAATTCTTAAAATCCCACACAGGTTCATTTCAGCATGCTGGTACCATCATCGCTGGAGGCCAAGGTGAGTGCAATGTAAATGATTACTCATTCTTTCTCTGTCGTAAACATATAAGTACATACCCTTGCCGATAGGCTCCTATAAGAGCATAGTTACTCAGAATTTAAAAACATAGAATTTTTTTGTTGTAAAAATAATGAAGGAAGTATATACCATCAGGAAATATAAGAAATTGTATAGAATAACGCGAAGTAAAAATTTGTGAATTTTATTCTTGAAAAAAAAAAAAAAAAAAAAAAATATATATAAATTAAATTAAATAGTATGTCATGAATTATTTAGGTAGTTTTATAAGAGGAATCATGGAGTGCTAAGCACAATATTTGGTGTGGGTGTTGCACTTATGCAGCAGAGGGGATGAGTTGTGTGTATAAACAAAGCCGGCTGACTTAAATATGACAGACGGATGACCGGTATGACCAACGTCAGGTTTAGGGGGCGTTGTGAAGAGCATGCGGAGTTACGACAACGTCCATGGCTTTCCGTGAAGCTCACGTAGATTGAAGGGTGGGATGACTCCACCTGACGGGACGGGACAAGACTATTTTTTTCTTCTATCTCTCGTTCACACCTCGTATTTCCTTTTTTTTAATTTTATTTACCAACAGGCACGGGAAATAATTTTGGTTGTGTAGTTAATGCCATGGCGAGCGGAAATGACCCACCCCAACCGACGAGCTAGCTTGGGAGGCAAGCGTGCCTACAAACCGCACCGCCGGGCATGAATAGACGGATACACAACAAACGGCGCCCAACGTGGGGCCCACTAATGTTACAATTTTTTTTTTATTTCATTCATTTCATTTTTTTTTAATTTTTCAGTTCACATTTTTTCTTTTACACCTGACGCTTAGAATCCAGAAGGTTAATCACTTGCGTTCGTCACGAGTGATTTGTGCTCTTCTGATTTTGACGGGGGTGAGCTCAGTTCTATTTCCAGGGTACCTTCTACACACCTCCCAGTGCTTGGAAGTGGAACCTGAAAATACGACTGTAGCTATATAAGTGCTTTTGCGAAAAAAAAGGAATTGTTAAGTAAGACCATTAGCTGCGATGTATACAGTCTAGAATCGCATACATTTGAGGCAATTGGGTTTCTTAACACACGGTTGTAAATGTTTAAGGCAAGCATAGTAGCCCGCTTGGAGCCTAAACTCCGAACGTTGTAGTGCTATACTTGGAGACAATAGAGGATTAGAGATTAATGACAACGGACAGTAGACTACGGACCAACACTCTCTCGATGACCCTGCTAAGGCAGCACCAAAACACACCAAAGGAAAATCGAGTATGAGGCAGCACGTAAAAGAATATTCTGTGAAGAAGTGACAAAAAGGAGGAAAAAGAGAAACTTTATTAAAATACAGAAGATGAGGGCAAAGAAGAAAAATCTCAAGAGAATAAGAAATAAGATAATCTCCACCATAGTAACCGTGAAGGGAGATAATAGATTTTTCGCGAAAACCAAGATTGGGGGGAAGGAAGTATTAGCACTTCTAGACTCAGGAGCAGGAGCGAGTTGCCTAGGAAAGGACGCTAGCATATTACTTAGGGGCAAGGAAGGCCTAATAATGCCAATAAAAAATCAGACTATTAGAACCGCGAATGGTGGGAAAACTATGGTAACGGGTGTTATAACACTTCCTGTGGAATGGGACGGTATGACAAAAGGCATAGAATTTTTAATTGTGCCAGACTTGCAACAGGAAGTCTATTTAGGTATCGATTTCTGGCAAGTATTCGGTATGAACGTTGTGAGTAGGGGTGTGAATGGAAATTCTGACAACACCGGCGTTGCAGATCTTGTACCCGCAGAAGCCGACTTACTTTTTGATTCAATGCAGCACAAGCTGAACCCTGATCAAAACCATGCCTTGGAAAGCGTAAAGGCCAAATTCCCATCGTTTGTAGTCCTGGGACTAGGAAAGACAGACATGGGAGAACATGTCATCGAAGTAGCTAACGAAAACCTACCAGTAAAACAAAGATTTTACCCTATATCACCGGCCATACAAAAACTCATCTTTGCCGAACTGGACCGAATGTTGGAAATGGGAGTAATCGAAGAGAGTAATAGTAGTTGGAGTTCACCTGTATCACTGGTCGTGAAGGGCACTAAAAACCGATTGTGTCTTGATGCAAGAAAGGTGAATGAGCGCACAGTCAAAGATGCATACCCTCTGCCGCACATAGATGGGATCATAAGTAGATTACAAAACACCCGTTATATATCTGCGATAGATCTTAAGGACGCATTCTGGCAAATTCCTCTTGAAAAAAGGTCAAGGGAAAAGACTGCTTTCACTGTGCCAGGTAGACCTCTATATCAGTTCACAGTAATGCCGTTCGGTCTGTGCAACGCGGCACAGCGAATGTGCAGACTTATGGACAAGGTCATTCCCGCTTCCCTCCGCGATTCCGTGTTTGTATATTTAGATGATTTACTTGTTTGTTCTGTTGATTTTTCATCTCACTTGTGTTTACTAGAAAAAGTCGCTAAGTGTCTGCGTGAGGCAAAACTAACCATAAACGTCGAAAAAAGTAAGTTTTGTTTTAAGGAAGTCAGATACTTGGGATACGTAGTAGGCAATGGGTGCATCCGTACAGATACAAATAAGATCACCGCGGTGAGGGATTTCCCCGAACCAAAGACCCCAAAGCAGCTCAGGAGATTCCTAGGGATGTCCGGCTGGTACCGCAGATTCATACGAGACTACGCGATAATCGCAGCTCCGTTACATGACTGCCTTACCAAGGAGAAGATTAAGAAGTTCACCATGACGGACGAAGCAAAGACAGCTTTTGAGTGCTTAAAACAAAGTCTCATATCAGCTCCAGTGTTAACACACCCAGATTTCAACAAAAGATTCTACGTACAGTGCGACGCATCGACCGACGGAGTGGGAGGAGTCCTGTTCCAACTAGTCGAAGATGGCAATGAACGACCAATCGCCTACATATCAGCAAAATTAAATAAAGCTCAACGCAATTATAGTATAACAGAGCTAGAATGCTATGCAGCGGTCATAAGCATCAAAAGATTCAGGCCATATGTGGAGGGATTGCCCTTCACCGTGATAACGGACCACGCGAGCCTGAAATGGCTAATGAGTCAAAAAGACCTCTCAGGCCGACTTGCGAGATGGAGTCTAAAACTACAGGGTTATGATTTCGACATCCAACATCGCAAGGGCTCACAAAATATAGTGCCCGATGCACTTTCTCGAGTCGACATGGATGAAATTAAAATAAAAGACCGAATGCTAGATGTTTGTTTAGATTCACCATTCTTCAAGTCAAAGGAATACAAAGAGCTCAAAAAGACAATTACCAACAACCAAAGTAAGTTGCCTGACTTGAGTATATCGGACGGATATGTCTACAAAAAGACACAGTTTAACCGTGGGGATAGGTTACAAGAGGATCATGCATGGAAACTCTGGGTGCCAACTGAACTGCGACAGAGCCTAGTTGAGGATTCGCACAATTCACCTTCAGCAGATCAGGGCGGCATACGTTAAACGTTAGCACGAATTAGAGAAAAATATTATTGGCCTGGTATGGTGACTGACGTCCAAAAGTATGTAAACAACTGTGACAACTGCAAAGGTAACAAAACTCAGAACACTTTCCACAAACCATTAATGGGAAGGCAGCATGTGACTGAGCGACCCTTTCAGCGTCTATATATAGACTTTATGGGTCCTTATCCCCGGACGTTTGATGGCAATATGTATATTTTTGTGTGTCTCGATCATCTGTCGAAATTTGTGTTTTTAAAACCGATGCGTAAAGCAACTTCAACCGAAGTTATAAAGTACTTAGAAAAGGACATTTTCCACATATTCGGCGTTCCGGAATATGTTCATTCAGACAACGGCAAACAGTTTACGTCTGACATCTTCACCAGCTTCCTAGAGAAATATGGTACGAGACATGTAAACACTGCATTTTATTCTCCGCAGGGTAATGCTGACGAAAGGGTCAACCGATCAGTGTTGCAAATTATTAGGTCATATGTAAGGGAAAACCAGAAGAACTGGGACAAATATGTCAGCGATGCAGCCTTCGCACTCCGCAGCGTAGTCCATTCGGCGATTAACACCTCACCATATCACGCTATTTTCGGCATACCTATGATACAACACGCTGCATCGTACGAGATATACCGAAAGCTAGACGCCTTGAGGGGCGGTGACTGCGAAGTAGAGATGACAACTGATCGGTTACAACTTCTAAGAAATCAAATAATGAAAGAACTGAAGTTAGCGCATGAAAAAAGCGAAAAGGTTTATAACACAAGGAGCAAAGATGTGAGCTTTAAAATTGGCCAAGTGGTATATCGGAGAAATTTTAAACAAAGCTCAAAAATAGAAAACTACAACGCCAAGTTGGCCCCTAAGCAAGTTCGATGTGTAGTTTTAAAGGCCATAGGCAATTCGATGAACGAGTTAGGAGATAGCCACGGGAAAAGGATTGGCATATACCATGCTAAAGATATTTTCACGAGATAGAAGCCCGGCTTTAGGTCGTGGGACGAGGTCACACGTTAGACAGGAAAAAGACCTTGCAACCAGCCACGTCAAGAAATTCTTTACGGCCACGCTCCATGGTGCAAGCACCATCGACGGGTCCGAGCCTGTAACGCCAGCTGTTTGCCAGATACTCCTATGTGTGCATGTGTGGGTGTATGGAACGGCGAGCACAGCCAACCACGTATAATTCGATTAAACCACACTATTGACAAGATGTGCATGTGTTAGTGTGAATATGCAATCGAACATAATTAGGCAACTACATGATGCCTAAAGTTCGAAGTGTTTGATAACACTTAGAAAAAAAGGTAGTTTTTCCTTTAAGGATCAATTGCAAACCAATACATATACCTGCACATCAGTTATACACGTAAAGATACCGATAGAGTCGAGCCCTATAAAATGACCCAAACGGCGCCAAACGGGGATCAAAAAAATATGTTGAGCGGTGCTAAAGTGTCCTAATTTTATAATTGTAATTTTATATTGTGTGCAAAGTATACAAAACAGTTGTGATATAAATATATACTTACGTAAAAAGCGAGCGAATCGTGAGATCCAGAGAAAGGGGGGCAGAATATAAAAGGGACACCATAAACCGTGACCAAGAGGCAGGTTGGAATTGGAGGTCGCCTGCCCAAGAAAAGGTTTAAGGACCTCCACTGGCCTACTACCGAAAAATAAACAATATCCACGACACATACACACACAAATCACCATAACAAAACTAGTAGTAAAATTTACTCACCTACACAACACCACACTCAGCGGAACGCACGGGAACTAGTTTTAGAGCCACTGGGAAGTGGAGCTGCACGGAAGAGGAACACCAAAATATACGAAGGAGACAACCATATAAACACACCGCGAGAACATAGTCGCCGGATACCACGCCTCCGCCACTGATCGACGGCCCCATCGCAAATACAGCGATCATCAATATATATTTTAATTGGATTTGTTTTTTTTCCCTTTCTTTGAAAGTCCGTTGCTTTTTTTTACACAAATAAGAGTTCGCGTTAGATTTCACGTTTTTTTTCCCCTTTTTTGTTAATTTTATTAGTCGATTTACAAATATATATATCGACCGCATATATATATATATATATGTGGATGTATGCCCAATTATATAACATATATATATATAAGGAGGAACAAAAACAATAAGAATTCCGCCGTAAATATTGTAGGCAAATAGATTTTTTTATTTTATTATTTTTATTATTTTTATTTATCTAATTAATCACGTTAATTTTCACTAGCTTATTTATATTATTTAGTAAATATCACTAGTTTACCGCGCGCGTTTTAATTATATTATAAAGTTTTAACAACCGAGAAACAATGCTCCGAGCCATGAGAGAGTAATGAAACTACTGGGGCAGTTCATATGTGCACGTATATTAGAGTATGATAATAAATTCTTAAAATCCCACACAGGTTCATTTCAGCATGCTGGTACCATCATCGCTGGAGGCCAAGGTGAGTGCAATGTAAATGATTACTCATTCTTTCTCTGTCGTAAACATATAAGTACATACCCTTGCCGATAGGCTCCTATAAGAGCATAGTTACTCAGAATTTAAAAACATAGAATTTTTTTGTTGTAAAAATAATGAAGGAAGTATATACCATCAGGAAATATAAGAAATTGTATAGAATAACGCGAAGTAAAAATTTGTGAATTTTATTCTTGAAAAAAAAAAAAAAAAAAAAAATATATATAAATTAAATTAAATAGTATGTCATGAATTATTTAGGTAGTTTTATAAGAGGAATCATGGAGTGCTAAGCACAATATTTGGTGTGGGTGTTGCACTTATGCAGCAGAGGGGATGAGTTGTGTGTATAAACAAAGCCGGCTGACTTAAATATGACAGACGGATGACCGGTATGACCAACGTCAGGTTTAGGGGGCGTTGTGAAGAGCATGCGGAGTTACGACAACGTCCATGGCTTTCCGTGAAGCTCACGTAGATTGAAGGGTGGGATGACTCCACCTGACGGGACGGGACAAGACTATTTTTTTCTTCTATCTCTCGTTCACACCTCGTATTTCCTTTTTTTTTTAATTTTATTTACCAACAGGCACGGGAAATAATTTTGGTTGTGTAGTTAATGCCATGGCGAGCGGAAATGACCCACCCCAACCGACGAGCTAGCTTGGGAGGCAAGCGTGCCTACAAACCGCACCGCCGGGCATGAATAGACGGATACACAACAGATATCCCAAATCCTGCAACTGATAAGCAATGCTACGTGGCGGCACGTATGCAGCAGCGACAACCCAGCTGACCTAGGCACCCGTGGATGTCGACCTCAGGACCTCGTTGAAGACACCATCTGGTGGAAAGGTCCTGAATGGCTCGCCAAACCCGCCAATGAATGGCCTAGCTCTCGCCCCCAACACCCATCATCTCCGGAGCAAAGGCACATCGCCGCATTCCATACCTCGCCATCCGAAGATATCTTGGAAAGATTTTCTTCCTTCCCCCGAGCTCTTAGAGTAATTGCATATATATATCGCTTTATTCACCGGTCACGAAAATTGCCATCTCGGATGAGCATGACTCTAAGTCACGAAGCGATGAACGAAGCAAAAACGCGACTCATAACCCTAACTCAACGAAGGCATTATGGTGAAACCATCGCTCAACTGGAAGCCTCAAAACCGATCAGCAAGAAGGACACGTTGCTGACATTAAATCCTATACTCGACAGAAAAGGCGTACTGTGCGTAAACGGACGGCTTAAATACGCAGCCCTTAGTTACAACGAACGTCATCCCATAATCATCCCAGGAAACTCGACATTCTGCACTCTGCTGTTAAAATTTTTACACACCACCATGCTGCATGCTGTAAATCAGTTAATGAAGCGAATGGTACAACAAGAGTACTACATTCCCCGACTCAGACCCAAAATAAAAAAGTGCTTCTTTCGCTGCAAAACATGCACCATACACAAGAAGCAGATGAGATCGCAGATCATGGCAGCACTACCCTGCGAATGAACCACATATACCCTACCGTTTCACACGACTGGGGTGGACTTCGCCGGCTCGTTCCTAGTAAAGGTATCTATCCATCGGCGAGCTTCATATTCAAAGGCATACGTTTGTGTGTTTGTATGCTTCTCCACGAAAACAATACACCTCGAAGTCTGCTCTGACTACGGAGGCTCTCCGAGCAGCCTTCGCTAGATTTGTTGGACGTCGCGGTCTCCCCTATAAGATCATGTCCCACAATGGGAAAACATTTGTGGGAGCTCAACGCACTTTCCACAGCGAGTTTGGCGTGTTCTTGAAGGAAGTAGCAGCTGACGTCTCCGCTAAATACGCCCCACTCTGCTTCTATTGGGAGTTTATTCCACCGTATGCCCCTCATATGGGTGGACTATCGGAAGCAGCAGTGAAGAGTTTTAAGCTGCACTTCACTAAAGTCGCCGGAATTCACAAATTTAGCTTCCAGGAACTCACAACCCTGATGGCAAGAATAGAAGCGTTTCTCAATTCCCGATCGCTCTCAGCAATGTCGCAAAACCCGCAAGACCTACTAGCACTCACCCCTGGACATTTCCTCCGCGGTGCTCCATTGTTATCGATACCCGAACCCAATGCCGGAGACCTCTCTCTGGTTCCCAAATGACAGAAACTCAAGGTGCTTCACCATCAATTTAGTATCAGATGGAAGAACGAGTATCCCAGAGAATTACACAAGAGGTACAAATGGAAGAGGGCGGAAAGCCCCGTAAAGGAAGGAGATCTAGTTGTCGTCAAGGATGACCTCCTCCCCCCGAATGAATGGCGCCTAGGACGTATAACCAAATTGTACCAAGGTGTAAACGAAAAGATCCGTGTGGTCGACATAATCACGCAGAACGGAACGATAACCCGAAATATAGCCGAACTGTGTGTGCTGCCCGCTGTGTGAACCTCGAACCCTATGACTTAATCCCAACATTTATATATACCAACTTACAACTCTTATAAAAGCATCTCATGAAATCTCTTCATATACCCTTTTTCAACCATATACTAAAGTCGTATATTTTCACTCTTCTCTCCTAGGTCACGACGAGAGGCGACATCAAGGAAGTGCCGTTTATGCGGCCGGTTGCATTCGCTGCGCCATTGCCCTGCTTTCCTCGCCATGGCACCGGAGGACAGGTATGAGTGCGCAAAGGTGCACCGGTACTGCATCAACTGCCTGGCAACCTCCCATACGACCGGCGAATGCGACTCAAGGTCTAGTTGCCATCGGTGCACTCTCGGGCATCATACTCTGCTCCATCGGGCGAAGTTAAGGAGGGTAAACGGTGCAGCGAATGCAGCCAATTCCAGGCCAGCTTTATCCAGCCGGTCTGCCCAGCAGCGGAAGAAGTTGCAACAATTGGTGAAGGACGTCCGGAGTCTGATTGGTAAGCTGGAGAGGGAGATACAGGTACCAACGCCGGGGGGCGCTAGTACCTGTATCTCCGGAGTGATCCGCTCAGATGGCAACGCCGCGATGTGCTGCCCAATGTCGCCCAATGTTGCTAACGTTCCGCACCAGCAACACCGTTTGAATTAACTAATCGGCTAAAGTAGCCAACAGCGACACATTCAGCTTTAATCGCTTTTCAACATCGCAACCACGGACCGCTCTTCATCATTTAAATTCAATCTCATATTTACTTATATCTTTAATTGTATTGGGTGTATGCATTAATTCGTGGGGTTTTCTAAGAGAGGGCTCTACTAGTATTATTTCGCGTCGTGTTCATCTGTGGCTATATTCATTTCAAATGTACTGTCATTTCGCGTCGTTTTCAGTAGATGTCATTTGTTTTAGCGTGAACAACAATTTGTTTCATTCGAAATTTGCACCAGAAAAAATGTTTTTGAGGGGAGCTCTTCTTCATTACATTAATATGAAGAAAAGTGCTACCGAAAGCCATCATATTTTAGTGGACGTTTATGGGGACCATGCTTTAGCCGAACGTACATGCCAAAAGTGGTTTGCACGGTTTAAAAGTGGCAATTTCGACTTAGACGACGGAAAGGCAAACAAATTTCAAGACGAAGAATTGGAGACATTGCTCAACGCAGATGCATGCCAGACGCAAGAAGAACTAGCAAAAGTATTAGGAGTTGATCAAGAGCATTTTTTCACAATAAAGTCTTAATTTTCGATAAAAAATCCCACGAATTAATGCATACACCCAATAATTTCAAATAATTTTCAAAGACCTAGTCTTGTAATAATTAAATGGTCTCAAAGACACTAAGACGAATTTTAAATCTACATTATTCTTATTTTTTCAATAATCCATCTTCTAACTTAAGAAATTGAATAAACTTGAAGTGATACCGTTTATAAACCCAAAAGACCTAGACTTCTTCATTTCATTTGAAACGGCCCATTTTTTACCCCCACTCAAAACTATACATCGATCGAATTACTCTAACATCGGTACATAGGTATTTTTTTTCTTAAATTAACAGGAATACTCTCTTTCTCGCCGGGAAGTGCACCAGGGACTGACTTAGTCAAGAAAAGTTAGTTTATTTGTTTGGGTTTTTTTTAAATTTGGTACATAGGTGGCTTTTTGATTAGATCAACAGTAAGACTTTTCTTCTCTCCGGGAATTGGACCAGAGACTGACCTATTGATGGTTCGATTGCTTGAAATTCGGTACATACAGTGCGCGCATTTCGTTTAGCCGAATGTCAAGTTGTTCAAATTATTTAACGTTATTGTGAAAATTGCTACGATATCTTATGCCAGCTGTGGATATTTTGTATTTTGCATATACAACCATTTATTCTTTTACTGGAATTAGTCTGCACATGGTGAACTTAGAGTATTGTCAGTGGAAAAAGGTAATAAGTGCTAATTTCAGTGCGCATTTCGTTTAGCCGAATTGATGGTTAGAGCCATTTAATAAAGAAATAGGGAAGTAAGTTACATTTTTTTAGGAAAAATCTTATATCTGACATTGCATGGATTTGTTGGAGTCATTTTAATTATTAAGTTTTGTTTTTTTATACCCTTTAAGGTCCTGCCGAAAGGACCACACTTGTCAATTAAAAGGAAAGCTGTTATAACGGCGCATAAAGAAAACGGCTTGATTAATTTGCAGATTGCCTTAATGATTCTCAGATCTGAGCAAACTAATAGAATTTTTTTAAAATTGGGCAAGAATTATGACCAAAAGAAAAAAACTAAAGGTAACAAAAAAATTACAGTACGCCAAAAAGGTCAAATTGTTGATGACAGTCCTTGAAAAAATTATTAATTCTGCTACCAACATGCCCGCGTAGATTTCGCTGTTCATTTTCGTTGGAACCTAGCATATTGTAGATCTCCCATAATAAGAAAAGGCTCCCCAAATCATGACACTTCTCCACCAAAATTCCTGCTCAACCTTGGTTCCTATTTTGCTTTCAAATCATGCCAAAAGTAACTAAATCCATCACGGCCGTAGAGTTTAAATTTGTTCTCGTCGGAAAAAATTAAATTTTTCCATTCTGACGTCCATTTCATGTGCGTTTTAGCTAACTGCATCATGCATCCTTATGTCCTTTTGTCAGTGCAGCTGCTTTTGCTTACTTTTTGTAAACAACGTTTCCTGTTGTGCTTAACATTTTCCGAACACGTCGTTTTTAATGGGAAGATCAAGTTCCGCTATAATTTGTAAAGCGGTAAGCTTTTTTTTTGTTCCTCAATTTGAGCTTTTTGGCGGACTGTAATTTTTTATTACCTTTAGATTTTTTCTTCTGGCCATAATTCTTGCCTAATTTTAAAAAAAATTATGTTACTTTGCACAGATCTGAGAATCATTAAGGCAATATGCAAATAACTCAAACCGTTTTCTTTATGCGCCGTTATAACAGCTTTACTTTTAAGTGACAAGTATGGTCCTTTAGGCAAGACCTTAAAGGGTATAAAAAAACAAAACTTAATAATTAAAATGACTCCAACAAATCCATGCAATGTCAGATATAAGATTTTTCCTAAAAAAATGTAACTTACCTCTCTATTTCTTTATTAAATGGCTCTAACCATCAATTCGGCTAAACGAAATGCGCACTGAAATTAACACTTATTACCTTTTTCCACTGACAATACTCTAAGTTTACCATGTCCAGACTAATTACAGTTAAAGAATAAATGGTTGTATATGCAAAATACAAAATATCCACAGCTGGCATAAGATATCGTAGCAATTTTCACAATAACGTTAAATAATTTGAACACCTTGACATTCGGCTAAACGAAGTGCGCGCACTGTAGGTGGCTTTTTGCTTAAGTTAAAAGGAAAACTACACTTCGGTACATATGTGGCCTTTTGCTTAAGTTGACCGGAAGACTACACTTCTCGCCGGAAAGTGAACCAGGGATGACCTTTTTAAAAAAAAAGTTTGATTACGTTTCGATTTACTTGAATTTCGATACATAGGTGATGTTTATTTATCGATCGAATTACTTTAAAATCGGTACCTAGGTATCTTTTTTCTTAAATTTACACGAAGCCTCTTTTTCTCGCCGGGAAGTGTACCAGAGGTTGACTTAGTGAAACAGTTTATTTATGGCTGGATTTACCTCAAATTTGGTACATAGGTGGCTTTTTGCTTAAGTTGCCCAGAAGATTCTTCTTCTCTCCGTGTTTAAGCGTGTGCTAAACCATTAGCACATCCATACCTTTTGTACGCACCCTAATGCCCTTTTGGCCTATATAAGCCGTGCTTGTCAAACAAACAAGCGAGATTTCGTATCAACACATCGGCAAGCGGGCACGGGGCCGCAAATTTAAAATTAAATTAAATATATGTATATGTACATATATACAAAGAAACATTTATATAAAAGAAAAACTTTGTAATACACAAATAGAAAATAAAGCTTTTATAAACCCTTAATAATTAATAATTAATAAAACATTGTACAATTTAAACTGAAAACGCGAGTGACTTTTATTTCAAATAACTTCGAAGAAGCTACCTTGCGTGAACATGGTTCTTCGAGGCTGAAATTGAGGCTACTTATGGTGTACAGCCACCATTAACGAAAAAAATATTAAATAAAATTCACAAGTGAATCAAGATGTGCATATAAACATTACACAATTAACTAAAAGTGAATGTGCAATTTTGAAAAATTTGGCATACAAAAAAAAAAAAAAAAGTGTAAACATATTCAAACGTATGAATTAGTACGAAAAAAAAAGAAAACATTAATAATATATACAATTTACAAAAAAATACAATCAAAATTTACAACAAAGGCAACTAAATATATGCATATTGCTCATGTTGGAAAAAAAAAAAAAAAAAGGAACACGAACTTGCAGCAAGACCACCACAACAACAACAACACCATAACATCCATACTCCATCATCCAAATGCAGGATTTGAGAAACATCGCTGGCGCCAAGTAAAGATTTAAAGGAACTTCAGCGTTGGAAACAAATAAAAGGGCAGTAAGATTGTTTTAAGCATATGTACCTATGTATATACTTGTTGAGCAAAAAAACAACAAACATTTAAATCTGCAAGCATACATTCCCATATTTGCAAAAGCAGAAATCCAGAAAAATCTCCCTGCGATATAACATTGCAATACGTTGTATACGTACATATGTATGCAAATAACTTTTGTTTTCTCAATAAAAGTAAAATCTGCAAATTTACAAAATATACTTGTTTTTTTTCAATAACAAGAATTTCAGTAACGCGAAATTGAAGGTTGTTGACCTCAATTTCCCATTTAAGTATTTGCAAATTAAACGTATGTACATACATACATACATATCCAAGAGAATTTCTTACAACAATAGTATTCCCAAGTTCACAGGTTTGAAAATAGACACTCTCCTGTGTCATTTCTCAACAAAAACAATTGTTCAAAAAAATAGTGCATCCATTCCCGCGATCACTTCATTAACAGCCTTATTATGTATTGCGAAGCGAACGTTCGTTTCGTGTCAGACACGAATCGTTCGCATATTTGTATTACGTATTTCGAACACAAAGCCAAACGATAACAGCTGATTCTTACGTGAAATATTATTGAAACGTACATTCTCTATTACGAATAGTATGCAAAGCAACGAAGAGATATGTCAAATTCAAACGAAAGCTATTTTGGTATCGTTGTGTTAAATTCAAAATGGACCAGCCATCTAAAAAAAAGGTATTATTAACTAATTCACTCATTGCTTGATTTGAAATAACATATTAAACTTATTTCAGCGTTAAGAAAAGTACAAGCATCCAGTTTGAGATGCCCATTAAAGAATTGGAGCCGAGTCTTCGAAAAAATTTGCTGAAGCTGCAGTAATACAGGCTGAGGCAGCAAGACATATTGCGGAAAGTTTACGCGAAATTACTGCAATTTCATCAAGACAGGTTGCTGCAATTAAGAATTTAATTGAAATTTTAAAAAACAAATAAAACTATTAGTAAATCATAAAATTTGTATGAATGGTAGTTGTGCTTTTTCATTACATTTTATTTTGTTTATATTACAATACAATCACCGTATTGTAAATAAACAAATACAAATGTCAACGAACGAGAATATAAAGAAGAAATGAGCAAATGAGCAATGCCAGATTTTTAAAATGTAACTTTAAATATATCGAAAGCAGAAAAAAAACAGTGTTTTTATTTTAATTATTATATAAATGACATATGGCAACATGTTATTTGACAAATGATTCCTTCGCACATTTCTTTGTTACGTAGGCAACGTAAGGGTTGACGAACAATATAGGGAATGTCAATGCTGTACGAAATCGTCCGGAGACCATTCGTTCGTCAGACCTTTCGTCGCAATACATAATAAGGCTGTAAAATACGTATATACTCACAAATACCAAATTTCGACGATAATCTTTCTCTTCTGGTATTTAAAGAGTAGCGTAAACGCACAAATTACTTCTTGTGCTCTGCTTCTCTATTTTCTTTTGTGCTTTCTCAAGCACAGCTTCAGCATAACAGCGAACACACAAGCGCACATATACCAAAGCCAGCTCAGTGCATTATAAGACCTAACTCGCTCTCATTTAAGCTGAAGCATAACATTGGTATATACATATAAACTACATCCCAACCCAGCAGTCACTATATATGCAAGTAGTTCTCCACTACACCGAATTTCACTAGTTACCCGAGGCTAAGTGTAAACTTGTTTAAAAACAAGAATTATAAATTAAAAGATTTAAATAAATTTAAAATTACATTAAATTGCACAATGTCCAAAGATCAAAGTCCACGGCGAAGTATCTCATCCAAGATACCCCCAAAGAAATCTCCAATGCAACTTAATGCCCAACCCGCCACTAATGCTGGTTCTCCTCATGTAGCAGCTAAAAGCAAACCACACTACCCGTGTGCGCAAATATTTGACGCAACAAATGATGGCTTAATAAAATATTGTGCCAGATTCACCTCTTCCCCCATAGAGGAATTTCAGAAAATCTCTCGAAAATTAAAAGTAATTCTCTTGACGATTGGTATAAACAAGTTCAAGACGCATACGATGTCTTATTCCAAAAAGAAAAAGAAGACCTCCCCGCGAATTTTCTTGCTCTGGCGGAAGGAAAGTATCAATTTAGCATTGATACTTATGAAATAACAAAAGCAAAAATTGCTGAACAACTAAAATTGATTAGTGCAGTGAATCAACCAATGTCTAGTTCTCACATAGAACCCAGACTCAAAATAGTTGAACAGCCGGAAGTATATCTCCAACTTCCGCCCTGTGACACTGAAACATTTTATGCTGGATACGATGAGTGGCCGTCTTTCCGAGACATGTTCACTGCCGTATATACATATAAACCACCCCCTGCTATCTCCTGCTCAAAAGTTATACCATCTCCGGTATCAAACAAGAGGCCAAGCAGGAGATATAGTTAAACGAATCGCTTTAACTAATGACAATTTCCAATTGGCTTGGGGCGCTCTCTACTCCCGATATGAAAACAAACGCCAATTAGTCGACAATCAGGACAAAAAAAAATGGACCCAATTCTGGTAAATATATGCTCATCCGCATTACCAGAAAATTCTCTAATGCTATGGGAGCAATCTCTCGCATCCCGAAAGCAATGCCCAACATGGCAACAAATGAAAAAATTCCTATACAGGCAATTCGAAATTAAAGAATGCGTTGAACACAAGCTCGCGAAATCCCCTACTTCGCATAACATAACTAAGCCTATTCTTTCTTCACAGAATAGTCACCAATCGTGCATATTGTGCAAAAAGAATCACACGTTAAAGCATTGCAAGCAATTTAAGAAATTCGACCACCCCGAGTCAAGACACACGGAGAAATGTGATTTTGACCCTTCCGAGTAGAAATACACAGAAAACTGTGATGATCACCTCAGATCATAACCCAAAATCGGCCAAAAGAAAAAATGTACAATCGTGCAGATATACTCATTGCACACCCTGATTGCTCCAAAATCAGGGCTTTCCCAAAGATGTCAAACAAATATGTTCCAAAATCCCTGTAGAACAGTCTCAAGGCGACAGCATGACACTCAGCCATTTCTGAATCACGAGAATAATTACAATTCTAAAATTAAGAGAAGGCACTTTCGACTACAGAAAACTTCCAGTTCTATCTTTGCAGGAAAAGGACAGCCTTCCAATGGATGCCATACACGGAGAACCCAACTCCTTAGTGGAAAATACCACAGTGGCATCGATTATTTACGATATAAGTGCAGCGTGAACACTTCAAAGCATCCACGAGCCGTGTCATCAATTCAACCGGATCCCGGAAAAGGACATCAAAATAATTGAACACATATTCGTGCATCGCAATCTCGGGAAACCGCAACATGCCAAAATCACCGATTAAATCGAATATCCCTACCGGCTGATACCCAATGCTGCACATTCGTGCAGGGGCCCCAGGATGGTTAAGCGTGAGCTTAACCATTAGCACATCCATACCTTTTGTACGCACCCTAATGCCCTTTTGGCCTATATAAGCCGTGCTTGTCAAACAAACAAGCGAGATTTCGTATCAACACATCGGCAAGCGCGCAAGGGGAGACAAATTTAAAATTAAATTAATTATATGTATATGTACATATATACAAAGAAACATTTATATAAAAGAAAAACTTTGTAATACACAAATAGAAAATAAAGCTTTTATAAACCCTTAATAACTAATAATTAATAAAACATTGTACAATTTAAATTGATCACGCGAGTGACTTTTATTTCAAATAACTTCGAAGAAGGTACCTCGCGTGAACGCTCCGGGAAGTGGATCAGCCAGTCGGCTTATTAAAAAATCGTATTTATGGTTCGATATACTTGAAATTCAGTACGTAGGTGGCCTTTTGCTTAGATTAACAGGAAGACTTCGTGTCTCACCGGAAACTGGACCGGAGACTGAGCTATTCAAAAACAGGTTACTTATGGCTGGATTTACTTGAAATTCAGTACATAGATGGCTCATTGCTTAGATTAACAGAAACACTCTTCTTCTCTGTGGGAAGTGGACCAGCCAGTCCACTAGGACTTATTAAAAAATCATATTTTCGGATCAATATACTTGAAATTCAGTACGTAGGTGGCTTTTTGCTTAGATTAACAGGAAGACTACGTTTCTCGCCGGAAACTGGACAAGAGAATGAGCTATTCAAAAACAGGTTATTTATGGCTGGATTTACTTGAAATTCGGTACATAGGTGGCTTTTTGCTAAGATTAACAGAAACACTCTTCTTCCCTCCGGGAAGTGGACCAGAGACTGACTTTGTCAAATAAAGTTTATTTATGGCTGGTATCAACGACTGACGTAAATCGGCCTCAAAATCAGTCGTTGATTCCGAAAAGAATAAATAAAAATCGAATTGAATTAATTTAGTGTTTAATTATGAATTTGTTTAAAAGAACAAATTATTGTAATACTAGCATGGATGGTATATACGTATGTATATGTGTTGGACACAATATTCTTTCCCTACACTTTGTAAATTTGGGCAATCGCTGTGTCAGATCGAGTATCTTCTTGAACTTGCAAATCGGAATTGAATTACGCGAATTGTAATATTGTTGGTCGAACCAATAAATTGTGGACATAAAAAAAAAATGGCTGCTATATATTGTAATTAGCAACACATTTTCTTAATCCGTTTGGCTATTCACATATACCCAGTAGGATATTAGAACATTTAGGCTTCTGTCCTAAACAGCTAGATTTACTTGAAATTTGGTACATTAGTGGTTTTTTGCTTATGTTAACCGGAAGACCACACTTCGCGCCGGAAAGCGGACCAGGGAGTGACCTATTCATTAAAAGCTTATGTATGGTTCGATTTACATGAAATTCGGTACATAGGTGGATTTTTGCTGAAGTTGACAGACTACACTTCTCGTCGGAAGGTGACCCAGTTAGTGACCTATTCAAAAAAAGCTTACTTATGGTTCAATTTATAGGGAATAATACACTTCTCTCCGGAAAGAGGACAAAGGACGGACCTATTAAAAAAAATTATTTATGGTACGATCTACTTGAAAATAAGGTACATAGGTATCTTTTTTCTCAAATTTAAAGAAATACTCTTCTTCTCTTCGGGAAGTGGACCAGAGATTGACTTATTCAAGTAAAGTTTATTTAGGGCGGGATTTACTTGAAATTTGGTGCATATGTGGTTTTTGGCATAGGCTAACCGGAAGGCTCCACTTCTCACCGGAAAGTGGACCATTGACCTATTAAAAAAAGTTTATTCATGGTTCGATTTACTTGAAATTCGGTACACAGGTGGCTATTTGCTTAAGTTAACCGAAACAACCACGTTTCTCGCCAAAAGCAGACCAGGGAGTGATCTATTCAAAAAATGTTTATGTATGGTTCGATTTACTTGAAATTCGGTTTATAGGTGGAATTTTTATGAAGTTGAAAGAAGGACTACACTTCTCGCCGGAAAGGGAACCAGGCACTAACCTATCCAAAAACAGTTTCTTTATGTCTGGATTTACTTGAAATTTGGTAAATTGCTGGATTTTTGCTTATATTAACCAGAAGACTTTTCTTCTTTTCGGAAGAGCACCAGTGATGAACTTATTCAAAAAAAAATTATATTGTAGATGGAATTACTTGATTAGCAGAAAACACTTATTCTCTAAGGGAGATGGACCGGAGACTGACTTATTCAAGAAAAGTTTATTTATGGCTGGATTAACTTGAAATTTGGTACATTGGTATCTTTTAGCTTAGATTAACAGGAAGACTTTTATTCTTCTCGGGAAGGGGACCAGTTCGGACTTATTCAAAAAAATTAATGGTTCGATTTACTTGAATTTCGGTACATAGGGGTGTTTTAGCTGAAGTTTACAGAAAGACTACACTTCTCGCCGCAAAATGAACCAGGGAGTGACCTATTCAAAAAAAGTTTATTTATGATCTGAAATGCGGTACGTGGGTGGCCTTTTGCTTAGATTAACAGGAAGACATTTCTTCTCTTCGGAAAGTGCGCAAAAAACCTTAATGATGGTTCAAGTCTCTTGAAATTCGCTACAATTTAGATAGCCTTTTTTAGATTAACAGGCAGACACCTCTTCTCCCGGGAATTGGACCGGAGACCGACCTATTCACAAGAAACTTATTTATCGATCGAGTTACTTTAAAATCGGTACATAGGTATCTTTTTTCTTGAATTTACAGGAATAGTCTTCTTCTCTCCGTGAAGTGAACTAGAGATTGACTTATTCAAGTAAATTTATTTATGAATGGATTTACTTTAAATTTGGTACATAGGGGGCTTTTTGCTTAAGTGCTTAAGGGAGTGACCTATTAAAATTCGGTACATAGGTGACTTTTTGCTTAGATAAAAAGGAAGACTACAAAAAAATCCTTATAATGATTTAGGTCTCCTGAAATTCATTCGCTACAATTAAGATAGCCTTCTTTTAGATTAACAGGCAGACACCTCTTCTCCCGGGAATTGGACCCGGGACTGACCTATTCACAAGAAACTAATTTATCGATCGAATTACTTTAAAATCGGTACATAGGTATCTTTTTTCTTAAATCGCCCGAAAGTGCACCAGGGACTGACTTATTCATGCAAAGTTTATTTATGGCTCCATTTTCCTGAAATTTGGTACATTGGTGGCTTTTTGGTTAGATTATCCGGAAGACTCTTCTTCTTTTCGTGAAAAGGACCAGTGACGGACTTATTCAAAAAAATTGATGGTTCAATTTATTTGAAATTCGGTACGTAGGTGGTTTTTGCATAGACTAACTGGAAAATTTCTTTTCTCTCCGGAAAGTGAACCAGGGAGTGACCTATTCAAAAAAATTTATTTATGGTTCGATTTAATTGAAATTAATTACATAGGTGCATTTTTGCTGAAGTTAACAAAAAGACTACACTTCTCGCCGGAAGTAAACCAGGGAGTGGCCTATTCATAAACAGTTTACTTATGGTTCGATTGATTAGGAATAATACACTTCTCTCCGGAAAGAGGACCACGGATGGACCTGTTAAAAAAATACTTATTTATGGTTCGATCTACTTGAAATTCGGTACATAGGTGACTTTTTGCTTAGATAAAAAGGACGACTTCAATTCTCTCCGGAAAGTGAACCAGGGACTGACCTATTCAAAAACAGTTTATGTCTGGCTGTTGACCGGAAGACTACCCTTCTCGCCGGAAAGTGAACCAGGGAGTGGTCTATTCCAAAAAAATTTATATATGGTTCGATTTATAAGGAACAATACACTTCTCTCCGGAAAGAGGACTACGGACTGGCATATTACAGAATCGTATTTATGATTCGATTTACTTGAAATTCGGTCCATAGGTAACTTTTTGCTTAGATAAAAAGGAAGACTAGACTTCTCCCCGGGAATCGGAACAGGAACTGTTCTATTAAAAAATCATATTTACGGTTCGATATACTTGAAATTCGGTACGTAAGTGGCTGCTAGCTGAAGTTAACAGAAAGACTACACTTCTCGCCGGAAATTGAACCAGGGAGTGATCTATTCAAAAAAAAAAAAAATTATTTATGGTTCGATTTATAAGGAATAATACACTTCTCTCCGGAAAGTGGACCAGGGACTGACCTATTGAAAAAAACCTATTTCTGGTTCGATTTACTTGAAATTCGGTACATAGGTGACCTTTTTTTTAAATAAAAAGGAAGACTTCACTTCTCCCTGGGAATTGGACTGGGGACTGACTTATTCACAAGAAACTTATTTACCGATCGAATTACTTTAAAATCGGTACATAGGTATCTTTTTTCTTAAACTAACAGGAAGATTGTTCTTCTCTCCCGTGAGTGACCTATTCAAAAAAAAGTGTATTTATGGTTCGATTTCTCCGGAAAGTGGGCCAGGGGCTGGACTATTAAAAACTTGTATTTATGATTCGATTTCGGTTCATAGGTGACCTTTTGCTTAGATAAAACGGAAGACTACACTTTTTCCCTTGAATTGGAACGGGGACTGACCTATTAAAAAATCACTTTTATGGCTGGATTTACTTCAAATTTAGTACATAGGTGTCTTTTTGCTAAAGTTAACCGGAAGACTACACTTCTCGCCGGAAAGTGTACTTTTTGCTTAGATAAAAAGGAAGACTACACTTCTCCAAGGGAATTGGACCGGGGACTGACCTATTCACAAGAATCTTATTTCTCGATCAGATTACTGTAAAATTGGTATATTCGTATCACATTTCTTTAATTAAAAGAAAGACTCTTTTTCTCACCGGGAAGTGTACCAGGGACTGACTTAGTCAAAAAAAGTTTATTTATGGCTGGTGTCAACGACTGAGGTAAATCGTCCTCAAAATGAGTCGTTGATAAAAAAAAATCGATCTGAATTAATTTAGTGTTTATATATGAATTTGTTTAAGCGAACAACATATTGTAACACTAGCATGTATATACGTATGTAAATAACCATATTATTTACTTACACTTTGTAAATTTGGGCAATCGTTTTGTCATCGCTTCTTGAATTTGCAAATCGGAATTGAATTACGCAAATTGTAATATTTTTGGTCGAACCAATAAATTGCGGATATAAAGATAATAAACGGTAGCTATATATTTAGCAACATATTTACTTTTGGCCGTTTGGCTACTCGCTTATACCCAGTAGGAAATTAGAACATTTAGGCTTCTGACCTAAACAGCTGGATTTATTGAAATTTGGTACATTGATGTCTTTATGCTTAGATTAACAGGAAGACTCTTGTTCTCTTCACCCGGTTCATAGGTGGTTTTTGCGTAAATTTACCGGAAGATTACACTGTTCGCCGGAAAGCGGACCAGGGAGTGACCTATTCAAAAAAAAATTATTTATGGTTCGATTTACTTGAAATTCGGTACATAGGTGTATTTTTGCTGAAGTTGACTGAAAGACTACACTTCTCGCCGGATTGTGAACCAGGGAGTGGCCTTTTCAAAAAAGTTTACTTATGGATCGATTTATAAGGAATAATACACTTCTCTCCGGAAAGAGGACCAAAGACTAACCTATTAAAAAAAGTGGGGTTTCGGGTTCAGAACCTCCGTGCATTTAATTTTCAATGCCATTCAACAAGCTGGAGAAGTGTTCCTTCCATAAATTCAGTACATTCTGGACATCGTTTACTAAATCACCTCTTTGTGTCTGCTGAAGACTTCTATAAGCCGTCGGCCAACTTCGCAAGCTCTTCGTACTCACTAATTTCTGCCTCTTTCTTTTTTTGTTGTCGGCAAATGCGTCTTGCTTCCCTCTTCAGTACTCGGTATCTATCTCATCTCACAAGTGCTGTGGTCGATCGCAACGTTGTGAGGTAGGCAGCCTGCTTTCTCTCCACTGCGACACGGCAGACCTCATCGTGCCAGCTACGACCTTTCCGAAATCCAATAGTTTGGTTTGCAGCTGTATGTAAGGAGCTAGAAATGCCATCCTGCAGTTCCCTTAAACCCAGTTGCTGATGATTTCTCTCAGAGAGCAGGAGTGCATGTTGAGTAGAAAACCATTCGGCAGTCTGTTGTGATTGCAGTTATTCGACTCCGAACTTTCCTTGTGTTTGTTGAGGGACGTTCTTTGTAACGAGAATCAATCTAGGTTTAGAAACAAGTAGTAGGGATCCTATCGGCCGCACTAGCCGAGTGTTTAGCATTGCGTACTGTCATTCGGAAAGGCCAGGGTTCAAAAGCTGGTACGTCCAGTATCCAAAAGTTATACAAAATTAAATTTTATTAAAGAATTAGTTAAATTTTCTAATTGCGGTCGCCTCTAGGCTGGAAACGTCAACGCTTTCGCGTGTATTTATTACGTGAAATAAAGGCTCCCCACAAAAAAAAGGCATCAGCCGTTCGGAGACGGCTTTGTGTAAACTGTAGGTATCTCGATTTGTTGGAAAAAACATCAAGACGCAAATCAACAAAATTAGAGGAGGACTTAGGCCGAAAATCATCGCCAACAACCTAAAAGTCTTATCAGGACCCTTATCAGAACACTTATTGGACACCAATTTACTCTATTTACCCGAATCCAATAGCACAAATCTCCTATTATTGAATTCTAAAAAGATGCATTCCTTTTCCTTATCGACCCCATTCAATAAAAGAAATGTTAAAAATAGATATTTTCCCAATGTTTGTTGCATTGCCATCACTGACAACTGCACCCCGCAAATGAATGTATTCATCAACGCGTCGTTTCTATTTTCATGTACAAAACTTCAATATACTTGTCGACATCTCGAGATCCAACTTAGGGTTAACGCATAATAATTCATTGCACTCCCATTCGATTCTGAGATAGAGAACACCATCCTCTGGTAGGAATTGATCCCCAACTATAACAATCACCTCGTATCCAGAGTTGGGGCGTTAAAACTCGCTAAGAGGTATTTCCTCTGCTTGGATGACAACTTTGTGTTTATCAGATGACATTAAGTCTATTTCTGTTTGGAACAAACACACTAAATTATTTCTCTCATAACCTTTTGGTAACAGTAGGAGTCCAGCAGCGTGCATCTACTTCTTCTCTATCACCCTCGATGAAAGAAATTATGTTGACCATACACAAGAGGAACAGAAAGCCGATCTCGAAATGAGCTGCTCAAACTGTAATCCTCGGCTGGGTTGTACGGAAATGCCAGACGATCAGGATCTGAACAATTTTTCGTACCTGACTAAGCCATCATCGCTCTATAACGCTCATTTTGTTAAGAACGAACCAAATCTGTTTTCTTAAGTCTCTTGATTCGCTGAACTAAGTCAATATCGCTGTATATCTCGTACAGCTCATCGTTCCATCGTCTGGGGTATTCGTCGTTGCCAATGCGTAAAGGACCACAAATTTTACGCAAAATCTTTCACTCAAAAACTCCTAACGCTGACTCATCAGATGTTGTTATCGGTCAAGCTCTTCCCCATATAGGAGAACAGTAATGATGAGCGACTTATGAAGTTTGCTTTTTGCTCGTCGAGAGAGGACTTTACTTTTCACTTACCTACTTAGTCCAAAATGTAGCACCTGTTGGCAAGAATGATTCTGCTATGTTATGACAGTCAACAGTAACGTGGGAGCCGAGTCGGAAATGCGATGACTGTTGATCACAGTAGATATTTCTCTTGTGCTCGTTTACTACCAGACTCAATCGTTTCGCTTCCTTATAAAGTCTGAAGAAAGAAGAACTAAAGAACGCCAGCAGTCGTACGATACCATAAAGAACTGTTGAGCTAGTGTAAAATTACAAGTAAAATTTTTATTGCCCATTTCGGGTCTTTGACTATATATACATATATATATATATAACGCCAATTATATATAATACATATATACTCCGCGATATTCGGCGGAGCTCCTCCTCCAATTTGTGGTACGCGTCTTAATGTTTTTCCAACAAATATAGGGACCTAAAGTTTATACTAAGACGGTTCCAAATGGCCTATGGGTTTTTTGAGGATATATTATTTGCATGACAGCTTGACATTCCCTGCCAAGGTCTTTGATTGGGACAGAAGGAACTAGCCTTTTGCGGTTTCTCGTAAAGAGGTTATATATTAAAAATCTATATCAATATCAACTTAAACGACTTGTCCAGCCCGCAAGCTTTCTTGCTTCGTACCTTCTTTAATCATCGAAACCGAAGTTCTTCAATTGATTAGCGCCTACACCCGTGGTAAGAGAAGAGCGATGTAGCTAAATATGAGCAAAAATAGCGCAATTGATCCCCCTGCCTCTGCCACGATATTGAAAGTAGTTTATGTGGATTTTGCGCAAGAAGGGTACCGGTGGTGCAACGGTCGAAAAATTCAGCTTTCATGACGAGATTTCCCCAAACGTGTTGAGACTTGATTGTCTGGAACATGCGTAGGTGAATGGTAGCTTCTTAGATAATTTCAAAATATATGGCTTTTAGTTTTTTTTTAGCAGATAAATTAAAATGAAAAGAACATGCTGCCATCTTTTTTAATCTATAAGCAAAACGAAGAATCTTAACATCTGCAATTACTACGGCCGAAATATGTACAAACGTTTGGAAGAGGTAGGCTTTGATGCCTTGCTTAAGTAAGTAAAAAGTTTTTCCAAAACGCGAAAGGCAGTCCATCTAACGCCTTTTCTGGGGATCTGATGGTAGCGACCTTACTTTCACAGATAAAGTCAGCGATTGGGATATGCGCGGTAGCCGCTATTTATCTACCGCTCCCTTATTAGCTGATATCTGCCTGGCGGATGCTTATTTAGTTCCACAACACAACGCAAAGCCCACGCTCCTCGGCCACACCGTACCTACAAATACACATTCCTTTATGTGGCAACAATACGCGCTCTTGATGCGCTGGCATCTGAAACATATTGAAAAGCTCGCGATTGTTTCAGTAAGCAGTAAACAGCCAATAAGCAAGAGGCGTATCGACGAACGGCAGCCCCATTGGCCAAGACGATTTTTCTGCGGTTTCGCTTTCATCCACACAAATACGTGACTTTGTGTAGTTTCGAAAAACGCTTTCGTTCGACTCATATTGTTGTTGTATATAGATGTTGTTTATTTGTAAGTATGTATATAAAACTGTCAGTTGTTTGTGATAGAAAGCGGGTAAGGCGGTAATTGACATTCCTCCCAGTAAACACAACAAACGAAACATACCTCGTTTCTCTTAATTCAACTATTCAGACGATATATCGTTTCCATCGTGAAATGTTGGCGGTTTATTATTCCATAATTTTTGCAACCAACTGCGTTTTTCGCTGATGTCACAATATCAAAATAATTCGAAAAATGTATGCTAAAGGTACGTTGTTTTTTACCAATTTCTGTATATTCTTTTATATCTGCAATAGCAATAAACAGCTACTGTCCGTTTTCTATATTCATACAAAAATGAAAAATTATCAAAAGCCATAATTTTATGACATAAATTATGAAAAAACTAAGTAGAATGACCTCAGTGAAAAGCATAATAATTGTTATTTGTAGCTGAAAATTTTATTAGGTTATTCTTCATAGTTAGTAAGTATATTTTCTTAATTTACTAATGTCTGTAGGAAAACTAAGATGTCAAAAACGTCTTTGTGTTGAGCATTTATATAATCGCAATACAATACGTATTACGTATATTATGTAACATACACGTACATACATGTTCACACGTCTAATAAAAAAAAGCAACAGCAAAGCTTTGTTTGCATAATGTAGTTCGACTTATGGCCGCAGTCATTTTATTATTAAATTCCCGACGTATCAACCCATGAAACTTCGAATTGCTAATCGCTTACCCTGCAAAAAGAAAAAGCGTTTATTATGAAACGCTGGAGTATACAAGAAAGATTTTCATTCCACCGTGCACAACGTATTGTGACTGTTAGTTAAATCAAATAAAATCAAATAAATGTTTATAAGTGAACAGTGCTTACAAAAAAAATTCTAGCACCAATATGAGTTATACCAAAAGGGTGAAACTGTAAACATTAATTATATATTTTATAAAAAAAATAATTATACAGTAATTATCTTCCTTATGAACTAAAGCACTGGCTGCTATGGCCTTCGACTTTGCTTATAATTATATATAGTATACTGAATATACCATAAAAGGGGGACAAGTGTGAATATGTGACCTACCCTAGGGTATGGTTACATATACATACATACGTACAATTGAAAAGTATAATATGTTGGAAAAGGTAAGATGAACTCTAATTCTTAAACTATCAGTTTACTGCCCAAGAAAGACTTATCAATAAGATTAATGCTTTTTTTATCTGTATTTTTATGGAGTTCCGAGGATTTGTTGCATTTAAATGAGGTGTTTCTAATCACATTTAATTCCACGCAGTCGTCCAGAATATGTGAACCTGTTAGTTGATTCGAGCCACAAAATGGGCAAGGTAATTTATCGGTTCTCGTAAGGAGATGGGAGTGTGTGAAGCCCGTATGGCCAATTTTTAGTCGAACAAAGGTTCTTAATTTGTCACTCGAAACTGATGAAGGATACAGAGGCTTAGTACCGTCAAAATTAATGTTTTTATGATGTTGGTAGCCGATCCATTTGGAAGAGAACCAATATTGCACGTGACTGATTACTAATTTTGTATGTCTTTTTCGATGAATGATACCAACATGTCCAGGTACCCACATAATTTTTATTGAATTTTTATTTTGCCAGAGTATCTCCCTGATACAGGAGATGATGTAGGAATCATTGGTGTTGTTAACTACAGCTTCAATAGTAGACTTGCTGTCGGAGCATATAATATACTTTTTAACATTACTGGAAGCAAAACGAACCGCTTATAGTAATGTAGTTGATTCGGCTATATGCACCGAGCAGTAAATTGGCAGAGCAGAAGTGCTGCTATCGTATCTGGAGCTATATATAAAATGCTCGATACTCTTTCTTCCTCCTGTGTGGTAGGGAGATTGCAACAGCTGCAGATGGTTTTTTGCAGTGTCCATATATGGCTAGTTCAAAGTCTATTGTAGCTAACAGTAGAACTTTAGTTAAGCTTATAAGTGTTGTTATGTTGATAAAAGAGTGCTTAGAACTAAATAGCGTTAAGGTTAGAAAATACACTAGTTCTAATATATTTACAATGTTGCTTAAATGTTAATTTCTTATCAAATATTATTCCCAAAGCTTTAATGTGGCAGTATTTAGGACGGAGATGTCGTTAAAGAAAGGGATGGGAGAGAGCAACTACGTTTTTTACAAATGTGGAAGAAGGAGCTTTTGTTTACTGAAAGCTTATTCCCTAAACCATTAGACCAATTGATTAAATGAGTAAAGATTTTTAAAAAGATTGTTCTGAATACAATTAAGTCTTTAACTTTTGAAAATATGACAATATCGTCAGCATAAAGGAAATGTTCTACGTAAGAAAAGGAAGATATAATTGAGCTGATTTTGTGAAATGCAAAAGAGAATAGAATTACTGAAAGGGGAGATCCTTGTGGGATTCCATTATTAACGCGAAAAAAAAACTTTCTATTACTAAGGAAAGATTTAATGACATTAAAGATCTTTGATCCTATCTTCCAACGTTTAAGTTCTGAGAGAATTACATGGGAGTCGATTCTATCATACGCCTTTTCAAAATCTAAACTGAGAACTTAAACATGGTTTCTGGATGAAAGATCCATTGAAGCATAATGTTCAAAAATTAAAAGAGGAGTACATTTAAACCTTTTTGAAATGCGAACCGATGATTTTTTTAAATATCTTGGATAAACAGGAAAGGAGGGAAATGGGTATGTAACTAGTAATGGAAGAACTATTTTTACTTGGTTTGAGAACTGGCAGTACTAATGCAATTTTCCATTCTTGAGGGAATACACCTTGATCCAAAATTAAGTTATAAAGATTGATGAGTCTAAGTCTGGCAGAGGAAGGGAGTTCTTTTAGAAGAGTGTAGTTTATTTTGTCTGCACCAAGAGTTTTTCCTCGCATGGAAGAAAGAGTAACATCAAAGTCCTTAATAGAGATTGGAGAACCAACATTTATGGCTTTTGCGGTAGGAAACATGTACGTGTAGTTATCAGAAATACTGTTATTTTTTAAAGTATTAAATACGAAACGGAAGTTGGAGCCATGAGAGTCAGTTGGCGAAAATATCGATAGGTTCGTGGATAGTACCTCCTGTGGAGTGAATGAAATAGATATGTCTCCGATTGTCTGAGGGAGTATGCATTTTTATGTCAGACCAAACTTTTTTCGCGCTTGAAGAGGGAGTAATATTTGCTGAGAGTTTGTCGAATGCTTTTCGTTTTGATGATTTAAACTCTTTTCTGAATATACTGTTTGCTTTTTTGAATCTGATCAGGTTATCATCTGTTCTGTTTCTCTTGTATTCTTTCCAAGCCGATTGCTTACTATTTCTTAAGGTAAACAGTAGATTATTCCGATAAGGAAGTTTGGCAGAGACACTTTTTGGCTTGCCTTGTGTGGGCTGCTCCACGTATAATACGTTTGATCGCCGCCGCCTCGGTGTTTATATTATTTGAGACAGAAGTTTGGTTAGATGTAATTATTGCAATTACGGATAATTACTGCCAATCTGCTTTTTAAGAAGAAATTTGGCACCAGGTTATATTGTATTGATACTTGACTTAGAAATGGCTTTTACTATAGGGAAATGATCACTGTTGTGTAACTCGTCTAAGGTTCTAATTGAGAGCTTTGGAGCTATGGAAGCAGAGGAAAAAGTGATAGGTAGAAAACTGGGTAGGTGCTCCATCATTGAGGACTATTAGGCTTTTAGAAAGTATAATGTCCTCAAATATCTCTTTTCTTTTGTTTGTGGAAGTTGAACCCTAAAAGGGGCTCCAGGCGTTAACATCACCTACGATAAAAATAGGAGTTGAAAAGATGTTTTTTTTTATACACAATTTATTTATTTACTGAATCTGTTTTAATATAAACCTAACAGTAAGTATACAAATCTTAAAACAAACATGATAGCTCGAGTTATGTAACTCTGAGCCCTTTTCAAACTACGGTACTCTCCTTAGAATGCGGGAACATCTCTTCGCTGCAGGCGGGAATTTCTTGTTGGGTTGCTTAAAGCATTTGCTATCGGATTTGGATGATTTCTCAGCTTTGTGAAGTACTTCGTCCTGCTTCTTTCAATTTCAGGCTTAACCAGTAAAATACCAAGGTCTTTATGAATATTTACGTTACAAACGTACCATGGAGTGCCCGTTTGTGCTCTTAACATTTTGGACTGGAACCTCTATATTTTATCAATGTTAGTTGCCCAGGTAGTACCCCACAGTTGAATACCATACATCCAAATTGGTTTTAATACTGCGTTGTAAATAAGGACTTTGTAGTCTAGTTTTAGACCGGAGTTTTTATTTAAAAGCCAATTTAAACTAGCTGCTTTTAATTTCAAGTGTAGTATTTTTACCACTATGTGTCTCTTCCAAGTTTGACGTCTATCTAAGTGTATACCGAGATATATAACATCAATTACTTGGGGAATGTTTATACCATTTAAGCGAATTGCAGGATATGATTGCGGTCTTAAAGTAAATGTAACGTGTTTACACTTTTGTTCATTAACTTTAATTCTCCAGTTTTCTAGCCATTCTTCGATGAGGAGTAAATTGTAAATTGTCTGTTAGTCAGATATGACCTAAGTGTCATTTAAAATTGATCAGGCAGAGCTTTATGTATTTTGTACGGTAAACCTTTATGCCAGACTTTGTCGAACGCTTGTGCTACGTCAAGAAAGATTGCACAGCAATACTCCTTGAGCTCGAGTGCCTTCCTGATTTCATTAATTATTCGGATAACTTGCTCAATAGTACTATGCTTTTCACGAAAGCCGAATTGGTGATCTGGTATCACATTGTTACGGTGGAGAAAAGGAGATAGTTTTGATTGAATAGATTTTTTTATGAAAATGGTAGAGCCTTGTTTGAATATTATTTGGATTGCTATGAAAAAACTAAAATATTTATTGGAAGCAAGGATTGACCTATGTGTTGGAGTGTGAGTTTCTTGTAATGCGATTACGTCTAAAATCAGGATAGTTGTTTTCTCTTTAGATGGGATCTGTTGTTTGTGAATATGAACACGCATAGTATACTTCTTGTCAGTTTTCATTGTTAATATTTGCTTTATTTTTGTAAACTTTGGGCATGTTTTGTTTGAGCAGGATGATCGCCAAAGCAATTTGCACACAATGTGCGAGAACATAGAGTGGGGGAATGAGGTGGAATGGAGCAATTGTCGCATGCTGGAGTTTTACCGCATCGTTTGTATGTATGAACAAGTAGCTGCAGCTTTTACATCTCATCGGGCTTGGACAATACGGTCGCACTTTTGTTGTATACCTTGACACTTCGGTTTTCTCTGAGATAATACTAGGTCAATAGCAGAACTCCGCTTGGATTTGTCTTACCGTCCTTGTGCTTTAAAAATTTGAACAACTCCTTGATCTTTAAGGTTTTCAATAATTTCTTTTTCACAAGCGTAATTGAGACAAATCGCATAAATGGTGCCTTTCACCGAATTCAAGTTTTTGTACAGCTCAAAATTTAAAACGGTGATAAGAACTTGTTAGCAACGTTGTCGTTTTTTACAAGTAACAATAAGCTACCGTTTTTTAACTCAGATATATTGTCGATTTCGGAACTTATACCCTTTAGAGGTTTGTGAACGGCAAAACATGATATATATACATGTTCATTAAATTTACACGCGAGGGGCGAAAGAAAAGAAAGCTAAAGCGAAAATAGAAAGAAGATTGGCTCACACGTAAGTGATCACGAATTGACAAGTTCGAGAGCGCAGAATAAACACAACTGTGTTCAACGTGAATCAGTCGATGACTGCCACTGTAAACAAGAAAGTTGTTGAAGACATGGGTGTCGATCTCATCGAACTCTGAAAAAAGAATTAAGAATTAAATACACATTTATATATATGGAAAACTATATTTACCCTTACCTTGAATTACTTACCCACCTGTAAAACAAAGAAAATAGAAAAAAAACGGTAGCTGAAATTTCCCCTCCTTTCCCGTTAAAATATAAATCTTAGCTAAATATTGTATTACAGGTAAGAAGCTTGAAGCGGTAGTAAAATTAATCGCTTGCTATACTCAAAACCAAAAACCCTTATACGCGTACACAATTGTGAAACGAAAAAGATTTATAACATTAAGTGAAATAAAAGGATAATAAATAAATTATTTTAAATTCAAGAAAAAAGGAATTGTGTTTGATTATTTAAAATTTAAAACAAAATTATAAAATATTTATTCAAGCGTAGACTTGAATATGGTGCCGAATACCCATCCGTTAGAATCAGAAAAAACTGTGCTGCCACACCTTTGAAGATTACCATAAGTATAGTACAAAGGAATGAATAAATAACGTATTCAAGATGCGATATATTTATTTTAAGTCCCAACACCTTTGTAAGTTGGTGATCTTCGGCCGCATTTAAAAAATAGATCGGGACCGGCTTTGCCTTGCTCAGTATTCTTAAGTGAAACACCTTTATAAGTGTATACTTCATTTTACCTACTAAAGTAAACAAACGTGAGAATGCATATTTTATGTGTAAAAATTATGGAAAATGTTAATATTTTGATAAAATTAATTAAATAAAATCTTTGTAAACATAATTAGACATTATTATAAGCGATATTTCAGTGTTCCGTGAGCTTACATTATATATATATATATATATATATAGCTTTTATTCGGGAATTTCGGTTGGTCAAAAAATCAACAAATTTCTCGAAAACTATGAGTTACCTCGGGGAACGGCATACATATTTAGGATCTGTATGACCTCCTCTAACCCCCCATTACAAGCATCATATGTACAAGCTAACAGACAAGATGGACACAACTAACAACATCATGCAGCTAAGCGATACAGTGGATGATAAAACTCGGGCGAACAACTCAAGCGCAACCTCACAATTTAACAACTTCAATATTGATACATTTCTGTTTTATGACACCAAACACCCTGAAGGGAAAGCGCGCGGTGGAACTGGAATACTTTTCTGGCAAAAAATTCAACATTATATAATGGAAGAGTACTGTAAAGACTACCTTCACGCTACCTCAGTTCATATATATGATAATTCTGGTGGAATAAACATTTCCGCTATATATTGTCCACCCCGATACAACATATCAGAAACTCAATTTACTGATTTCTTTTCTAAACTAGGTGAACGGTTTCTAGTAGCAGGTGATTACAACGCAAAACATTCCTTCTGGGGATCTAGGTTAATATATCCAAAGGGTAGAAATTTATATAAAGCCATTCAAAATAACCGTTTCGATGTTATATCTACCGGTCAGCCAACATACTGGCCAACTGATTTCAGCAAAACCCCAGATTTGATTGACTTTGGAGTGATTTGTGGTACCAGTAGATCACAAGTAAGCGTAAAACCCCTTTTCGACTTATCATCTGATCACTCGCTTTGTCTATGTTCCATTAACATAATTCCAGTTTTCAATGACTTACAGCTAGGCTTAACCAATAAATTTACAAATTGGCTTTAATGCAGAAAATTCATTAGCGCGCATCTAAAATCGCTCATTCCTCTAAAATCAATAGCAGATGTCGACAATGCAGTTGATGGCTTTACAACATTACTTCTTTTGGCAGCGAAAATTTCAACGCCCATCTAACACTCATAGAAGACAAATTTTGAACGGTCTTAAGGGTAAAGACATTACAAGTCTGGTAACCAAAAAAAATACAACTAAGGAGAGATTGGCAGATGTTTCGTTCCCCGGCCTTAAAAAATGAGGTCAATATATGCATAAAAATGTTTCGGGATGTCCTGAAACAAAAAAAGGAAAACGAATTTCAAAAGTCCGTACAATCTCTGTCAGCTACATCTGATACCAACTACTCTTTGTGGCGAAAAGTTAAGAGTTTCAAAAGTCCCGTCACTTACGACCCTCCATTGAGAACTCACAATGGTGAGTGGGCTCGAGGCGACCAAGAAAAGGGTATCTCATTTGCCATGCATCTTTCCACTGTATTTACACCAAATATTGGATACAAATCTCTTCCAGAATTTCGTGCAGATCCAGACAAAATTTTTATTCAATTTAATTTTAAATCACTTAAAGATGTTATTACGAGTACTAACCACATAAAGAAAAAGAAGGCTCCTGGATACGATAGGATAACGGGTGATATGATAAAAGAGCTTCCAAATGTGGCAATTAAACACATGCTTTATATATTTAATAGTATATTGAGACTACACTATTTTCCTAAATCCTGGAAGCTCTCGGAGATTATTATGATCCCTAAACCAGGTAAAGATCCATCTTTGGTGGGCTCCGATAGGCCTATTAGCTTAATTACGGTATTCTCAAAAATCTTCGAAAAACTTTTATTAACCCTCCGTCCGACACCACTTATATACTTTCGTCCGACACCTGGTGTCTGGCCAGACCCCTATGTATTTATATAGGTTTATATGGGAAAAAGTACTACAATATATGGAGAGGCTCATATGTATTTTTCAGGTATATATTATTCGTTCCTTACCTTTTTATATCTTCGGGCATATGTTTAGCTACAATTCTGTGTAAAAAAAAAACAACAAAAATATTTGGAATGGAAAAAACAAGCCATTTGTTTACCTTTGTTTATGCTTTATTTATGAGTCATTACAATACTGTTTGGACAAATGTATACGGATTTGAATGGATTTTCTCATGAAATTTGATACAAACTAGCATCGGTCTGTGGAACGCAAGCAAAACATGTATAATTGGTTTTCGAATGCTGTACACAATCTGGATTTGAGCATGCTGTACACAAGAAACGAGTTTTGCGTCGAAGTTTTTCTTCGCCATGTAAACAAATACGACAGGATTTGAATGGATTTTCTCATGAAATTTGATACAAACTAGCATCGGTCTGTGGAACGCAAGCAAAACATGTATAATTGGTTTTCGAATGCTGTACACAATCTGGATTTGAGCATGCTGTACACAAGAAACGAGTTTTGCGTCGAAGTTTTTCTTCGCCATGTAAACAAATACGACAGTCTCTCTTCTTGGTGAGCGTATCTGCTCCACTGCGATGCATTGTCAGCAAATTTGGCGCAATGTTTATTGGTTTTCCAAAGAAAGATTCAACAGCAACTCGAGTTGTAAATGATTTGGCTAATGTATTCAAAAATGAACGTCTCGCGTTAAGTTTATGTAGCCCATCCATTTCCTTACAAATAACAAACGATGCCAATGCCATAGTATCCAACATATTGAAAAAGAAAGCCACAGTCCAACGGTTGGTCGGTCGTTTTGTTGAAAAATGAGTCGTCATTTGATCCATGCAATCGACACCAGCTTTGTTGATATTATAATACAGAATTGCTTCTGGTTTTTTCGCTTCGCCTCCGACATTTGTTGTATAATGGACGGTTGAAATCAAATTTACGGCTATGTGTTTTTTTTTGGACGTAACTGCAAAGCGATACCAAATTTTCATGAAAACCAAACAAAGATGAGAGTAATGGACGCTGTGGATTTTTCATCATTTCAGGCGGTAAAAATGCCTTGTTGGCTCGAACTGTACCGACAAATGCGAGACCAATATTGGCCAGCCGTTTAGCTCCTTCTTTGAATTAGTGCAACTTCGATTGCAAAACAGGAAGTGTGAAATAATATTAGTCAGTAATTAAAGTTTCACCTGTGGGAATTTTTATTGCGGAGTAAGAATGTAAATATGTAATTTGCTATATTGCAGCGGAAACAAAAGGTAAGCAAGTTATTGTGGCGATTGCCGAAAATATGTAAGTATGTAATGTTATAGCAAAGGCAAAATGATAAACAATTTATTATGTGTACTTATACGTCATTTTTCGCGCTATTTTGATGAGTTATTGTTTGAATGATGCGAAGAAAGAGAATAGAACAGAGAAAGAAACAGCGTAATAGCAATGATACAGACGAATGTACGTATGTGTGCGTGTGAATACGTCTGTGTATATGTGTGTATAGGTGCTAGGCAAACATACATGGCAGTGTGAGTATGTAGTTACAACAAAAAAACCAAAAAAAACCAGTACAATCATTAAAATCATACATATGTTCATATGTTTCCATACAAAATATATAGGACGGTGTCGGACGGAGGGTTAAAAAAAATATTACCGATTTTGGAATCGAATCAGACCATACCATGCCACCAATTCGGGTTTAGAGAAAAACACAGCACAATAGAGTAGGTGCATAGAATCGTAGCACACATAAAATCAGCGTTTTAAAACAAGCAGTATTGTACTGCAGTGTTCCTCGATGTTACTCAGGCATTTGATAAAGTTTGGTTAGATGGTCTATTATACAAGCTGAAAGTTACACTTCCCGTAAAAATTTATGATGTCTTAGAAAGCTTTCTTATTGGCAGAAAATTTCGTGTTAGGCAAAAAAGTTACACCACCGAATCCTATGAAATATTTGCCGGTGTTCCACAAGGAAGTGTTTTAGGGCCCGTCTTATATTTAATTTATACGAATGATCTTACCACAAACCGAAACCTCATCACATCAACTTTTGCGGATGATACAGCAATACTTAGTGTCCATTCAAACCCTATGACAGCCAGTTACAGATTACAAGAACATATAAAAGTAATAGAAGAGTGGCTAACAACTTGGACAATTAAGGTCAATGAGTCTAAGTGTATATAAGTAACATTTACCCTAAAAAAAGACACATGTCCTTCAATCTCTATAAAAGGGAATACAATACCTCAGAAAGAATTCGTTACCTACCTGGGAGTTACATTGGATAAAAGACCCACCTGGAAAAACCACATAGACAAAAAGATTACTCAAACCAAATTAAAAATTGCGAACTTGTATTGGATTGTAGGCTCTAAGTCCAAACTAAGTCTAGAAAACAAAGTTTTACTTTTTAATATGCTAATAAAGCCATCTTGGACGTACATCTAAATTTGGGGCTCAGCATCTAAATCTAGCCTGGATAGAATTCAAAGACTGCAGTCTAAAATCTTAAGATCAATATGCAAAGCCCCTTGGTATGTAAAAAACTTTGCGATTAAAACCGTCACCGAGGAAATTGAGAAACTGCTTAAATATTACTCATTAAGGTTATCTAACCACCCAAACTTTCTAGCTAAAAAATTATTACAGCAGAACTACCCTAAGCGATTAAAAAGACAGGATTTACGTTTGAACTGTGACTAAGGGCTCTGCCGCATCCAATTATTCTACATTGGATTTGCGCTCCCCATATATCCTTCATGATATTAAAATTTACTTCAAATTATCCTTTATGATATATCTTTTGTTATGAGTACTTGGTATACCTAATGATATCTACACGGTGTGTCCCAAAAATAACCGAACTTTTTGGATATAAAATAAAATACATTATATTATCTTTGAAAGTTATTATTTATCGAAAATAGGTTCCATTTGACTCAACACAACGTTTGGAACGATCAACCAGTGCATGCATAGATTTTTTTTATGTCATTTATAGAAATGTTCTTCAGTACCTCCGTTACGGCTGCTTGAATGGCTGGGATATCATCATAAAATGCTCCCTTCATCTTGGTTTTCAGTTTTGGAAATAAAAATTAATCACATGGTGATAGATCCGGCGAATACGGAGGATGGTCGATGAGAGAAATCCCTTTTTTCATTAAAAATTCGTTCACTTTTTTGGTCTTGTGAGGTGGTGCATTATCGTGCAATAAAATCAGCTGTTTTCCTGCTGGATATTCTGGTCTAACACGACCGATTCTTTTCCACAAACGATGTAAAACGCCTAAATAGTATTTTCCATTAACAGTTTGACCTTCTGGAACAAATTCCTTGTGGACAATACCCTTTGAATCATAAAAAGTAATCAACATTGTCTTGAGTCGAGACTTCTGAAAACGCAATTTTTTTGGTTTTGGCTCGCCTTTGGACTCCCATTCAGCAGATTGACGCTTAGTTTCAGGGTCATATTTAAAGCACCATGTCTCATCATCAGTTACGATCGAATCAAGGAAGTCTAGATCGTTTTCAGCAGTTTCAGTAATGTCTTTGCAATGCTCCACGCGAGCGATTTTTTGGTCGTCATTTAATTCATGTGGAACAAATCGCGCACAGACCTTTGGGGAAATCTTCAGTTAAAATTCTCCAAATAGTGTTTTTACTCGTATTCAATTCTTCAGCCAACATTCTCGTAGTAAAATTAGCATCGATACCAATGATTTCACGGGCTTTTTCCACCAGTTCAGCACGATTACTAGTTTCTGGACGTCCTGCTCTAGGGTCGTCATTTAAATTCTCACGACCATTTTTAAATCGTGTAAACCACGTATAAACTTGCGTACGACTCATACAATCATCACAATAAACTTTTTTCATTAATTCGTATGTCTCAGTGAGGAAGGCCAGTATCAAAAGGAGGATGATAAAATTCTTTCACAGTTCTCCAGCAGCAGAGAAAGAATATTGCCGATTCTCCATGAAAGAGAGAAGAGAAGAAGCTCAAATAAGAGCACTCATAGACCAAGGGTCTAAAAAACCTTCGAAACCTCTCGTGGGCAAAAGTTACTCGGACTTCCCACAACAAAAACTAATTACTAGATTCTAGGAATGGGCGGACACACGGTACCAAACTCAAATAAAACTTGCTCATGAAAAATATGCTCCACCGATTGCAAAATCAAAATCGAAATCAAGCGATTATTCTCCCACAGCTAACCCAATTTTTGCCATCATTCAGGATCACATACCTTGATATCAACGATGTGCCTCACTACCCCTAGCAGATCCCAGTTGCGCTCCAACAAAAATCGACAAGGTAGCGATATCCTACAACGATCTCGGAGGAAGTCTTATAGTCCAGAATATCATTTTTGGATGGATTTTAAGCAGACCAAAGCACAACCGATTTCATCATTCAGTTCCCAAGTAATCGAGACCATGACGTACCCCTTAGGTGACCTGCTGAGGAAATTCTGGAAACAGGAAGAAGTGCCAGAAACCCAGACACAAACGGATGAAGAGACCGTCTGAGAGGACCCATATCGCAATACCACTTACCGGAGAAACGATGGTCGGTATGTGATATAAATCTCCTTTAAACCCAAATTTCCCAACTCGATGGCTTCAGGACACTCTAGATCCGCAGCTCAGTAGCAGTACCTCAGCATCGAACGAAACCTGGAGAAGAAATGGGATTTCCAAAAAATTTTTTGTTTGTTTGAAACATTAATATTTATTTATTGAATCAACTTCGACTACGGAAGCCTAACAATAAGTAATAAAATCTTAAACTAAATTAAAACATAAAGCCCATTAGTAGGAATGGGTTGCTGGCTTGACGTTGCTCTTTAGAAGGCTGCTTTGTCTCTTCTCCGCAGGCGGGTTTGACTTGTTGCATGGGCCAAGGTGTTAGCCAAAGGGTTCGGATGGTTACGCAGTTTTGTTAAGTATTTTTTTTACTGCGATTTCAATTTCTTCCTTGATGATAGGTATATTTAGATCTCTATGAATATTTTCATTATACATGTACCATGGTGCGCCCATTATTACTCTTAACGTTTTCGATTGGAATCTTTGAATTATATCTATATTCGTCGCGCAAGCTGTGCCCCATAATTGGATCCCATACATCCATATCGGTTTTATTGTTGCTTTATATAAGAGGACTTTGTTGCTAAGGCTTAGTCCAGATTTCTTGTTTAAAAGCCAATGTAAACTGGCAGATTTGAGTTTAAGCTGCAACTTTTTAGCTGCAATGTGTCGTCTCCAGGTTAAGCGCCTGTCCAAGTGGATTCCGAGGTATGTAATTTCGTCAGCTTGCGGTATTGATAGATTGTTGAGCTTAACAGTAGGACACGTTTTGGGCCTTAATGTAAAAGTTATGTGTTTGCACTTGATTTCATTAACTTTAATGCGCCATTTCGCTAGCCATTCTTCAATTTGTGCTGTAGCACTTTTATGGCTGTAATGGGGCATTTATGTCGACTTTGTATAGTAGTATCATCCTTGTAGGGATATCTGCGGTAAACAGTATGTACAATATTGGTCCAAGAGCACTACCCTGCGGAACACCTGCCGTAATCGGACACTCTTCTGTTATGTAATCATTTACTTTTACTGTGAATCGCCTGTTGGTTAAGTAGGATTCAAGGATATTGTGGAATGTGTTAGGTAATGATTTTTTAATTTTATGAATGAGGCCATCATACCACAATTTGTCAAATGCTTGTGCCACATCAAGAAAAACAGCCGAGCAATACTCTCGCATTTCGAAAGCTTTCCTTATTAAGTTTGTTATACGATTTACTTGTTCAATTGTGCCGTGTTTTTCCCGAAAACCAAATTGATGCGTAGGAATAATATCATTTTGATGGAAAAACGGAGTAATTTTGGATAGCAGCACTTTTTCGAAAAGTTTTGATAGGCAAGGCAACAGGCTGATTGGTCTATATGATGACGGCAGGGTTGTGTCTTTACCTGGTTTAACTACCATAATTATCTGCGACTTTTTCCAGAGTTGTGGATAATATCCTAGCATCAAAATGGCACTGAAAAGCTTTGCAAGAAAAGCGAGAGCAATGCTTGGCAAATCTTTTGGCATTTTTGGTGAGATATGATCGTCTCCTGGAGATTTTTTTGGATTTAAGGCGGCAATAGTGTTTTTTAGTTCAGACACAGATGCTCCGCAAGTAACAGTGTATCTAGGAGCAGTATGGTTCGGTGACAAAGGTGCACTATATGTAGCAGTATTTGGTTGAAATACTGTGCTGAGGTGCTCTGCGAAACAAGACGCCTTTTCTTCATCCGTTCTTGCCCATGAACCATTACGCATTCTCAACGGTACTTCAGTGCTTACTGGCGGCTTAAGGTTTTTGCTAGCTTTCCATAGAGATTTTTTTAGTAGAAACGTTGGGAGACAAAGACGTTATAAGATGTTTGATATTTCTTTCTTCTTCGTATACTAATGCCTTTTTAATTTGTTTTTTGCCACCTTAAGACGAATTTTTGCATCGGGAGATCGGCAGGCTTGCCATTCGCGACGCAAACGTCGCTTATTTCGGACCAGTAATTCTATTCCACTATTAGTTATCAATGCCTTTACTTTTGTATTCTGCTCTGGTGTGGCTATAGTTGCTGCTGTTGCTAGTATACTGTTAAATACAAGTAACTCATTTTCAACGTCAGTTCCTCTCTCTATTTGCGGATCGGTCTGTATATGACTGCTAATGTATTTTTTATATTTAAGCCAGTTAGTTCTTGATGTAGTAAGTCGAAAAGCATGCTCACTTTCAATTGGTTGTTCGTTCAACTTAATGATTATTGAGGAATGATCAGAAGATAAGTCAGCACAGGTTTCAGCAAATACTAAACTTCTATCTACGTTTTTAGTGACTGCAAAGTCAATCAGGTCAGGTAATTTCCTTGAGTCCGTAGGCCAGTAAGTTGGTTGTCTTGGGGAGATAAAATCGTAACTATTTTTTGAACTTATGATCGTGTTATATAACTGACGACCTTTCGGGTTAATTAGCCTCGATCCCCAATGAGTATGCTTCGCATTGTAATCACCTCCACCTCCAGCTAGGAACCTATCTCCTAGAGTCATAAAAAAGTCGCTAAATTGTTTTTGAAAAGGAAAAAGAAAGTTATGCTTTAAACGGTTCCTTATGAGTATAGCTGTGCCACCATGTGCTTTGCCATCTGGGTGATTTGTGTTGTACAGCTTAAACCCAGGGATGTAAAAATTATACTTCTGGGTGAGATGTGTTTCAGATATAAGCATAACATCAATTTCGTGGGTCTGTAAAAATAATTTGAGTGCTAATTTATGCTGGTTTACACCATTAGCATTCCATAAGCAAATCCTGAGTTCACTAATTTTTTGGTCAACAGGGTTTGGAGCATTTGGTTTTGCGCCCTTATTAGGTCTTGAACCATACTTTGCATGGTTGACATAAATTGTGTCATGCACTGTGTTAGATTAAGAATCATGGTCTCAACTCCAGTGCTGGATGGGGTGACTGGTGGGGCCTGTACGTTGGCTTTTACTACGTTGGCATAGGACATTTGACCAATATTTGAGCTGGGTATGTTGGAAAGGCTCGGAATGGAAGTAGTATATGGGAGTTGGTTCCGTTAACCTACGCAGAGGTCCTAGAAGAATATCTTCCACCCGATCATATGGAGCGAACGAATTCCCAAGAAATTATACGGAACGGCAAATATTACTCATTTTATCTTCCACGTCATGCAGTAATAAAATCCGACAGCATAACCACAAAAGTCCGAGTGGAATTTAATGCGTCTAAACTCTCTCAGTCAGGTCTGTCCCTAAATAACGTACAGCATTCAGGCCCCATACTGGAAAATGACCTTATGTATCGCTAGATATATGACCACCAGAAAGATCAAGGCTTCAGCTGGCAAAAGACCCCCAAACAAAATTCAAGTCTTAAAAATTTTAGTCAACGAAACTTATGTTAACGATATACTCTCAGACGGACACGATCTGAACTCGGCAAAAACATCAATATCTCAGACAATCGAAGTACTCAAGTCCGCCGGATTCCCGCTCAGGAAAATCACAGCATACCACATATCACCGTTAACCAAAATACCCGAAATACATCTCATAGACTCAGATTTTCTGCAATTTCATGATACGAGCACTACTAAAACTCTCGGAATGGGTTGACAGATACATTCTCATGGAATGGGTTGACAGATACATTCTCATATTTCATTGACTCCCTTCCTGACACAAACACTGCCACAAAATGCAAATATTGTCAGCAGTAGCGAAACTTTTCGACCAGATAGGATAGCTATCGCCTATAATGATAACTGCCAAAACCCTACTCCAAAAGCTCTGGATGAAAGGAACAGACTGAGACGAAACAGTCAAGCTACTCTCGCTTCTCATTCTCAAATGGAACTCGTTTCGGAAAAATTTCACAGCTCTCACCGTCCGAATTCTGACCAAAATCGGGCTCCACGCAGTCCTCTCCATCCATGCAGCCGAAAACGCCGATCTATTGGAACGCTTCTCTTCCTATCCAAGGGCACTCAGAATAGTAAGCTACATGCTGAGATTCGTCAACAAGACAAAAAGCTTGCCTGCCCCCTCCTCACGCTGTATGACCCAAGAAGAAATGAACCAAGCGAAAACGTTACTCATTCGGAACGTTCAGCGTCAATACTATGGGAATACGATTTCCACTCTCTCAGCATCCAAGCCAATCAGCAAAAAGGACCCCCTTTTAACTCTCAACTCAAAACGGCCTATAAGTTTTCAACAAGCCTAAACTCTGGGTTTGCAGGTTTTGAGTTTACAAGTGTTTCCACTGGGTGTTTACTGAATTTAGTCAGAAGCACCAGGGCGTGTTGATTATCAAATTGGTCCGCTGGCTCGTTTTATGACAGCGTATTTCAGCACGCAAATCTAAAAGCGAAATACGCACCGCCACCGCACTTTAACAGTGATCAGACAGAAATCGTGCTCAAAATAGCAGAATGAGCAAGATTGTATCAAAAATTTTGGATATTATCATATTTTGTTTATTGGCTTTTAATAATTTGTGAAATTCATTAAATATTTTTGTAATATATCAAATCATATGAATTTTTGCATATTTTGGAATTTTATTAAGTTTAAAATAATTTAACTTTTTAAATAAAGTCAATGGTAGTCATGATAATTTAGACATATTAAAAAATATTTGATTAATTTCTATAAATATTATATATTTTCGGGCTAAATATCAAAATAAGTAAGCAAGCCAAAATTCATTCATAAATTCATATATAACATATATATACATATATACATATAAGTGTAGTAAGAACAAGCAAAGACGTACGGATCTAGCAAAAAAAACCACGCCATCACCGTGACAACACTATTGCAAAAAAAGCCCTTTTCCATACGAACGCTGGCGCACCGTCTACTAAGCGAGCTGCGTAGCAGCACACATCTCCCCGCATGCGACTCGCTAACAAACCAAAGGGCAAAAAATTGGAAGTTGAACAAATTTGTGTCTTTTTCGACAACAGCAAATCGCGCTCACGATAGAGTTTTAAATAAATGCCAAACAAATGTTTAGAAAAAAATCTCTTTTTAGTTTTAAGCATGATTTTTTTAATTTAATTTAAGTTTAGCGATTCGAGAAAATGTAAGATTTAATAGAAATGAGGAATTAATCCTATCTTTATCTTATAAAAGTCTCCTCGTAAAAAACCATCAGCTGTTCGGATGCGGCTTAGTGTAAACAGTAGTTCCCTCCATTTGTTGGAAAAACATCAAGACGTAAAACCACAAATTGGAGGAGGAGCTCGGCCGAAAATCGCTTCAGCGGTTACAAAGTGCCAATTATATATATATATCCTATAACTTCTAAAACTTCTTTGATTATTGATTTAATATATATTTAATTATGAAAATTATAGGAGTACTATTTAAAAATGTTTATTAACTTAAAACAATTAAAGATTTTTAATAACAATTTAAATTCTAGAAGTTATTTAAGAATCACTCCTATAGCTATTGATTAGTGATTGATATATTCGTGATGCACAAAGTTTACTGTACCTGAATTCGTACACCAAAATGCGAAATCATGAAATCTAGCGAAAATTTTGTGATAGTCGCGGAGAAATAATGGATGGCGGGGTGTAAGACGAAGGGCTCGGGCATTATTAAGATTGCGTGCGTTTTGCGTATACATATTAAATTGCTTGCATGTATAGGTTTTCACCTTGACATGAGTTCACATCAATTTTTAGATTTTTGCTAAAATCTGACTTCGACTTGAGGAAACTGTTGGTAGATGAAGACTTTTTGTTGCTTTATGCTTCGTCTACTTTCCCTCATTGAAGTCAAATATTCTAGAATATTCTAGAATATTCTGGAGTTTTCTGGAACTTCTGGAATAATGTGCTTGTATGTTTTTGCACATGCGTATATGTATGTATGTATTTAAGTATATACATATGTACATGTATTTCTTGAGGAAGGTCAGTATTTTGTATAGTGTACGTACATATTTATAAATTAATGTATTGTTTACTTATAAACTAATAAAATCATTAATCTTAATTAATTAAATAACCCTTATCGTAAATTAACGCTAGCGATATGCCGACAGCAAATCAATACTTTTTGAATGTTTATTCAATATTTGCTATAAGATAAATCAGTAATTCAAAAAACAAGAAATGTATTAGTAAACTTTGATTTTATCTCAATATTTAAAAAAAAAAAATTAAAATAATATTTTCCTTTATTTTGATAACTAACATATAAAAATTCGTTCTCTGAAGTTAACATATAACAATGTTATTTAAAAACTGAGAACTACATTTGAAAGCATAATTTTGTTGCTATGCTCAAAATGTTAAGCACTATAGTCGAATTCTGTTAATTTCAGTGCCGGTAGTGAAATACGCTTTCATGACTCGACTTCGCTTTTGACAGTTTCCACGCTGGTCCGCAATTGAACTTTCTCTAGGTTATACGTTGTGAAGACCCCAAGTCTATGGCCTTGAAGCCTTCACAGCAACAACAACAACACCAACAAAAACAAGAGAAGTCATACAGACATATATATATATACATAGTTAATGAACATACATACACACATACATTGAAGCACACATACTTATAATTAATTGAATATATATAGATATATGTATATCTATATATATAAAAATGTTCGTTAGTCTCGCTAATACAATACTCGAGAACGGCTGAACGGATTTATCTTATCTTGGTCTTTAATTATTCGTGGAGGTCTAGGAAAGGTTTAAAAGGTGAGAAAAATTCGAATAATTGACGGGAAAGTCCTCAAAACAGCATTTTTCTATTTCCCATACAAACGTTTTCTAAATAAAATGGAGAGTCAATTTGTAATCCGCTGCATAAAGTTCAAATTCGCGTGCGCGTTGGAGGATCTAATACCGCGTTCCGAAACAGACAGGGCGGCACATCCACCGTCGACAACATTAACAAGTTTCTTCACAGTCTGTCAAACTGATGATTTTGCTCGCACTTTGCTGTATGCTGACATGCCACGCTATTACACATGGAACGCATCATCGACAATCGACAACAAGGAACACCAGTTGAAGGACATCCAAATGTATTTGCTTCAGATGCTCTGGGTCGCATCTACACAGTACATCCAAATAACGATGAATGTTATTATTTGCGGTTGTTGTTGGTGAATGTTCGTGGTCCGACATCGTTTAAACAACTGAGAACAGTTAATGGACAGCTGTGTGCGACTTACCGTGAGGCATGTCAACTATTACATTTACTTGAGAACGATTCGCACTGGGATGATACGCTCAAGGATTCCGTAATATCTTCATCGCCGCATCAAATTCGTACATTGTTTGCGATTATCATATCGACATGTTTCCCCTCGAATCCAAAAGATTTGTGGGTTAAGTATAGAGATGACATGTCTGAGGATGTTTTCATCGTGTGCGCCGTCAAACTTTGAATCCTACACTACAAATGACTGAAGAAATTTACAATGACACATTGAGCATGATAGAAGATATGTGTTTATTGATGGCAAATAAAGTATTGTCGTGTTTGGGAATGACAGCACCCAATCGTCATATGCACGATGCATTAAACCACGAGTTGCAAAGAGAACATCAGTACGACATTGAAGCATTGGCCGAAACAGTTCGTACAAATGTTCCACAATTAAATCAACAACAAAGAATTGCGTACGACACTTTGATAGAAGCTGTGAACAGTGGATCTGGTGGAATTTATTTCCTTGATGCTCCCGGAGGAACCGGAAAAACGTTTTTAATTTCATTGCTTTTGGCGAGGATCAGATCGCGAAATGATGTTGCTCTAGCGTTGGCTTCATCTGGAATAGCTGCGACTCTGCTAGAAGGCGGGCGAACTGCACATTCTGCCTTGAAATTACCACTAAACATGCAAATCACCGAAACACACATTTGCAACATCGCCAAAAATAGCGCAATGGCCAAGATCCTACAGTAATGCAAATTGATTGTTTGGAATGAATGCACAATGGCCCATAAGAGGTCAATGGAGGCACTGGACAGAACGTTGAAAGATCTTCGTGACAACCAAAATATTTTTTGTGGGGCTATGATTCTGTTGTCAGGCGATTTTCGTCAGACTCTTCCAGTTATTCCCCGATCAACTGTTGCTGATGAACTAATGCATGCCTAAAATCATCAAATTTGTGGCAGTACGTAAAGACTCTCCACTTAACAACTAACATGCGATTATTTTTGCAACGAGATGAAACTGCAAATGTGTTTGCGAAACAGTTGTTAGACATTGGAAATAATAAAGTTGCAGTGGACACCTCGACCGGATTCATAACATTACCTACAGATTTCTGTCACATCACAGATTCAAAAGTGGAGCTTATTCAGCGAGTTTTCCCAGATATAGCGCAAAAGTTCAATAACCATAATTGGCTGGGTGAACGAGCAATATTAGCAGCGAAAAATAAAGATGTCGAGGATCTTAATGCGACCATTCAGTTCAGGACAGTTGGTTTCCTTCAAATCAGTCGACACCGTAATGAACCAGGATGACGTAGTCAACTATCCCACTGAGTTTTTAAATTCACTGGAATTGCTTGGATTACCACCTCACAATTTGCAGTTGAAAGTAGGATCAGTTGTCATCATGCTGCGTAACATTAATCAACCTCGACTATGCAATGGAACAAGACTGGCTGTGAAAAGACTGATGAATAACGTCATTGAGGCCACAATCATAAAAGGGAAATACAAAGGAGAGGATGTCTTGATCTCGCGGATACCGATGATTCCAACGGACTTACCATTCGATTTTAAACGCTTACAATTTCCAGTACGTCTGGCCTTTGCGATGACCATAAATAAATCGCAAGAACAGTCGTTAGAATCAACTTGGAATTTCCCTGTTTCGCGCATGGACAATTATACGTCGCGTTTTCGCGCGTCGGAAAACCGTCTTCATTGTTTATTTACGCACCACAAAACAAAACAAAAAATATAGTTTATGAGAAAGCTTTAAATTAATTAACAGACTGTTTTTTAACAGTGTGTGTCTGTGAATATCAAATTTAAACCTTATAAAACTTCATGCTTTATTCAATAAATGCTTTTTTATTAAATACGGATTCGATTTGTTTGTTTTAAAATCATTTTATACAAAAGATTAGGTCTTTTATTTATCGATGAGGCAGTACGGAGTCTGCCGGGTCAGCTAGTATATTAATATAAATGTACATATAGGTATATATAGATATAGATATATACATACGTATGAAGCTAAAATATGAATTTTAAATATTTAACCATTTAAGCTAGGCAAGCATCAAGCACTAGCACAGCAAGCCGTCGCTGTTAAGTAGGGCAAAGAAGAATAGGCGATAGGCCTACCAACAACGCAATACGTAACTGTCCACCTGCAGGCAGAGTTTAGTATAAAAAGGGCAGAATCAGCAGTGATCAGACACTTCTGTTTGTGCTGTCGTAGCTAGTGTATATGGTGTGTCGTGAAAACGCTACCAATAGGAGTATATAGAAATATATGGTGTGACGTGAAAACGCTGCCAGTACGATACAATTAAGGTATATGGTGTGACGTGAAAACGCTGCCAATAGAAGTATACGGTGTGTCGTGAAAACGCTGCCAGTACGATACAATTAAGGTATATGGTGTAACGTGAAAACGCTGCCAATAGAAGTATACGGTGTGACGTGAAAACGCTGCCAATACGATACGATTAAGATATACGGTGTGTCGTGAAAACGCTACCAGTAGGAAATTTAGAAATAAATAAAGTGTGTAATATTAGAACCACTCGTGTTGTCCTTTACTTTCCTCTTTTGGAACCAACATTATAGGAGAGACCCATAATCCGGCTGAGTGATAGCCCAGCTATAGACCGGAGAACCGGGTTCGTTACAACGTTCTCTGGTTTAGTGTTTGTACTGTCATTTATTTTTGTACTTTCTATATACATAATTGGCGCTTTGTAACCGCTGAAGCGATTTTCGGCCGAGCTCCCACTCCAATTTGTGGTTTTGCGTCTTGACATTTTTTTTCAACAAATGGAGGGAACTAACCTTTATACTATGTATATAGAAAATTTTACTTAATGTTTTATTTAAATTATATTTCTATAACTATTTGGATGTTGGTACGACACCAGGATTTGAACCCGGGCCCTCCGAATGGCGGTACGTAATGCCAACCACTCGGCTACCGTGGCCGCCACATTACTAATCTCACACAATCACAAATATTTTCAGTATGTCAAACAGTGCTGCCGTATATCGATAAGAATGAAATAATAAAAATGAAATATGACTTCAAGTGGTCATTGGTGTCTGTCGCAAATAATGAAAAACATGCAAACTTCACTCAAACACGCTGTGAAAAGTGAGTTTGATGTGAGTTTGTGTTATGAGATATATATGTAATTTGACAAATGTTTACAGTGGAGTTTGCGACTAAACAGGCTATCGACTGCAAACACAGAGTCTACGCTTGGTAGAAACGGCCTATTAGACAATTCAGGTGTTTTACAAGTGAATGGACGTCTTAGTTACGATGTACTTAGCTACAATGAGCGCCATCCGCTCATCATCCCGAGCGACCCAAGGATCTGTACACTCATTCTCGCCTTCCTTCACTCGACGTTACTTCATGCCGCAAAGCAACTGATGATCCGCATGATCCAACAATAATACTGTTCGCGCATGCAACCCTACTTAGCAGTCAGAAACACCACCGCGAGATGTCGCTGATAAGGAACTCACAAAAACGTCAATTCGCTTGCGGAATATTTCCAGATGGTGCCGTTTCCTAAAATTTCCATTTGTTTTTACATGCCCATAAAAGACCAAGGTTACCGTTTTAATGCCCTCGTTTTTCATTTATCAGCCATATCAGCAACATCTCCGGTGAGTGCATTTTTTGTGTGTGTAATTTTCTCTTTTATTTAGAAATATATTTTTTATATATTTATATTTAATTTAATAAACAATTTAATTGGTCATAAGCGACCCTTTCGAAAAAAAGAAGGAAGATTTTCATTTTCAGTTTTCAGCGAAGACCGGTACCTTCTAAGATCCCCTCCTCCGGAATTCAGGAGGAATTCCGACCCCTTAAGCCTTGCAAGAACAAATACTATACCCGTTTGAAGCAGAAAATAAAAACCTGCATATAGTTAGATGGTTCGATGCGAACTGTATGTACCTAAATTTAAATAAGTGCAAATATATGTGTTTTTCCAGAAAATCTTTCCAACCCTTTACCTATATGATACATAATCACAGTGTTGAACAAGTTACTGACTTCATTGATTTAGGTGTCACAATGGACCCTAAGCTAGATTTTAGAAATCATATAAATTCTTGTGCAAATAAGGCAAAAAGAGTTTTAGCTTTCATTAAACGTTGGACTAAGGAGTTCAAGGACCCATACATTACCAAACTACTCTTTACCTCACTTGTAAGGCTCATTTTGGAATATGGCTCAGTTTTATCGAGTCTGCACTATCAATTGTATAGCGATAAATTGAAATCTGTGCAAAAGCAATTTCTATTATTCGCGTTGTGAAATTCAAACTCGGATGCTAACAAGAATCTGCCTTCTTACAAAAGTCGTTTATGGCTCATTACACCCCATAGTCATAGAAAGATGCTTATTTTTAACTAAATTGATAAGAGGTGCTATCAATAGCCCATACCTACTTAGCGAGCTCAACTTTACAATCACTTTAATATCATCTAGACACTTTACGCCGCTTTCATTGGGCTCATCCAGAACAAACTTTGAAATGCACGACCCTTTAGATATTTGTGTAATGATTTTAATACACATTTCCCCAACCTTGATTCCTCTGACCCGCTTTTCTGTATAAAAACCTACTTACTGAGTACTTTAAATTATGAAATAAATCCCCTCCCCTTTTCCCTATGCAATTTTATAGCAGCAAATGAACAAATCTGTAGTTGTTTAGTGTAAGAGGCAAGTGTAACCGCGACCTTCCGCGATCGGTTTCGGGTTAAGGCCAGTCCGGACTGTTACTGGTTTTCGGCTACCGGTCTGTTGGATTTTTCGATTTCCCTCAGGCGCCCCTCGGTCGGTTGGGCGGGAGGTGGGTAACGCTGGGTTCGTCCTTAAAAAAAAAATATTTTAGTGTAAAACTAGCACCCTATATAAACAAAACACGAAATCACAAATGATGACAGCATTACCCCCAGCGTACAACCTACTCACTTCCATTTCAAACTACGGACGTTGACTTCACTGAATCCTTTCCCGTAAAAACGTCAACTTTCCCAAAGGCTTGTATTTGTGTTTTTGTTTGTTTTGTCACAAAGGCAGCAGGAAATGTGCCGTCCATGGCCTCTCCTGGCAATCTATTCCACCATATGCACCCTATATGGGAGGACTCTGGGGAGCAGCAGTGAAGAGTTTCAAAATCCACTTCACGAAAATCGCGAAGAATCATAAGCTCATATTCTTGTGCGCATTGAAGCGATCTTAAACTCCGGACCCATCACCCCAATGTCACAAGACTCCGACGACCTGAGCTCTCCACCACCAGGTCATTTCCACCGAGGGACCCGCAAATCAGTCCCAAAACCAAACTCGGAAAACCTCTCCCTGATAAATGGCAAAGGCTGAAAGTGCTACACCACCAATTCGGCAAACGATAGAAGACCGAGTATTTGCAAGTACTATACAAACGGTACAAATGGATAGAATATGAACCGAATCTCCGCGAAAGAGATCTCGTCATCATTAAAGACGACCTTCTACCACCAAACGAATGGAAGTTAGGTCGATTTGTCAGTCTCCATATCGCCCCCGATCAAAATGTTCGCGTAGTCGACATTCGCACTCGAAGCGGTATAGTCACTCGCAACATTACTAAACTCTGCGTACTACCGTCCGCATAGCACCCTTCTCTCTCCCCTCTTTCAAATTTATACGTCTCCCCATACCCAATCATCTCACACTTATGCTGTTTTTCCATCACTTAATTACAGAGTACACGACTTCCGCAAGTTTCGCTAATGCTGCCGCCCGCACTCCCTACGATACTGTCGGGCTTTCCTTGCGATAACGCCCGACGAGTGGTGCGAATCGGCAAAAGCACATCGCTATTGCATTTATTGCCTAGCGACTTCACACACCACCGGAACATGCGACTCTCCGGACAGCCATCGGCGATGCAGATTAGCCCATCATACACTGCTCCATCGACCCTCGCGCGAACTAATCGAGCGCGCACCGCAAGGCAAGTTAGGTTCCAGTTGCCCAAAGAACCACGGCAGAGACTTCAAAGTCGCACCACTGAAACGGAGCCGAAGCGCAAAATAATTCGACGCAGAACCGACGAGAAAACTCGGCGAAACAGCACATCTTCTGCCGTGCAACAACGAATCCGTGAGTTGGTGAACCAAGCCCGAGAAACTCTACAACGGCTTGAAGACTTGGTTCAAGACACGTCGCCGCAAGCCCGCAGGCACATTGGAGACATGGGTGTCGATCTCATCGAACTCTGAAAAAAGAATTAAGAATTAAATATCTTATATGGTATATAAAAAACTTATAACGCATGGAAAAATCCAGTAATTTCCAAAAATCACCAAAAGTTACCAACCGAATTACATGAAATTTCATTAGATTGTTTCCATGATACCTGGTAAGATTTACAAGAAAAAAAATTTCGGGAAGTGGGCCGGGGACTGACCTATTCGAAAAAACTCCTATGTCTGTTTGTAAAGGGTGTCATCCAAAGTAAGCGACCGATTAACTTAAGAATTCTTCAGACTGCTTCTATGATACCTGGGAAGGGTTTCATGAAAAAAAAATTTTCTGGAAGTGAACGAGGGACTGACGTATTCGGAAAAATCTTATTTATGGTTCAATTTAGTTGAAATTCGGTACAAAGGCAACTTTTTACTTAGATTAACAGGAAGACTACACTTCTCTCCGGGAAATGGACCAGAAACTGATCCATTCGAAAAAGTCTTAATTATGGTCTGATTTACTTAAAATTCGGTACATAGGTGTCTTTCTGCTAAGATTAATAGGAAGACTATTATACTTTTCGGGAAATGGACCATTCGAATTTCAAGTAAATCGAATTACAAATATGATTTTTTCGAATAACTCAGTCCCCGGTCCACTTACCGAAGAGAATTGTAGTGTTCCAGTTAATATTAGCAAGAAGCCACCTATGCACCGAATTTCAAGTAATCCGAACCATAAATAAGATTTTTTCGAAGCCCTGGTTCGCTTCCAGAAAGTTTTTTCGTAAACCCCTTTCCAGGTATCATAGTAATCTGACGACATTTCAAGTCAATCGGCCTTTAACTTTTGGATAACACCCGTTCCGAGGGAACATAAGAGTTTTTTGAATAGGGCAGTCCCCGGTTAACTTCCCGAATTTTGTTTTGGGAAAAACCATTTCAGGAATCATGGAAATAATCTGACGAAATTTCAAGTCAATAGGTCAGTGCCAGGTCCACTTCCCGAAATTTGTTTTCTTGTAAGTCTTTCCTGGAATCACAGAAATCAACTGATGAAATTGCAAGTTATTCGGTTGTTAACTTTTGGAGATTTTCGGAAATTACTGGATGTTTCCATGCGGACATAAGATTTTTATATAGAGAGATAAGTAGGAAGCTTGAAGCAACTTAAAATCAATCGTTTGCTATACTCAAAACCAAAAACACTTATACGCGTACACGACTGTGAAACGAAACAGAATTATAACATGTAGTGTATAATGATAATAACTTAGTTATTTTAATTTCAAGAAAAAAAGGATTATTTAAATGTTAAAACAAAATAATAAAATTTTTATTCAAGCGTAGACTTGAATATGTTCTCCAAAGGAACGCCCGTAGGCAGCATATTTGGACTTCTTTCACTGTTTCTATATGTTCACCAAATTAGCACGCGCGAGGCGAAAGAAAACAACGATAAAGCGAAAATAGAAAGAAGATTAGGTCACACGTTGGTGATAACGAATTGACAAATTCGAGAGCGCAGAAGAAACACAACTGTATTGAACGAGAATCAGTCGATGACTCTCTATTACTTATATCCTTATACGTATGTATAATATACAATTTACACTTTATAAAGCCGATTTTCGGCCGAAGTCCTCCAAAGTATGTTGTGCTACTCGCTATTTATTTATACCTCCAGTTTATTTTAAGCCACCTGTGAACAGCTGATAGATTTTTATTTCATGTCAAAAGGAGCTAGTACAATAGTATCGGATCCTTTTCGGTTATAATTAGGTGTCTCTGATTCCCTAATTGGGAAGCTGCCCAGTCGGTAGATGTCCCGAAATCATGTTGAACGGGAAAAGGGCGGAAACGAGTAAAATGATTAGTGGTAGCAGGGAGATTCAGTCACCGAGTCCCGGCTTTCACCCCGTAATGTGACAAAAGATGTCTTTAAGGACTTCCTGGAGTGTTGAAACATCCCCAAATGGATACACGGTTGTTGAAACATCTCCAAATGGATTGAGGCTGACCGATTTGTCGGGACCCGAACTATTTTCATTTGAAGTACTAGATTCCAGCATCAGAAAATTTATCAAGCTATTTGGCCGTTTCTGGATCAAAAAACTCACTACCAGATCGATCATGTTGTAATATACAATCGACTGCACTGTACTTACTTTCCTGCTCTCTGTGTGGGACCATATTTCAAGCTCCTTACGTAAAGTTGCCAACGAAACTATTGGTCTTGGAAAAGGCCGCAATAAGGAATGGTACGATAAGGATTGCCGTGTCGCGGTGGAGGGAAAACAGACTGCCTACCTAGCGGCGTTAATACCGACAGTCGAGAAAAGATATACACACTTACAGGAAAAAAAGAAAAAAGACCGAAAAGCATGTATATCAAGAACGTAAAAAGCTGGCTAGTAATGCTCTTAAGTTCTATGAAAAAATGCGGCAACTCATAGCAGGTTTCAAGATAGGAGGTGATGGTGGAGACTGGTGACGTGTGTATATTGAGTTTATGGAGGTAACGGATCTGTAGTCTGCTGAGTGGGAGTGAAAATGAAACAGCAGCATATGGTGAACTGGATATCCTAGCCGATGACGTTTCTCAAATTGCCCCCTGAGGAGCAATCAAGTACTAGGAACCAATTGCTTACTGGCGACGATATACACACCACGTTCAAAGCAACATTTCCAGCGATTGGAACCTAATTGGGGCTTCAGACCAGGCAAATCTACAAATGTTCATGTATTTACCATTGAAAGGGATCGGTACACATCACTTCTTCGTCGATTTTAAAACAGCCTTCGATAGCATGAAGGTGAAGGTGATGAGGGATAGCTTATTTTCTTCGCCACTTTGTCTGAATTTGAAATCCACGTAAAACTTGTTCGGCTGTGTAAACTGACGCTGAGCAACACCAAAAGCTCTGTCAGGATCGAATTGGACCTCTCGATACGAAACGAGTTTTCAGAAAAGTTAAAGGTGTGACTTCCTGAGCTCAATGCTGGTGAAGATATCCTGAATCTATGCGAATTGGCAATCGTTAATTCCATGAGAAATGGAACGATGAGCTGTATAAGATATAGAACGGAATATGGATGACAATAATCCAGGTTTGAAAGTTTTCGACGCAGTACCTGCCGATGAAGGCAAAGCAAAAGAAATACCTCAGCTAACTTGGTGCGAATACTGAGAGGCCAAAGAAATATCTGTACATTTAATTACTGTACTAATAGGAAGTATAAGCTTTATCCCACAAGTGAACAAGTTTATGAATTTATTCTAACAACAGGTACAGTTGGAACTCCCGTATAGATCATCGAAGCCTTTCTATGGCCACACTGTTAAGCATTGTGCAATGCTTAGCTACACATAAATTTAACTGTGATACTCTATCTTTTTTAATAACAGTTTTCGGTAAAAGAATCATTTAGCTGTGACGCGATCCCAATACGTAATATTTAAAATGCGAATCATTGCATACATCGTGGCGTTGCAATTAACAAAATACTCCAAGATAAGGGGGAGATGTAGTGTGCATTCAGTATTTCAAAGAAACTGCATGCAGATGTCGCCAACTTGAAATAAATTAGTCCAAAGGAAAAGTTGAAAACAAATCCCACATCAAAATCAGGTAAAATACCTATAATAAATAAGATTACTGAAACTGTAATGAAAATATTAAACTAAAATAAGAGGCCAATGTAAACGCCAAAAAAACACATTTTTTCAAGAATTTTTCTTATGTGGAAAGAAAGGCAATACAATTGTAATGTTTTGATATCTTATTAGTTTCATATTTAAATAGAAAACAATTTTATTTACAACAAACAAATATTTTAAAATTGCGGAACTATGGACATTTTTGTAAAGGGAATTTTCTTCTAAGAGCTCCGCGGCTTGCAGCATAAAGGGTGCAAATAGAATCCGCAACAAAAAAAAAAAAAAAATTTGTGTATCGACAAGAGAATAGCTAGAAAATAACTTACGGATTTAAAAAAATATTGATTTTTGTGAAATTTGGAAGCACTTGAGAAAAAAACTCCTTTTCGACCAAAAAAAACGGCACCTAATTGTTTATAACCCTTGTTTAAATTAGGTTATCTAAAATCCCGTACATCATTCTCTTTGAAATGCTATTAAAAAGGTCAAAGAAAAAAAAATCAAAATAGAGTTGATTAGAAAAATATATAAAATAAATATAGTTTAAAAAAGCTACAAAACACGCTTTTAAAGAATATTAAACTAAAAAGTTGAAAATAAATATATTTTATAAAAACTAAAAAACACGCTTTTAAAGAACATTAAACTAAAAAGTTAAAAACATAATTAAACTTAAGACAATAGTATATAAATATAAAAAATACTTGTATAATTGAGAGAAAAGCGTGGGGAAAAGAAGGACGATGTGACCAAGGATACCTTTTATGAGCGCCTCGTGTACATTTTTGAACGCTGCAACTACCACAACGTCAAATCTGTGCTAAACGCTTCAACGCCAGCATGGGCAAAGATGGTATTTGTCAGAAAATTCAGCTTCGACGAACATACATCCCCAAATGGACTGAGGATGATCGACTTTGCCGGGGCCCACCATATGGTTGTCTGTAGCCCTAGATTCCAGCACAGGAAAATATATTAAGCTACTCGGCTGTCCCCTGATAAAAACACACAAAACCAGATCGATCGTAATGTAAGACATGAAAGACAAATCTCCCAACATCGTATCGGATCACTACCTTGTCGCAGCGAAGATACGCACGCCCCGTCGACTTGTACATCTGCTCTCATCAGCAACCCGGTATAAGGAAACTGTGGGACGGCATTTCAAACCCCTTACGTACAGCAAACGAAACTATTAGATTTGGGAAAGGTCGAAAGAACAGCTGGTATGATGAGGACTGCCGGATCGCGGTGGAAATAACGCAGTCTGCCTACCTCGCAACCTTGCGATCGACCACAACAAGTGCGGGGAGGGATAGATACCGAGAGCTGAAGAGGGAAGCAAGACGCATTTACAGGGAAAAAACAAGCAAGCGCCCGCTTAAGAAGCAACAAAGCGGCGGAAACTGATAGATTACCGGCCGAGCTATTCAAATACAGTGATGAAGAACTGATCAGGTCATCAGTTTATTTGGAATATATGGTCGGATGAAAGCATGCCCGACGATTGGAACCGTGCTCCGCCAAATCCACAAAAAAGGCGATCCCGCAGTCTGCGTCAATTACCGTGAATAAGCCTTCTTAATATCGCATACAAGGTCCTATCAAGCGTTTTATATGAAAGGCTAAAGCCCACCGTCAACAAACTGATTGGACCTTATCAATGTGGCTTTAGACCTGGTAAGTCAACTATTGACCAAATATTCACCATACGCCAAATCTTGGAAAAGACTCGTGAAAAGAGAATCGACACAAACCATCTTTTCGTTGATTTTAAAGCAGTACGAAAGCACGAAAAAGAGCTACCTCTATGCCGCTATGTCTGAATTTGGTATCCCCGCAAAACTTATACGGCTATGTAATTGACCTTAAGCAGCACTAAAAACTTCGTCAGGATCGGGAGAGAACTCTCCGAGCCGTTCGATACCAAACGAGGTTTCAGACAAGGTGATTCTTTATCGTGTGACTTTTTGAACTCATTGCTGGGGAGAAAAATACGAGCAGCAGAGCTGAATGGAGAAGATACAATCTGCTATAAGAGTGTAGTTGCTGGCGTATGCCAATGATATGACCGTGTGTTCTGCTTTATTCAGACTGGATAATGAAGCGAAGGATATGGGTCTGGTTGTGAACGAGGGCAAGACGAAATATCTCCTGTCACCAAGCAAACAGTCATCGCATTCGCGACTCGGCTCCCACGTCAAAGTTGACAGTCATAACTCGGAATCACTCTTGCCAACAGGTGCTACTTTAGACTAAGTAGGCAATTGAGAAGTAAAGTCCTCTCTCGGCGAACAAAGACCAACGCCAATAAAGAAGAAGACATATACATACACGCAAGACATAGTCATCTATTTTATTTTAAATTTAAGATGTTCCAGCATCTTTGGGTTTTAGTTATTATTAAACAAGGCTTTACTTTTCTTCACGAATGTATGAAAAAAACCCAACTAGCACTATTACAAAGGTCCGGGTAGTGTTTAATGCATCAAACTCAACATCGAATGGGGTAAGTTTAAATGATGGGCTTCATCCAGGTCCAGTTCTTTAAGCCGACCTTATCGCGTTGATATTGAAATGGAGATTCTTCAAATATGTATTCAACGATGATATTGAAAAGATGTATCGCTTACATAAAATATTATTTAGGTTATCAGCGGAAGAGGAATTAATGGATTATGAGCCCCAAACAGTGACTTTCTGAGTTAACTGTGCCCCATACCTAGCGATAAGGACACGACTTCAACTGGCAGAAGATGTCACCCTGAAGTACCCTCTACCATCCAGGGTTTTAAAGCAACATATGTATGTTGATGACGTCCTTGCTGGTGCACATGATTGCGAGACCGCCATTCACACTCGAAATGAATTGGTCGAGGCTCTTAAAGATGCAAGATTTCCACTACGTAAGTGGACCTCAAACTCCAAAGAAATTTTAGCCGACTTTCCAAAAGAGCATCTTCTCAAGGAGGATATCTTGCAGATTGACGACTTAAGCGAGGCAAGGATGTTAGGCATCAGATGGAATGCTGTTCAAGATAGGTTACATTTCAACGTCCAGGAAATGAACATAAATCCAAGCTACACCAAGAGAGAGGTAATATCGTGTGTACCAAAACTGTTCGATCCTGCGGGTTAGCTAAGCCCAATCGTCATCGAGGCGAAAATCTTTATGCAAGATATTCGGTTAACTTAGATTGACTGGGATGACAACATACCAAGATGTATTTACTAGAGATGGGAAAATTTCCTCAAAAATTACGTCAATATTTCAGAAATCAGAATTCCAAGATTGATTGTTGGCTGGGGTTAACTCAGCCTTGCCAAGGTTATCCTAAAATAACAACACGCTATTTTACGCTACAACAAATTTATTATTATTATTATTTATTAGTAATATAAATATATATATAACCTCTAAATTTCTACAAGACATTTATCTATTTGCTCGTATGGGCTGTGAAGATGAAAACCTTCTTCTAGCCCTCTTCCTAGTGAGTGAAAACCATCAGGGACACTACATTTGCCGGTGGTGTTGATCCCACGGGCAAGTATACCTATCGACGGCACAAAGGCTACTTAATTTCCTTTGGATTTTCCTCGCTTTTTATACTACTCTGCGCGCAGCCAGAAAGTTATTTTATAATAACAATTTATCGCTATATGTACGTATGTATGTGCATGTACAAATAAATTCATGTTTGGACATCTTTATTAAATTCAGGTTTTCTATTGTATGTACACATGTATATAAAGTGGTTTTGTTATGATATATTAATATTCAATTTCGTATGTGTGTTTAAATGTGTATATAAAATTCAATGATATAGGTATGTATGTACATATGTTCTTATATATGTTTTATACTATGTATAAATTCAGTTCTTTTATGTTGTCTTTTTAAAAATCGATGTGTATTGTAAGGTCTCCAAAAGCCTCGGATTTTTGTGGTCCTCACTTCCTGCTGCGAGACTTACAGTCACCAGGTCAGTTCGCGTGATTCTCACGCGGTAGCTGTTACCCTCGATGTGACGTTTGAATGATCGCCTCATCCGTCGCTGCTGTGGTTGGTGTATGTGCGCCTCAATATTGTTGATTAGGGCCTCGGACAGTGGTTCGATCCCTGTCTGATTGGCCCAGGTGCTGGTTGCTGTCGCTTCTGCGTACTGCAGCCACCGCTCTATTTCACTTTCTACGCCGACGTATTCGCTCATCTCGTCGACTTCCAACATTCCGCCGCTTGCTATTAAGCTGATTGCGTCTACACCATCGTCTTCTGCATCACGTATGCAGAGCTTAGCTGGCGGTTGTTGCGGTTCTTCGTACGTCACTATCCCGTTGTCGTGTATGCGCAAGCGCATGTCAATGTGTTTGATATACTCTGTGAACCCTCGGCCGCGTACTTCACCGCCTTCCTCGTTTATTACGAGCTCCCCTCGTCGCATCGCTGCTATGTACATCTTATTGTACTTACTGCTACCCGTACTTGTTGCTCTGCCTCGTTGTTTTTGGTTCGCGCCGGGTTGGTGAGAGAGTATCTCCTCCTCTGTCAGCCTTTGTAGTCGTACGCGCGACCACTCATTTGCTGCTGCCGTCTCTGCTGCGTTCTTTTCGCCTTTGTTGACTGCTTTCGGACCTTCGGTTGCTCGCGTTCACTTTTATTTGCTTGTTGCGCTCGTACACTTAAGTCGTTCACTTATTTCGCTCGGACACATCAGTCGTCAGCGCAATTGATGTAAGTTTGTTCGCGTCACCGGCTTTTATTTTAATTTTCATTGCTCGATCAACTGTGATTTTCCCGTACATAATTTAATATTTGTTTTGCTCAATTTATTTACCGGTGACTCAGCTGTTGGTCTCGGGCGGGTGTTGCCACCTTCCATTCTTCACAAAGTGATGTGATGTTTAGGGTGCGTCCATATCAAAACTTTTTGGAACTTACTTTTTTTTCTCTGCATATTGTTACTATCTCATCTGTAGGTTTAAATTTTTTTTTATCACTATTTTTTCATTTGATGTGCTTTGGATTTTTTCACTATTATTCCCTTAGATGTACTAAAAAATGTTTTCCCACTATTAATTAATTTTTTTCACATTATTCCTCTACTTCATGTAGTTTAAAATACTCCTTTTTTCTTTTGGTTTTTTTTTCTCTATTTTTCGCCTTTATGGAAGGTTATTCCCATCGCTGTGGTAGGGTTTTAACTCACTCAGATGTGCCGTTCTCCTTTTTTCCTTGTGTATTTTTTTGCGTCAATATTTTAGTTAAATTTTCTATTTGCGGTCGCCCTTCGGCAGGGAATGCCCCTCCGAGTGAATTTCGGACATGGAAAAAAGGCTTCTCGCAAAAAACCATCAGCCATTCGGAGGCGGCTTAGTATAAACTGTACGTCCCTCCATTTGTTGGAAAAACATCATAGACGCAAAACCACAAATCGGAGGAGGAGCACGGCCGAAAATCACTTCATCGGTTACAAAGCGGCAATTATATATATATACATATTTTGTCCAGCTCTATTATTACCGGGGATACGTAATTGGTTATTTGATGTGGGCCGCTGTATCTGGGAGCTAATTTGGCCGCAAAGTTTTCTATCGCCTTTGAGCGGTGGTGCTTCTTCACTAACACTAAGTCGCCTATAGCTGAGTGCCCCGGACTATTCGATAAACTTCTGCCATCATTGTTGCTTTCACCTAATTGTTTATAACCCTTGTTTAAATTAGGTTATCTAAAATCCCGTACATCATTCTCTTTGAAATGCTATTAAAAAGGTCAAAGAAAAAAAAATCAAAATAGAGTTGATTAGAAAAATATATAAAATAAATATAGTTTAAAAAAGCTACAAAACACGCTTTTAAAGAATATTAAACTAAAAAGTTGAAAATAAATATATTTTATAAAAACTAAAAAACACGCTTTTAAAGAACATTAAACTAAAAAGTTAAAAACATAATTAAACTTAAGACAATAGTATATAAATATAAAAAATACTTGTATAATTGAGAGAAAAGCGTGGGGAAAAGAAGGACGATGTGACCAAGGATACCTTTTATGAGCGCCTCGTGTACATTTTTGAACGCTGCAACTACCACAACGTCAAATCTGTGCTAAACGCTTCAACGCCAGCATGGGCAAAGATGGTATTTGTCAGAAAATTCAGCTTCGACGAACATACATCCCCAAATGGACTGAGGATGATCGACTTTGCCGGGGCCCACCATATGGTTGTCTGTAGCCCTAGATTCCAGCACAGGAAAATATATTAAGCTACTCGGCTGTCCCCTGATAAAAACACACAAAACCAGATCGATCGTAATGTAAGACATGAAAGACAAATCTCCCAACATCGTATCGGATCACTACCTTGTCGCAGCGAAGATACGCACGCCCCGTCGACTTGTACATCTGCTCTCATCAGCAACCCGGTATAAGGAAACTGTGGGACGGCATTTCAAACCCCTTACGTACAGCAAACGAAACTATTAGATTTGGGAAAGGTCGAAAGAACAGCTGGTATGATGAGGACTGCCGGATCGCGGTGGAAATAACGCAGTCTGCCTACCTCGCAACCTTGCGATCGACCACAACAAGTGCGGGGAGGGATAGATACCGAGAGCTGAAGAGGGAAGCAAGACGCATTTACAGGGAAAAAACAAGCAAGCGCCCGCTTAAGAAGCAACAAAGCGGCGGAAACTGATAGATTACCGGCCGAGCTATTCAAATACAGTGATGAAGAACTGATCAGGTCATCAGTTTATTTGGAATATATGGTCGGATGAAAGCATGCCCGACGATTGGAACCGTGCTCCGCCAAATCCACAAAAAAGGCGATCCCGCAGTCTGCGTCAATTACCGTGAATAAGCCTTCTTAATATCGCATACAAGGTCCTATCAAGCGTTTTATATGAAAGGCTAAAGCCCACCGTCAACAAACTGATTGGACCTTATCAATGTGGCTTTAGACCTGGTAAGTCAACTATTGACCAAATATTCACCATACGCCAAATCTTGGAAAAGACTCGTGAAAAGAGAATCGACACAAACCATCTTTTCGTTGATTTTAAAGCAGTACGAAAGCACGAAAAAGAGCTACCTCTATGCCGCTATGTCTGAATTTGGTATCCCCGCAAAACTTATACGGCTATGTAATTGACCTTAAGCAGCACTAAAAACTTCGTCAGGATCGGGAGAGAACTCTCCGAGCCGTTCGATACCAAACGAGGTTTCAGACAAGGTGATTCTTTATCGTGTGACTTTTTGAACTCATTGCTGGGGAGAAAAATACGAGCAGCAGAGCTGAATGGAGAAGATACAATCTGCTATAAGAGTGTAGTTGCTGGCGTATGCCAATGATATGACCGTGTGTTCTGCTTTATTCAGACTGGATAATGAAGCGAAGGATATGGGTCTGGTTGTGAACGAGGGCAAGACGAAATATCTCCTGTCACCAAGCAAACAGTCATCGCATTCGCGACTCGGCTCCCACGTCAAAGTTGACAGTCATAACTCGGAATCACTCTTGCCAACAGGTGCTACTTTAGACTAAGTAGGCAATTGAGAAGTAAAGTCCTCTCTCGGCGAACAAAGACCAACGCCAATAAAGAAGAAGACATATACATACACGCAAGACATAGTCATCTATTTTATTTTAAATTTAAGATGTTCCAGCATCTTTGGGTTTTAGTTATTATTAAACAAGGCTTTACTTTTCTTCACGAATGTATGAAAAAAACCCAACTAGCACTATTACAAAGGTCCGGGTAGTGTTTAATGCATCAAACTCAACATCGAATGGGGTAAGTTTAAATGATGGGCTTCATCCAGGTCCAGTTCTTTAAGCCGACCTTATCGCGTTGATATTGAAATGGAGATTCTTCAAATATGTATTCAACGATGATATTGAAAAGATGTATCGCTTACATAAAATATTATTTAGGTTATCAGCGGAAGAGGAATTAATGGATTATGAGCCCCAAACAGTGACTTTCTGAGTTAACTGTGCCCCATACCTAGCGATAAGGACACGACTTCAACTGGCAGAAGATGTCACCCTGAAGTACCCTCTACCATCCAGGGTTTTAAAGCAACATATGTATGTTGATGACGTCCTTGCTGGTGCACATGATTGCGAGACCGCCATTCACACTCGAAATGAATTGGTCGAGGCTCTTAAAGATGCAAGATTTCCACTACGTAAGTGGACCTCAAACTCCAAAGAAATTTTAGCCGACTTTCCAAAAGAGCATCTTCTCAAGGAGGATATCTTGCAGATTGACGACTTAAGCGAGGCAAGGATGTTAGGCATCAGATGGAATGCTGTTCAAGATAGGTTACATTTCAACGTCCAGGAAATGAACATAAATCCAAGCTACACCAAGAGAGAGGTAATATCGTGTGTACCAAAACTGTTCGATCCTGCGGGTTAGCTAAGCCCAATCGTCATCGAGGCGAAAATCTTTATGCAAGATATTCGGTTAACTTAGATTGACTGGGATGACAACATACCAAGATGTATTTACTAGAGATGGGAAAATTTCCTCAAAAATTACGTCAATATTTCAGAAATCAGAATTCCAAGATTGATTGTTGGCTGGGGTTAACTCAGCCTTGCCAAGGTTATCCTAAAATAACAACACGCTATTTTACGCTACAACAAATTTATTATTATTATTATTTATTAGTAATATAAATATATATATAACCTCTAAATTTCTACAAGACATTTATCTATTTGCTCGTATGGGCTGTGAAGATGAAAACCTTCTTCTAGCCCTCTTCCTAGTGAGTGAAAACCATCAGGGACACTACATTTGCCGGTGGTGTTGATCCCACGGGCAAGTATACCTATCGACGGCACAAAGGCTACTTAATTTCCTTTGGATTTTCCTCGCTTTTTATACTACTCTGCGCGCAGCCAGAAAGTTATTTTATAATAACAATTTATCGCTATATGTACGTATGTATGTGCATGTACAAATAAATTCATGTTTGGACATCTTTATTAAATTCAGGTTTTCTATTGTATGTACACATGTATATAAAGTGGTTTTGTTATGATATATTAATATTCAATTTCGTATGTGTGTTTAAATGTGTATATAAAATTCAATGATATAGGTATGTATGTACATATGTTCTTATATATGTTTTATACTATGTATAAATTCAGTTCTTTTATGTTGTCTTTTTAAAAATCGATGTGTATTGTAAGGTCTCCAAAAGCCTCGGATTTTTGTGGTCCTCACTTCCTGCTGCGAGACTTACAGTCACCAGGTCAGTTCGCGTGATTCTCACGCGGTAGCTGTTACCCTCGATGTGACGTTTGAATGATCGCCTCATCCGTCGCTGCTGTGGTTGGTGTATGTGCGCCTCAATATTGTTGATTAGGGCCTCGGACAGTGGTTCGATCCCTGTCTGATTGGCCCAGGTGCTGGTTGCTGTCGCTTCTGCGTACTGCAGCCACCGCTCTATTTCACTTTCTACGCCGACGTATTCGCTCATCTCGTCGACTTCCAACATTCCGCCGCTTGCTATTAAGCTGATTGCGTCTACACCATCGTCTTCTGCATCACGTATGCAGAGCTTAGCTGGCGGTTGTTGCGGTTCTTCGTACGTCACTATCCCGTTGTCGTGTATGCGCAAGCGCATGTCAATGTGTTTGATATACTCTGTGAACCCTCGGCCGCGTACTTCACCGCCTTCCTCGTTTATTACGAGCTCCCCTCGTCGCATCGCTGCTATGTACATCTTATTGTACTTACTGCTACCCGTACTTGTTGCTCTGCCTCGTTGTTTTTGGTTCGCGCCGGGTTGGTGAGAGAGTATCTCCTCCTCTGTCAGCCTTTGTAGTCGTACGCGCGACCACTCATTTGCTGCTGCCGTCTCTGCTGCGTTCTTTTCGCCTTTGTTGACTGCTTTCGGACCTTCGGTTGCTCGCGTTCACTTTTATTTGCTTGTTGCGCTCGTACACTTAAGTCGTTCACTTATTTCGCTCGGACACATCAGTCGTCAGCGCAATTGATGTAAGTTTGTTCGCGTCACCGGCTTTTATTTTAATTTTCATTGCTCGATCAACTGTGATTTTCCCGTACATAATTTAATATTTGTTTTGCTCAATTTATTTACCGGTGACTCAGCTGTTGGTCTCGGGCGGGTGTTGCCACCTTCCATTCTTCACAAAGTGATGTGATGTTTAGGGTGCGTCCATATCAAAACTTTTTGGAACTTACTTTTTTTTCTCTGCATATTGTTACTATCTCATCTGTAGGTTTAAATTTTTTTTTATCACTATTTTTTCATTTGATGTGCTTTGGATTTTTTCACTATTATTCCCTTAGATGTACTAAAAAATGTTTTCCCACTATTAATTAATTTTTTTCACATTATTCCTCTACTTCATGTAGTTTAAAATACTCCTTTTTTCTTTTGGTTTTTTTTTCTCTATTTTTCGCCTTTATGGAAGGTTATTCCCATCGCTGTGGTAGGGTTTTAACTCACTCAGATGTGCCGTTCTCCTTTTTTCCTTGTGTATTTTTTTGCGTCAATATTTTAGTTAAATTTTCTATTTGCGGTCGCCCTTCGGCAGGGAATGCCCCTCCGAGTGAATTTCGGACATGGAAAAAAGGCTTCTCGCAAAAAACCATCAGCCATTCGGAGGCGGCTTAGTATAAACTGTACGTCCCTCCATTTGTTGGAAAAACATCATAGACGCAAAACCACAAATCGGAGGAGGAGCACGGCCGAAAATCACTTCATCGGTTACAAAGCGGCAATTATATATATATACATATTTTGTCCAGCTCTATTATTACCGGGGATACGTAATTGGTTATTTGATGTGGGCCGCTGTATCTGGGAGCTAATTTGGCCGCAAAGTTTTCTATCGCCTTTGAGCGGTGGTGCTTCTTCACTAACACTAAGTCGCCTATAGCTGAGTGCCCCGGACTATTCGATAAACTTCTGCCATCATTGTTGCTTTCACTTTTTGTGTCGGGGTCCTCTGCGCAGTTCCGTAGGTGTGTTCGCCGAACAGATTATTCGGCATTCTCGGGTCTCTGTGGATTCACATACGCAGGTATTGAGTGCAAGTGTTATCTCCGAGAGTATTTCGTCCCAATCGCGTTATTCTTTTCCGGTCAATCAATCTCTTAATGTTTCTGTTTGCTCTTTCAGTGTGGTTCCCCTGCGGTGTGCAGGGTGCGGTTAGCTTATATCTCACTCCATGCTCTACCCATTTAGAGAATCGGTCCAGAAAGACAACAGCTATTATATTGCCGTGCTTTGACCGCGATAGTACCCCGACGAAATCTGCACACGCTGTTGCCAATGGTTCTTCCGCTATTTGGTTGAGCATCTTGCCTGCCGCTTGTTGTTGGCCGGGTTTGTATATTTGGCACTCGTCGCATTGCTGTACGTATTTCCTCACATTTCGAAACATCCCTGGCCAGTAGTATCGTGCCATCACCCATGCTATGCTAAGAATGTCCATATGGCTTGCACTCGGGGCGTCGTATATTTCTCTCAACACTCGTGATCTTTGAGACATTGGCACGCATAGCTTCCACGGGGAAACGTCTTCACCATCGACTTGGATCGTCATCCGTCTATATAAGCAGCCTTCTTCGATCACGTAGTCCTGGAACTTCTCTGGAGCTTCTTCCACCTTCGCCTTCTTCTCTTTCAGCCATGCGCAGTCCTCGTTTTTTCCTTCCTGCAACACCATGCCCAACTGCTCTTCTTGTGGTTGCCTTGACAGCGCGTCTGCTACTACGTTCCGCATACCCTTCCTATATTGCACCTAAAACGAATATTGTTGGAGCTCTAGTGCCCATCTCTCTATCCGATATGAAGGACTCTTGATAGCGTTGAGCCACTTCAGCGCCAGGTGGTCGGTAATTACTGTAAAGTTGTACCCTTCCAGATACGGTCTCATTCTCTTTATTGCCCAGACAATCGCTAAACACTCCTTCTCCGTTGGTGAGTAGTTCGCTACCTATTCCTATGTGAGAACTGCTCCTTTTCCGAAATCAAACTAACACCGGTGCTTGTATGAGGCCGTCTTTTAGGGCTTCAAACGCTGTCTGTTGTTCCTCGGTCCACTCCCACTATTTACAATTCTTCAGCATCGATTTAAGTGGATGTGACACTCATGAAAAGTCATCGACAAATCTTCGATACCATGATGCCACTCACAGTAACCGCCTGAGCACTCGTAGATTGGTAGGGGGTGTGAGTTCTCTTACGGCCGCTACCTTATTTGGGTTCGTATGGATGCCCTTCCCGCTGACTACGTGGCCTAAATACTTCAATTCCTTCTTAAAAACTCGCACTTTTCGGGGTTGATCCTGAGGTTGGCTTTCCTTAGCCGCGGAAATACTTCCGTGAGGTGCCTTATGTGAGCTTCTCATATTGTACTAGGGACTATGATGTCGTCTAGGTAGGCGAATGCGTGCGACTCCAATTATGGGTCGATGACTCGATCAAGTGCCCTCTGGAACGTCGCTGGTGCGGAGTGTAGACCGAAAGGCATTACCTTCCACTGGAACAAGCCACGTCACGGTACTGTGAATGCCGTGTACTCGTTGCTGATGAAACCGGACGCTTCTGAGCCGATGGGGTATATGCTAGATACGCGGCAGCGGGTAAGCATCTGGAACGGATCAGGCATTCAATTGACAAAACTATTGGAGCACTGTGCGGACTGTGGGATGGTTCGATGAAGTTCTTCTCAAGTAGTTCATCGATCTCTTTGTTGGTGCTTTCTTGCATCTTTGGGTTCTTGGGGAAGTATTTCTGTTTTATCGGTTGATCGTCTCGTATGATTATTTTGTGTGCGGCGATATTGGACAGTCCTGACATCTCCTTGAATCGTTTCAACTCGCTTTGCAGAAACTCACTCACTTTTTTATCCGCTGAATTGCCTGCTGGGAGTGTGGTTTGGTTCGGACTCTCTGAGGCCGTGTATTCCTTCGCTCTCTTCTCAACTATGGTGGTGCATGTGACTATCTCGTCTTCTCTTGTGTCCACCCTTAATCTTAGTGACTTTCCGCCGCATCTCAACTCCGTGTTGGCCTTTGCGAGGTAGTCGGTGCCGAGTACCCCTTCGACGACCAGGCCTGGTAATCAAGTTGCTCCCTGTGGTGTACTTCGTTCCCCAACTTCACCTCTGCTTCTACCGCTTCTTCGACGTCGTTGCGCCTTCCATCTCCCATTACCACTCGTGTCTTTACGAGTTTTGTTCTTTCCGTATCCAATCTCTTCGCCACCTCTTTGCTCACGAAACTCCTCGTTGCTCCGGTATCTATAGCTGCTACTATGTTCTCTCCGTTCTTGGTCACCTTGGCCAGGATCCGGCCCTGCGTCTGGCTTAATGCCGCTGATGTTCTCGATACTGATGGGGCCCTTGGTCGTTTTCCTGCAGATCCGGGTAGCAATTTCAAGTGCATACTCCGCAACTTCCACACTTCCAGCAAAATTCCATTTTTGGACTGCGAGAGCCGTGAGCGAAATGCTCAGACTTCGTCTGCATGCGGTACGGGGGTCTACGTATCTCCCCTGCCGTTCTGGTTGACGCTCTGCTCTCCCTGTCTTACTGTCTCCTTGCGGTCTTACTGTTGTGTCCGACCTCCTCGGCTCGATTCGTCTTTTCATCTATATGTAGGTATTGATTACGCTCTTCTCGTTGCCGTGATGCAAACGGCCTTGCTGTTGGCCTTAACGGCTCTCCCTCGATGGGAACGCTCTCGTAATTTTCAACGAGATCTAGCAAGTCCTCCAAACTCTTGAACTCACTTCGCTTTACGTACAGCTGATATTCTCGGCGACAATTATGATAAATATGGCTCAGTTTTTCTTCGGCTGTGTAGTTCGCGTGCCGCATAAGTCCTTTTAATACCAGGACGCAATCCTTAAAATGCTCACCCGGTCATTGGACGCGGCGTCGTATTTCGTCGTCTAGTTGCTCGAAGTACCGCGAGCTCACGAAGAACTATAGAAAATCCATTGGCCATTCTTGCCAATGTCGATTATTGTTCCGGAACCATACGAGACCCTTGTCTTTCAACAATTCTGGTAACGCTCGTGGTATATAATTACGGTTTATGTCGTACCCGTCCGCTAATTCTTCTACTCGCTCTAAAAATCCTAGGGAGTCTTTACCGCCATCGCAGCGGAATCCCCACTTCCGGACTCGGTCCATAATTGTAACATATGATGGCGTTGCTGGTACATACATTTATTCTTCTTCTTGCACTGGAGAGTTAACGCCGATGAATTCAGTGTTATAGTTGGTCGAGAAAGTCGCAGGGCCAGCTTTTCTATTTTAGGCCACCGAACTGAACTTCTTGCATGCATTTTTAATCTAACAATTCCATTGTGGTTTTCATGTCAAACTGCTAGTATTTCATTTCGCATTTTTTCCGGTATAACTACTCTATCTCGGTAGTATAAGCAATTGTTATCGCTAGATAAACTTTTGGAAACTTTGTACCAATCCTTTATTTCGGATGAGGCGACAGCTGGCCAAGCACTTCTAATATAAGTAATAACTTAACTTAACTTTTGATAAAAATTTGTCTTTATTAGTGTAACTTTTAACTTTTTCTACACAAACAGCCATTTCAATTACATCTGACGAATTACACGTAAGTATCGATTCTATATGAGACTCATTTGGTAATGGCAAACGAGACATTGCATCAGCTGGTGTATCGATGGTCGGTATTCAAACTCATAATCATATATTGATAGTACAATATAACAACCCATCGCTTTTTTTTCTACTTTTGTTGTCCAAATAAACCTTAAGACTTTACGTAACAAACTATACAATTCTTTTGATTCGTTTGACAAAATTGGAATGAAACTGCTGTAGTAATTTAGCATTTTTTTAATATGATTGCAGCTGAGTTAAATTTTTTGGACCTGCCGCAATTACAATAGCTTAAATTTCATCTCTACGTATATTAGGCTTTAGCCCACTTTCCGAGATTGTATGACCAAGGTAATTTATCTCCCTTTTAAAAAATGAGCATTTATTTAAATTTATCTTAATATTGAACTTATTAAGTTTTTCAAATACTTGCAAAAGGCGTATCTTACATTCTTCAAAAGAAGATCCAAATAATTGGATATCATGATGTACCAGGAATACCTAAAAGTACTTGATCCCTAACAGATTGAAAAATTGATGGCCCACTCGCCAAACCGAAAGGTAATCTTGTATACTGGTACAATCCCTTATGTGTATTTATAGTAACATATTTCTTTGATGTTTATGATATCTTTAACAACTGGTATGCTCCGTTCGTTCAATCCCTGCCAGAAGAAGTCTGATGACGACATGTGGTGATCTCCGAAACAGCTGTCACTTCCATTACTTTTCTTTGCTGTATAACAAAACTATTCAATTCATACAAACATTATTGATCATCATGTAACGCCTGGGGTTTGATTTTGTAAGCCTATTAGCCTGATGATGGTTAGGTGGTTTTAATAATCGCTTTATTTATAGTTGGGCGCAGCAAACTGCAGCCCTCAATAGTTTACTTTGGCTTGTAGGTGGTATAGATCGCATGAAGTGATGCTGATGATTTTGTTTTAAATGCTCTGGTAATGCTGATCATTGGTTGTCTGAATACTCTTTCCAGCTTTTCCATATAAATACGTTATTTTTTTCTGTAGGTCTCCACCTTACTGTAACTCCGTTAAGATTATTGATTTCAAAAATGCAACGAAGAGCCAGAGTGAGAGGTACAGTCAACAGGGACAAGCTCCACGTGCAGCCCAACATCCTTTAACAAGTGTATAGTGTCGCTGATGCCTTCTTCACATCCTCCTCTACTTTGAGCCTCCATGACAACTTACTATCACAATTCCCAGGTATTTAGTGCCTAGTTATGGTTTAATCCAAGTCGATAATTTAATTAGATTAGATTGGTTTTTATCAGGGTTGACACTGAGTTAGCCCAATTATTTACTGCTTTAAGTACCTGATTCGCTAGGGAGTTAATAGATGCCAAGGACTTACCACTTACGATAATCAAAATGTTATCTGCAAAAGTCGTAAGCTTTATCTGCTTAAGAAGAACGTCTGCTAAGCGTTCCAATGTTTAAGAGAAATGATGTAATACTCGTAGGGCGGTAGACATTTAGATTCATGTTCTTTTTCTTTCCCTGCTTTCCTTTATACCTACATCAAAGAGTTTGCTGGAGAAATACCATCCGTACCTGGTGACTTATAAATCGAAATGGTTTCTATTGCACGGGCAATACTGCGGGAGTGGCTTATCCTTCCATGCTTTCCATCCGTTTCGTTCTGACGGTCGCCTCCAGAGGTTCCGCTTCAGAAGCCAGATTGAAACTGAGCGTTAATAAGCATTCCTAGTGATTCTTTTCCATTATTGTACATAGGCCAATATCATAAGTTCCTGAACTGTGGGTTTCCTGGACAATACTATTTTTAGTCTTGCATACTCAGTTGAGCTTTCTATGTTGCTGCAGAAATTCTGCCAGCAGCTTCTCTTGGCATGCCTTATGGTCTTTTATATAGCCTTAGTAGGTCCTTGTATTCTTCCCAGCAAGGAATTGATTCCGCCATTCCTTCACTTGCCTTCTTAAAAACCCCACTTCCGGGCTTCATCAGATCGGTTTCCGTTTGCTCTTGGTTTTTCGAATTGAAAAAGATCACTTCCGACCGACATTCGAAATCATAGAAAATTAGTTTTTCTAATTGCGGTCGTCTCTCGGCAGAAATTGCAAGCCCTAAGTGTGTATACGAGTAATCTGTAAGTCTCAACCAATGATCGCATCAGTGGATACAAAGTGCCAGCTATGTATATACGAGGGGATCAATAAAATTTCGGTAAGTTGACCAGTTCGGCAAGTTGAAGAAATAAAATATAGTCTTATTGTATTTATTCGTAATCTTTGACTTTTTTATCTTCTCTACAAATCGCCATTGATTTCAAAGCATTTTCTAAGTCTATAGATCCACTTCTGAAAACAGTTTTCAAAATCTTGCTTTATAAGCTTATGAAGTTCAGCATTAAGCGTATTAATTATCTCCTCGTTGCTATTAAAGACCTTTCCTTTTAATATTTTTTTAATTTTTGGAAATAACCAGAAATCAGAAGGTGCCATATCCGGGGAATATGGTGCTGGACGTATTTCTTCGATCCCAGAGATCGCGATTAAATTACTTGTTATTTTAGCAATGTGGGATGGCGCGTTGGCATGATGTAAAAAGTATCGCCGCAAATCTTCTTTCTTCCTGTTTCCCAACAAATTTTTGAAAACTTTTGGCAATCACTCTTCGGTGTACTATTTTGCAGTTCCCGTCTGACCCTTTTCTAGTGCAATAGCAGTTATGATTTTAGATCGGTTGAAGTTCACTGACATCATTACTTTTGTTTGAGATTTTTGTTGCTTATATTTTACGGTTGGGTTTCCTCCTGTGCATACCATGAATTGCTGTTTGGTTTCTGGATCGTACTTCTAAAATTTGAAAGGAAGACTAATAAAGTAATTGCAAAGGATATGGTATTTCTAGATTTAACAAAAACAAATTCAAAGTCACCAACTGACGGAACATTTGTTAATCCCCTCGTATATCTAGGTAATAGGGGGTTACTTTATTTTATAATAGTCAAATACGTTTGCTCGACGTGAACTCCAAATTGAATTCAATTCTCAACTTCAATAATTGCGCGACGTTATGTCTAAGGGAAAAACATTAGGTGATAAATAGTTTATGTAGTTCATTATAATATACTAATAGCTTAATTACTAGGTAAAAATGAAATAGCATTAATGTAACTTGAAATATGAATTAACGAATATATAACACAGTAGAACAAAATCAATCTTTTTTTTAGTACAAAAGGGAAATATTAACAGAATATGAAAATAGGCTTAAAATAAAGAATTACGTGTTTTGGCGTTTTGCTGTAGCACGTCAGAATTTTGAGAAAATCGAGTTTTATGCTTTTAGTAGGTACGTACGATTATAAGCTCCATTAAAACAAAAATGTTTTCAGTTCTGACAATAAATTTTATTATATTTTTTGCTATTATATTTTATTTATTAAAAAACGCAAAAGAAATGCAGCACCGGCTGTCATTTCACATATAAAAAAAGACTTACCACCCTTTCGGCTAAACGAAATGCGCACTGAAATTAACATTGACCATCTATTTACCCTGACAATGCTCTCAGTTTGACATGTGCAGACTAATTACAGTTAAAAAATAAATGGTTGCGAATCCGAAAGGTAAAATATTCGCAGCTGGCATAATGTACCATAGCGATTTTCAAAATAACTCTAAGTAATAGGAACAACTTGACATTCGATGAAGTGAATGTGTATGGAGCCTCCACAGGCAACAACAACAATCATAAAGATAATATTAAATTGCACTCATATAGGGTGTTTTGGTGGTAGAGGCACCTTCAAATTTTAAGAAATTGCAGTTGAGTAGATCTTCTCTCGGAAATTTCCCCAATATGGCTAGATTGTTAGCCGTTAATTTGTTTGAGGATGAAGTCAGCTGATTTAAAGCTTTGACCACTTGAGACAGTGAGTCGGATATAAATATTTATCATGGCTTCCGGACAGTACATCATCAACGTATGTGTGTCTCTTTAGTATTGGTGCCACCAATGGAAATTCTGCTTTTGCATCTTCTACTAATTGGTGCAAAGTGTGGATAGCGAGATATGGTGCACAGTTAACCCCGAATATCACTGTTTTTAGATTGTAGTCAGTGATGGGGTGGTCAGGTGACTGGCGAAAAAGAATTCGTCTCGTGGATGAGGATTTGACGAAATATTTTTTTAATATCCCCATTGAAAACGTATCTGTACAAGCGCCATTGTACAATTAACAACATGGGGTCAGGTTGGAGCGAGGGGCCTGTATATAAAACATCATTTAGCAAATTACCAGAACTTGATCTGTTTGACGCGTTAAAAACCGCACGTACCTTGGTCGTTGTCTGGTTTAACAACTGCATTATGTGGCATTTAGAAAGAGTAGAATTTTGCCATGAGAAGATATTGTACAGGGGTTGTGAATTCCATATGGTCCACTCAATGTTCTCATCCAATACGTCGCTGTACATTGTCTTTAACTCTCGTCTTTTTGTAGCGTACGTTTCATACTGAGGAATTGCTGGAAAGCAGCAGACCAGGAATGGCCTCAGGTGAGTTTGTTCGTCTATGTTTCATTGAAAGGAATAGTTTAATAGTTTTCGCATGCCTGATCTTCAGGCGAAATTTTTGGAGGTTAGTGAATCGCCTCCAATTCCCAGAATTGTTTCAGTTGGGCACTGAGCATTTCATTGGAAAGTGGTTATACTTAAGTGATGTATGAAGTCACTCTTTATACCACAGATCCATCAAGGATTCATCATAAAATAGTTTTTTGTGCAGCCCTTCGACGAGAATTTGTGGAATGAGATCGCTTTTAAAAAACGATTTAGAAATTGGCTGCTGTGGAAATAGGCCCACCTTCGTAACTTCTTCTAGAAAAGAAGTTCTTGACATCACTCTGGTTTCACACACTAACTTTCTGACCAGATCTGAACCAGGCATGTAGTTAATGAGCCCTCCTTCTCTGACCATCTAGATATATATTTTGAACTTACCATGAGAACTCCATCGCGTACAGGAATAGAAAAAGACTGACTAGGCTAGAAGTTAAATCCAAGTTGCGAAGTAGTACTTGACTGGCTTCTTTTTTTCGATGGATGCGAAATATTGAGTTCAAATTTACCGCATGTATCGCCTGTGTCTTCGGTATGAGAAATATTGAAATTTACGAAATTCAGCTCGAAGTTGTTCGCGAATATACATCCACTTTTTTCACCTCTTCCTTTGAAAATAAATAAAAATAAGAATCAATTAAACGTATGTCAGTTTACTAAACAAATTTAATTTTGAACGGATATTTGGAAACAGGGGCATCATTTATTTGAATACGATTTGCCTTTTGGATGGGCAGCACTACTGTTGGAGTAATCGTTAAAGAAACGTGGTTCTCTGAGAGCAATTGAACCCTGAGCACATGCCTCATCCAACAGAAAAATTATTTAAAACGGCTGCTGAAATTATAGAACTTTCCCAATTGCTTCGGGGCTATTTACGGAAAACACATTAGGAACAAAAATTCAGGATTCCGGTTTCATATATGTATTATAATTATAATTTTTTTTTTCAATAAGCCATAGGTGATGCCAACTGCAAATTAATTGCAATAGAAGTGGGTGGATATGGAAAGCAAAAGTGATGGCAGTACTTTAAGCTATTTTCAATTGTATCATCTTTTGAAACATAACGATTCATCTGTATCAAGAGAAGCAAATCTGCCTGGAACTAATATAAATTTACGTTTTCTTGGAGATGAAAACTATATATACATATATTTTGGCACTTTGTAAACGCTGAAGCTATTTTCGGCAGAGCTCCTCCTCCAATTTGTGTTTTTGCAACAATTGGAGTGACCTACAGTTTATACTAAGCCGCCTCGAACGGCTGATAGTTTTTTATGCGGAGCTTTATTTCATGTCCACCCCTCCGAGAGTATATCGGATATGAAATTAAAGCTCCTTGTAAAAAAACCATCAGCCGTTCGGACGCGTGTTGGAAAAACATCTAGACGCAAAACCACAATTTGGAGCAGGAGCTCGGCCGAAAATCGCTTCAGCGGTTATACAGCGCCAATTATATTCGTATATACATATGTAATATTTATTTCATGTCAGAAATACATTCGGAGGATCTGGCATTCCCTGCGGAGGGGCGACCGCAATTAGAAAATTTAGCTTAATTTTTTATTTAAATTAATTTTGTATAACTTTTTGGATGTTAGTACACCAGGATTTGAACCCGAGTCTTCTGAATGGCAGTACGCAATGCTAACCACTCGGCTACCGCGGCTGCCCGAGATGAAGATTACCCGCTATTAAAATGTTTGTTGCGGCCATGCAGTAGAAACGAAATCAGTGAAGATCATGATTATTTTAATGAGCGAATCTCTAGAGCAAGAAAATGCATTAAGTGTGCATTTGGAATTATAAGTGGAAAGCAATTGAGAGAGACCAGAACTGGCGGAAATAATTGTTAAAAGTATTTGCGTTCTTCACAATACCATTATTGAGGGTTTGGATAAAAACTCAATTGGCAACATAGAAATGGAAAGTAGCAACAAATCAAATGAAAAATATAATAATTAAAATTTAAAAAACTGCACATGGGGCAGGAAAATGTCTCCCTTGGTTCTGTCATGAAAATTAATGTCCTATTATGGGGTTTTTGCTGAGCAGCAAGTGGAGCATATGGCTTTAACTTACTGGAGTGAAGCCTGTTTAGTCTTTCTACGGCTTCGTATAGGGATGCTAAAAAGTCGTCATAATTTCAGTTTTATTCTAAGTATAAGAACATACTTTTTTTGAAAGAAAGTAAATAATTTTTTTTAAATTTTATAATGATCTTTAACCAATTATATAATTTCTATTTAGTAATGACCTTTCGCCATCTTTCCGGCAACATCATTATTCCACGCTCATAAAACTTCTGGTCTTTATCTGCAAAAAACTGAAGCAATTGCGATTTTATAGCCTCGTCATTTTTGAAAGTTCTTTAATGACAAAGATCGAAACAAATGGTAGTCTGACGGTGCAAGGCCACGGCTATATGGTGGACGTATCAACAGTTCCCAGTTATGATTTGTTTCAAAAACGGATCATATTCATTGCGTTTAAGATGAATACCACAAGCGTTGGAGCGGCTTGTTAAATGAATTTCTTTCAATTCATGTGGTACTCAAATATCCAGTTTTTTTAACAGTCCAAGACGTCGTATATGCTTATGAACGGTTGATTTTGGTATACTTAACTTCTCTCTAATCTCACGCTCAGTTACATGAGGATCCGATTCGATTAAAGCCATGATATCGTCATCATCAACTTCACTTGGCCGACCGGAACATGGTTTATCTTTGAGTGAAAAATCTCCCGAATGGAATTTGACACACCAACAAATTATGCAACTTTTTAGCAACCTGCGCTGCATTTTTTCCTTTAAGAAAATAATAAATCCATATTTAAATTGACGCCAAACAAAGAAATTTAAACAAAATTAGGGTTTTTCCTAAAGCAAGCTAAAAGTGGCAAGTAGTGGTAAGGGGTCACAAGCTGTTCAAAAAAATTGTCAACGCCGTCTGTATGAAAAATCGCCGGTTTCTTTTACTTTCATATATCTTATTTTCAAAGGAAATTTAAAGTTTTGTTTACTTACTATTTTATTATCTTTACTTTTTACTTTTCTTCTTTTTTTTGTTTGTTTGGTCCAACTGTGTTTTCTAAGCAGCCTTTCCTTACTGCTGATGTTTGTCGCTGGAGTTAACGACGTTAGTATAAACACTAGATACATACATATATAAATAATCATTGTCTATAAACAAACATACCGACATACAACCTTTAACCTTGTATGATAACATAGTAACAAAGGGAATATGGTAGAATACATAAACAAGCATATTATTTGATAAGTAACAAAACATCATGACAACATTATACCCAACATGTAACATGCACATTTTTAAAAGCAATTTTATCACAAAACAAACAACATTTAGAAATAGTATAAATAAACATAAGCAAACAAATGTAAAGCAGTTCTGAAAATAAATGAAGTCTGAAAGGAGTTCTTGCTCATAAATGTGGAATATAGTCTTTATTACTTCAAATTCAATTAATGTTTTATTATTAATTAAAACTTCTTTATATTGAAATACAGTATCACTTACCATAAGTTCAGTTTATTCTTATAATTATTAAATTCCTTTATATTCTGCGCGGAATATTGTATTCCGGGGTCCATCACCTTCACCGAGCTTTTCCACTTCATAGCGGTCATGGCCTAAGATCCATACTGGGTACGCCTAATGGAAACTAAGTCATTAAATTTATACTTAGCGGCCTCCTCCCTTTTTACATCAAAATTCTGTTTGTTTTCCTTCTTTATGGACGCTATGTTCTCCCTAGATTGTCGGCGTGTGGCTTCGCGTTCTATGTCTAAATCGTGTTTGGTCTCGTTTTGTATTAACTCATTAAACTCAGGCAAACTCGTTGTTCTCATGTCTAATCCTGTCAAAATTCTAAAAGGTGAATACCTTGTATTACGAGTTGGGGTACTGATTATGATCTGCTGCCCCCTATCTACGTATTCATACCAATTTCTGGGTGCATCCATTCCACTTGACCATAACCCCGCGGAGCACCAGTTGCGATAAGCAAATACTCTATACACTGTGTTTCACAGTATTATTTGAAAATATTACCTATGAACGCACTACCTCTATCTGTGATTATTCAAGCTAATTGTTTCGATAAACGATCAACAACTGCTTAAGCTCTAGTATTTTTCGTTGGGTACAACCAAACGCTCTTTGAAAAAGCCTCCACTATGACAAGAATACAGTTATATGCCTTTTTCGTTTGCTCCATTTGTGAAGAGTACTCAATGGTCTACCCTCCTTGTCGATAGGATTTAGAAACCCTTCTTTCCTACCCGCCTTGGCAACTATCACACTGTACTCGACGCAACTTTCTACGGCTTTCTCCAATTTGGTACTTAGCTGTGGAATGAAAAAAGTCTTTTTAACGGCTTCTTAGGTCTTCTTTATTGAGAAGTTTTCCTGCTTGTGCGCTTCACGTATAATTTCGTCTTCTATCAATGAAGGTACTACCAGTAGCTCCTTTACAGTGTCCTTGTAAAGTTATCTATGTTTCATGTAAAAATCGTCGTATGCATCGTTTTCCCAGACTTTAATAACAGCTCGAACCCAATCGTCCTGCTGTTCTGCTTATCTAAGCCAATGAATCAACGAATCCTCCAATATAAGACATGATACCCTACTCTGTGCATACACATGACGCAATTTCCATCCACTTAAGTGCTCTATTTCGTAACCAAAATCCTGCAGTAGCATTGTCTATCGAGACGCTCTTAAGGGAATATCATTTTTCTACATTGACATTGTAAATGCGTTGCAATTTGTTATAATTTTGAAACGTACCCCTAGCAAATACACCCGCCACTTCTTTAATGCCTCAACTATGGCTAACACCTCTAATTCGTATGAATGACACTTCTCTTCTGCCGGCTAAGTCTTCCGACTTCCGAATTGGGTGGTAATTCTGATGCCCGCTATCCTTTTGCAAGAGGAAAGCCCCATACCCAATCCGTGTGTACTTCAGTTCTAGCCTTTGGATTGTACAAACTCAAAACTGGAGCGCGTACCAATGCACTTTTTAACTGTTGAAATGCTGCTTGCTGACAGTAGTTTGGCGATCACTGCGTAACTCTCAATAAACCTACGACAATATGAAGTTGTACACTTTTTTATCCGATGGCTTTGTAAAATTCTTAACCCCAGTCTTCCCATCTGATGGCCTAATCGTACCATTCTCTAAAACATAACGTAGGAACTCCACTTTGGTTTTGAGGAATTGGTATTTTTTCAAAGTCATACGTAGATTATACACGGCTGGTCTTCCTACGATTTTAGGGCATGCACCTGGAATGTCCGGTCCCTTAATTGGGAAGGTACCGCTGCCCAGCTGGTTGATGTCCTCATATAGTTAAAGGCTGACATCACTGCCGTCCAAGAATTGCGATGGACGGGACAAGGACGGAAGAAGGTGGGTCCTTGTGAAATTTACTACAGCGGCCATATAAAGGAGCGCAAATTTGGTGTCGGATTCGTGATGGGAGAGAGACTCCGTCGCCGAGTACTGGCATTCACTCCGGTGGATGAACGTCTAGCCACAATTCGAATTAAGACAAAATTTTTCAACACCACCCTAATTTGCGCCCACGCCCCGACGGGAGAGAAGGATGACTTGACCAAAGATGCCTTTTACGAGCGCCTCGAACACACTTATGAGCGCTGCCCCCGCCACGACGTCAAAATTGTGCTTGGCGACTTCAACGCTAGGGTGGGCAAAGAAGGTATCTTTGGTACGGCTGTCGGAAAATTCAGTCTCCACGACGAAACATCTCCAAATGGGCTGAGGCTGATCGACTTCGCCGGGGCCCGAAATATGGTTGTCTGTAGCACTAGATTCCAGCACAAAAAAATTCACCAAGCTACTTGGCTGTCTCCAGATCGGAAAACTTCCAACCAGATCGATCATGTTGTGATAGACGGAAGACACGTGTCCAGTGTTTTAGATGTGCGTAAGTTCCGAGGTCCTAACATTGACTCGGATCACTATCTTGTCGCAGCAAAGGTACGCACGCGCCTCTGTGTATCGAAGAACGCCCATCAACAAACACAGGGAAGGTTCGACGTTGAAAAGCTGCAATCACAACAGACTGCCGGACGGTTTTCTACTCGACTTGCACACCTGCTCTCTAAGAGCACTCATCAGCAACCCGGTATAAGGGAACTGTGGGACGGCATTGCAAACTCCCTGCGTACAGCTGCAAATGAAACCATTGGATTTCGGAAAGGTCGCAAAAACAGCTGGTACGATGAGGACTGCCGTGTCGCAGTGGAGAGAAAACAGACTGCCTACCTCGCAACCTTGCGATCGACCACAACACGTGCGGGGTGCGATAGATACCGAGAACTGAAGAGGGAAGCAAGGCGCGTCTGCAGATAAAAAAAGAAAGAGGCCGAGATGCGCGAGTATGAGGAGCTTGAGAAGCTGGCCGACAAGGGTAACGCTCGAAAATTCTATGAAAAGTTACGGCGACTTACAGAAGGTTTCAAGACCGGAGCAAACTCTTGTAGGACCCAGGGAGGTGAGCTAGTGACAGATGCCCAGAGTATACTCGATTTATGGAGGGAGCACTTCTCCAGCCTGCTGAATGGCAGTGAACAGGAAACACGCGGAGATGGTGAACCCGAAACTCCAATTGATGACCATGAAAAGTTGTTCCATTACCCGACTATGAAGAAGTGCAAAAGCATTCGTCCGCTTAAAAAACAACAAAGCGGCAGGGACCGATGGATTACCGGCCGAGCTATTCAAATGCGGCGGCGAAGAACTGATCAGGTGCATGCATCAGCTTCTTTGCAAAATATGGTCGGATGAAAGCATGCCCGGCGATTGGAATTTAAGTGTGCTCTGCCCGATCCACAAAAAAGGCGATCCCACAGTCTGCGCCAATTACCGTGGAATAAGCCTTCTTAATATCGCATATAAGGTCCTATCAAGCGTATTGTGTGAAAGACTAAAGCCCACCGTCAACAAACTTATTGGACCTTATCAGTGTGGCTTTAGACCTGGTAAGTCAACCATTGACCAGATATTCACCATGCTCCAAATCTTGGAAAAGACCCGTGAAAAGAGAATCGACACCCACCACCTTTTCGTCGATTTTAAAGCCGCCTTCGACAGCACGAATAGGAGCTGCCTTTATGCCGCTATGTCGGAATTTGGAATCCCCGCAAAACTTATACGGCTAAGTAAACTGACGTTAAGCAACACTAAAAGCTCCGTCAGGATCGGGAAGGACCTCTCCGAGCCATTCGATATCAACGATAAACGAGGTTTCAGACAGGGTGATTCCTTATCGTGTGACTTTTTTAATTTAATGCTGGAGAAAATAATACGAGCTGCAGAGCTAAATAGAGAAGGTACAATCTTTTTCAATAGTGTACAGCTGCTGGCGTACGCCGATGATATCGACATTATTGGCCTCAACAACCGCGCCGTGAGTTCTGCTTTCTTCAGACTTGATAAGGAAGCGAAACGAATTGGTCTGGTAATGAATGAGGGCAAGATGAAATATCTCCTGTCATCAAACAAACAGTCATCGCATTCGCGACTCGGCTCCCACGTCACTGTTGACAGTCATAACTTCGAGGTCGTAGATAATTTCGTCTATCTAGGAACCAGCATTAATACCAACAACAATGTCAGCCTTGAAATCCAACGCAGAATCACTCTTGCCAACAGGTGCTACTTTGGGCTGAGTAGGCAATTGAAAAGTAAAGTCCTCTCTCAACGAACGAAAACCAAGCTCTACAAGTCGCTCATTATACCGGTCCTACTATATGGCGCAGAAGCATGGACGTTATCAATATCTGATGAGTCGGCACTAGGAGTCTTCGAGAGGAAAGTTCTGCGAACGATTTATGGTCCTTTGCGCATTGGCAACGGCGAATACCGCAGACGATGGAACGATGAGCTGTACGACGATATTGACATAGTTCAGCGAATGAAGAGACAGCGGCTACGCTGGCTAGGCCATGTCGTCCGAATGAATGAAAACACTCCAGCCTTGAAAGTATTTGATGCAGTACCCGCTGGTGGAAGCAGAGGAAGAGGAAGACCTCCACTCCGTTGGAAAGATCAAGTGGAGAGTGACCTGGGTGCACTTGGCATTTCCAACTGGCGCCAAACAGCGAAAAGAAGACATGAATGGCGCGCTGTAATTGATTCGCCTATAATCGCGTAAGCGGTGCCAACGCCAATAAAGAAGAAGAAGAAGGTCTTCCTAAAACAATGTTCAACCTTTCAAAACCCTGCTTCACATCCCTCGAAGGAATTATGAGATCATCCATATATGTCACTAGAATACCACTTGCCACTAAATCTCTGAATATAGCAAAAATGTACCGTGTAAATACACTTAAACTCATACAGGCCTCAGTTGGTCACAAAAGTGGAGTATTGTCTCGATTTTGCCTCAATAGGTACATGGAAGAATCCGTTCTTTAAATCTGGAGTGGTAAGTATCCTTCCACTTGTAACCTTTCAATGACATCATCCATTAGCGCCATACGAAAGTTATCCCTCATGATCTTCTCGCGAAGTCTTCTATAATCACAACAGAGCCTCTGGCTACCATCTTCTTTTGCTAAAAGGACAATTGGCGATGCATACTATACTGGGTTGAACTATATCTGTGCATCTATATCTACATATATGCATCTATCCAAGTACGAGATACGCCTTGGACCCGGATATACTGAAGTATCATCAGTCAAACAAATTTTCATAACATCTGGCGAATCATGTTGTTTACGAGGCACATAATCTTCATTCATAGCTCTCACCTATAGTCTAGGTATCTCCGTAAGATGTGACAAATCTATTTCTGTATTATCGATTGATACCGATTCCATTGTCAAGCATAAATCTTTAAATTCCTCAACAAGCTCTAATTTAGCTTCATCGTCTTTTCCTGCTGGCCTCAAACCAGATTTATTTATTTGTTTATTTATTTATATGAAACATAATTATTAATAATTATATAACAAAAGTAAAGACACTAGCTACTAAGGCTATCGGCCTGAAAATATTCTTAAGAAATTTTTATTAGAACTTTTAAACTATTAGAATAATATAAAAATGTAAAGTTTATTTTGAAGATTATATATTATATAATGCACCAATTTGTTTTGGAAGATAAATTCAAAGATAGGGTTAATGTTATCTAGTGATGAATCTACTAAGAATATAGACAGTTTTTCAATTCCGAAGATTTTTCTCCTTGGGTTGTCGATAGTGGACAATTGCATGTGGGACAAGTTGCAGCTGGGCTTCTGTTAAGTATGTGTTTGTGGGTGATCTTCGTGGGTCCTAGTCAAAGACGCATAAAAACTTTTATTATTTTTTTTTTTTTTGAGAGAAGAAGGTTTAGTGGGTAGGGTTTTGAACGGGTTGGGTTTATATTTTTGTAGGCATGTAGGTACGATACCCACTTATCATCAGTGCGTCTTTTGGCGTCTGAATTGATTAATTTCTACATATCGGCTTTCCACCAGTGTTGCTGTAGTTTTGTTTTGATTTTACCAATTAGTGGTTCCTGGTTCTGGAAGTTTTAAACTGCACTGAAGGAAGCTTTGCTATCAGTGCAGATTATATATTTTCCTTTATTTGTTGCAGTGAACTCAGTAGCGAGACTAGTTGTAAATGCTTCGGCGGTGAAAACAGAGCAATGAAGGGGAAGAATTCCTGTTTTTATTATATCGGTATTTTCTTTAACTAAAGCGAATGAGGTGGTAAAATTATCGGTAGGTAAATATAAGACTCCAACCACGCATTTTCCATTGGCTTTGTATTTCGAGGATCATTTTTTAGTAAATTATTGGAGCTGTGTCGCCTTTGGAGTAAAAAAGAAGAGTAGAAATAAACCCTGACGTGGGTACGTACCAAGGGTGTAATTCGGAGGTAGGGGTGAGGATGGGTTTCATTGGTATATTTAACTCTTTAACGCTTTGGACAACACAAAAAATTGAAGATGGACGATTTGGTTTTCTTGTCCGTTTTATGCAGTTCTTGACATCGTTGTGTAATATAGCGTTGTTTGAAGTAAACAGCTTCGGGATAAGTCTGAAAGCATTCTGGTAAACTCGGTTTTAAATTTCTGGTAGTCCGGCTTCTGCCAGAAGATTTGTATGGGAGTTGTAGGAAATGCACGGAGGCCTATTCGCTCAGCAGCGTGGTATGGCGCAGATAGTATTGCTAAAGTACTTTTCGAGCAATATCCATAGATAGGTAGACCGTAGTCAATGACAGATAATATAAGAGATCTCATTATATTAACTAATGTTGTTTGGTGTACATTACTGTGTATAGAAGCTGGATACTTAAGAATGCTTAATCTGTGCGTAATTTAATTTTTAATAAAGTTTTGTCAAATATTATTCCTAGAATTTAAAGTTTAGTGACATTTTGTATAACATTGTTCTTATATGTAAATTTGAAATCTGTACAACTGAGCTTTTGCATATACAGTGGGCAGCAAAAGTGATTCCACGATCAACGTTTTCATGTTTGGGAGCACATAAAAACTAAACGAACGAAGTAAATGATAAAACTTTTAAATTTTTTTTAACAGTATTTTATTTGTAACAACAAGGAGTAAGAAATAATATAATTGAAGAAACTATAGAACACTAATGATTTAAAAACAGAAACAAGCAGCATGTACTCAGCTTTGCACCATTTATGAAAAAATACAAAATAAATTCATTATTAATAGTTGGTCCAGAGACCCATTATGACATTTTTCATAAGTTTTGGCATACTTTCAACTAATTTTTCGAATATTCCTCTCGGAATATTATTCCACTCTTGTTCAACACGCCCCAAAGATCGTCCAAGTTGGATGGGGCTGAGTGATACTGTCCGAGCTTTACGATTGACCATAGGTTTTCTATCGGATTGAGGTCGGGACTTTGCGCTGGCCATTCCATCATCTTAAAATTTTGGTTTCCGAGCCATTCTTTAACAATGCCTGTGCCTATCTTGCTGCAAAGTGATTTTCTGCTCTGGGTACGCACACTGGTCAAGAAAATTGGGAAGATGGGTTTGCAAAATGGTCAAATAGTATTCCTTTCGCATAATCCCGTCAATTTTGTGCAACGGTCCAACGTGCGAATACGTGAAACACCCCCATGCCATTATGTTGCCGCCTCCATGTTTCACATCCGATTGAAAACGATTAAACTTAGATTCGTCCGACCAGATAACACGTTTCCAGTCTTCTATTGTCCAGTTCTTGTGTTCCTTGGCGAATTTTAGCCGAGCTTTAACATTTTTCTCGAATAAAGATGGTTTGTTTTTTTTTTTCACTGCTGCGACATACCCAATCCTACCAAGCGCTCTTCTATCTCTCCATCGACTCACGCCTCTATTTATTTTTTTATCATTTTAGACACCATAGGTCGAGCGTCAGAGTCTGTTAGAAGACATCGGCGACCATTCAACTTCTTTTCAGCACAAACATTTTGTCTTTTCTGCACCTTGACAACCACTGATTGACTAATTTGCAGCTTCTCAGCAATAGTGCGGGTCGAAAACCCACATTTAGTCAGGAAGATAATACTATTTTCTTTATCAGAAGACAGCTTCTTAAGTTTTCAGTGAATAGTTAGAGACTAAGTTCAAAATTCAACAAATCAACTATAAACTAGTGGAAGAGAGTGATTTTCTGAATTTTGACAACGAATAATAAATGCAAAAGGCACTTAACGGTAAATTTGTAGGTCTATTGCTGATAAGAAAGTAAGAAGAGTAAAAATATGAGCGATTAACGGATGGTGCAAAACTGAGTACAAGCCGCTTATTTCGGTTTTAAATCATAACTATTCCATTTCTTCTTCGTATATTTTTCTATATACGCCTAATTTGTAAAAACTAAACAAGGTGTTCAATAAGAAAAAAGTTTTCGTCATTTACTTTATTCGTTTAATAGTTATGTGAGCTCAAACATGAAAACGTTGATAGTGGAATCACTTTTGCTCCCCACTGTATGTAATGTGTTACATTTTGTGTAAGATATATTTGCACCTGAGTTGAGAGCCAAGTCAGAAAGATCGTCAAGAATATTAGTAAGTTAGCTTTTTATTTCATTCAAATTATTATTTTTGGAAAATATTAGCAATTATCAAGAATATTAGTAAGTTAGCTTTTTATTTCATTCAAATTATTATTTTTGGAAAATATTAGCACATCATCTGCGTAGATAGAATGTTCAATTTTATACTTCTTAAAAATGTTGTTCATTTCTTCAAAAGCTATAATAAAGAATATGACGGAAATAGGGGGCCATGTGCAATACCATTGAACAGGGATACCCTATCAGAGTATAGAGTATGCGTTATTAACTTTGATTCGAAAAGTTCGGAAAGATAGTATACTTTAAGGATGTTAAAGATATTTTTCCGACATTCCATTTTTTTAACTGGCGTAAAACAACGTGTATGCCTATTCCGTCAAATACTTTTTCGAAATCGAGCGCTAAAATGGTGATATATTTCGATTCGAAATTGCTGTTGCCATAAAAGCCACTTGGTCAGGGCTAACCTGTTTTTCTTTTAAGGCGAACCACATAAGGTGCCTGGTTAAAATTTTTTCCAGGACTTTACTAATGCAAGGAAGCAAGGAGATAGGCCGGTAGCATTTTATATTGTCCTGGGGTTTTCTCGGCTTTAAAATCGGAACAATATCTGCTGTTACGAACGATCTGGCAGCGCAGTCAACGTAAGTCCCGCTTACCAAGCTTACGTTTTTGTATACGTGGCGAATTGTGATTGGCCAACTAAATTGAAGTGAAAAAAGGGGAGCAGTCTGGTAAGACAAAAGCTGTGACACAAACGAAATAGAGGGCAGAGCGAGACGAGTAAATTTTTAATTCTCCTAAGTGAATTTGTAAATTTAATTTATTATAAAGAAATTAAATTTAAATAAATTTATATTTGAATTGTAAAAATTTTCGGCTTTTTTAACATCTTAACACTACTGCCAACATGGACGAGGCAACCGCTGTGTCAGCTAACTTCGCATTAGCACCCAATTTAACGGCTGCATCTATTCTTCCTGGTGCTACTAATGCAGCTTCGCAGCAACACATTCCTGTGTCGTCAACGGCCAATATAATGCCGTTTCAGAGAAATCAGCCAATAAGCCCCGCTCACTCCGTAAACTCTGTTGGTTCGCAAGGTCTTCGTCGCAGGGCCGAATTGCTACATGAGCAAAGCGAAATCTTGAGACAGAGGGAGGCGTTACTCAGAGAAGAATACAGCTTTCTCGATCGCACTGACGCAATGGGCTTCGACGATGACCTGGATGAAAGTCAGTACGCTATGCCTGGGGCTTCAATCGCCATGAGGGACTTAGCGCTTAATACAACGCAGACCTTGCAGATACCTCCAAATTTGGTGGCGCCATTTAACAGCGCACCCACCATAACCACAGTTATTAATAACGGGTCTTCTCTGCCAGACACCGTTCCAATTAGAACGTCAACTGTCCAGCAACCAGTAAGTGATCTGTCCGCACCTGTCATTCAGTCGCTATTGGACCGAATACAGTCACTTGAACAGCAGTTGCAACGTAACTCAATCAGCAATATGGAATGGTCTCCACAACTGCCAGCGCATACAACGTTGCCTACATCCGGCCACGTTAACAGCTTACGTTTTGATGCGCCTGCCTATCGCCGACTAACCAGGGATCAGGTAGCTTCCCGCAGCAGCCTCGCCAAAGAACTACCCAATTGTGATGGTAAACCGAGTGAGTGGCCGTTGTTTTATGCTGCTTATACGCAATCAACAGAGGTTTGTGGATTCTCTGACGAAGAGAATCTGCTAAGACTACGACAAGCATTACAAGGACAAGCAAGACAATGCGTTAGAAATCTTTTATTGCACTCGTCATGCGTTGGACAAATTATTGCTACTCTTCAAATGCGACTTGGGCGACCAGAACTAATCATCGGTGTGCTGCAGCGTCAAATTTGTGATCTGTCATCGCCATCAAAGAGCCAGCTGGAATCTATAGTCGATTTTGCCGTCGAAGTACAAAATATTTGTACAACCATGTCTGCGTCAGGCCTGACTTGCCACTTGAATAATCCAGAATTCGAACAGAGACTCGTTTTAAAACTGCCTGGGCTCTTACCAGCATACTGGGGAATGCATAAGAGGAGCTTGCCGACTTGTAACTTGCAGCATTTCAGCGACTGGCTTTTTCAAATAGCACAAGGAGCCAACCGCGTAATCGCCCCAAAGGAGTCAACAAGAATCCGCAAGCGCGGAGCAATTAATCATCATTCTAGTTCGGTGAGATGTATCGTTTGCAACGAAACCTGTAGTGATGTGTCTAATTGGACCCCTTTCAAGGTAATGTCACGCAATCAGAGGTGACATCTAGTTCGCAAGTTTAAATTATGTCACCGATGCTTGGAAAAACATCCGGCTAATAGCTGTAAATCAGCCGAACCGTGCGGCATTGATGGCTGTAATCGGAATCACCATCCGCCCCTACACAATAGAGAGTTAGTTGTTGCTCCAAATACGAAATCTTCCAGAATTATCAATGCGAATGTCAAACCACCAGCAACTGATGTTAACGCACATAGCTCCGTCCAAAGCAGCACATTATTTTGTGTTCTTCAAGTAGTCTTATACTCATAGACGATGGTTCGTCTCTCACGCTTATCGACGAAAAGCTCTTGCGAGAACTAATCGTAACAGGCACTCCACAACCACTTTGCTTACGTTAGACTGGCGATACTCATCGCTACGAGACCGAATCTGTCGTAGTTGACCTAGCTATATCAGCGAAAGATAGCGACAGGAAATTCTCTTTAAAAGACGTACGCTCAGTCAAAAGACTAGATTTACCTATACAATCCTTTAACGCTGCCAAACTGCAGGGTGACTTCAAACATTTAAAAGGATTACCATTGCAATCCTATTCAAACGCTGCGCCACAATTGCTAATCGGGCTAAACAATGCCACGCTAGGGTCACCAATTAAGTCGTTATATGGTGCAGAAAATGAACCGATTGCGGAAAAATCTAAATTGGGACGTTGAAAGGCCTAAAACCGGAAACCGGCGTCGTTGCTATACATCATGTATATCACATTTGTGATTGCTCTGCCCAATTTGAGCTGTTTCAATTAACCAAAGCGTACATCTGTCTCGATAACCTAGGCGTATCAGCCAAATCCGCTGTCTTAATGTCCACAGAGGACGAGATCGCTTTACAACAATTACAGCAATTTACCATTCGATTGGGAAACCGTTTTGAAACCGGCTTATTGTGGAAACATCAGGACATTCATCCACCGAATAGCCTGTCAATGGCCTTATTCCAGGCGCAGTGCCTTCGTAAAAAAATACTACGTGACCATATCATGGCTAAGGTTCTCCAGCAAAAAATCAATGATTATATACAAAAGGGTTATGTCAGACGATTGACGCGAGGTGATGCTGCCGTTGAAAAATATTGGTATTTACCGATTTTTGCAGTAAGCAACATTAATAAACCAGGAAAGGTTCGTCTAGTATGGGACGCTGCTGTCAAGGTAAATGGAATGTCCTTGAATAGTATGTTGCTTAAAGGTCCACACCTGACGACTCCTCTACTGTCCGTGCTGTTTAAGTTCCGTGAAAAGCCGATTGCGATCACGGCCGATATTGCAGAAATGTTTCATCAGGTACGCGTCAATGAGCCCATCACCTTTGTGATGACGGTAATGACCTTCGGAGCCTCGTGTTCACCAAGCTGTGCCCAATTTGTGAAAAATAAGAATGCAGAAGAGTTTCAGCAGGAGTTTCCTGAAGCGTCGCGGTGTATTACCGAGAACCACTACGTCGATGACATGCTGGTGAGTGTAGATACAGAGGAAGATGCTATTAAGTTAGCGCAACAGGTTCGTCATGTTCATGCGATGGGAGGCTTTAACATAAGAAATTTTTTATCGAACTCGAGTCGAGTATTAGCTGCCCTAAATGAGAACGCGACTGAGGAGCTATCTCTTGATTTAGAAAATGTATTGCCTACTGAAAAGGTTTTAGGCATGTGGTGGGTCACCGCTAGTGATCATTTCGCATTTCGTGTTTCCGCTAAGTACCGGGATTCCGACCTCATTCTTCAGCAGCGGCGACCAACCAAGCGCGAAGTCTTGAGATTGGTTATGACTATATTCGACCCACTTGGACTCCTTGGCTTTTACGTTGTATACGCCAAAGTTATTTTGCAAGAGATATGGAGGGTTGGATGCGAGTGGGATAGCCCATTTCCAGATGACCAATTTAATATGGCTTAAGCTCATTCCAAAAATAGAACACCTTAGAATTCCACGATGCTATAAGCAAACAAGTTTTGGCGGAACACCTCAAATAAATAGAATTGTACACATTTGTTGATGCAAGTGAGAGCAGGTATGCGGCATTGTGCTATTTACGATACTCTTACGGCAACACAATTAACTGTACCATGGTCGCGAGCAAAACTAGGGTAGCCCCACTCAAATTAACATCTATACCTCGCCTTGAGCTGAAAGCGGCACTTTTGGGAGCTTGTCTTGCAAAACACATCATCGAATCTCATTCTATCCATGTTGACAGCAGTGTATATTGGTCAGATTCACGAACAGTACTGGCCTGGATTAATGCTGATCATCGCCGCTACAACCAATTTGTGGCTTTTCGAGTTAGCGAGATTTTAGAGCTGACTGAAGTAAAGGAGTGGCATTGGGTTCCAACAAATGAAAATGTAGCTGATGAAGGCACCAAGTGGCATGGTGAACCAGATTTTTCAAACAACAGTCGATGGTTTAGAGAACCACCGTTTTTATACCGTTCTCGTGATGAATGGCCTGCGCCCGATAAACTTCATAGTACTCCAACTGAAGAGCTACGGCCACAGTTTATTGGAGCTCATAATTTAACATCAGAACAAATGCTGGTACTTCCAGAAATTGAAAGATTTTCTGCTTGGAATCGTCTTCTTCAAGCAACCGCTATGGCACTGTTTTGTGCTCGAGTTTGGCTAAACGTTATTCGAAAATATCAGTCGGTGGGTGATGTTCCAAGCGCTGAAGACTTTCGTAAAGCGGAGCGCTTGCCTTGGAGAAAAGCTCAATATGACAGCTTTAAAGATGCTATCGCGTCCTTAGAAGCTGATAAGGCTCTAGACAAATCGAGCAATATTTTCAAGCTTTCACCATATTTGGATGACAATGGTGTTTTGAGAATAAATGGCAGAGTTAAAATGATGGGGCGACCCGACCAAGTTTTACTACCATCTAATCACTATATGACACACCTTATCATAAACCACTTCCATGTCAAGTATCATCACGGTAGCTTGGAGACAGTCATCAACGAGATAAGACAGGCTTATTGGATCATAAAACTTCGTACAATGGCCAAAAAATTCGGCGTAATTGTCAAGTTTGTAAAAACAGAGCCGCTCAACCTCGACCACCTATGATGGCATGTCTACCTCCAGCCCGCACTTCAGTAATTGGTCGTCCATTTACCTACGTAGGTGTCGATTACTTTGGCGGTCAAGAGAAACACCGAGAAGAGATACGGAGTGTTGTTCACTTGCTTAACAACCAGAGCTGTACACCTGGAAATTGCATATTCGCTGTCTACAGACTCTTGCAATTTGGCCGTGCGTAATTTCATAGCTCGCAGAGGGAGCCCGTTGGAGATGTGGAGTGACAATGGCACAAACTTTAAAGGTGCAGAGAGGGAAGTGAAGTCAGCTTTTGAACTCCTCGATAAGAATCTTATGATTAAAACTTTCACTTCGGCTGCAACTAACTGGCGTTTTATACCACCATCGTCGCCCCATATGGGCGGAGCTTGGGAACGGCTTGTTCGCTCGGTAAAGCAAATACTTGGACAGATTTTAACAACCAGTCGCCTGAATGATGAGCTTCTACGCGCTGCTTTAATGGAGGTGGAGATGACGGTTAACTCCCGGCCTTTAACGTATATCCCTATCGACCACGAAGAGGATGAGGCACTTACGCCTAATCATTTTTTGTTAGGCAACTCCAGTGGTATTAAGCCGATCTCAGAACCAGTTACTGAGGGCGTTTTAATGCGTCGTAGCTGGCGAACATCGCAACAACAAGCGGATGCCTTCTGGAAACGCTGGGTCTTAGAATATTTACCTACCATTACGAGGCGAACCAAATGGTTCATGAATGTCAAAAACATTGAAGTCGGTGATGTCGCATATATAGTAGATCCTAATAACCCAAGAAACTGCTGGCCTAAAGGAAGAGTAATCGAAGTGCGACGAAGCGTCGACGGAAAAGTGCGAAGCGCTACATTAAAAACAAAATGTGGCATTTTTGAGAGGCCTGCTGCCAAAATAGCCGTTCTAGATCTGAAAGGATCGGTACACCCTGATCGTCAGGATATACCGGGGGGGAGTGTTACGAACGATCTGGCAGCGCAGTCAACGTAAGTCCCGCTTACTAAGCTTACGTTTTTGTATACGTGGCGAATTGTGATTGGCCAACTAAATTGAAGTGAAAAAAAGGGGAGCAGTCTGGCTAAGCTCCCGCTCAGAAGACAAAAGCTGTGACACAAACGAAATAGAGGGCAGAGCGAGACGAGGAAGTTTTTAATTCTCCTAAGTGAATTTGTAAATTTAATTAATTATAAAGAAATTAAATTTAAATAAATTTATATTTGAATTGTAAAAATTTTCGGCTTTTTTTAAAATTTGAGGATAGACTCCTCTTTCAAAAATTTTGTTAAATAGTTCTAATATCCTGATTTTGACCTCAATCGAAACATTTTTAATTATTGGGTAGGAAATCCTTTCATATGCAGAAGTTTTTACTTTAGCAGATAGGAGAGTTGGATCGAATTCAAAGATTGTTATTGGGTTTTCTATTTCTCTCGCAGCATTGGACAAAAAAACCCGGATCATATCCGAGGGAAATAATTTTATTTTTTTCACTAATGAAGCTTTGCCCTAAGTTAGAGTTGCGGGAATAATTAGACCACATAGATGTAAAAAATTTAGAAATTTTGTCTTTGGAAGCAAGGTGTCCTTGCTGTAAATAATCTGATATTTTGCCATATTTCCATTGGCTAATTCGTCTGTAGCCCTTTTATAAAAGATTAAGTTGATTTCCGTTTGTTGATGCTTATAATTTTCCCAAGTTCGTTGCTTTTTTAATCTAAGTACGAAAAGATTGCTGTTCCACCAGGGTATTGATTGCGTGTTAGAACGTTTTATAATAATGTGATGCTGTTCGCATAATTTTTTTATTGGTTATTGAAATTGACCCCAATCGGCTTTGAATTTGGAATGGATGTAATAATTGGGAAGTGGTCACTTCCCCGAAGGTTTTTAGATATTTTCCACGAGCATTTAGGTGCTACGCTGGCACTTCAAAAACTGATATCGACTTTAGTAAAAGTTTGGTGGGTAGAAAAGTGAGTGGGTGATCCGTCATTAAGTATATGAGGTTTGATGCCAATACTGCATCTTCAACTGTCTTTCCCCTTGAATTACCAGTGGTTGAGCCCCATAAGGAGCTCCACGATTTAAAATCTCCCGTTAGGATTAGTGGAGTGGATATGTTATAGAGGATTGATAAAATGTCTGTTGAAGTGAAGTTTTGGGAAGAAGGTATACATAGATAAATTACAGTAATTTGAAGCCTATATTCATTTCAACAGCTATTGCTGATATGTTTGATGTTATGTCAGGTATTTTGTGAGGAACTTCTTTTTTTATCATTAGGCAAACACCTTGTTTGCTTGAATTGTTAGTTCATATGTTGTGAAAATATCCAACATACACGTATCTTGGGGGTAAAAATTATGTTATGTGGTATGTGTGTTTCTTGCAGTGCTACGACTTCTGGGTTGCATTCTCTCATTAAGAGCTGCAATTCTTGTAAGCTGTTCTAATAACCGTTCAGGAGTTCCATGGTGTCGGAGATTATTGTTATGTTTTACTTGTGATTCTTCTTCGCTTTAAATTTCAGTGTCGATACCGAGATGGGATTTTATAATAAGAGAAGAGGTGGGATTGTAATTTGGTGTGTGCGGGAAGCGTGATGGGTTTTCATTGAGATTGTAAGTGTTTGGTTCTTGAGATTGAGCAGAGAACTTATAATAAAGAGATAAAAATAACAAACTTTAATAGCATGTATGGCCGCAAAAAACTATTTTAAATATATGTGTTGAGCTCGACACTTAATTCTGCTTATACATTTTTCAGTCAATTAACGTCTGAAAGTATACAGGATTTACTAACCATTCTATTAAGAAAAATAGCGGCTAAATTAGCGCACTTAATAGTTGTTGGTTAATAATGAATTGAATAATACAACAATAGATTACATAGCTGATGTTGGCGCAGTGGTAGAACACTCGCCTGTTAAGTCAGGATCCGTTGGTTCGATCCCTGTTGTAATCGTCGACCCGCTTGCGAATTTAACGCAAATGAATTTTAAATCAGGTTGAACAAATCACTTGGTTTATTTCTAAACAAAAAGTATGCAAAGTTAAGCAAATAGAAATATACTAAGAATTAGTTACTTATCGAAGTATGTCCTTCACTCATTCCATTTGGTCGACGACTGAATTTTGTTAAAGGCTTCTGCGCTCACAACAGCTGCGCAAATACGAAAAACGGATTAAGCGATCTACATACTGCGGTATATGGTTTCAAAGAGTAAATAACTTCTCTGCAAATAATGTTTCCGTTAATTTAACAAATATATATTTACAAACAGTAAACTAAGAGGGGAAATGCGATACTGCATTGACCGTTACCGCTTGTACATAACATACTCGCATTTATGTATAATTCGCGACTAAGAAAAACAGTTTCGGTACATAGGCATTTCGAACATACATCGATACATAGGTATGAGAATAATGAGAACAAAAATGCGTATGCTACAAATGAGAGCATGCATATAAAACAAAATGAGAATGAAATTATGCTAAGCTTAAATGTCATGAATATGAAATAATTTCACAGGCAGGAGTACCCAACATTCCCACCTCCGTGAATCAGCCCGATTCACCACTTTCAACATCCAGTATGGCCAATTTGGATACGGATCGTCGTTTCAGTCCACTGCTGGTGTATACGTCAACTTTGCTGATTTCGCCATCAGCTCCAGGATATGTTGCCTCTACTCTTCCCCTGCGCCACTCTCGACGCGGTGTGGAGGGGTTGCATATGAAGACAAGATCACCAATTTTTATGGGTGTTGTTTTCTGGCACTATTTCACCCGGCGTGTCAAAGTGGGAAGATACTCCGCTATCCATCGCTTCCAGAAATGATCCTTGAGCTCTCGAGCAATACGCCATTGTTGTCGTAAACGGCACTTCTTCTCCACGGCATCATTCATAATTGGAGTTTGCGCTGTATTGGCTTCGCCTAATAGAAAATCATTGGGTGTCAGAGGCTGCTCCTGGTTGGGTTCGATTGGTAAGTGCGTCAACGGTCGAGAATTTAAAACATTTTCGGCTTCGATGAGGAAGCAATTGAGCGTATGCTCGTGTGGCTGCGCCTCCTTTAAAGTGTGCCGTAGCACTCTCTTGATGCATTGCACCAATCGCTCCCAAGCGCCGCCTTCTGCAGGGTTGAAAGGCGAATTAAAAACCCATTCTATGCCCTTCTGTGACAGTTCGGATTGCAAACGATTACAATCAAATACCTCGCTGAACCGTTTCGCTTCCATGTCGGCGCCAACGAAATTTTTCCCATTATCAGATGTTATCCGAACAGGTACACCACGACGATTTATAAAGTTACGTATGGTGACTAGGAAAGAGTCCGTGCTTAAATCATGGGCCAGCTCCAAGTGCACAGCCCGAACGGTCAGGCACGTAAATAGCGCCACCCCTCTCTTTTCGGTGCTGCGTCGTACGGTGACAGTTACTGGACCGAAGTAATCTAAGCCAGTATAGCTAAACGGCCTTAAGGGATGTTGAATCAAGCGACACAATCGAAGCTTAGCCATCTCGATTTCCTTTGCTATCAGGCTATAGCACAGGTCTGATTGATTACGGTGGCGGCAAACATTGATGAACCTCTGTACCTATGCTACGGTTCTCACTAATTTGTTGAAGGAAGAGAATCGATTAAAGTCTAAAAACTTACAAGTTAGGATAGTAAGGGCGTATTTATGGCTTAGCTCTTTGTCCGCTTCCTTCTGAGGATTGCACGACGAGGTTTATAATGGCCAAAGGTTCTCGTTTTGAAGTAAAAATGGCGGACCGCTGGGCCAACGTGCAGATGAACTAAAATCGATATGATTATTCGCTCTGGTGGCTTCATCCGCGACGTTCTCCGTAGTGGGCAACCATCTCCAGTTTTTAACGGTTGAGACAGCTAGTAATTTGGAGATTCTGTGCTGCACGAAAGACTTATAGCGCCGGTGTTCACTCCGGATCCATTGGATTACTGTTAGGGAATCGCTCTAGATGATACAATCTTCGATAGGCAACAAGTGCTTCTCACGTACGCAGTGCATCAGTCGTGTGCCCAGAACTGCCGCTTGTAGCTCCAGTCTCGGTATGGTAAGGGTTTTCATCGGTGCACATTTGGTTTTCGCAAAGATAAATGCGACTTCCACCTTGCCAATAGCGTTAGATGACCTCCAATATGCAACTGCGGCAAACGCATCTTCACGGGCATCTACGAAAATATGGAGTTGCAGGGTTTTGGGTAGACCGTTGCGGATGTAGAATCAAGGAATGACATAGCGGGCAACAGCCGGCAACTGTTCACTCCACTTCTCCCATGCAGCGTTTACTATGTTCGGCAATGGCTCATCCCACCGGATGTCGTACTTCCACACTTCCCGCATGAAGAGTTTAGTGCTGACCACGAAAATACTTAGAAATCCTAACGGATCAAAGATTGACATGACCACGCTTAGGAGTTCTCGCTTTGTCGGACGTCGTGCTCCATTTATCACACTGGGTTCTGCATTGTGGAATCTCAGATCAAACCCAAATGTGTCAGTTGATGCCTTCCAGAATAAGCCGAGAATCTTCTCCATCTGTCCTCCTTCCTTCTTCGCTATCTGACGAACCTCCTCGTCAGCACCAAGTCCGCAAGTAACTACGGATGAATTCGAGGTGAAGCTGCGAAGCTCGAAACCTGCTCTCATGTGAATTGCACGCACCTTTTGTGATACATCAACTGTCTCTTTTTCCGTGTCAAAGCTGTCGACATAGTCATCCACGTAGTGGTAGTCTAATATGGATTTTACTGCTCTAGCAGCACCACTGTCCTCTTTGAGATACTCCATGGCGTTTAATGTTTTGACGTAGTTGGCAGCACAAGGCGAGCATGCTGCTCCGAAGGTCATAACTCGCATTTCAAAAACATCGGGTTCTTTGGCAGTGTTACCATCGCCAAAGAATTAACACCTGGTGGAACATCTCTTTGATGTCACCGCAAACGGCAATGGCTCTCTCACGAAAGTTGAACACTATAGCAGGTAAAGGCCTATATTGCTGCGGACCCTTTAGAAGCTGCGAACACACCATTAACTTCGGAAGCTGCATCAAATACCATTCGTAACTTGCCCGGCTTATTGGGATTACTCACGGCGAAATGTGGTAGATACCATGTCTCAGTGCTGGTTACTGCGGCTTCTTCGGTGGACAACCTTTGTGCATAGTTTTTCTTTGCATACGAGTTTATGATGCACCTATACTTCGCAGCGAAGTTCTCGTCGCGTCTCATTTTCGCCTCAATACTCATTAGTCTTTTCAGCGCCATGGAATAACTGGCGGATAATTCTACATCTGCGTGTTTCCAGAGCAGGCCTGTCTGGTATCTTCCGCCCACTTGGCTCGTGATAGACATCAGCTTTGCTCTCGATGGGGGGCGCAGCCCTAATAACAAAGCTCTCCGTACTAAAGTAATCGGCACCGCGTTATGTAGCGACTGGTCAGTGTAGCTGTTAACGAAGAGACATGATGGCACTGCCGAGCAAATGTTGGCTGATGGGCCAAATACCACCGATCCTAGCCCGGTGTTCGCGACGAAGGGGCCACAATTGTTCAGCTTCATTGTAGCTGATGGCAAACCAAGGTGACAATGGTCAAGTCCAATTAAGAGTTTTGTCCTGATATGCCTATACGGCTGGATCGGAAGCTTGTCTATGTAGTTATCAAGATGGCGTAAATCATTTTTGCTCAAACTTTGAGAAGGCAGCTGTAAGTTTGTCACACCATACACATTCCGCAGCTTATGCCTTCTTAGAGCATCGGATCCACTTACGAAAACATCGACTACGACGGCTGGCTCTTGAGTGGCACGCCCTCCGAACCATTGTAAGTTCAAATGCTCGCTACGGCCATGTAATCCCAGTTCTTTAATGAGAGTATTGTCAACCATTGTAACTTGCGAACCTTCGTCCAAGAGGGCATACGTTTCTACAGACTTCTTGTTCCCATAGAGGACGACTGGCAGAATTCGAAATAGCAGTTTATTTGCTGTGACATCATTGCTACAACTAAGGACCGCTGTGTCTATATCGCCTTTCTGTTGACCATACGACGCTGGCTGCGTCTGTGCCTTAAAAACTTTAATTGGATCAACTTTGGAAACACGTCTGGAACACGTCGGCAGTACTGCCAGCTTCGTGCAACAATTTGTGGTGCGACCTATTACATCCATTGATACCACACACCTTTCGATATCGGCAATTGCGCGAACCATGTCCGATATTAAGGCAACCACTACAGAGGTGACATCGCTTTGTTTCCTCCCATCTTTTTGAAACAGATAACTGGCTGAACTGCTCACAATCGGCTGGCTTGTGTTGACCTTGATATATGGGGCAAACTAACTAGCGTTGTGGTTCGGCAGCGTGTAGCAAAACTCGGCGTTTTGGGTCCCGTGTTGCCTCCCCATCGTACACTGTACATATTAAATTTGCTAGTTTAGTTAGCCACTCGTTGAAGTGGTTCACATTTGCGTATGGTTGTATTGATGCCGAAAAGAGTGCTTTTTCTATTCGCTTGCTCATAGGTAACTTCCCCACGAGCTCGTTCAGAAGCATTGGGTTCCTTATATACTCTCTCTCTCTGCGCAGAATGCAAAAACGCACAAATATTGTTCACTTTTGTAGCAAATGGTATCAATTTCACTACGGAGCTGTCCGATATTGGGGCAATCTCTCGTACGTGGGCAAGCTGGCTATGAGTAAGTTGGTCCGAGCGCCCAAATCGGGGTTTCAGTTGGTCAATTATGTTTCCCACGTTGTTCGAGCGGATTAGTAGTGACTTAATTGCTTCTCGTGCCTCGCCTTTCAAACTTTTCTGCAATCGTATGTTGTTTTCAAAAAAGCTGTACCCATAAACTGCAGTTGATTCAGTATACGCAGTAAAATATTTCGGCCAATCCTCCGCCTTGCTGCTCAACTCTGGTAGGTCCAGTAATTTTCTTGGTTGGCTTTGAGATTGCAAATGTCTGGAACTCGTGTTGGCGGCATTGGGCAACGTCGACGAAAAGTTATTAAAATACGGCTCGTGTATTGGCACAAACGAGCTTGTATACATACTACTTGTTGTTGTTGCGGCAGACAAACCGTTTGCAACTGATGTACATAACGGTGATGAGTAGCGGTTGTTGCTATACGGCGGACAGCTTGTCGCGCTCTGAGGTGGCAGCGTTAATTGTACTGTACTTACATTAGTGGTGACGCTCAGGGGCGTCGGCAATTGTGGCTGAAAATATTGTGGCGTTGGTAAACTTGACGATGGCAAGGCAGCTTCTCCAGCAGATTGGACGCTGGGATCTCTGGCATTGTTTTGAGCTTCTATGGCATGCGCTACATTTGACGACTGGTGTTCCTTTATCTTCTTTCTGCATTGCTTAAAGCATTGCTTCCTGGCGGGCGGCAGATGAAGCACGAGTATCGACTTTCTCCGGCTGGCGAGTAGTTGGCGAATCGGTTGCGTCCGCTGCAGCGTCAATATCAAACGATACTTTGTGTTGCTCGGCTATTGGAGCGGGTGTTGAGCGCGTAGTCATATCGCAGAAAAATTGTTAAGCGGCTAAAATATTTGAACATCCAATTTGGCACGATGCGAAATAAAAATGTAATCGTCGAATTTTGCAAATGAATCTCAAATCAGGTTGCGAATTTAACGCAAATGAATCTCAAATCAGGTCGAACAAATCACTTGGTTTATTTCTAAACAAAAAGTATACAAAGTGAAGCAAATAGAAATATGTATACTAAGAAATAGTTACTTACCGCAGTATGTCCTTCACTCATTCCATTTGGTCGACATGAATCTCAAATCAGGTCGAACAAATCACTTGGTTTATTTCTAAACAAAAAGTATACAAAGTGAAGCAAATAGAAATATGTATACTAAGAAATAGTTACTTACCGCAGTATGTCCTTCACTCATTCCATTTGGTCGACGACTGAATTTTGTTAAAGGCTTCTGCGCTCACAACAGCTGCGCAAATACGAAAAACGGATTAAGAGATCTACATACTGCGGTATATGGTTTCAAAGAGTAAATAACTTCTCTGCAAATAATGTTTCCGTTAATTTAACAAATATATATGTATAAACAGTAAACTAAGAGGGGAAATGCGATACTGCATTGACCGTTACCGCTTGTACATAACATACTCGCATTTATGTATAATTCGCGACTAAGAAAAACAGTTGCGGTACATAAGCATTTCGAACATACATCGATACATAGGTATGAGAATAATGGGAACAAAAATGAGTATGCTACAAATGAGAGCATGCATATAAAACAAAATGAGAATGAAATTATGCTAAGCTTAAATGTCATGAATATGAAATAATTTCACAGGCAGAAGTTTCCAACACCTGTCATAAGAAGTCTGATGAGGAGATGTGATCTCCGAAACAGCTGTCACTTCTACCATTTTTCTTTGTTGTATAACAAAATATTCAATTCATACAAACAAACCAGGCCTTTTAGCTCACTATAAAAATAACAAACATTAATAGTATGTAAGTGCAGACATCTACCTTTGCGGATGACACAGCTGTTTTATGCTGAGATAAATGCCCTAAAAGAGCAGCAAAAAACGATTAGTGATCATTTACTCCTCATCGAAGAATGGCTAGAAAACTGGAGAATCAAAGTTAATGAGCAACAGTGTAAACACGTTACATTTACTTTAAGACCGCAATCATATCCTGCAATTCGCTTAAATGGTATAAACATTCCCCCAGTAAATGATGTTACATATCTCGGTATACACTTAGATAGACGTCTCACTTGGAAGAGACACATAGAGGCAAAAATACTACATATGAAATTAAGAGCAGCTTGTTTAAATTGTCTTTTAAATAAATACTCCGGTCTAAAATTAGACTACAAAATCCTTATTTGCAACGCAGCGTTAAAACCAATTTGGATGTATGATATTCAATTGTGGGGTACGACCTATGCAACTAACATTGATAAAATACAGAGGTTCCAGTCCAAAATTTTAAGAGCACTAACGGGCGCACCATGGTACGTTCAAAACGTAAATATTCACAAAGACCTTGGTATTTTACTGGTTAAGCCTGAAATTGAAAGAAGCAGGACGAAGTACTTCACAAAGCTGAGAAATCATCCAAGCCCGCTAGCAAATGCTTTCCCGCCTGCAGCGAAGAGATGTTCCCGCCTTCTAAGGAGAGCGCCGTAGTTTGAAAGGGGCTCAGAGTTACATAACTCGAGCTATCATGTTTGTAATTAAGTTCTTAAGATTTGTACACTTACTGTTAGGCTTATATCAAAGCAGATTCAGTAAATAAATAAATTGTGTATAAAAAAAAAAAATGTATGGCCGCAAAAAACAATTACTGTTGTCAGCGATCTAAATAAATACCAATTATGTCAACGAAACTTCAAAGTGATCAGCTTCGTAATGGTTTGCGTCGATTGATTTTTGTCCAAGCTGCGCTGGCTTAAATCCTTCTCTCGATTCTTTTTCGCGTTTTATTTTTTGAAATTGGCAAATTTTGAATAATCGCCAAGGAATTGCTTGTTTGTATTTGATTTCAGATCAATTAGAATGTCTGATTTTTGCAAATTTTGCTATCGTCCGAATGAAATTGCTTGTGGACGGCGGGCTTAGGGGAAGAGAATAGGCAATCTTTTGGGCATGTGTGTGATTTTCGCATATACATTGGTCGCTTTGAATATATGTGTCTTCACGAGCTGCGCGTATGGATTTAATTTTGTGATTGATAGTATGAATGGTTTGTGGTTATGAAGGAATGGAAATATTTGGAGCTATTTGCTTTAAAATGCTTTAGATATTAAATATAAATGCCCATATTTTCATGCATGAATACATATGTGCATATGTATAGTATATAAAAATATTTAATATAAAATAGCTATTTAATTTTCTAATTTTATTTCATAGCATTTTCCAATTTATTTTATGACTTGGTTTAAATATTATATTTATTTATAACTTTTATGAATTATTCAACCCAAAAATCAAGCATATTATATCCACCGCCAAACATGCATATATACATATGTTTGGATGTACATATTATGTCTTCATTTGCAAACACACATTACCATGACAACATACGTGTACAAATTTGAGTGCATAAGTTCGTGCCCGATTTCAAGTGCAAAATAAAATTGAAATTTTTTGAAGAAAGCGCTTTTATTAATCAATTATGTATTCGCCATCATGTTCGGCAATCCACTCCCAACGTTCAACCAATTTACGGATGCCTGATTCATAGAAATCGCCCGGTTTCTCGTTGAAAAAGGTGTCAAGATGGTTTTTGACGTCTTCCACATTTTTAAATTTTTCTCCATTCAAATTGTTCTGCAGCGATCGAAACAAATGATAATCAGAAGGTGCAATGTCGGGTGAATATGGGGGATGCGGCATGATTTCCCAATTCATCTCCTTCAGTTTGGCCAGGGTCGGTTTTGCAACATGTGGCCTGGCGTTGTCATGATGGAAAAGAACTCCTTTGCGATTGGCCAAAATCGGACGTTTTTCATCAAATGCTTTCTTCAATTCGACCAATTGCTGACAATACTTGTTGGCAGTGATCGTTTCTCCAGCTGGCAAGAGCTCAAAATACATCACGCCTCGGATATCCTACCAAATGCACAGCAGTACCTTCATCGGATGCAATCCACCTTTCGACATCGGTTCCGCCCCTTCGTGTGCCTGTTTCCATGTTCTTTTGCGTTGAATATTGTTGTACAGGACCCATTTTTCATCACCAGTCACGAGCCGATCCAAAAAAGGTTCGTTTTTGATCCGTCGAAGCAAAGAAATTGCTGTTGACATACGGTCCACTTTGTTCTTTTCACTCAACTGATGTGGCACCCATGTATCGAGCTTCAAAGTGTACCCAACCTTTTTTAAACGACGAAACGCAGTTGATTTGTTGACGTTCAATTCACTGGCAACCTCTACCGTCGAAATACGTGAGTTATTCGCAACTAAAGTCTTTAGAACATCGTCATCAAGCTCAGAAGGCCGTCCACTGCGAGGTTGATCTTCGAGGTTAAAATCTCCAGAACGAAGTTTCGCGAACCATTTCATTACTGTGCGGAGTGCTGGAGCGAATATCTTTAGTTGCAGCGCCCACTGTTTTTCCTTTGCGGAATTCGTATAACATAATATGACGCATATGATCTTTTTCGTTGTTCATCTTCCATGCGTCTTTTCACTAAGCAACTCAAATCAAAATGAAGTTATTTTATGCTTGATTTACAGTTCGGACAGTCACCTTTCCAACGATATATAATATGTATATATTTCTTTCACGAGCGCCACTCTCAAACGATTCGTACGGCATCCAGCGGAATCGGGCACGAACTTATGCACTCATCCAATACATACATATATGCCGCCTAGTTGAACTTGCAAAAAATATTCTTCGCGTCGTCAACAAAGCGTATGCCGCAAGCAATACCTCTCCCCGCGCGCAGCTCTTCCACAAGCCGCAGCTCACAAAAATCGGAAGAAATTTCTGTACACGCTGCGCACAAACATACTCTCGATAAGGCGAACTGCAATGTACTGCAATTCAAAAATAAATATTTCTTAAACGTCCGAAAACCAAATGATTTCAATAAATATAATTCGGAATCAGATCTAAAATGGTTTATTAATACAATATTATTTCAAAAAGTGGGAAAATTTGGCAATACTACACCTTTAATTCACATAAACTAATGAGTATTTATGTTTAATTGAAATCATGTACGCATTGTTCGCCTTCACGCGCGCGCACTGTGCGAATCAGAGAAGTCGATTGTGGACGAAGTGCGCGCGGGGAGAACATATTCTTTCGTATACTGAACTGAATAAAAAGAAGAGAAGGTTCCATTTCTTTGATTCGCTTTAAGTGCAGAATATGCCACAAGTTTTTTATATGGTGCTGTGACAGTTGGTAGCGCGCAAGTGCTACAAGGGTTTTTGCTATTTTTGCTTCTGGTGCAAGTTCAAATTACTTTCGCAGGAGCCAATATCCCTTATTTAAAATAATTTATTTTTTCATTTTTATTTATTTTTTTTTTATATTAATAAAAAATTAATAACGTAATGAACATAAAAATAAAAAGTTCTCATTTATGAAATTTATTTTTGTGTGGTGCTGTGGCGTAGTTATTAGCGCGTGCGTATGTACATACGTGTATATACACATATGTATTTTTATTTTTGATGATTTGTTTCTCATTTTTATTTTTGTTATTTTGAATTATAATTAATTATGAAAAAATATTTATAATAATAAATAAATTTCTTGCAGATTCGTAAATAATGAATAAAAAATAAAAAATATCTTATATAAAATAGATGGTTAAAAAAATTCTGAAATATATATTAATATTTATTTTTACATTTTTTTTTTTAAATAACAACAAAATGCGGCATGAAATACAATTAAAAATTTAATGAATCATTGGTTTTCATTGTATTTCCATTGGTTTTATTTAATTTATCGTAAATAAAAGACAAATCTGTTTATTTACAGCCAAAATTTAACAAAGTGGTGAATCGCTTTCCCGAGATTTTCTAGCTCTGTAGAAACTTCAATCGAGCATCGAACCAAAAGTCAATTGCAACTTCTCGTTATTATAAGTTCTCTGACTGAGTGAGATTGGTTGGGTCATATGTCTGTGTTGAATTAGATTCTACAGTTTCAGTGGAAGAGCAAGTGATGTTTTTTTCGTTCATACTTTTTTTTAACGACGAAGCGTTACTCACCTCCCGCCCAACAGACCGAGGGGCGCGTCTGACGGAAATCAAAAAATCCAACAGATCGGTGACCGAAAACAAGTCACAGTCCAGACTGCCCTGAACTCGAAACCGATCGCGGAAGGTCGCGGTTACACTCGCCTCTTACACTAAACAGCTACAGATTTGTTCATCAGCTTCTATAAAATTGCATGGGGAAAAGGAGAGGGAATTTATTTAGTTAATTAAAGCACTCAGTAAGTAGGTTTTTATACAGAAAAGCGAGTCAGAGGAAGCAATGTTGGGGAAATGTGTATTAAAAATATTACACAAAGATCTAAAAGGATCGTGCATTACAAAGTTTGTTCTGCATGAGCCCAATGAAAGGGGCCTAAAATGTCTAGATGATCTCAAAGGGATGGTGATGTTAAGCTCGCTAAGTAGAATGGGCTACTGATAGCACCTCTTATCAATTTAGTTAAAAATAAACGACTTTTGTAAGAAGGCAGATTCTTGTTCGCATCCCAGTTTAAATTTCTTAACGCGAATAATAGGAATTGCATTTCTACAGATTCCAATTTATCACTATACAATTCATAGTGCATACTCCAACTGAGCCATATTCCAAAATGGGCCTAACAAGTGAGGTAAAGAGTAATTTGGTAATGTATGGGTCCTTGAACTCCTTAGCCCAACGTTTAATGAAAGCTAAAACTCCTTTTGCCTTAACGCAAGCATTTATATGATTTCAAAAATCTAGCGTAGGGTCCATTGTGACACCTAAATCAATGAAGTCAGTAACTTGTTCAACATTGTGATTATGTATCATATAGGCAAAGGATTGGAAAGATTTTCTGGAGAAACACACATATTTGCACTTATTTAAATTTAGGGACATACAGTTCGCATCGCACCACCTAATTAAATTATTTAGGTCAAGTTGCAAAAGCTCTCTATCTTCAATCATCTGCGTACATGAATATTTTAGAATGCTTCGTTAGAAAAAGAGGAGAGAATATAGTTTTCAATTTATTAGTTAGGTTAATGGATTGTGTTACGATGATGGAAAAGGAAGGGGAGTTTTCATTAAAAGAAGAAGGGACTTTTTATGTATTTTCATTGCATCTTTTTTTCGTTACCTTAATTTTCAATATTTTCTTGGCTTGGGGGAATGTGGAACATTTGTTAGAAGAAGCAAGGTGGCCGGATTGACGATTCGCACAAAATGTACGAATGCATTCTTCTGGGGAGTCGTGTGGGAAATTTCAGTTAACGCAGGTGGGGGAACTTCTACACAATTTCATCGTGTTCCCCAGCATTTGGCAATTTTTGAAATTTGTATGCTCCTACATCTCCTTGAGAGTTTAGTTCGTTGATGCTTTCTTCCACGGAAACGTTGTTTACAAATGGGGCGGAGACGGTCCCTTTATTATAATTTAAATTTTCGTGATATTTCGCTTTAATTGAACAAATACCAGGCAATTTTTCTAGAGCTAGGAATCGTTCAGCAACTTTCATATTGTTTGCAAGAAGTAACAAATTGCCATCGCGTAACTGTGTGACTTGACCAATTTCGGGGCTGATGGCACGGATAGATTTATGCACTGCGAAGCATGAATATTGCGTAAGAGGTTTATTTTTATCACACGCTTCTAATACAATAATTTTAGGATCATTGCTATTATTTTTATATTTGGCAGATCAGGAAAGTCAATTACACCGCCATTGAGAATATTTTTTTTACTTTTATCTTTTACTTTTTTTTATACTGGTGCTATCAATGGCTAGCAATGCGAACCGATTAGCTCCACTGGTAGGAGGCCCAGGGGCCATTTCTAAAATGCTTAATATGGTTTGATGCACTAAAACTGTTTTCTTCTATCTGATATGAGGAAGAGTTAATACCACTTAAAGAAATGGGAACAGAACTCCAACCACGTGGGGCACTGATATACGAGTACACAAGTCGAGTGTTAACACAACGAAAATAAACCGTTCGCTCTCAGTGATAGCAGACGACCGTCAAACCAGATTTATTTACGCTTTTCCTATTAAATTGAACTCCCCCTTCTGTAACGATCATATCTATAATCACCTACCACATGAAGTAGATTCCAACCCGATTCCATCTACCTCCATTTTACAAACATAACTGCTCATTGTATTCAAAATACTACAACTTATACCTTTTAACTGATTTTGAAATCTCAATCACAACACGTGTCTAACAATGCTGAAAAGATACACAACCAATAGATGTTGTACGTATCATTTCTATCGTGTTAACCCTACAACCTTCTTGTTTCACTTGAGTTTTCTTTTTAAGGCATTCACCGATTTTATGACCAGGTTGATTGCAACCGAAACATGTCGGTTGTCGTTGTTGAAGGCTTTTGCCATTTGACATAAATTCGCTTTTTTGTGGAATTCCTCCCACAAAATATTCAATGGGGCTTTGATCATCCAATTTCACTGGCCTACCTATTTCCATGAGACTATAAAAATGTGCTCTATAATCTTCATTAGAACGCTTTTTCCGATTCCTTAGCTCACGATGTATCTCTATAGATGCTACAACGACCCCAAGCTCCTTCTTTAACACGTTCACGCCGGCACTGCTTTTCATGTTTCGCGCCCATAGGCGGTTGCGCTGAAAGCTTTTTGTTCTATCAGACGGCGCCGAACTAAATGTTTCAACGAAAGATTATCGCACGGGAAAACGGTCTAATAAAACATAAATAATAATGTTTATGTTATATCATTGAAATATTTACTTATGTTTTTGTTGTTAGTACTATTGAACTAGTTATGTTTGGTGATGCACCCTGATTGGTAGTACAATCATATGCGAGCCACCGGTGGTACGCGCCGCCTGATGAGACAATTTTGTGCGAGCCACCAGTGGTACGCGCCGCCCGATCAGGCAGATATGTGCGAGCCACCGATGGTAAACGCCGGCGTGAACGTGTTAAAGAGTGTTTTAGTTTAGCCCAGCTAGTAATATCGCGTTGACTCAGAATATACAATTTCGCGGCACCCTTTAATAACTGTTTCCAATGAATAAATTTTTGCAATTCGTCCCATTTTACAGCCATTCTTCTACTGTAGACTGGGCAGTACCAGTAAATACTGGCAAAGTATTCTAACTATCTCGTAGTGTAAAGACCGGTTGCCCTATCTCCGCTACTCGTGACAAACAGCTACTCGTGAGCACATACATATTCTCCCATCGTCGGAGCCATCGTCTTCGTCTACAATAAGACCGAACCTGTCCTGTTTTGATTTAATTGGTTAACGGTAAGTGTAAAAATTTCGTTTCGGTCCATGTCAATATACAATGTTACTTCTTATACTCTACTGTAATATTTTATCTGTAAAATATAATATTTATACAAATATAAATAGTATTTCAATTTTAAATATTTTGCCGAGTAGGGCTTACTTTACTATTAAAACACAAACAAATTTATATTGGCTCCAAAACAAAAACTTATAAAATTTGCTTTTCTTAACTTGTATGTATATATATATGTTTTTTAACAAATTGTTTGAGTTTTTTCTGTTTTACATTTCATAAATGCAAATAGCGATATTATTATCTTACTCTTAAGTTTTTGAGCATTGTTCAATTAGAAATATTCTCAAAACATCTTTCTCTTTACTTCTGAGTATTTTCTACAATTATTATCTGTCTTTTATAATTGGCGCTTTGTAACCGCTGAACCGATGGTTTCATGATGGTTTTTTATGAGGAGCCTTTATTTCATGTCAGAAGTACACTCGGAGGGCTTGACATTCCCTGCCGAGGTGCGACACCACAATTAACTTAATTTTTAGTTTAAATTAAATTCTATAACTTTTGGATGTTGGTCGCATCGGGACTTGAACTCGAGCCTTCCGAATAGCAGTACGTAATGCCAACCACTCGGCTACCGCGACCGCATGTCTTTACTATTACTTTAAATAAATAAACACATAACTTCATCCGTATTAGCTTTTTTTAGCCTATTTCCACCGGACGTTAAATGCATTTTTGCTTAAATGCATTTAAACATCGCATTTAAATGCGTGAATTCCCATGTGTTTGTTGTTGTATAAAAGTGTGTTAATTCACTTTTCAAAAGTGAGTTAACTCACTTTCGGTAATTTAACGGATTATGTTAACAGTCGATGCTGTCACTACTAATGTAAACATTTCGAAAGTTTCGGTATATTTTTTGCCGGAGTGTTCGGATTTAATGAGGGATGAGACTTTTATTGGTGAAATTTTTTCTGCAAACATTATTTTTTTGCATTAACATAAATGCATAAATTATGTAATTGGAGAAGATAATGCTTCTCCTCTTTCAAAAAAATAGAATAAGAAAGAAAAAAAAGCAATAGCGGAATAGCAAACGATCCCCTCAACATAAAAATATGCGTGGCTCTGGCAGCTATCAGCTGATTAAGAAAACAAACAAGCAAAAGTGAGAATGAAAACACGCATAAAAGCATTTTCGTTACAGCAGCGTTTGTCAATGCAGCATTAATCTGCACTTGCAAATCATAATATTGTATAAATAGCCAAATAAAATGAATGCGGTCTCTTGAATTCATGATATCAATAGATGTGACAAATTTTGCAAACTGGAAATATAAGCAACAATCAGCTGTTTGAGTTAACTCACTTTCGTTGGAAACGTTTGACGTTTCATTCACTTAACAGAGGCCTTAAATGCAATTAAGTGCTCGGTGGAAATAGGCTATTACTCTGCTAATTGCAATTTACTGCCATCCCTCCTTTGCTTGCTCGCCATTTATGCTCGCCCTATTCTCACCAACTCCCTGGATCACCCGCTACATAAACTGAATTTTCCTACGCAACTGCGCAGTTATCTTCGATATTTTCGCAATAAATTCGTCACTGCTCTGCTTCCACTCCGACTCTTTCGCAGCATTGAGTCAGTGGATGTATCAAATTACGAAGAACAATATGAAGCAGGCAGTAATTTTTAGGCGAGTAAACGGGTTGCCTTGCTTACAAACAAAATGCGGCATAACCGGCACACCCGTTACCTTATTAATCGACACTAATAATTACATAAATATAAACTGTAACATTTGAAAATCTATTCAATAGAAAAGATTTTAAACCAAAACCTTACATGGTTACTCAATTACAAATTCTAAAAAAATAATAACGAAGTACGGGCATCATTTAACATTCTAAGAAATTAAACGAGCTTGACATGATACTCGCAGAATAGGGATTACGCCAAATGAAGGCAGAAATTAGTTTATTTGACTATAGTTCGGATATAGTTTCGGATTAAAGAATCCACGCTCAATCTTTCAACGATGCGTTGACGACATAATAAGAGCATACGAGCATACGAGCATGCATTGGAAAGTTCGGATATGTATGTTTATATTGATGAAGTGTATATTTATTCATATACTGCAAAAGAACATATGGAACGCATCCGAATTATCATTAATGCCTTTCACAATACCAACATGAAAATTTCTAACGAAAAGTCACATTTTTCTAGGATTCAGTTGAATACCTTGGACACATTCTAAAACATAATAGAATTACAGTAGACCCAAAAAAAAAACGAAACGATAAAGAACTACCCAAAACCAAAACATTTAAAAGAATTGAGATCTTTCCTAGGACTTGCTAGTTACTACAGGGAGTTTGCCAAAATCACAAAACCTTTAACGATTGATTGGGAGGAGACTTAGGAATGGTATCAAAAAATCAAAGTGCTACAACCCGATTTCTCTAAACCATTTAGTTTAGCAACCGATGCTAGCGATTTCGTTATCGGAGCAGTTTTGTCACAAAATCCCCACCCGATCGCATTCATTTCACGCACACTGAATGAAACAGAACAAAACTATAGTACTAATGAGAGAGAACTTCTAGCAATTATTTGGTTCTTACAAAAACTTAGAAATTATTTTTATGGTGTAGCAAACTTGACAATTTACACGGACCACAAATCCCTAATGTGTTCGATTTCTGAAAAAAATCCGAATGCGAAATTAAAACGTTGAAAAAATCTAAATGAAGAATACGGCGTCAAACTTGTTTATAAACCTGGTCACCATAATTTCGTTGCAGATGCGCTTTCGCGTCAGCAAATCAATAAGACAACAAATTGTTCCGATCATTCTCAACAAAGTTCTCCGGTCCAAACTATGAAAAAAGTTAAAGAACCACTTAACTCATTCAGAAATCAAATAATTATTTTATAAGATAATGAAAGGAAAGAAGTCCTCAATCAAACAATATTTCCCGGACAATTTATACACACAATATTTTATAGAGATACGGGATTTACTATCTAGACTTAAAGATTCAGTTAATAATTTCACCTAAACAAGAAATTACCTCCGTCTTCCCAAATTTTAACCCGGTGCTAGCTCAAAATAAGTTAAACGACGTAACTTCTTTAAACGAACAAAGAGAATCGTGCGCATAAGTACTACAAAAAAACTCCCAAGACCCGTTATTGCCGTAAACTAGTCGTAGGCTGTGAAATATGTCTGCAGTACAAATACGAAAGACAACCAAATAAACAGCCTATTGGAAAAACTTCAATACCAACACAAATGGGAGAGTACATACAAATGGATAGTTTCCATATTATTAATAAACAGTACCTTAGTTCTACAGATTGACATTCCAAATACTGTTTCTTACGAAAATTGGACACAAACATAAACTGTCACGAATATGTGTATACTATAGAATAAGTACTCACAAAAGCGAAAGTATTTTTATCAGCAACATAGCAAAATTCTTGTACAGTCGGCTACAAATAACGCACTCCGTTACGCCTGTACATCATTCGACATCAAACGCTGAACGAATACATAACACTCTTATTGAACATGCCAAAGTTTAGCTGCAGAAAATAATATAGCCCCTGCTTATGAGTTATTCAACGCAATTCGCCAATACAACAAATAAACTCACAAACAAAGTACTGTACTAAGTAGATACTGTATATACCTTTGAGAGTTAATCCTTCCTTTACCGTGCATCGAATTTATCTAAAATAATACAATCTTTTGAAAGAAAGTCGTATGAAACGACTCAAACCGAGGAAAACCATACTTGTATAATAATCGATAAAATAGAAACTCTGAAGTCACAACTAATACCATCCGAGTATCGGCCAAACGTGCCCACAATTTGTTTAGGTTCTATGTTAAAATTTGTAACATGAATACCAAATCACAATGGTCTTGTTGAAATTAAAATAGGACTGAACCAGCTTATTGAGAATAATAATCAGTAAAGGAAAATAAATTTCTGGTTTGAAAAAATTTTAGCAACTTTAAATTTCTTTCAAATGGAACTGAGCAACAGCGAAAAGACATAAATGATAACGCCAGACAAAGATTAAATCAAATGCGTACCGCGTAACTTGCAGCAAGACGTGCAGCCAATCCTTCTCAACGAGATGATAAGGCGAGGAAACTCTATTATGTAGGAAGCAGCGTACAGTTACTGATCGTCTCGCATTTCGCTACAAACCAGCCGATGATTACAGTTTGATCCGACATGTTATGATCGGCAAAATTGATGATCTTTGCGCTTATTGCGGGGCATTGAAATTCAATTGAGAAACAAGGGGTTGTGCGGCAGAAAAAATAATATTACCATAACTTGAAGCACCACCGAAGCCGTTAATAACTCACTTTTCTGGATTAATCGACTCCTGTTTCCAGATGAGCTCATTCGGTGCAGAAATTATAGCTGGACATTATTTAAGGAAGTTTTTGATGTTATACTGTGTTCCTTAATCTTACGTTTCAAAATAGCCCACATGTGCTCAATGGGATTAAGATCTGGAGACTGTGCAGGCCAATATAACAAAACAATGTTGTTATCTCTTAACCAACGCATCCTAGTCGCTGATTTGTGACAAGGAGCATTGTCTTGCTGAAACTAAGCCCCGTCCAAATTAATATCGCCGAAAATGCGCGTTAACGAAGGCAGAAGAACAGCTTCTAATACATTTATGTACTTTTGACTGTCCATGCGACCCTCGCAAACGAACATTTCGCCGACACCATCAGCAGCCATGCACCCCAGATCATAATGCTGCCTCCTCCATGCTTAAAAGTGGGTGTCACGCAATCTGGTTGATATTCTTCCCCAACCCGTCGCCTCATGAACGTCACACCAGGTGTCCCAAATATCTGTAGAAAAGAAAAAATAATGTTTTCATAAGATTTGTATTATGTCTTCAAAATTGCCCTAGGGTAAGAAGTTATGGCTGCTAATACTTTAAGACGATCTTAACTAAGCTTATCCCGAAGTTTGATTCATCAGACCACAGAACATTCGACCAATCTTCTTCCGTGATATGTTGGTATCGGTGAGCCCATTCCAAATCTTTTCTGAGAGCCACGGCTTCTATCGGGCTTTACATTCTTTTAAACCTGCTTCCTGAAGTCTTCCTCTAGCAGTTCGAGCACTAACTTGTTTACTAAATTCATCCGACAGGGCAAGAGCAGAAGAAGATTTTTTGCGATCCCTGAGAGACTCGCGTATACGTATTCGGTCTTCTCGTTTACTGGTTAGACGTTTTCTTCCACTTTTTGATTTATTATTGTGGGATTTCGTCTCCACAAATCGCCTGATAGCACATTGGACCGCGCACCGCAAACATCCCACCAAATTGGCAATCTAAACCTGAGATTTACCTTTTTCACTTAGAACTTGACTTCTAACTCTGTCATCGTAACTTATTTCACTTTTTTTTTTAGGAATTTCGGTAAATAAGAACTGTTTTTATAAGATTGGTAACTTTTCACTAAATGTAATTTACACTTTCACTTTCAAATTTTAAATGCGAAAATATTTTATGTATTTCTTAAAAATTACAATTTTTAGGTTTAGCTTACCCAGAGTGCTATGACTTTTAATAATACACCCATGAAAGACATTTACAAAAAGAAGTGGTAACTTTGATAGCCACATTTGAGAATACTTGTATTTTAGTGGGGTGGCTAATACTTTTGGCCAAGGCTGTAATACAGATACAGCGACTTTTGCTCCCTGGGCAATCACCAATGGATTGACATTACATCACCGCATGTTTATTTTGACAGAAACTAAAATCTCTGACGAACTTAATTATGAATGGCAAAAGAGAGGACTACCACTTGCACATATATTGATTTGGAACTTTGATAAATTTACTACAGACCAAATTGGCGACGGGATTTGCGCTGAAATACCGGGAGCCGATGTCGACAATTATTTGCTCGAAGTTGTGATAAAAAATATTATACATGTGCCATGCGGTACACTTAACCCGAACTCACCATGCATGAGAGACGAAAAATGCTCTGAAAGTTTTCGATGCAGTGCCCGCCGCGAGGGGAAGACCTCTACGCCGTTGGAAAGTCGAGTTATAAAAGGGCCTGGCTGTACCTGCTTTCTCCAATTTGCGCCAAACAGCGAAAAAAGAAATGAATGACGTAATGTTTTAAATTCGGCATAATCGCGTAAGCGGTGTCTATACCAAGAAAGGGCGCGAGCTCTTACGGTTTGGTATCCAGTACACTCGCAGCAAAGTTGGATATCCGCTGTACAAAAGGCGATTGGTCGAAGAAGGTGGTAAGGAAGCGAATATACGCCTGCGGAATTCAAACATAACTGTAAACAACCGGTGGGGGGTACCTTATTCGCCTTTGTTATCGAAGGCACACAAAGCATACATTAACATGGAATACTGCAACTCGTTAAATCAATTAAATACATTTGTAAGTATGTTAATAAAGCAGCGATGTGGCAGTTTTTTGTGTGCATTCAGAAATAGGAAATGAAAATGTGCGCATGAATATCGATAAAATAGCGCAATATCAGGCTGGAAGATATATAAGCAGCAATAATTCTTTAATTTCCAATATATGAACGATATCCAGCTATTATTCATTTAGCTGTCCATCTAGAAAATGGACAACGTGTATATTTCTATGCTCACAATCCACCAGATACAACTCTGACTGCTTTTTTCACGTTATGTCGAGAGGATGCGTTTGTAAGATCATTGTTGTATTCGGATGTCCTGGCATATTTCGAGAGAATACACAGCACGCCCGAATCAAATTTGTACATTATTCGCCAGCATACTGATCCTTTGCTATCTTTCATCTACAATAGAATAATGGATGAGGTATAAAGCGCACATGGCTGAAGACACTTCACAGCGAATACGTCGTAATCCAATACGAACTGAGATTTCAAACCAAAAATGTTCAACGAAATCTCATAGTCATTGACGAAAAATGTTTAGTGATTGCACTAAAGTTCTCGAGCAATTGCTACTGCTTCGTTCGATGCGGATTTGCGCACTGAACAGAGTAACGACGCTGACGATTTCTTGCTGTATATGCGAACAAATATTCCGAAGCTGACGCTGGAGCAAAAAGATATTTACAATCCTACAATACAAACAGTGAATGATGGATTTGGAGGTATTTTTTTTCTTGAATTCGCTTGGAGTGAATGGCAAAACTTTCCTTATTATGCTGATTCTGGCAACAATTCGATCACGAAATGGCATAGCCTTGGCTCTTGCGTAGTCTGGAATAGCTGCAACATTACTACCAGTAGGAAAAGCTGCCCAATCAGCTCTGAAGTTGCCACTGAACTTGCAATCCGTTGAGACTCCGTTGTGTAATATTTCAAAAGCATCCAGAATGAAATGAATGAAATATTATGACAATGCAAACTTATTGTTTAGGAGGAGTGCACAATGGCACACAAAGAGTCAATTGGGGCTCTTGATCGGTCGTTGCAAGATTAACGTGGCAACAATTAACCATTTGGCAAAGCACTTATATTGCAGGCAGGCAATTTTAGACAAATACTACCTGTTATTCACATATCAACAATTGCGGACGAGATTAATGTTTGCCTGAAACACTCAACGTTGTGACGATATGGAGAAAGCCTGCAATTAACCACCAATATGAGGAATACTTGCAAAATGATCCATCGTCAGATGTATTTTAACGCCAGTTATTGGAAATAGGGAACGGCAAAATGCCAACTGATCGGATTTCAGGCCGTCAACAGAAGAATTGATTCGCGGAGTATTCCCAAATATCTATATCAATTATATGGAACATGGGTGGCTCAATGCTATTCTCGCTGCAACAAACAAGCGATTTTAACCATATTATTCAGTCCAACATTGAAAGCGAATCCGTCACATATAAGTGAATAGACAGCGTTATGCTTGCAGATGAGGCGGTCAATTATCTAACAGAATTTTTGAAACTCTGGTCGGACTCTTCAAGGGAAAAAACGTTCTTATTCCTCGAATCCGTATCATTCCCTCTATCCGCATCGAAAAGTGCGCAGTGGACCGGGGACTGACCTATTCGAAGAAAATTTTTGTTTACGTTTGCTACAGATGTTCTCTAAAAGTTACCGACCCATTAACTTCAAATTTCTTCAGATTGTTTCTATAATTCCTGGGAAGGCCTATACGAAAAAATCTTTTTTATGGCTAGATTTACCTCAAATTCGGTACAAAGGTGGCTTTTTGCTTAGATTAACAGGAAGGCTACTTCTCTCCCCGGGAAGTCGACCAAAGATTCGAAAAAATCCGATTTATGGATCGATTTACTTGTAATTCGGTAAAACCTTTGATTAACCGAAAACCTTTAATTTTCTCTTATCCAGGAAATGTCCTGTTCAAATTAATTCAATTTATTGTATGATTTACTTGATATTTGGTAAATGCGAAGCTTTATGGTTAGATTGATATGAAGACTACTCTTCTGTGGACCAAGAACTGACCGATTTAAAAAACTGATTTCCGGTTGGATTTATTTGATATTCGGCACATAGGTGGGTTTTTGCTTAGATTAATAGGAAGACTTCTCCTCTCTCCGTGAAGTGGTCCAAAAACCGAAAAATTTCCTATTTATATTTCGTTGTACTTGATATTCGGTACATAAGTGTTTTTTTGTTTAGGTTAGTAGGAAGACTACACTTCGCTCCGTAAAGTAGACCAAAAAGTGACCTATTTGAAAAAGTCTAATTTATGGTTCGATTTATTTGAAATTCGGTCATAGATGGCATTTTTCTTTGCTTAACAGAAAGATTATGCTTTTCTCCGGGGGTGGACCAGGAACCGATCTATCTACGGGAAGTGGACCAAGAACTGACTGTACAATTTTCAACGTTGTTGAATATTATATTCATATCATTCCTTTTAAGAAAAACGCAGGTTTTGATATACAATAAACACATGTATGTAATTGTAAAGTTAAGTATGTTTATATGTACTTAAATTATTTTAAGTATTTGAAGTATGTTCATGTCTTCAACATACCTGCGGGCCTGCGGGGTCGTGCTTGTTAAAAGGGGGCTTTATATTTTTTCCGATGAATCATTGTCCCGGAGTAACGAGGGAATAATATGTGAAAAGGCAAACTACAAAAATGGCAGCTGTCCGTCGAATCACAGTCGTCTGTTGTATGAGGTCTGGATAGGCAGGTAATACAATATTTAGGAGCCTGTTCTAGCTGTTAGTACTTCCTGAAGTGAGTATTTGTGTGCGGTGTTGTGGGTATCTCTTTGAACTTTTCTACAGTTGGAACATCGTAGGCACGATGGATGCATACCGAGTTCTTTTTGGGAAGTAGCTGATTGGCTAGCATTGTCTCCAGGTCTGTGGGCAGTTTGTTTAGTCTCAGGGTTGAGATATTATGTGGGGGTGCTTCTCGGGAGTAAAACGTTTTTTACGGAATCTTTCGGATGTTCTCATTGAGCGAGTTCGCTGGTGCGGATTTCCACGTGAGATGGGTGCGTGGTTATTTTTGGATTTGTGGTATGCCGGCCATCGTCTCTCCTACCGGGCGGGTTTGTGGAGTTTCTGGTTCTTTGTGAGTAGATTCCGAAATATGGGTCTCGTATGTAGGGGATTCTATTACCTGTGTTGTGGCTGCGATAATTTTTTCTTTGACTGGACCGCTTATTATCCATCCGAAAACAGTGTTTTGAGCTAAGAGGCTTCCGCTGTTCTTGAGTCCTGGAGTGAGTATTTTCGGGATAATATCGCTGCCAATGAACATATCTGTTGAGATCTGCTAGGGGTAGTGAAATATAATCATCAAGATTTTAACCTTCTACTTTAAATGAGGGCAGAAACTGAGTTAATTGGCGTAGCACTATCGTGAGAGGTAATTTTTGTTTCAAGATCTGAGGAGCAAATTTTTAACGTGCCTCCTTCGGCAGTATAAGTAGGTGAAATTGCTTTTGCAATCCCATTCTGTAAGCGAGCACGCCAAACAATTTTTGCATTATCTATTTTTTTTAACAAACTTATTGTGATCGAGGATGGACAATTGTTTAAACTTTATACACATTGCCATCGAGTGGTTCGAGTTGCATATTTTGCATGTAGCCGACCTTTTGGGTTGAGGAAGGAACGATTGAGTTTTGCTCCGATAACTGGCAGATGAGGAAGGGACCGCTGATGTCCTTTGGGGGTAGCTGGGTTGAGTGATCTTCGGCTTATTGGGTCTATATGTGCGAAGCCGTTCTACAACGTAGTACCTAGTAGTGAGAAATTGGTCCATCTCTGACCATCGAGGTAACACTTTTCTTGAGCTTAGAGACTGTTCCCACGGTGCGAGTGTTCCGTGTGGGAGTTTTGAGGAGCAGGGATATATTAATATCGGATCACAGCTTTCTGGGGCTACTTTATTTGCTTTGAGGGTCGAGAGGCAGTTGTTGATTGTAGTTTGAATATATTTTATTCTTTCTCCGCTTTCGGAGTGAGCTGGTTGGATGCTGAATAGAGTCTTTATTTGGGCATCAACGAATATTCTGCTGTTTTCGTAGGGGGACCCATGCGAGAGTAAAATACAGACCATTGAGGGTGTAATTTTTTGTTTTTTATGAATATGGCAGCTTTCCCTCTTGTTTTCTGCCTTAAGTGGAACAGATTTTGTACTTGGGAGAGTTTAGGGTGATTTATATACACTGCTGTGGACATGCCCCTGAATGAAGACTAGCCTTCGTATCCTCCGTAGAAGACTTCTGTATCACATGCAGGTATTTTGAGAAAGCATTTCGTTGGGAGTGGCATCATCGTAGCGGGTATATGTGTGCATAAGTAATCCGTGTTTTGCAGGAATTCACTAATTCGGATTTTAGTAATGCATTGTCGATTGTGGCTTCATATGCATTTGAGCACGCTTCTCGGGTTCTTTCATCCTCCATACTGCTCATCTGCAAATACTGATTTACTGATTGAGATTTTTCGCTAGTGCTCTAACATTTAGCGCAGAATTTTTCCAGCCGAGAGTGCTAGTAGAGGAACTTTTTATAGAGTAGTGAGAGCTCCTCCTCTTCCGGAATTTGGATCGGGTTTGAAGTCCCGAGAATGTATACGGAGTTTGAGGTTTCTCTACTTTGTCCTCTGCCCTAGTGATTACATATACCCATATATATGGTACATATAAATATTTTTTAATTCTATAATTTATAATTATATCTATTTATTTTTACATTTTATTTTAAGAATTTATAATATTGTATAAAAGTTTTTTTATTAACTTTATTTTTATAATTAAATTTATTTAGGGGTGGCTGTTTAACCGTGCCCTTAAACAGGACACCACCCTAATTTTGTGTGCGCACCCTAACGAACCTTCTTCAGCGCATGCAGCTATATAAGCCTTGCTTGCCAAGCAAAAGGCGAGATTTCTCGCCAATACATCGGCAAGCGCGCACGGGATAAAAATATTTAAAACCAAATATAATAACATAATCAGTCATACAAAAAGTGACTTTGATAAATATTGTAAAATATCTGAGTAAAACTATTTTGTATGTATTCCAAATTAAATAAACTAAATTATACATTTAATAAAATCTGATGGACAATTTATATACTACACAACTTTGTAATAAAAACATTAATACTTGTACAATTAAAGCGAATACGCGAGTGGTTTAATTTCGGAAGGCTTACGAAGGGACCCTCGCGTAAACATGGTCCTTCGAGCCACCCTTGAATTGGCACCTTAATTAGACAGTGCATTTAAATCAAAGTTAAAAACATTTAAAAAGGGAATTGTTTGTGAAGTGTGAACTGAGCACAAAAAATAAAAAGAAACGAAGAACAAAAAATTTTACATAAACAAGCAGTGACAAGTGAAAAAAAACACATACATACAATTGTACAAAGTACAAAAAAAAAAAGAAGTTACTTTTATAAAAATTATACAACGTTACATCAACATTATCGATCAAACGAAGGAAGACACCACAGGAACTCGCCACCATACAACACAGCAAAACATCTGCCACTAACACAACAACAGTAGCAAAATATCCCTACTCCAACACCCGGATGCAGGATTTAGAAAACAACGCTGGCGCCAATAAAACAGTAAAAAAGGAAAGTAAGATTTGAATAAATTTAACAAATTTTCGAATTAAAAAATTTTTCATACGTGTCCTAAAATAAGGAAATTCAAAGCTGCATTCATACATTGTAATGTACGTATGTAAAAGCAAAAAACCAAAAATATATGTACATATGTATGCGAATAACTTTTGTTTTCTCAACAAAAGTAAAAATCTCCAAATTTGCAAAATATATTTGTTTTTTTCCGATAACAAGAATTTTTGTAACGCAATTTGAAGGTTGTTGACCTTAATTACAAAGTAGAGTATTTGCAATTTATATTTACCAACATACATATGCCAGAGAATTAAAACAGTGCGCAAAAATTTGACGCAACAAATGATGGCTTAATAAGATATTGTGCCAGATTTACCTCTTCCACATAGAGGAATTTTCAGAAAATCTCCTGAAAACTAAAAATTATTCTATTGACGATTGCTATAAACGTGTTCAAGATGCATATGATGTCTTATTCCAAAAAGACAAAGAAGACCTCCCCGCGAATTTCCTTGCGCTGGCGGAAGGAAAGTATCAATTTAGCACTGATACTTATGAAAACACTAAAGCAAAAATTGCTGAGCAACTAAAGTTAATTAGTGCAGTGAATCAGCCAAGTTCTAGATCCCAAATAGGACAAACTCCTAAAATCGCTGAACCGTCGGAAGTGTACCTCCACCTTCCGCCCTGTGACACTGAAGCATTTTATGCTGGATACGATGAGTGGCCGTCTTTCCGAGACATTTTCACTGCCGTATATATAAACCACCCCCTACTATCTCCAGCTCAAAAGTTATACCATCTCCGGTATAAAACAAGAGGCCAAGCAGGAGATATAGTTAAACGATTCGCTTTAACTAACGACAATTTCCATTTGGCTTGGGGCCCTCTCCACTCCCGATATGAAAGCATGCGCCAATTAGTCGACAATCAGGTCACAAAATTATTGAACTTACCCAAAGAGCTTATTGATTTATACTCAACAATCACTAATTGTTTATCAGTGCTCGAAACTCTCGGCACACCCACTGAAAGCCGGGACACAATTCTGGTGAATATATGCCTATCCGCATTACAAGAAAATTCTCTAATGCTATGGGAGCAATCTCTCGCATCCCGAAAGCAGTGCCCAACATGGCAACAAATGAAAGAATTCCTTTACAAGCCATTCGAAATTAAAGAATGCGTTGAACACAAAGTCGCGAAATCACCTACTTCGCATTACATAACTAAGCCTATTCTTTCTCTACAGAATAGCCACCAATCGTGTAAATTGTGCCAAAAGAATCACACTCTCAAGCATTGCAAGCAATTCAAGAAACTGCCGATACCACAACGGTACAAATTTATAAAAAATAATAACATTTGTGTAAATTGTCTTGCGTTTCACCATACCCTTAAACGGTGTACATCGCAACGCACATGCTTGACTTGCCAAAAAAGGAATAATACTCTTTTGCACTTAAGCCCAAATCATGGGTTTGACCAAATAAATAAAAGAAATGTGCCCTTGACCACCCCGAGTCAAGACACAAAAAGAAACCCAACTTTGACCTCCCCGAGTCAAAATAAACACAAACATGAACACTTGACCACCCCTAGTCAAGACACACAGAGAAACACAACTTTGACCTCCCCGAGTCAAAATAAACACCAACAGGCACACTTGACCACTCCGAGTCAAGACACACAGGGAAACACAACTTTGACCTCCCCAAGTCAAAATAAACACCAACAAGCACACTTGACCACCCCGAGTCAAGACACACAGAGAAACACAACATGAGTCAAAGTACACAAAAATCTGTGATGATCACCCCAGACCATTATTCCCAATCGGTCAGCAGAAATAACACGCAATCGCACTGCTCACCTCATGAGAAGATTTGCTCATTGCATACTCTGATCACTCCTAGATCAGAGTTTTTCCACGGACGCATTACAAATAAGTTTTACAAGTCCCGTAGAACATCCAAATCATCCAAATAATAATAAATAAAAAATTAAGAAAAAGCACTTTCCGCTGCAGTATACTTCCGACTTTTTCTTTCCAGGAAACGGACAGCCAAATCGGGTCATGGGTTTTCATTCCGAAGACAAATGCAACAGCGGAAATAACATACAAAACCACAGAGTGAACAAGCACTATACACGGCCTCCACGAAATCTTTGTTTCCATCGCACCCAACGAATTTAATTCAGCACTTCGTGCAGGGTGGCCCAGTATGTTCAAGCGTGCGCTTAAACAGGACACCACCCTAATTTTGTGTGCGCACCCTAACGAACCTTCTTCAGCGCATGCAGCTACATAAGCCTTGCTTGCCAAGCAAAAGGCTAGATTTCTCGGCAATACATCGGCAAGCGCGCAACTTACGAGTCCGAGGGGTTTTCCGTATAAAAAAAGCAATTTTATTTTATTTGTATTTTTAGGTCTTGATTCCTCCTTTATTCATTACGGACTGATTAATGTTTTACAATTTACAATATTTATTATTTTAGTTATTTTCAGCTGACGTCTGTTGAAAAAACTTATTTGTCAATTTTTTATAAAAAACGAAACAGTTAGTGCTGACTGTTATATTGCGAAATATTGTTAAATTAAACGTAAGCAGTTTATTGACTTTAGTAATTTGATATTGTTTTTAGTTAAAGAAAAGTTATTGCAAAATATTGTCAAATAAAACGTAAGCAGTTTATTGACATATCTACTGTTGCCAATTAATGGGAAGTGAATGTGATGAGCTATTGGAATGGGTGGTTGACGTAACTCCTCCCCCATTTGATTTAAAACTCTCCTGAGTTTTAATGATAATTTCTATTTTGCTATTTCTTCTTTTTTTACATATGTATAATATAGCAATTGCCCTTAGGGTTAACAGACTGACTATCAAAGCTATGCTATTAAAAGTGTAGTTCAGTTTTTTGTGAAATCTAATTTCTACAATTTTTTTAATATTTTCGATCTGGTTGGACACTATTTCATCAAACGTTAGCTGAGATGTAATATTACTTAGATTAAAATTATTGTTTATTAAAAAATGTTGTTCAAACTTATCGTCAGAGTTATGATAAATGTCTCCATTTATTTCTAGTTTACAATCGTTAAATGTTATAAGTTTATTCCCTTTTAGATTGAACTGGTTGTTAATACAACTACTATTAACTATGGAGTTTACATGGTTTTTTATAACTATTAAGCCTGGTTTTATTTCTATGGTTTCCATTTGTTTATTATTTTTTTTTAAGCAATTATTTACATAGATACAGAGGTTCGATTTTTTTAAATAGCTTCTTCTTACTTGGTTATTAAAATCATACATTGTATTGTTTATGTTTAAAATTTCTCTGTTTTCAAAAATAAGTTCTTCTTGGTTTTCATTAGGCATGGCTACAAAAAATGATCTTTTTACTTCACGTATATCTTTAGGTATTTGAATTACAAAAATTATTTTATTTTCTTTGTATTGAGCTGTGCTTAGTTTAATATTTTTCATTTTATAAAGATCAATACTGTAACGAACTATTTCTTCACTTGTTAATACATTATTATTCATAGTGTTTGTTTTTGCGGCAACAAAATTATTCTGTATGTGTTCGACGTTATCCAGCAAGATCTTAATTTTTAGCAATATATCCAAATATAGAAGCTTATTTTCTATTTCTTCGTTATTTTTTGATATTTGATTTAATGTTGAGTAAATCTGTGTTCTATCGCTTTCTATTGCGTTCTTTAGCTTCGAAATTGTATTATTAAATGCGTTATTTATTTCAATATTTTTGTTTAAACCTTCTATTTCTGCATGATTGTTGTCATCGATTATTTGTAAATGCCGTTCTATTTCTGTCCTGTCAAAGTCGTCCATTGTACCGTATAACCATTTCATTCCTGTTCCTATAAAGTTTATTAGTCCTCTTGGGTGTCTGGTCGGGATGATAGTTTGAAGTTTTGCTTTCGCTTTTTCTAGTTCTAAATTTAGAAAGTGTTTGTCATTGATATTTGATATAACTCTTGTGTTTTCCTCTAGTCCTTCTATGACATGTTGAATTTCTTTAGGGTCGATGATGTGTAGAATAGTATTGTAGCTATATGTTATGCCAACGTCTTCTAATGCAATTTCAGCGAAACCATTGGGGCTCTTGATGTCTTCGATTATTAAGTTAGTGTTGCTCATAGCAAAAAGCATTAATATTATTGTCATTTGCAGTGTTATATGTACCTGAAAATTTGGGAGTTCTTTTTATGTTTGTTGGATGGATATTATCTAGTTTCATTTTTCTGTATCTAGGTTCTTGCTTATGTCCAACAGCTTTATAATTTTTTACGTACCCTTCCTGGTTTGTATTTTGATAGTCTTCTCTGTTTAGATTTAACTTTGTAATTTGCTTTTCTTTTGTAGCTTTTAGCAAATTATAAATCTTGTTTTTGTCGACTTTTCCATTTGTTATATCTATTGGTCTTGCTTTAATTACGGAATGTATAGATTTGTTGTTCCATTCAGTACATTTATATACTTTTCCTTGGACTGTTAAGTCTGACCTTTCAATTTCTAACATTCTAAATCTTTCTCCTAAGGTGTTGTGAAATCTTTCGATATCTGCATTTCCCGTGTGGGAATTCGATTTTGTGAAATGGATTTCAACTTCTTCTTGTCTAAAAAAAACTTTCACATTTGTTGAATTAAATTCGTTATCGGCGACAATTCTTTTTGGTTTTGGGTTGACAGAGAGATACATGCGAAGTTTCTCTATAAGTGTTATGCTGTTTCTATCTTCTAGGTAAATAGCTGTAGCTTGTTTCGAAAATTTGTCTATTATAGTGAGAAAACTATGTTTTTTAATAACATAGGTGTCTATATGTAGATGTCGCAGTTATTTATAAATTTTTGGATAAGAGTTTTAAGATTTTTGAAGTATATTGTGTTTTTTAAACCTTGATAATTTTCATTTATTCCGGCATGGCCCGTTTCTTCTTTGTGGTATTTTTGAATATATCTGAAGGCTTCCTCTTCATTTCTCATGTCTTTAGCATGATATGAACACCTATAAAATTTTACACTAGTATTGAATAACTCTATTAGCTTTTGTTGCACTATATTGTAGTTGGAATCTGAGATACCTGAATATATTCCTACTTTTCCTGTTTTTATAAATCTCCTAAAAATGTCTGACATGAATCCACTTCTAATGTCGTCTAGGCTTATAACATTTTTTCTTTTGTTATCAACTATTTTAATTTCCTCTGTCTTACTTTCTGTTAAGATGATTTGAGTATGGAAACGATTTACGACGGAATCTAGTATAGGAATGTGATCGTTTAATTTTTCTATTTGGGAATGGATAGTAGCAGTTGTGCTTATGTTGTCTAGATAAATGTCCCCTGGATTATTGTTTATTGCACAAATTTCTCCAGTGTCTGCATTGATTCTGCTAAGAAAATCAGCCAGAGTGTTTTCTTTACCTTTGATATACCCTATGTTGATATCGTATTCGCCAAGTTTTAGTAACCAACGCTGAAGTCTTGGATTTATATCTTTTCCTTTGTGTTTGGTTTGTAACCATTTCAGTGGTAGGTGATCTGTCATGAGGTCGAAGTTTCTTCCATATATGTAAGGTCTAAAATAGTTCACGCCCCAAACTATGGCCAACAGCTCTTTCTCTGTAGTGGAATATTTTTTTTTCATGTTCATTTAAAGTTCTACTTGCGTAGCTGATGGGATGGTTGTCCTGCATAAGTATCGCTCCAATTGCGAATTCACTGGCATCGGTTGCTAGTTTAAAATTTTTCTTAAAATCGGGGTATTTTAGTATTGGTGTGTCGATCAGTAGTCTTTTGAGCTTATAAAATGCATCCGTATACTGGGGGTCTTTTTTATTTATTTTTGTATCCTTTTTTAAATATTTTGTTAAACCGTGGGCAATTTTGGCATACTCTTTTATGAATTTTCTATAATAGCCAGTTGCACCCAGGAATGATTTTATTTGCTTTTGGGTTTCGGGAAGTTTGAGTTTCTGAATGGTTTCGACTTTGTTTGGGTTAGGCTTATTGCCGTCAGTAGTAAGAATATGTCCTAAATATTCGGTAGATTTTGCGAAAAATTTGCACTTGTCAACTTGAATCTTAAGATTATGTTTTCTAAGAGCATTGAAAATTCGTTGTATATTGTCATTGTGTTCTTGCACTGTGGTGCTAAAAATTAAAATATCGTCGAGATATATATATATATAATTGGCGCTTTGTAACCACTGAAGCGATTTTCGGCCGAGCTCTTCCTCCAATTTGTGGTTTTGCGTCTTGATGTTTTTCCATTAAATGGAGGGATCTACAGTTTATACTAAGCCGCCTCCGAACGGCTGACGGTTTTTTACGAGGAGCTTTATTTCATGTCCGAAATACACTCGTAGGGATGGACATTCCCTGCCGAGGGGCGACCGCAATTAGAAAATTTAATTTAATTTTTTATTTAAATTAATTTTCCATAACTTTTGGATATTGGTGGCACCGGGATATGATCCCGAGCCTTCCGAATGGCAGGACGCAATGCTAACCACTCAGCTACCGCGGCCGCCGAGATATACAACACATATTTTGTTGATGTATTCTCTTAGAACCGCATTTATGAGCCTTTGAAATGTGGCAGGGGAGTTTTTTAGTCCAAAAGGCATACGAACAAATTCGCAATGTCCAAGTGGGGTAGAAAACGCTGTTTTTTTCTGTCCTCTTCTTTAACGAGGATCTGATGAAAGCCTTTAGCTAGATCGAGCGTAGTGAAATACTGTGCTTGACCCAATTTTCCTAAGATAGTGTCGATGTTTAGGATAGGAAATTTATCGCTTACAGTTATTTCGTTTAAGGCTCTGTAGTCGATCACTATTCTCCACTTTTTCTTTTTCGAATTGTCCGACTTCTTGGGTACAATCCATAAAGGAGAGTTATATGGAGATACACTTTCTTTTATTATTCCCTGTTCTAGCATTTCTCGCATCTGCCTATTGATTTCCTCTTCATGTATTAGAGGATATCTATATATTTTTGAATATACAGGTTTGTTGGTCGTTGTTGTGATCTCATGTTGTACTTCATGAGTATGAGTAAGTAAGTTGCCCTCTTGGAAAAATAGATCAGAATTCTTCGAGATAAGCTCTGTTAAAAATTACTCTTCTTCTTTATTCATGTCCTCGTGTATTAATTTTTTTAAGATATTATCTGATTGTGCTTCTAAGGTTTGTATTTCTTCTGAGTCGTATGGGCGGGAATCTATGAATTTAATTTTGTTCCCATTTATTTCTACAAAATCTTTCTCCAGGTTTATAATTGCTGAAAATGCTTTTAATATATTTTGCCCTATTTAGCCATCAAAAGTTCTTCCGTTGAAATTGGTTATTTTCCAACACATACGATTGTTTTCATTAAATTCGTTTGGAAGGGGTGTAATAACTTCTTCATTAATTCAGAAGTTCCCATTTATTGTATTGAAATATAATGGTTTCTCTAATTTTATTCTTATGAAAACATTTGTTAACATTTAATTTTGGTATTTCCTATACTTATTTCAATTATCGGTAGACGAATGTTTCGCTGAACATTGAAAATTTACTTCCTCCGTGTCATTATTTCCAATATGGTCTACTTCCTTTGGAGTATGACCATTATTATTATCAAAAGTTCTGTTTAGGTGTTGACTATATCTAGATTGTTGGGAATTTCCTGTATTAAAAAAATTGTGTCGAGATTGAGTGGATCTACTGTTTTGACGAACTGGAGAAGGACTATTTTCGTACGAGTTTTTAAATGTCTGTCCCTGAGCTGTCTGTTGATATGTCCTGTTCTGTCCGTTTCCGTTGTAGTACCTTTGTTGTCGAGGGTGTACGTATTTTGAAAATTTATTGTCATATAGTCTTAGTGTTCCTGTTTCTTCTAAAACGTAGTAAGCTTACCTAAGTGTATATATATTCCTACTGTAAATTATGCTGGATAAATTTGGGTGGATGCCGTTTAGAAAAGTTTTGAGAATAATAGATTCGTTCGTAGGAGGGGAAAACTCCTGAGGTTTATTTACATCAAACTCATATTTAATATTAAGCTTATCTAATAAATATCTTAGATTCTTAAAATATTCGCTTACGTTGTTGTTCTTCATATTTATAGCCTGATGATATACCATAGTTAGTGGTAGCTCTCCCTGATGCCGAAATTCTTCACAAGTTCCTCTTTTATTTGGATCTACGTTGCTTCCGATCCTAACGCTCTAATGACGTGTAAGGCTGGCCCTTGGATTTTGTTTTTGACGTATCTTTCGAAGACAAACCGGTGTAGTATGGCATTTTCTTGGAACAGCAGCAATATTAATTCAACTTCTCTGATGAAGGATGATAAATCGTAGTCTTTTGTACCGTGGAACTCCTTGATACGAGCTGTTTCCTTCAAGATGTCGGATCCAGATAGTAAAGCGGGTTGATTGATGTGGTTGTTTTCGACGGACATATTTACGTTTGCTGGGTTTTTCTACTTTTTTTTTGTTATTGTCTTTAGGCACTTTTCTTTTCTATTATGTTCCAGTGGTTTGTTATCTTTAGATACAATGCACTGTTTTTTATTTTGTGTATTTTTCCTAACTATAGCTCTTTTGTGCTATATTGTCTTTTAGACGTTTGAAGGAAAATTTGCAATGAAGTCTTTTGACTTTTCACAAAGATATATACATATTTTTTTTATTTTAACGGTTTGCAATGAAGTCTTTTGACTTTTTCACTGTCACTTCGCTTTTTACAAGGATATATATTTTTATTTTAACGGTTTGCAATGAAGTCTTTAGACTTTTCACTGTCACTTCGTTATTAGGTTCTTTAATCGACTGCGCCACTTACGAGCCCGAGGGTTTTTCCGTATAAAAAAAAAAACAATTTTATTTTATTTTATTTTTACGTCTTGATTCCTCCTTTATTCATTACGGACTGATTAATATTTTACAATTTACAATATTTATTATTTTAGGGGTTTTCAGCTGACGTCTGTTGAAAAAGCTTATTTGTCAATTTTTTATAAAAAACGAAACAGTTAGTGCTGACTGTTATATTGCGAAATATTGTTAAATTAAACGTAAGCAGTTTATTGACTTTAGTAATTTGATATTGTTTTTAGTTAAAGAAAAGTTATTGCAATATATTGTCAAATAAAACGTAAGCAGTTTATTGACTTATCTACTGTTGCCAATTAATGGGAAGTGAATGTGATGAGATTTCGGAATGGGTGGTTGACGTAACTCGCACTGGATAAAAATATTTCAAACCAAATATAATAACATAATCAGTCATACAAAAAGTGACTTTGATAAATATTGTAAAATATCTGAGTAAAACTATTTTGTATGTATTTATAAATGTATGTACTATACAACTTTGTAATAAAAACATGAATACGTGTACAATTAAAGCGAATACGCGAGTGGTTTAATTTCGGAAGGCTTACGAAGGGACCCTCGCGTAAACAGTGGCTTTTTATTTAGTACACTGTACAGCGGTCACTTGTAATGGTGGTAACTGCGGACCACGTAATATGTTTTCACTGGTCCGGTTTTGGTTCTGGTTCTGGGAGGAGATTAGGGGATATACCTATATGAGGGGACACTGGTCCGGTTCTAGGTTCTAATTATGAGGAGTTTATGGATCAGAAGACAGTACATAAAGAAGAAGTTTATAACCGTGAGGGGATATATATAATAAGCGATTTTTTTTATTAAATACAGCCTTGGTCAAAAGTATTAGGCACCCCATTCAAATACAAGTATTCTCAAATGTGGCTATCAAAGTTACCACTTCTTTTTGTAAATGTCTTACATGGTTGTTTAACTGTTGATTAAACGAACACATTGTGTAATATTAAAAGTCATAGCACTCTGGGTAAGCTAAACCAAAGAATTGTCATTTTTAAGAAATTCATAAAATATTTTCGCATTTAAAATTTGAAAGTGAAAGTGGTAATTACATTTAGTGAAAAGTTACCAATCTTATAAAAACAATTCATATTTACCGAAATTCCAAAAAAAAGTAAATTAGCTACGATGACAGAGTTAGAATTCAAGTTCTAAGTGAAAAAGGTAAGTCTCAGGTTTAGATTGCCAATTTGGTGGGATGTTTGCGGTGCGCGGCCCAATGTGCTATCAGGCGATTTGTGGAGACGAAATCCCACAGTAATAAATCAAAAAGTGGAAGAAAGCGTCTAACCAGTAAACGAGAAGACCAAATACTTGTACGCGAGTCTCTCAGGGATCGTAAAAATCTTCTTCTGCTCTTGCCCTGTCGGATGAATTTAGTAATCAAGTTAGTGCTCGAACTGCTAGAGGAAGACTTCAGGAAGCAGGTTTAAAAGAATGTAAAGCCCGATAGAAGCCGTGGCTCTCAGAAAAGATTTGGAATGTGCTCACCGATACCAACATATCACGGAAGAAGATTGGTCGAATGTTCTGTGGTCTGATGAATCAAACTTCGGGATAAGCTTAGTTAAGATCGTCTTAAAGTATTAGCAGCCATAACTTCTTACCCTAGGGCAATTTTGAAGACATAATACAAATCTTATGAAAACATTATTTTTTCTTTTCTACAGATATTTGGGACACCTGGTGTGACGTTCATGAGGCGACGGGTTGGGGAAGAATATCAACCAGATTGCGTGACACCCACTTTTAAGCATGGAGGAGGCAGCATTATGATCTGGGGTGCATGGCTGCTGATGGTGTCGGCGAAATGTTCGTTTGCGAGGGTCGCATGGACAGTCAAAAGTACATAAATGTATTAGAAGCTGTTCTTCTGCCTTCGTTAACGCGCATTTTCGGCGATATTAATTTGGACGGGGCTTAGTTTCAGCAAGACAATGCTCCTTGTCACAAATCAGCGACTAGGATGCGTTGGTTTAGAGATAACAACATTGTTTTGTTATATTGGCCTGCACAGTCTCCAGATCTTAATCCCATTGAGCACATGTGGGCTATTTTGAAACGTAAGATTAAGGAACACAGTATAACATCAAAAACTTCCTTAAAGAATGCCTTAATTAACGAGTGGTACGCTATAAGTTCGGACGAATGTCCAAAGCTTGTACGCAGCATGCCTAAAAAAATTGCTGCCGTTATTAAATCGAAGGGTGGGCCTAATAAATATTAATGCTATTATCACTAATTCATTGTACTTTCACTGTTTTACTAATAAAACTTCATTACTTCACTTGTTAAAACAAAAAATTCAGTAATTAGTGGGGTGCCTAATACTTTTGGCTGTATATATGAGCGCTGTTAGGTGCGGTATATGGAAAGAGTAGGTTTTTTATGTAACGATTTTGGGGACTCGCTATATATATACGAACTTAATAGCTTAGTCACGGCTAATGAGAGAGAAAGCTTTAGTGGAGCCACTGCTACTTATTCGGCTTAAGGGTCCGCTGAAATCAAATTGCAGTGTCTGTTCACCAGAGGTGCGGCTGCGGGCGGACGTCGGTCTTGAAGGAAGCGGGTCGCTATATAAATGTGCAACAACTTTAAACTAACTCGCCTAGCGAGGTTGTGCGCTGGGTTTGGGACCCGCCACGTAGAAACCAGCTCCAACGAAAAGTTATGCAACGCTTCTAGTGAGATACGCCTGTCTGTTGACGACCCTGGCAAGCGAATTAAGGATAACGATTTGAGGGAATGCACCTGGAACGTCCGGTCCCTTAATTGGAAAGATGCCGCTGCCCAGCTGGTGGATGTCCTCGTAAGAATAAAGGCTGGCATCACCGCCGTCCAAGGAGTGCGATGGACAAGGATGAAAGCGAGTAGGCTATTGTGACATTTACTACAGCGGCCATATAAAGGAGCGCTAATTTGGTGTCGGATTCGTAGTGGGAGAGGGACTCCGTCGTCGAGTACTGGCATTCACCTCGCCACAATCCGCATCAAAGCGAAATTTTTCAAGATATCGTTGATTATCACCCCGACGTGATGTCTTTTATGACCGCCTAGAGCATAATTACGAGCGCTGCCCCCGACACGACACAAGGAAAGTTCGACGTCAAAAAGCTGCAGTCACAACAGACTGCCGAACGATTTTCTACTCGACTTGCACTCCTGCTTTCTGAGAGCACTCATCAGCAATTCAGTATACGGGAACTGTGGGACGGCATTTCAAGCTCCCTACGTACAGCTGCAAACGAAACTATTGGATTTCGTAAAGGTCGGAAGGACACCTGGTACGATGAGGACTGCCGTGTCGCAGTGGAGAGAAAACAGACTACCTACCTCGCAACGTTGCGATCGACCACAACACGTGTGGGATTGGATAGATACCGAGAGCTGAAGAGGGAAGCAAGACGCATCTGCAGACAAAAAAAGAAAGAGGCCGAAATGCGTGAGTATGACGATTTTGAGAAGCTGGCCGACAATGGTAATGATCGAAAATTCTATGAGAAGATACGTCGACTTAAAGAAGGTTTCAAGACCGGAGCAGACTCATATAGGACACAAAGAGGTGATCTAGCCACCGATGCCCAGAGCATATTAAATTTATGGAGGTACCACTTCTCCAGCCTGCTGAATAGCAGCGAAAACGGAGTAACCTTATATAGTGAGCCCTATCCATTACCAGACCATGAAGAAGTTCGAATAGCAATCGCCCGCTTAAAAAACAACAAAGCGGCTGGAGCTGACGGCCTACCGGCAGAACTATTCAAACATAGCTGTGAAGAGCTGACAAAGTGCATGCATCAGCTTCTTTGCAAAATATGGTCGTACGAAAGCATGCCCGGCGATTGGAACCTAAGAGTGCTCTGCCCAATCCACAAAAAAGGCGATCCCACAGTCTGCGCCATTTATCGTGGGATAAGCCTCTTTAATATCGCCTATAAGGTCCTGTCGAGCGTATTGTGTGAAATACTAAAGCCCACCGTCAACAAACTGATTGGGCCTTATCAGTGTGGCATTAGACCTGGTAAATCAACCATTGACCAGATATTCACCTTGCCACAAATCTTGGAAAAGCCCGGTGAAAAAAGAATCGACACCCACCACCTCTTCGTAGATTTTAAAGCCGCCTTCGACAGCACGAATAGGACTGCTGGATAAAATAATACGAGCAGCAGCGATGAATAGAGACTGATTACAAACCAATCTTTTTTTTTTTTTGAGAGAAGGCGGTTGTGTTGTTTTCAATGTAGTGCTGGTGTTCCTGTGTTGTAGATGTTTCGGTTATTTAATATTTTTCCTCTGTCGTATATCGGCGTGAATATGTATATGTTGGTATTGTGTTTTGCGCTTGTTTTTATTTTATATTTAATTTGTAAAACTTTCAAATTTTAGTATATACCCTTGTATACGTTAGCGAATATGTTTTATTTTGTTTATAACTACAAGCACTTTTGTGTTTCTTTCACTTTGTACGATTTTTATTTTTCAGTTTAATTTGTTAACATTTCGCAGTTTTTATTTATTGTATATATGTTAGGGTATATATGTTTTATGTGCACACTTTTTTCTATTGCATATGCATTTTTTTTCTTTTTTAATTTATTTTATCGCATATTTTTGCAAACTTCTTTGTATATCTTTGTACTTAATATACGTTTAGATTTTTTTTTTATTTTTCTATTTTTTTGTTTTTTTTTGTGTTTTTTCACTTTGTACGATTTTTATTTTTCAGTTTAATTTGTTAACATTTCACAACTTTTTTTATTGTATATATGTCAAGGTATATATGTTTTATGTATATATAATTATGTGCACTCTTGATTTATGGTTCGATTTACTTGGTATTCGGTGCATAGGTGGGACGATTTACCTGAAATTCGGTACATGTGTAAAAGTCTTTTTGCTTAGATTAACAGGAAGATTCTTCTTCAACAGGAAGATTAATATTCAAAAAAATTTAACCACTCTTATCTCCGGGAAGTGGACCCAGCACATTTTGGCGAAAAAATTGTAATTATTATTCGATTAACTTGAAACTTCAGTCCATAGGTGGCTTATTGCCTAGATTAAAAAACTCTTTTATTCGGGTCGTTGGCCAGCATAAAACACGAATGGAAAAACACGAAATTAGAGTTTGGGGAAATGAATGAAAGACTGACCTATTCGAAAAAATCTTATTTAGGGTTCAATTTACTTGAAAGTCGATACAACAGTGGTTTCTTGCTCAGATTAACAGGAATACTACTCTTCTCTCCGGGAAGTAGATGAACAACTGACCAATACAAAATAATCGTATTCATGGTACGCTTTATTTGAAATTTGGTACATAGATGGCTTTTTGGATGGATGGGACCATGTTTGATTGCCATTCATCTGAGAGTGACCAGAAATGATTCTTTTGCATATGGTTCAAGCAGCTCACTACTTCCGGTCTTATACCAAGTATCCCCTGGGTAGCCAACAAACATTCGAAGGCGAGCTAAATTGAGAAGGCAAATCCCATGCGGTTGTGCGTGAGCTTTAGCACCCACCACAGGAATAACAAAATCCAATGAAAAACCAAAATATGCCTCGGATGAGAGAACCTTCTAATGATGACGACCCATCAAATGTTTTAAGGATAACGATTTAAAGGTATGCACCTGGAATATCCAGTCCCTTAATTGGGAAGGTGACGCTGGTCAGAAGGGCAATGGACGAGACAAGGATGGAAGAAGGTGGGTCCTTGTGACATTTACCAGGTGTGTTTGTTGAAGTGTGCCGGTTTTACTAGTAGATGTCGCTAGCAATATGTATAAATTTCTATGATTTGGCATGTATGTAATTTTTTCTTTTGATATTAACCTACAAAAATACGCAAGTCACATTCCGCCAAAATAATAGCGTCATATTTGTTTACCTCAGTGAATATGTCGAGCTTCGTTCCAAGTAAATCGCATTTGCGGCATTCGTTGCTTTTGTTATTTCATGAAAAGAAATAAGCAGCTGAAGCTGGTAGAAACTTATGGTGAACATGCTCCAGTGATTAGAACATGTGAGACATGGTTTCGTCAATTTAAAAGTGGAGATTTCGATTTGACAGACAATGAACATCCTGGTGCAGCGAAAAAGTTCGAAGACGACGAATTGCATGTTGATGCAACCCAATCGCAACAAAAATTGGCAGAAACACTACATGTGACTCGAGGAGCAATTTGCCATGAAAAAGGTCCAGAAGTATGGAAAATGGGTGCCACACCAGCTGAACGATAGACAAATGGAAAATCGAAAAACCGTTTGTGAAATACTGCTTCAACGATTCGAAAGGAAATCTTTTCCGCATCGAATTGTCACGGGGGACGAAAAATGGATTTATTTTGAGAACCCGAAGCGAAAAAAATCATGGCTTTCCCCTGGTGAAGCTGGCCCATCGACTGCAAGGTCAAATCGCTTTGGCCGTAAGACAATGCTCTGTGTTTGGTGGGACCAGTGTGGTGTGGCGTACTACGAGTTGTTAAAACCTGATGAAACGGTGAACACGGATCGCTATCGACAACAAATGATCAATTTGAATCATGCCTTGATAGAAAAACGGTCGGAATGGGCTAAACTGGTGTAAGACACACTAAAAACACTTAATTGGGAAATATTATCGTACTCTCCAGACCTCGCTCCGTCCAACTATCACCTTTTCGCATCTATGGGGATTTTTGCAGAGCAGTGCTTCGCTAATTTTGAAGAAGTCGAAAAATGGCTCGTCGAATGGTTTGCCTCGAAAGAGAAAATGGTTTTTAGGAATGGTATCCACAATTTGCCTGAGAGATAGACGAAATGTGTAGAAAACATTTGAAAGAAAACATTTTGAGATTCTCTTGAAAATTAAGTGTTTTCCTTATCGAAAAAAACCGTAAAATTTCAACTACACACCTACAACACCTGGTACTACAGCGGTCATATAAAGGAGTGCAAATTTGGTGTCGCATCCGCATTTGGAGAGAGACTCCGTCGCCGAGTACTGGCATTCAATCCGCATCAACCGCATCAAAACGAAACTTTTTAACACCACGCTGATTTGCTCTCACGCAATTTCATTTGATCAAAGCTTCCTTTTACGAGCGCCACGAGAACACTTATGAGCGCTGCTCCCACCAAGACGTCGAAATCGCGCTTGGAGACTTCAACGCTGGGGTGAGCAAAGAAGGAATTTCGGGACAAAAGTCGGGAGATTCAGCCTCCATGACGAAACATTCCCAAATGGGGTGAGGCTGATCGAATTCTCCGGGGCCGGAAATATGGTTGCCGGTAACACTAGATTTCAGCACAAAAAAAATCACCAAGTAGCTTGGCTATCTCCAGATTGTAAAACTCTCAACCAGATCGATCATGGCAGAAGACATGTATCCAGTGTTTTAGATATGCGTACGTTCCGAGATCCTAACATCGACTAGAATCACTATCTTGTTGCAACAGAAGTACCGTTCGATGACGAAAAGCTCATATCACAACGAACAGCCGAACGGTTTTCTACTTGGAAAGCACACCTGCTTTCCCAGAGCACTCATCAGCAACTTGAACTGTGGAACGGCATCTCAAACTCCCTACGTACCGCCGCTACGGAAATAATTGGTTCTCCACAGTGTCAGAAAAACGATTGGTACGATGTCGAACTGCAGTGGAGAGAAAACAGACTGCCAACCACGCAGCCTTGTGATAGACCACAACACCTACGGGTTGGCATACATAGATGACGAGAGCTGAATAGGGAAAAAGCCGAAATGCGGGAGTATGAAGACCTTGAGAAGCTGGCCGACAAGCGTAATGTTCGAAAATTCTACTAAAAGATACGATAACTTATGGAAGGTTTCAAGATCGGAATAAACTCTTGTATTAACTAGAGTGGTGATCTAGTGACAGATAAGCAGATTATACTGAATTTATGGAGGGAACACTCCCCCAGCCTGCTAAATGGCAGTGAAGATGAATCATTTGGAGATGGTAAACTCGAAATCCTAATAGATGACGATGGCAAAGACGTTCCACTACCTGAATATGTTGAGGTTCGAATGGCGATTGTCGTCTCAAAGAACAGTAAAGCGACTGGAACTGCCGGCATACCGGCAGAGCTATTCAAACGTGGCGGTAAAGACCTGACAAGTCGCATGTTTCAGCTACTTCGCAGAATATTGGCAGACGAAAGCATGCCTGACGATTGGAACATAAGTGTGCTCTGCCCAATACACAAAATAGGCGATCTTACAGTCTGCGCCAACTACCGTGGGGTAACCCACCTTAATGTAAAATCCTATCGAGCGTATTGTGTGAAAGACTAAAGCCCACCGTCAAAAAACTGATTGGACCTTATCAATGTTTCTTTAGACCTGGTAAATCAACCATTGACCAGATATTCACCTTGCGCCAAATTTTAGAAAAGACCAATGAAAAGGGGAGCGACACACACTACCTCGTTGATTTTAAAGCCGCCTCCGAGAGTATGAATAGCAGCTGCTTTTACGCCGCTGTGTCTGAAATTGGTATCCCCGTAAAAATTATATGGCTGTGTAAACTGGCGCTGGCCAACACCAGAAGCGCAGGCAGAAATGGGAAGGACCTCTCCGAGCCGTTCGGTACCAAACGAGGTTTCAGAGTCACCCTCTTTATGTGATTTCTTCAATTTGAATCTGGTTAAAATAATACGACCTTGCGAGCTAAATAGAGAAGGTGTTGAGGACATGGATCTCCTTTCGTTTTTGGAGTAATTCCCCTGAGGGGCAACGCTGCAATGTACTGCCTAATGTCGCCAAATGTTGCAAACCATCTGCACCCGCAACACTTTTTGTATTAACTGCCTTTTCATAACCATAAGCGCCACAATCGATTCAGTCGGTATTCTACCTTTAACGCGCAACTACGTTTTCAATATTACTAAATTAATATTCATTTCCTTTCTTTATTTGGATTTTTCTGAAGTGAAAGCCATTCGTCAATTTAAATAAGACACCATTCTACTGATTATTAAAATGTGTAAAATTTAAAGCTTACATCGCATGACTTTCATCCATTGTAAATTAAAATTATTTTTGACTATGTATATTTTAAATCTTTAAAAATTAAAAACCTAAATTATAACGTTACCCGAAACCTCGTTATTTTATTTCAAACTGCACGGCCGAATTTGTGCCCCCAATCAGATTAAAAACATGGTCCTTCGGAGCCCTCAAAAAGAGTTGGCAGCACTAAACTAAGAAATACGGCCATTGCGTACATACTCGTACATACATATGTACTCACAGCAAACAAGACAGTTTGTCGAAATTGAGCGAAGTAGGCGATTGTAAAAGAAGAAGCATGTCGCATACGTGACTGTATTCAAACCAGTAGAACGTGCTTAAAGTAATTTTATTAAAATTTATAAAATTTTTTTTAGCAAATATTTTTGCTAATGCAAAAGAACTGCAAAATTAAGCGAAATTCAAAATATCAATTGAAAATTTAAAGAAAAAACCAAAAAGAAAAATGTAAAAGTGTAAAATAAAAACGAGTGCAAACTAATGAAAAAAAACAGACGTATGCAAATCTCAAAAAACCAAGTTAAAATTTAAAGAAAAAACTAAAAATTAATCAAATTATACTAATTTTTCTGTCAACTGAAAAAACATAAAGATATTTGTACAAAAGAAACAAGCACAAATAAAGTTACATACATATATTAAAAAAAAAAAACAGCGTTCCGCATTTGTGTTGTGAAAATAGCGTACATAGAAAAAAAGCAAAATATACAAAGAAAAAAAATAAATAAATAAATAAGCAAAAAATTTTTTTGAAAAACGAGTGGGAGTGAAAATGAAATATTAAAAAAAAGTGAAATTCTCCAGTTACACACCGCGAGCACAACAACAACAACAACAAATTAGGAATTAGTTTAAATCACAGCTTCTAGTAACAAAAACAAATAAGGAATTACTTTAAAACATACCAACAACAACAACACCAAGAACTTATCAAGCTAAGCTAAGTACAACCCGTGACGGAGTAATCTTCACCCAATATATAACACATAGGCTTATGTACGTAGAACCCATACGTATGTATGTATATATGTATGTATGTATACATATGCCACAAAAAATAAGTTCTGCAAAAATCAGCGACAACTCTACTCGCTTATATACTCAAAACTTTTGACCAGAAAGGTTCCGTTGCACACTTCCTCAAATTTAACAGTTACGGGCATATACATACATACAAATACTCGGATATAATACATTTCTCAAGCCCTCAAAAGTTATATAATTATTGGCGTCAACTGTACAAGCTTGTATAACACCAAAAAATTTCGTTGGCCACTCCCTCGAATTTGCTGTAACTAAAAATATATATATTATACAGCTCAGTATCGTTTTTCTCTAAAACGGTTGAGATGTGTGGTACATCACGAAAAAATTATATACAAGTTAAACTACTATATAACATATCTGTATACGTATATGCAAAATCTTGATCCCGTTATAGCGCAGCACACACATTTGATTCCCAATCAAACGCGCTCACAAACATCAAACATATTGCACTCAGACGCGCTGAGGCAAAATAAAAAAAAGGAGGCGGAGCCTAAGACACAGTGGGCCGCGACCAAGCAATTATTACACTCTTGTACAGTGGGACAAAAGTGAATAGTTTTTAAACGGAAATCCTTACTAAAACCCAATATACACTTTCGAAAAAAAAAAATTTTCTAAATTTTATTTTAATTTTCGCATACACACCCAAATATTTGCACTCAGATGCGCTGAGGCAAATAGACACATTAAAATTTGCAGCTGGTCAATATATACCAAATAAATGCAATTTTTTTACAAAACTCACCCAATTTCTTTTTTTACAATACTCACCCAGTTTTTTTATAAAACCCACCCAATATCAATTTAATTTTGTCGTAAACCCATAATTCAAATCCCTAAAATTTTACAAAATGCCAGAAGATAAGGCAAAAAAAGCAGCATCAACCAAGATGAACAGATACTTACAGAAGTTCACCTTTGAATCCAACAGGCTGGAGGTCTTCTGCGCAAAATGATCAACGGACTTGTCGAGTGACCAGACGGAAGCCCTACTCAGCGTAAAAATACAGCAGCTGGACAAAAATTGGGATAGCCTCCTAGAAGCATACGAGGCTATTTTCATGGCAGACGCATACCCGGAAGTCAGCGAGCCAGTGGAGCAGAAATACGCAAAATGTTCTGAAAGATTCCAGAACTGTAAAGCGCAAATGCTAGAAGCATTGCAGCTTTTCACAGTAAAAAACACCCACCCAAATAACCCAGCAATCAACAAATCAAATAAAGCATGCGATACTGAAGCATATTACGGAGGCTACGAAGACTGGCCGACATTCCGAGACATGTCTACGACAGTCTATATAAATCACCCTCAATTAATACCCGCCCAAAAATTATTTCACCTGCGTCACAAGGCAAAAGGTCCAGCAGGCCTCATTGTGAAATAATACCCACTCACAGATGAAAGTTTTCGGCTTGCTTGGGAAGCATTAAAATCTCGCTATGAGAACCCAAGAATTCTGCTCAAAACCCTCCTTAATCTACAACCCATCTATCCAGAGAACGGGGAGCAGCGGCAAAAACTGCAGACTACAATAAATAACTGCCTCTCTAATCTCCCATCACAAAAGATTTCCACTAAGGGTTGGGATCCCATCATTTATATATGATCCTCGAAACTCCCGAGCGAAACACTCGCGCTGTGGGAACAATCTCTCAGTTCGAGGAAAAAACTACCACTCTGGTAGGTAGTAGAACGACTGGGAACATACCGCCCAGGTAAACCCAAACCCCACATCAATACATTCACACCCAGATCTGGCAATCAAAGCTCCTCATTTGCGAATAAAAGTCGTACGCAAACCTATCACACAGAGTTCCAGAAACCCGTTTCCTGCAAGTTATGCAACTCTAGTCACGGGATGAAAATGTGTATCCGATTTAGGAACCTTTCCGTCGCAGATCGACAAAAATTCGTTCGAGAAAACAATTACAGCGAAAATTGTCTTTCCTGTTCACACCAGCGAAGTCAATGTCAAAGAAAATTCACCTGCGTTTACTGCCAAAGGCGTCATCACTCACTACTCCATTTTCAAAACACAACCCCATACTCAAAACCCCTCTCATCGACAGCACAGACAGCGACCGCAGTGGAAATAGCAGACAACAGACCATCAACATCAACAGGAATTAGTCACACCCCCAGTCTCAGAAGAAGACAGTCAAGGTAACAACACACCATGCAAGCAGCAACGAAACCACACTCTTGCCCACGGGTATAGTCCCGATACATCTAGCAGGAGAACACCACAAAATCCGAGCAATGATAGACCAAGGTTCGCAAAAAACACTCAATCTACCCACGGAGGAAACCCATTACGAAATCTCAGGAATGGGAGGAACTTTCGTCCAGAACTCAACCAAAGTGTGCGAACTAACTCTATTTTCGTCAGACTTAACACACCATTTAAAAGCTAAAGCAATAATCTTACCCAAGCTCACCCACCTACTACCCACAACCCATGTGTCAACCATTGACATCAACGAAGTAGGCCGATTAGCGTTAGCCGACCCAAAATGTCTCACCCCATCTCGAATTGACATGTTAAGCGCCAGCGACTTAGCACCCCAAATCCTCAAACAAGGAGTGCAACACCTCCACAACGGTAACCTGTTGGCACAGCAGACAATATTTGGATGGATAATCAGCGGACCAACAACTCAAAAGGTAGAGGCCTTTTCAACGCAGGTCAATCCAGCCCAAACTGACCCGATCAGCATCCAACTAAGGAAATTCTGGGAGCAAGAAGAAGTCCCAGCTACTCAAACTCACTCAGAAACGGATGAATTTTGCGAAAATTTGTATCGCAAAACAACAAGGTGCCAAAAGAATGGTAAATACACCGTCAAATTACCATTCAAAAAGGAGTTTCTCAGAGACGCAACTCTAGGCCACTCCAGACTAGCAGCACATAAACAGTACATCAGCAACGAACGGACACTAGAACGAAAACCAGTGCTGCAGCAAAAATGTCAGGAGTCTTGGAAGCAAACTTGACCTTGGACGACATGGAACCCACTTCACCTCTCGAAGTAATCAACGAGGGGAAGTACTTCCCCTTTTATCTACCCCATCACGCTGTCATAAAACCCGACAGTAAATCCACAAAGGTCCGAGTGGTATTCAACGCTTCCAGATTATCACAATCAGGGAACTCATTAAAAGACGTACTACACCAGGCCCAACATTCCAAAACGACTTAATGCTAATAATCCTCAATTGGCGACTCTATAAGTACGTATTTAACGGTGACATTGAGAAAATGTACCGGCAAATACTCGTTAACCAGGAAGATCAAGACTTTCAACGAATACTCTTTCGCAGAACCCCCGACTCTCCAATAGAAGATTTCAAGCTAAAGGCAGTTACGTTTGGTGTTAACTGTGCCCCATATTCAGCTTTTCGAACCCTATATCAATTAGTCGAAGATCGCAAAAGCGAATACCTTCTCGCAAACAATATCCTACTCAATGAAATTTATGTAGAAGACATTCTTTCAGGCAGTAATGAAATACAGTCTACTATTAACTCACTCACCCAAGTTATCGAAGCATTTAATTCAGCAGGATTCCCTCTTAAGAAAATTACGGCAAACCACCCGAAAATACTCGAAAAAATCCCACAGTCTCATTTGCTAGATGCCGACTTTCTTAAATTCAGCGACACAAGCTCAACAAAAAGTCTAGGAATACGCTGGAACGCGCTTACCTTCTCATACTCATACGAACCTCAACCCGCTGCAAAGTGTAGTACTAACCGCCAGATTTTATCGGCTGTGGCGAAACTATTCGACCCGGCAGGATGGTTATCACCAATTATGATAGTAGCCAAGGTACTACTCCAAGCACTTTGGCTAGAAGGAAAGGATTGGGACGAAAACGTAAAATCCGGATCCCTACAAAAATGGAACTCGTTTCGAGAGAATCTCCCGGCAATCAAAGACACCCAAATACCCCGATGGGTGCAATACTCCCCCGACAAACCGATTCAACTCCATGGATTCTCAGATGCCTCAGAGAAGACATTCTGCGCTTGTGTGTACATGAGGGTACAACACGGCGAAAACTCCTTCACCTCACATTTACTGGCTCCTCTCCAAACGATAAGTCTCCCCCGTCTAGAGCTCTGTGAAGTAGTTTACTGGCAAGGTTGGTAAAACAAATACAAACAGAATTAAGTTTACCGCCTCACGAGCTTGTTCTGTGGACAGACTCGACCATCATCCTAGCATGGCTAGAGAAACCACCATCCTCTTGGAAAACATTTGTAGCAAACAGGATATCCCAAATCCTGCAACTGATAAGTAATGCTAAGTGACGGCATGTATGCAGCAGCGACAACACGGCTGACCTAGGCACAGGAGGATGTCGACCTCAGGATCTCGTTGAAGCCACCATCTGGTGGAAAGGTCCTGAATGGCTCGGCAAACCCGCCTATGAATGGCTTTGCTCTCGCCCCCAACACCCATCGCCTCCGGAGCAAAGGCACATCGCCGCATTCCATACCTTGCAATCTGAAGATATCTTAGAGAGATTTTCCTCCTTTCCCCGAGCCCTTTTTCACAGGTAACGAAAATAGCCATCTCGGATGAGCATAACTCTAAGCCACGAAGAGATAAACGAAGTAAAAACGCGACTCATAACCCTAACTCAACGAATAATGCCATGCCAATGAAACCATCGCCCAACTCGAAGCCTCAAAACCGATCAACAAGAAGGACACGTTGCTGACATTAAATCCTATACTCGACAGCAAAGGCGTACTGCGAGTAAACGAACGACTTAAATACGCAGCCTTTAGTTATAACGAACGTCATCCCATAATTATCCCAGGAAACTCGATATTCTGCACTCTGCTGTTAAAATTTCTACACACCACCATGCTGCATGCTGGAAACCAGTTAATGATGCGAATGGTACAACAAGAGTACTACATTCCCCGACTCAAACCCAAAATAATTTATTTATTTATTTATTTATTTATCATAAATGAAAAATAATAATACAATTATCATTTTACAGAGAAAGAAGCACTAGCTGCCAGGGCTTACGGCTCACTGCTCTAATAAAATTATATCGTCTAAGAATATTAATAAATTAGCCAGTCAAAAGTGGAAAAATAAATTGTAAATTTTACTGTCAGTACATGGATTAAAGTTAATCTATGTTAGTGAAGAAAAATTATTTATGTAAGATAACTTAAGATAAAAATTAAATTAACTTTCTAAGGCCGATTTTGCGCAAAAAACCAGCTATCTTGTGGATGTTCTCATGTGAAGGTTCCTTAAGCACTAAAATTCGTGCATTCATCTAGAAGATGTTTAACTGTAAGCGATGGTGAAGTGCAGTATACGCAGTGGGGTGCACTTGAACCATTCAGCAGGTACGAGTGCGTGGCAATGGTGTACCCAATCCGAAGCTCGTTCATAATTTTGATTTTCTAGCGGTTTTCTGTTAGGTTGGTCCGTATTTCAGATATTAGGGGTGACTTGTTGGCGATATTAATAATTCCAGAGGTCGTTGACATACTGTCTGTGCAGATTATCGTCTTGTTGTTAGATTTTGTGGCTAAGAGAATTGCATTGTGTATTGTCACTGCCTCCGCCGTATGCACTGAACAGTAATTTGACAGATGCCCTGCGATTACTGTTGTCCCATCAGCTTGAACTACCGCGAATGACATGTGGTGCTTAGACTTTGATCCATCGGTATAGTACATTTGCCATTCGTTCCGGTAAGGTGCTCTGTATTCCTCAAAAAGCCGCTGGTATTCTATTGGACTTATGGTTGATTTGCTAAAATTTGAAAGGCCGAGAAGAGGGTGGCGAGGTTATTCCTAGATTTTTAGAATATTCAAGCACTCTAAATAGCGTTGGCTTACGATTTGGTACTTTGTTAGCGTTCCACATTGTTGTGATAGTGTCGTGTAGAATACTATTTCTGCAGAGGAGGACTTTTGGCATACGCTTCATGGTGGTGTATTCTATTCTCTCCTGTAAGGTAGGCATTCCAGCCTCCGCCAAGATGCATTGAATCGGGGATGTTGGAAATGCACGAATGCTCCTTCGAACGGCAGCATTATATTGCTCTTTGCACAATGTCCGTACTATATTGGTAAACCATAATCAATATTCGACAAAAAAAAAGCCTTAACAGCAATTATTAAAGTATTTGGATGAATTAGACAATGCTTAGAAGATAAGTATTTAACCTGACAGCTAGACTTTTTTTAGACTTAGGCAGTGTCCCTTAAATGTAAAACGTTTGTCAAAAACGATTCTCAGAAAACGTAAGCTAGGAACGTTTACTATGTTGATATTATTATGTACATTTTTGTTTACGGCATATATGAAAATATTTACATTTGTTAAGTGAGATATTTGCTTCTGAGCAGATTGACCATTTCGATATGTCGGTTAGTATGTTTAGAAATTTATTTTTAACAATGTTTAAATTACTTATTTGAGAATAGAGTAGGACGTCATCCACATAGATAATATGTGAAATATTTTATGTTTGGATATTATGTGGCTAATTTCGTCGAAAGCAATAGTAAATAACGTAACAGAAAGGGGGGGTCCTTGTGGGATTCCATTCTGTTGGTTGAGTAGATTAGAAAACGCGTTATTTACTTTTACTTTGAATTTTCGATTGGTGAGAAATGACTTGATAAAATGTTATATTTTACTACCGAATTTCCATTTTACTAATTGTCGCAGAGCTATGTGAGCTCCGACACGATCCAAGGCCTTTTCAAAATTCAGACTAAGCGTAGATATATGGTTACGGGAGGATAAACCATATGATACGAAATTTTCAAAATTAGGAGAGCGTCGGAAGTTCCATGCCCTTCCTTAAAGGTGAGCTGATGTGGATTAATTAAGCGATGTTTGAAAATATACCACATAATGCGCTTCGAGATAATTTTTTCGAGTAACTTACTCATGCAGCATATAAGCGAAATCGGTCTATACGAATAATCTAAAGCTTTTGATCATGGGTAAGTGGGCTTTGGTATGGGTGCAACTGTTGCGTTTTTCCAGTTTTGAGGATAAATTCCGGTAGTTAAAATATTATTGTACATATTGATTAATCTTGATTTAACCTCACAAGGCAAGCTTTTTAGCATATCATACGATGTTCTATCGTGGCCTGGAGTTTTTCCAGATAGTGAAGAGATTGTATTGTACTTTCGAATTCTGGATACGTGATATCTGATTCTATTATTTTAGCTGGGGAGTTTGGTTGATTGTAAGTGCAACTTAATATTTCATTTTTCTTTGCTATAAAAGCTGAAGTAAAGTTTGAGTCGCTAGTATACCTAGACCAAGTGGAGGCAAAAAGTTCGGCAAACGCCTTGGGGTAAGCTACAGGTCCTGTAGGGCTGTTAATTGAATTGGCTCAGCTTTCCACTACGGTACCAATGCTTGTTACAGCCAAACAAATAGACCAATTCTAATGAAATTTGCAGGAGCTGTTGCTGTAGATCTAATTTAAGTTTATTTCTTATAATTTTCAGATAAATGTTGTTAAATTATTAATAATTTGTTATTAAAATATTTTCACTTTCATAAGAAATTTTTATTTAGCACGTGCACTTAAGCCATATATATGATGCAATAAAGTAACTTTAATCTGTTCACATGCGATTATAAACAATATTGTCTTTTTATTTTGTTTGGTTTTACAACTTAACTAGATTTAATTATTGTATATTATTTCGGAACAATTTGCTAGAGTAATTCTCGACAATGTCAAAAAGTGGGTGTTGCCATACGTGCTAAAAATAAGAATTTATTACTGTACAGGGTTGTATACACGAAATAAAATTTTAAAGAAACACTTTTTAAACATTACAAAGGAGTTTCGTTTAATAATACTGTGCAAGGCGAAGCCGGTGTTGGTTCTTCTGAGGGTTACAATCAAAAGCGCGGCCGAAGGCCGCCAATTTACAAAGGACTTTTGTTTAAAAATACTGTGCAAGGCGAAGCCGGTGTTGGTCCGACTGAGGGTTACAATCAAAAGCGCCGCCGAAGGCCGCCAATTTACAATGGAGTTTCGTTTAAAAATACTGTGCAAGGCGAAGCCGGTGTTGGTCCGGCTGAGGGTTACAATCAAAAGCGCGGCCGAAGGCCGCCAATTTACAAAGGAGTTTCGTTTAAAAATACTGTGCAAGGCGAAGCCGGTGTTGGTCCGGCTGAGGGTTACAATCAAAAGCGCGGCCGCGGTGTTATTTTTTCAGGTGTGGCATCCTTTAGAATGAAAGGAGTAAGAGCACTGCAAAATAACGGTAAAATTTCGTTTTTCTTCTTTCATGAAAAAAATTAACCACCGTTATATTTAATAGCGTATGTTATTAGCTTTTTGTGTAACGTGATTAGCTAGTTTTCAAAGTGTTTGATCCTTAATTTACTCTATACAAGAAATTTGTTTAAACTATTAAAATGAGTGATGTTGAATATGGTAAGTTTAATTGGGTTTTATAATTATATGTGAATATATACTTAGTATTATTTTTTATAGATTCCGATGTTCCATCCACCAGCACGGCGGCAGCAAACCGAGTCCGGTATACCGTGGAGGATTTCCGCAGGATGTGGAGCATCCATAAAATGCGGGATTCCTTGGGAACGGTTGAGCAGTGCGTTGCATTTGCGGAGGAGCATGGGCTACTGCTGCGAAGTAAATTGTGCCCATCACACAGGACGCCCATGCCCCTCGTAAAAAAAGGCGGCGATGCTCTAGGGAGCTTTTGGTGCCGCAAAGGCAATTGCCGCTCAAAGCCTTCTATATCTAGGACTAAAAATACGTGGTTTGAAGAGGCACGTTTATCTCTGCCACACGTATTTTATATAATTTTTTGTTTTGCGCACAAAAAATCGCATTTTGAGGTGATGCTGGATGACTATATTGGTGGGCCTTTGTCCAGCCGGACCATCACCGATTGGTACAGCTACTGTAGAGAAACTGTGGTGCTGTACCAAATCGACCAGCAACAAGCTGCTGGAAAAATTGGTGGTCCGGGCAAAGTTGTTCAGATAGATGAGAGCAAGTTTGGAAAACGCAAATTTAATAGAGGTAATATTTATATATTTTTTTATTACTATTATTAGGCCTAACATTACTTTTAATATTTTTTTAGGGAGGAGAGTGGAAGGCCATTGGGTCCTCGGGATGATCGAGGACGGATCGGATGACTTAAGATTGGAGGTGTGCCCGGAAAACGTGCGGTCAGCGGAGGTGCTCGTACCCCTGATACAAAAACACGTAGCTGAAGGGACAATCATACATACTGATTGCTGGAAATCGTATGATTGTCTCTCCAGCTACGGGTACGAGCACAAAAAAGTGAATCATAGCGACCCTGACAACCCGTTCGTGGCTGAAGACGGGACACATACCCAAAGGATCGAGTCCCAATGGAGAACGGTGAAAAGATTCATTCAAAAGGATAATTATAATAATTCATCCAACTTTGAGGATGTTATTATTGAATATCTTTGGAGGAAGTCAATAAAAAAAAATAAAGATGATCCGTTTTTCAAAATGATTGAAGCAATAAAATATACGTATAAGCCGTTATTATTGTATTTTAGTTGTTTTATTTTAAATTTTTTTTGTTATATGTGGCAACACCAAAGTTTAAAGTAATTGGCTTATTTACAAAATAATAGGGTAAAATTCTACATTTTTTGCAATTTCAACTTTGAATATCTCGAAAACTATAGGTCTCCTAAAGGTTTGGTTTTCGGTTCCTGAGAGTGGGTGGAACCACCTACCACCCCCTATAAATCATTTTTACCCACGCTTGGTCCCGTAAAGGAAAAGCTCCCCGAAGAGGGATTTATTTCTGCAGTAAGTTTTTCGAAGCTCATTCGTTTTGCTTCTTTAGACTTTTTACGAAAAATGGCATTTGCTTTTTTATATAAGATCAGGTTGGCTTCTGTTCTAATCCTTTTGTATTGCCTCCAGTTATCCTGTTCTAAATTTCTTAAGTTGTTCAGCTCGCTTGTCCAGTATGGGACAATTTTTTTGTAAGGTCTGTACGCAGTTTGCGGAATTGAAAGGTGCGCGGCCGCCCTTATTATTTTAGTGATATTAGCGACCCCTTTATTAATGTTTTGAGATACCGGGAGTTCATCACCGCACAAAATTGTATTTTGAGTAAATTTGGGCCAGTCAGCTTTTCCTGTCAAAAACTTTGGTTTTGGGAAGAGCTTTTCAAAGGATGGCGTGGCTAGTTCTGTGACTATTGGGTAATGGTCACTTCCACATAAGCTGTCGAGTGTTCGGCTATTTGCTTCTGGAGCAATATTGGTAGAGCAGATAGGTGGATCGACGTGGGTGAAGGAATCATAAGTCGAAAAATGCGTTGGATAACCATTGTTCAATGTGGTTAAGTTCTCAGTAAGAAATAAATCTTCCAGTACCAAGCCTCTTTGGTTGGTTGATGTGGAGCCCCATAATGAGGACCACGCATTTACATCTCCGACCAGGATTACGGGTACTGAAGTTAAAATATGTCTAAGCTCAGCAAGCGTAAATCTTTGTTGAGGAGGTATATACAGACAAATAATCGTAACTTTAAATCCTATAGATACCTGAATAGCTAACGAAGCGATATTTGAATGGATTGGTAGGTATTTATGTGGAATGTGTTTTTTTACTAAGACAACGATACCTTGTTGGTTTGTGGTATTTTGTGGTAAATTGAAAAAATAACTTACATATTTATTTGGTACAGAGCCATCTTTATTTACGGCAAGGTGAGTTTCTTGTAGAGCAATGAAGTGTGGGGAGATTTCTTTAATGAGAATTTCAAATTCGGTGTAGTTGTTGTAGAAGCCATTTATGTTCCACTGTAGTATGTTAAACATTCAGTAAAGATACGAATCAAAGGACAAAGAAAAATGTATTACATTTCTTCGTCGTCTGAGGTTGGCATAATTTGATCATCACCTTGTAGACTGTACTCTTGAGTTGTTATTGAGTTGGTTTGTGCCTTGTTGAGAGAAGCGTTTGCAGTGTGGTGAGATTGTAGTTCGCTTATAAATTGATGTGAAAGATTAGTTGTTTGATTTGTGCAGTTATTAGCGTAGCTAAGAATGCTTTGGAAGGTGGAATTGAGAGCACTATGAGAGAGAGGTTGGTTGTTAGGAATTATGGTGTTGTTATTTTGTGGGGTGGCATTTGATTGAAAATCGAAAGAGGAGGTTGGTGGGGGGTGTAAGTTGTCGTTGGGATTTGGAGTAAGAGATGTTTTAACAGTGTTAATGCTCTCAGCAGTTTCAGGGTGAGGTACTTGGGGAGGAGAATCTGTAGGTACGGAAGGTGTATGAATGGTTTCTGCTGTGGTATTGTTAGAGTTCTTGTTTTCTTTTTGATGATTTTGCTTTACCATTTGGGAGAAAGAGATGTTTGGTAGACTTGGCACTTGTGCTTTGTGTAATTTGATAGCTTCTCGCATGGAACATCTGTTCTCAGTTTTGATTTTGAGAATTTCTTTTGTTTGAATGTACCTTAGACATGTATTTGAAAATGATGGGTGCCCACCGGTACAATTTGCGCAAAAAGTGCGTAAATATTGTGGGGAGGGAAATTACAAGTGGCACAAGCAGCTTTCTTATTGCACCTCTTAATGGTGTGCCCTAAAAGTTGACATGATTTACATCTCATGGGATTTGGGAAATATGGTTTTACACGGGCTGAGCGCCATGAAACCTCTATTTTTTCGGGTAATTTAAACATGTCAAATGTGAGAAGTTGTACTCCGGAATGTTGTAGGGTATTATTCACGTTTTTTTTAATTTGTACACTCCTACCACTCCTTGATTTTTCAAATTTTCTGTAATTTCTTTTTCAGGGACATCGTTGAGGCATGACGCACATCAATATGTTGAAAAGTTCAGATTATCATGAAACTTTACCTCTACTTCGCATATTCCATTCAATCGCTTCGTAGCTAAGAATTTTTGTGCAATGGTTGGGGTTTTAACCAGCAACAACAAATTACCTTCCCGTAGTTCGGAAATGGAAACTATTTCTTTTCTTACCGCTTCCAATGCTTTATGAACTGCAAAACATGAGTACTTTGATAATGGTTTAGTTGAATCAATTGTTGATATGGTGATGAATTTTGGATATTCCTGTTTAGTTTTTGGTAATTCAGGGAATATTTGAGGCTTATATGTTGTCTTTTTGCGTTGGGTTTGGGGATGTTCAGCAAGCACAGCGAACCTATTGTCCCCCAAATTTGGTGGCACAGGTGCAATTGGGGAAATATGTTCTGCAAGCAATGCAACAAAGAGAAAACACGTGTATCGTTTGAAGTTTAAGGTAACGAACACAAAAGAATAGTGTTAAGTAAGAAGCAGAGAGCTGATCAAGAACAGAAATAAGCACAGTCTGAAAATACATCCACTTGTAGTGAGTATCAGTCGGAGACTGAACCCAAAATAAAAAAATGCATCTTTCACTGCAAACATGCACCATACACAAGCAGCAGATGAGATCGCAGATCATGTCAGCACTACCCTCCGAACGAATTACATATACCCTACCGTTTCCCGCGACTGGGGTGGACTTCGCCGGCCCGTTCCTAGTAAAAGTATCTACCCATCAGCGAGCTACATATTCAAAGGCATACGTTTGTGTATTTGTGTGCTTCTCCACGAAAGCAATACACCTCGAAGTCTGCTCTGACTTGACTATTGAGGCTTTACGAGGAGCCTTCGCTAGATTTGTTGGACGTCGCGGTCTCCCCTATAAGGCTATGTCCAACAATTGGAAAAAATTTGTCGGAATGATAACCCGAAATATAGCCAAACTGTGTGTGCTGCCCGCTGTGTGAACCTCGAACCCTATGACTTAATCCCAACATTTTACATTTACATATCATATCAAAGAAACTCATGAAATCTCTTCATATACCCTTTTGCAACCATATACTATAGTCGTATATTTTCACTCTTTTCTCCTAGGTCACGACGAGACGCGATATCGAGGAAGTTCCGCTTATGCGGCCGGTTGCATTCGCTGCGCCATTGCCCTGCTTTCCTCGCCATGGCACCGGAGGACAGGTATGAGTGCGCAAGGGTGCACCGGTACTGCATCAACTGCCGGGCCACCTTCTATACGACCGACGAATGCGACTCAAGGTCTAGTTGCCATCGGTGCACACTCTGCTCCATCGGGCGAAGTTAAGGAGGGTAAGTGGTGTAGCGAATGCAGCCAATTCCACGCAAGCTTTATCCAGTCGGTCTGCCCAGCAGCGGAGGAATTGGAATTCGCAAGCTGGAGAGGGAGATACAGGCACCAACGCCGGGGGGCGCCATGTTTAGGACCTGGATCTCCTTTCGTTTTCGAAGTAATCCCCCTCAGGTGGCAACGCCGCAACGTACTGCCCAATGTCGCCAAATGTTGCAAACCATCTGCACCCGCAACACTTTTTGTATTAACTGCCTTTTTCATAACCATAAGCGCCACAATCGATTCAGTCGGTATTCTACTTCTATATTGATTCGCCTATAATCGCGTAAGCAGTGCCAACGCCAATAAAGAAGAAGAAGGTGTTTTTTGCTAAGATTAACAGGAAGACTATTCTTCTCTCCGAGAAGTGGACCTGGGGCTGACCTATTAGAAAAATTGGTCTAATCTTCTCTACGGGAAATGTACCAGGGGCTGACCTATTTGAAAATACTTATTTATTGTTAGATTTACTATTGCTTAGATTTATTTATTGACTACATTAAAAGAAAGACTATCCCTCTCTCCGGGACGTGTTGCTAGGACTGAGCTATTCGAGAAATATGTTTTTATCGCTCGATTAACTTGAAATTTGTAATTGGCTGGCTTTCTACTTAGATTAAACCGAAGTAAAAATCGAACTGTTCTTCTCTCCGGGATATGTTCCAAATAACCTATGTAATGTGTATGTAATTAAATAAGGATAATGAAAACGAAAGAATGTACAAATAGATGACGAGAAGGTTTCAAATTCGGGACCCGTCTTTGCAGCAAGCAAGCAGTGGTTGGAGGGTTCGCGACCTCTTCCCTAGAATGTCTTCCATTACAATTTTTAGAGCCCCTATTTACTTTACTATGTCACAAAAAAGATTTATAACCATGGTTAAATTATAAATTGAAAAATGCGGATGTATAAAAATGATAAAAAACCATAGAAAGGTACACAGATAATAAATATTTTTTACACACTGATCTGCGAAGATTGACTCGTGCTCGCACTTCTTTGCCCAATCCACCTTGGCCTTTTTAGTGCAAATTTTATAAGGCCCGATATTATTCACCTGCTTACCCCATTACCTTTGAAAACATTAGTTAGTACAAGAAAGTCATTATCATATTTTTTAAGTTCTAGGTTTTAATTAACTCTAAACATATTTTAATACAATGAATTTGTATTAACCTAATCTTTTACATTCAAGAACTTATTTCGTTTGGTACAATGTCATAAATTGGAGGAGGTGCTCGGCCGAAAATCGCTTCAGCGGTTACAAAGCGCCATTATAAATTTCATTGAAATTAGGCATGTAAATAGAAGAAATACTGCAAAAACAAAATTAGGATAGCAAATTGTATGTACATATGTATGTATACGTTTATGCGAGATCATTGAAAAGAGCGCGAAACAAAAACAAAAACTTTGCGTTTCTTCATAATAATTATATTATATACTCGTACGTGTACCTATATATTGTAAAAATAGTAAACGAGTATATGTAAATATGAGGGTATAATTCATAGGTAGCAATCATTATTAATTATTAAATTACTTGGATTGATTGTTGACGACACGTAGAAGGCCTTCCATTCTCGTTGTTTTCGCTATATACATTATTATTAGAAATTTGAAATTTTCCCGAGAATTAATTACTTACTAGTTAATAATTATGCCGTCAAGGAATTTTTTTTGGTTCACATATATCTGCATTTTTTCCTTACCGACACGAGAGGCGACATTCGCATAAAGTAAGGAATATGCCGAGTCATGATTGGGAAGCGTTTGTTCAGCGTCGAGATTTAAAACTGCTCAGCTATAGAAAAAATAATTATTCAACAGCTGAAAATTTAATTGTTGATAGAGGTAAGAATAGTTTTTTTATGTCACAAAACGAGTCTGAGAGATCAAAGGTGCTGGAATGAAAATTAAAATTGTGACTCAGTCGGCGAAAGGGTTTATTCAATTCATAATTTGTTTTATATGACTTTATTAGTAAAGGCCTAAACTGTCTAGAAAGACAAGCTGGAACATTAAAGTTTACCTGAGATAAGAGCCATGAACTACAAGAAGAAGTTTCACTACGAACAATGCGCCTAACATTTCTCTACGACTTGCGAGAGTAGGTAGATTCATAAGGAAGAAGATTTATAATAGAGTTCGATCGGAAATAACTTAATGCAAAAAGCTGAAATTGTTTTTGAACAGACTCCAACTTATCGAAATTAACCTGATAATTGGGGTTCCATATCAGTGAACCATATTCAAATATTGCCCACGCCAACTTCGTACAAAATGCTTTAGTTACAAAAGGGTCTTTAAATTCTTTTGACCATCTTTTGACAAAAGCAAAAGCATTTTTTTTATACACAATTCATTTATTTACTGGATCTGCTTTAATATAAGCCTAACAGTAAGTGTACAAATCTTAAAAACTAAATTACAAACATGATAGCTCGAGTTATGTAACTCTGAGCCCTTTTCAAACTACGGCGCTTTCCTTAGAAGGCGGGAACATCTCTTCGCTGCAGGCGGGAATTTCTTGTTAGGTTGCATAAAGCAAAACTAGCGGATTTAAAATATTTCTCAGTGTTGTGAAATACTTCGTCCTGCTTCTTTGAATTTCAGGCTTAACCAGTAAAATACCAAGGTCTTTATGAATATTTACGTTACGAACGTACCATGGTACGCCCGTTAGTGCTCTTAAAATTTTGGACTGGAACCTATGTATTTTATCAATGTTAGTTGCACAGGTTGTACGCCACAGTTTTAGACCGGAGTTTTTATCAATTTAAACTAGCTGCTTTTAATTTAATGTGTAGTATTTTTGCCTCTATGTGTCTCTTCCAAGTGAGACATCTATCTACACGTAAGTGTATACCGAGATATGTAATATCATTTTCTTGGGGAATGCTTATACCATTTAAGCGAAATGCAGGATATGATTGCGATCTTATAGTAAATGTAACGTGTTTACACTTTTGTTTATTAACTTTAATTCTCCAGTTTTCTAGCCATTCTTCGATGAGGAGTAAATGGTCACTAATCATTTTTGCTGCTCTTTTAGGGCATTTATCCCGGCATAAAACAGCTGTGACATCAGAAAAGAAAGATGTCTGCACTTTTCGGTTTAGTACAGTGCATATAATATATAAAATAAGCCCAAGACGCTACCCTGCGGAACACCAGCTTTTACCGGATACTCTTCACTGGTAAATTCAGATTGTTTAATTGTAAATTTTCTGTTAGTCAGATATGACTTAAGTATCATATAAAATTGAACAGGCAGAGCTTTATGTATTTTGTACAGTAAACCTTTATGCCAGACTTTGTCGAACGCTTGTGCTACGTCAAGAAAGGTTGCACAGCAATACTTCTTGAGCTCGAATGCCTTCCTGACTAGGCCAGTGAGTTGACGTTGGAGGGCCGAGGTGGAATGCCTTCGGGATTTTGGGGCGTCAACCTTCCGGTGTCCAGCTCTTTTTGATACTCGTCCACTGGCAACAGGTTTACCTGGTGGCGGTTGGGGGGCTCTTTTCGAGCTGTTGGGTGTGGCTCGTATTGATGTCGTGCGAGTAGAGCTGTGCAGCAGAGTGTGGTGTGCAAGCCCACAGCGGTGGCAGCTGTCTCGAGAGTTTCACCTTCCCGTCGAATGCGAGGTCGCCAAACAATTTATGCAATATTTGTGCACCTTCGCAGACTCGTATCGCTCCTCTGGAGTCATTGCGAGGAATGCACGGCAGTGGCGCAACGAGTGGGTGCGGCAGCACAGCCGACACTTGCCGAAGTTCTGTGATCTGAAAAGACATCGTTCGAAAAGCAATTTTAGTATGAGATGATGGAGAGTGGAGGTGTGTAGAGTTTAGCTTTTCGAGAGAGAGAGAAAGAGGGGGATGTATAAGCTAAGCGGGTGGCAGAAGGCAGAGTTTGGTTATGTTGCAGGTGACCGTTCCGCCTTGAATGCGGATGTCTACCACGTGAACGTTTTGGTCGGGTCCGGGATGAAGTTTCGTTATGCGACCTAGTCGCCATTCGTTTGGGGGTAGGAGGTCGTCTTTAATGACGACGAGATCACCTTCCTTCATATTTCGCTGGGATCCTTTCCATTTATAGCGTTTTTGAAGATGGTGGAGATATTCAGTTTTCCAGCGCTTGCTGAACTGATGATGGAGTACTCTTAATTTTTGCCATTTATTAATGAGTGAGAGATTTTCTGAGTTTGGCTCAGGGATCGAGAGTAAGAGCGCGCCTCGTAAGAAGTGGCCTGGGGTTAGTACCTTCAAGTCTTCGGGATCTTGAGACATAGGAGAGAGTGGTCTGGAGTTGAGTACCGCTTCGATGCGTATTAGGAGAGTGGTAAATTCTTCGAAGGTGAACTTTTGATTTCCAGCGACTTTAGTGAGGTGAGTTTTGAAGCTCTTCACTGCCGCTTGCAAAAGTCCTCCCATATGTAGGGCGTAAGGCGGTATAAATTGCCATGTAAGTCCGTGAATGGCATATTCCGCTGTGGTTTTGTACGAAACTTCTTCAAGGAAGGCGGATAGCTCTCTTTGGAGGCTTCGCTGTGCTCCTACGAAGGTTTTGCCGTTGTCGGACATTATCTTGTGGGGAATGCCTCTTCGTCCTACAAATCGTGCGAATGCTGCCTTAAACGCTTCTGTTGTTAGGTCGGAGCATACTTCCAGATGAATGACCTTTGTCGAGAAACATACGAATACACACACGTATGCTTTAGAATGGGATGCTCGGCGGAGAGTCGAGGTTTTGACGAGGAATGGGCCGGCAAAATCTACACCGGTAGTATGGAATGGGAGTGTATATGTGGACCGTTCAGGGGGTAACGCTGCCATCAATTGCGTGCTCATCTTCTGTTTGTATATCGTGCATGTCTTGCACCGAAAAATGCAGGATTTTACCTTCTGGCGGATTCGGGGAATATGGTACTCCTGCTGGATCACGCGAATCATCAGCTGCTTTTCCGCGTGCAGTAGAGTTGAGTGGAGGAATTCGAGGAGGAGGGAGCAATATCGCGAATTATCGGGGATGATAATTGGATGGCGCTCATCGTAGCTCAGGGTGGCATGAGTGAGACGCCCATTTGCACGCAGCAGTCCTGATTTATCCAAGAAGGGGTTGAGAGTACGTAGGGGATCTCTTTTTTCTATCGGAAATTTCGACTCCAGTGCTGTGATGGTTTTTCCGAAGTATTTTCGCTGGGTGACAGCTATGGGACGAGTTTTTGCGAACTTTATGTCACTTTGAGTAAGAGTGGTAGAGGGCGGATTTGGCAGTTTCCTAGCCTTTTGCGCGAAACGAAATATGTAAGCTGTTACTCTTAGAGCGGTGGAAAAGGAGGAGAGCGGTCTAGAAAATCAGGAGGTTCTAAAGCGTGGAATGCTTCAATTTGTCGTTGTTCGGGAGGGGACGAATGAGTTGGTGAACTTTTCGGCCAAAGAGGGGATGGCCTAGTTAACCACTCGGGGCCTTTCCACCAGAGTGAACAGTTGACGAGCACTTGGGGTTTAGCTCCATGCGTACCTAGATCAGTTGGGTTGTCAGCGCTGGAGACATGTCGCCATGTAGCATTGTTCACGAGTTCGAGGATCTGAGATGTCCTGTTCGCTACGTATGTTATCCACGTCAATGGGGGTTTTTCCAGCCATGCTATTTAATACAATGGAGGAGTCTGTCCACAAAATTAGTTCGTGAGATGGGAGATTTAAGGAGGATCGGATCTGCTTTACTAATTTTGCTAGTAAAACTGCGCCGCAAAGTTCCAGCCTAGGGAGAAAGATGGTTTGTAAGGGGGCTACTTTACTCTTGGCTGCGAGTAAGTGGGATGTAGCAGCTTCACCTTGCTGGACTCGTAAATATACGCAAGCGCAGAATGCCTTCTCGAAACATCTGAGAATCCGTGTAGCTGAATGGAACTGTTTGGGTTGAATTGCACCCATCGAGGTATCCTTATCTCTTCGATTGCTGCGAGATTTTTCCTAAATGTATTCCATTTTTGGAGTAAGATCGGCTTCACGGTTTCGTCCCAGTCTGTTCCTTCCATCCATAGTTGTTGAAGAAGAGTTTCCGCTGCTATCATTATGGGCGATAGCCATCCTGCCGGGTCGAAAAGTTTCGCGACAGATGAGAGGATTTGTCGTTTCGTGGCAGTGTCTGAGGATAACGGGGGGTCAACTGAGTACGAGAATGTATCAGTGAGAGCATTCCATTTTATTCCGAGGGTTTTTGTAGAACTTGCCTCTTGGAATTGAAGAAATTCTTCATCTAAACGATCAGACGGGGGAATGTCTTTCAGCAGTGACTTGTGGTTTGCTGTGATCTTTTTTAACGGGAATCCGTCTGACTTGAGTACTTTGATAACTTGATGTATCGATTCGCCGGCTGAGTCGAGATTATGTTCGCCTGAGAGGATGTCATCTACGTATGTCTCTCCTCTTAATATTTTTGAGACATGGGGGTATGTCTCCTTAGAGTCCTCGGCTAATTGGTGGAGTGTCCTTATTGCCAAGTATGGAGGGCAGTTGACACCGAATGTCACCGTTTTTAGTTTAAAGTCTTCTATCGGACTATTGGGGGTTCTGCGGAATAGAACGCGTTGGAAGTCTTGGTCTTCCTTATGGACGTATATTTGGCGGTACATTTTTTCGATGTCGCCCTTAAATACATACTTATATAATTTCCATTTTAGAATAATGAGCATTAAGTCATTTTGGAGAATGGGGCCAGTATGTAATACGTCATTGAGTGAGAGACCGGAATGCGAGGTTTTTGAGGCATTGAAAACTACACGGACTTTAGTAGTTTTGCTTTCAGGTTTAATCACCGCGTGATGGGGTAGGTAAAAGGAGAAATATTTACCGTCGCGTATGATTTCTCGTGAATGGGTTGGTTCCATGTGGTCTAGCGTTAGGTATTCCTCTAGGACTTCTGAATAGGTGTTCCGAAGCTCATCTTTCTTTTCGTTGGTTCGTTCCACGCTGAGGTATTGCTGCTGTGCTGCAGGTCTTGAGTGCCCGAGTTCAATGGAGTCCGGGAATGCTGATTTGAATGGCAGTTTTACTACATATCGGCCATCTTCTCGTCTATGAGTGGTTTTTTTGTAGAGATCTTCACAATATTCGTCATCGTCTGTGTATGTGGGGGCCGGTGGTACCTCTTCTTGTTCCCAGAATTTCCTGAGTAATTCTCCTAGGGATTCTGAAGGGGGTTCAATCACCTGAGTAGAGAATGATGAGATTTCTTCCACGACTGGTCCACTTAATATCCACCCAAATATTGTGTTTTGGGCTATTAAGCTGCCGCCTACATTAATTTTGAGGCCTGGGGTGAGTATTTTGGGGATTATATCGCTACCAATGACCATGTCTATTCTAGCTGGTGTAAAGCAGTTGGGGTCTGCTAATGGTAGTGAGAGATATTCTGTTAAATCTACGTCTTTTATTTTGAAGGATGGGAGAGTGTGCGTCAATTGAGGCAGTATTATCGCTTGAGCCGCGACTTTTACTGTTTGATTAGCTGAGCATATCGTAATAGAGCATATTCTATTCGAGTTTTGCCAAGAATTTGGTAGTTGGCTTTTGTGGTGGGGAGACCAAGTAACTTTTGTATACGGGATGTTACAAAAGTTTTTTGAGAGCCTTGGTCAATGAGAGCTCTGATGTGAGTTACTTCTCCTTTGTGGAGAATGGGAATATTTGCTGTGGGAAGCAATGTCCGTTTTTTGTTACTCGAATAGTGGGATAGAGTTTTTGTTCTACCGCTTTCATTTGCCTTTGAGTTTTTTGATGCCTGCTAAGAGGTGCAGGGCTGTTCTTCCTCGACTGTCACTTGAGAAGTAGTGAAGTTTCTTTGAGGTTTTGGGGGGTAAGGCGTGGGGTTGCTCGCAGTGTAATGGAGGAGGGAGTGGTGACGTCTTTGACAATAAACACACGTAAAGTTGCTTTTGCAATCTTTCTCCAGATGCGAGTACGCCAGGCAATTTTTGCAGTAGTTGTTGTCTTTAATAAACTTGTTCCGGTCTGAGACGGATAGTTCTAGAAATTTGACGCACGTTGTCATCGAGTGGTTTGATTGGCATAGTTTACATGAAACTTGCCTTTTGTTTTGAGTCTGGAACGATTGGGTTTTGTTCCGATAATTGAATGTTGGGGGAGGGGCCGCTGGTGTCCGTTGGGGGTAGCTGGGCTGACTGATTTTCGGCTTACTGGGTCTGTAAGGGTAACTCCTTCCTTGAGTTGAGTGATTGCTCCCAGAGAGCTAGTGTCTCATCCGGCAGTTTTGAGGATCAGAGGTAGACAAGTATTGGGTCCCAGCTTTCTGTTGATACTACATTTGCCTCTTGGGTAGAAAGACAATTATTTATTGTTGTCTGGATCTGTTGAATTCTTTCTCCGTTCTCTGTGTGGGCAGGTTGGAAGTTGAACAGCGTCTTTATTTGGCCATCCACTACTATTCTTCTATTTTCGTAGCGTGCCTTGAGTGCATCCCATGCTAATGAGAAATTGTGGCCACTGAGAGGGTAATTTTTTATGAGGAGTGCAGCTTTACCTCATGTTTTCTGTCTCAAGTGGTATAGTTTCTGCACTTCGGATAATTGGGGGTGGTTGATGTACACTGCTGTGAACATGTCCCTAAATGAGGGCCAATCTTCATATCCTGCATAGAAGATTTCTGTGTCACATGCAGGTACCTTGAGAAAGCTGAATGAGTCAGCTTGTGTTGGGGGGGGGCATCTTTTTGTGATGGGGGTGATTGACCGGGAGGAATCCATGTTTTGTTGGATTTGGTCAAGTAACTCCTGATTTCCGTGAGCATTGCGTTGTCATTTGTTGTCTCGTAGGCCTCTGCGCATGCTGAGCGTGTCTTTTCATCCTCCACGTTGCTCATCTGTAGGTTTTGGTTGGCTGCCTCCACTAGTTCCATGTGCCTTTCCAGATAGTCCTTGAAAATTTTGAGGGCTGCTTCGGAATGAGTCTCTTCACTGGTGTCCCACCATTTCCCGCAGAATTTTTCCATCCTGGATAGCTCATATAAAAATTTTTTATGCAGCTGGGAGAATTCCTCTTCTTCCGCCTGGGATTTCGAGCGAGTTCGGGGTCCTGTAAGGGGGTGGAGGGATTGGGGCTTCTCCATTTTGTACCCCATTGTGAGATATTTATTTTATTTAATTTTAATATAAAATATTTTTTTATATTTTTATATATGTATGTATATATATTATTATTAATTAATTTATTTAGTGTGAAGCTTTTATGTGGGGTACTATACTGTCTCAGCGCGTCTGAGCACAGCAATGTATAAATGTATACTGGGTTTTTATTATACCTTGTTTGTATACTGGGTGCTTAGCTTTGCCCGCTTGCTATTGTAAATAGCGAAGAAGTGGAAATTGCCGGAATTTGAAAAAACCACTTTATGTATATATGTGTATGTATATACATACATGTACCACGGTTGGGTAGCGGTGACTTGCTAAGCGGTGGTGACTTTGGGCAGTGTAGTGTGCTTACACTGGTCCGGTTATGGGCCCGTGGGAATGAGTTTCGGTCCAGTTGGGGTGTACATACAGAGAGTATATATATAATTGGGAGGATGTATGAGAGGGGCAACTGGTCCGATCTGGTCCTTTTCTAATGTCTTTTTGGACCAGTTGGCGTATATTATAAGGGGAGTTTATATACGTACGGAATATATAATAATAAGCGGTTTTTTTGTATTAAATATATACTTTTTATGGGGAAAGCGCGAGTTTTTCATATATACGTGTTAATATATTATACATATATGAGCGCTGTTATATTCGGTAAATGAAAAGTAGGGGATTTTCATTTACCGTTTTGGGGACCCGCTATATATTATTATATAATGTGATTAATTTTTTTTTAGCGGATTTTGAGATTTTGCTCGAACTTTCCATAAGAATTATGATTTAATTTTTGAGATTATGTATGTGTATGGCAAAAGAGTTTCATACACAGCACGAGCAAAATCCGCTAAACAAATATGAGTAAGAATGGGTGGGACTTACTTTGACATCCGGAGTTTTTTACAAACCACTTTTTCTTTTAGGGGGGGTGACGTGTTGGCTTCTAAATATGTAATGCTGCTGTTCCTGGAGGTTTCGATTGTCCACCTTGGTCTGCTGAATGTATACTCGTATGTTCCGTGCTCGTTTTTGCTTTTTTGTTTTAATATAAAAAATTTTTAATTTTATTTAATTTTTACACCTTTTTATTTATGTAAATATGTATGAGCAGTTTTCTACTTTTCACTTTTTTTGAGGTTTTCTGTCACCACATGTATGAATTTGTGTATGTATGTACGCATGTATACGAGTATATAATATATATATGTATATATATATATATATATAATATATTTTCCGCTTATATTTTGTTTTCTTCACTGCTTGTTAAGTTCACCGGGAAAATTTCGATTTCCGTTTTCGCTTCAATTTTCTTTACTTTACAGGAATTGGAATTCCAGTGGATAAAGGGTGAGTATTTATAATTCAGTGTATGTATAATTCAGTATTGCATTGATGGATTTTCTATATATATAGGTATATATTTCTTAAGTTTAGAATTCAATGAGGTCTTTGCTCATGTCTTCAACAGGCACGTAATAGGCTTTTTACTTTTTGGAGTGGCTCATTAATGTTTCGTTTTCACAATTCAATATTGGGTTGATATTAATATGACTACTTTGGGGTTTATTAAACGGGATCCCCAGTATACATGCTTTGCATTGTAGTCTCCTCCTGCTATAAATCCATCACCAAGATTATCAAAAAATTCCTTAAATTGATTTTCTGTGATCTTAAATTTTGGAGGACTATAAATGGCTGAGAGATTTAGCTGTTTGCCATAATTTTTCCAAGTTACAGAGGTAGCTTGTAGATAATTGGTGGCGTAAGGCTGTAAGGCGCATGTTTAAGGCGGTTTCTTAGAAGTATTTCGGTGTCAGCATTACGTCTATAGCTTACTCTGTTAAAAATCGTGCAAATTCTAATTTATGATAGTTCACACCGTTTGCATTCCAAAACCAATGTTTATCACGCTCATTTTTTTGCATGAAGATTTTTAGTATGTTATTCTGGGCAATTCTTGGATCATTCTTTGCATAGTTGACATGAACTGTGTCATGCACTGCGTAAGGTTTAAAATCATCGATTCTATACCGCCATTAGATTGGTTCTGTGGAATGTTATCTGATTCATTCTTCAGTATATTCGCATAAGATAATTTATTTGGATTCATATTATGCACGTTTGGAACAGTTTTATCTGTAGCTTTTCTACAAATTGGATTTAAGGTGTATTTATCATTTGACTTCGGTGAGTCTGTATATTGTTTGCCAACCTAACTTTTAGATCTTTATATACTGGGCAGCCTCTATAATTAGCATTACTACATTTTTTAATGGTGGCATGATCTTTCTTTGATGTGCATTCAGACGTGGGATGTAGGTCCCCACATGCTACGCAAACACTGCGCAATGTGCAGTAGGATTTAGTATGGCCGAATTCTTGGCAGTTGGTGCATTGCACTGGGCCGTTTCTTTTGTGTGGCTCTTCTACTGTTACCCTACTATGTAGCAAATATTTTAAATTGTATATGGGATGGGTTTCGTTTTTCGTTTTCTGACTTGCATTGGGCTCAAGTTCTACCTTAAATATTGGTTGGGTACTTTGTTTCTATTAAGTATATTTATAACCGATTTAGTACTGAAACCATTTTCTTCAAGAGCCTTTTTTATTTCGTCTGATTTGATTGAGGATTCGATACCTTTAATTGCAACTGTTAGGCCTTTCGAGGTCTGCAGTTGATATGAGTAATCATTTTTATTACTCGACGATAGAAAGCTTACTATTTGCATGAAGCTTTTTTCACTGTAAGTTTGGATTTTTGTTTCATCGATGGTACCTTTTTTAAAGGCACAACGTGAAAGTTATTAGTTCCGTCAATTTTGGTAATATTATTAACTATTCACTTAATAAAGTAAATCGGTTCCTACTGGAGGGTTGTTGGACTTTTATGTTGGTTCCACTCATTAGCACTTTTTTGTTGTTGGTGTTATTAATAGGACTTGATTTCCTCTTGACATTTATATATCGATCTAGTCCTGTCTGTATTATTGTGTTCTTTTTTATTTCATTGGCCTTACCTCATGCCTGTTCCTTTTCATTTGTATTGGTGGACGATTTCCTGCTGCATGTTGCTTTCTTTTGCCGTTGTTTGTGTTGGCGACGCACTTTTTGTTTCTGTACTCACTGCACTTATTGTTTAATAATATTATGTTTTATTATATAATTTGGAGGTTATTAATGTTTTCCGTTTTTAAGTGCTCTTCAATTTACACTAAAGGCACTCGTTTACTAATTTTGAAATTTTCACTGTATGTTTTATTTTATTTTTATGAGCAGTGTCTAATTGCTTGTGTGCTTTTACAGCTCTCTTTTTTTGGCAATTTTAGCTTTTAGGACAGTGGATCGAGGTTAAGCTTAGGGTCAATCATAACCCCCAGATCAAAAACCAAGTTGAAGACTTGGTCTAGACTACAGTTATTAATTATATAAGGAGAAGGTTGAACAAGTCTTCGTGAAAAGCACATGGTCTTACACTTCTTAAGGTTCAAAGGCATATCGTTGTTATCACACCAAATACCTAAATTGTCTAGATCGTTTCGTTACAAACGCCTTTCGTCAAATGACGTATATGACATAAAAAGTTTAACATCATCGGCATATAACAAGATATTTGAATGCTTCATTACCGAAGATATATCGTTTATACCTAAATCATAGAAACAGAATCGAGCCGAGATGGCTACATCGAGGAACTCCTGATGAGACATTAATTAATTGTTAAAAAGTGTCTTTAAATGTTACACGTTGTGTTCTATTACAGAGATACGAGGAAAACCATTGTAGAAATCTTAGATGAATGCCCAGAAGATCTAGTTTATGGATGATAATTGAGTGATTCTTCTTCTTCTTCTTTATTGGCGTTGGCACCGCTTACGCGATTATAGCCGAATCAGTTACATCACGCCATCCCTCTCTTCTTTTCGCTGTCTGGCGCCAGTTGGAAATTCCAAGTGAGGCCAGGTCACTCTCCGCCTGATCCTTCTAACGGAGTTGAGGTCTTCCCCTTCCTCTGCTTCCACCAGCGAGTACTGCATCGAATACTTTCAAAGCTGGAGTGCTTTCATCCATTCGAACGACATCGACTTATCCAGCGTAACCGCTGCCTCTTTATTCGCTGAACTATGTCAATGCCATCGTAAAGCTCGTACAGCTCATCGTTCCATCGTTCGCAGTATTCACCATTGTCAATGCGCAAGGAACCATAAATCGTTCGCAAAAGCTTTCTCTCGAAGACTCTTAGAGCCGACTCATCACATATTGGCATCGTCCATGCTTTTGCGCCATACAGTAGGAACGGTATGATGAGCGACTTGTAATGTTTGGTTTTCGTCCGCCGAGAGAGGACTTTACTTTTCAATTGCCTACTCAGTCCAAAGTAGCACCTGATGGCAAGAGTGATTCTGCGTTAGATTTCCAGGCTAACATAGTTCTTGGTGTTAGTGATGGTCCCTAGATAGACGAAATTATTGACGCCCTCGAAGTTATGACTGTCAACAGCGACGTGGGAGCCGAGTCGCGAATGGGATGACTGTTTTTTTGATGGCAGGATATATTTCGTCTTACCCTCATTCACTACCAGACCAATTCGCTTCGCTTCTTTATCAAGTCTGGAGAAAGCAGAACTCACCGCGCGGTTGTTGAAGCCAATAATTTCGATATCATCGGCGTACGCCAGCAGCTGTACACTCTTATAGAAGATTGTACCTTCTCTATTTAGATCTGCTGCTAGTATTATTTTCTCCAGCATTAAATTAAAAAAGCCACACAATAAAGAGTCACCTTGTCTGAAACCTCGTTTGGTATCGAACGGCTCGGAGAGGTCCTTCCCGATCCTGACGGAGCTTTTAGTGTTTCTTAATGGCAGTTTACACAGTCGTATAAGTTTTGCGGGGAGACCAAATTCAGGCATAGCGGCATAGAGGAAGCTCCTTTGCGTGCTGTGGAAGGCTGCTTTAAAATCGACGAAAAGGTGGTGAGTGTGGATCCTCTTTTCATGGGTGTTTTCCAAAATTTGGCGCATGGTGAATATCTGGTCAATGGTTGACTTACCCGGTCTATAGCCACACTGATAAGGTCCAATCAGTTTGTTGACGGTGGGCTTTAGTATTTCACACAATACGCTTGATAAGACCTTACATGCGATGTTATGAAGGCTTTTTTCACGGTAGTTGGCGCAGACTGTGGGATCGCCCTTTTTGTGGATCGGGCAGAGCACTCTTAGGTTCCAATCGCCGGGCATGCTTTCTTACGACCATATTTTTCAAAGGAGCTGATACATGCACCTGATCAGTTCTTGACATTTATATATCGATCTAGTCCTGTCTGTATTATTGTGTTCTTTTTTATTTCATTGGCCTTACCTCATGCCTGTTCCTTTTCATTTGTATTGGTGGACGATTTCCTGCTGCATGTTGCTTTCTTTTGCCGTTGTTTGTGTTGGCGACGCACTTTTTGTTTCTGTACTCACTGCACTTATTGTTTAATAATATTATGTTTTATTATATAATTTGGAGGTTATTAATGTTTTCCGTTTTTAAGTGCTCTTCAATTTACACTAAAGGCACTCGTTTACTAATTTTGAAATTTTCACTGTATGTTTTATTTTATTTTTATGAGCAGTGTCTAATTGCTTGTGTGCTTTTACAGCTCTCTTTTTTTGGCAATTTTAGCTTTTAGGACAGTGGATCGAGGTTAAGCTTAGGGTCAATCATAACCCCCAGATCAAAAACCAAGTTGAAGACTTGGTCTAGACTACAGTTATTAATTATATAAGGAGAAGGTTGAACAAGTCTTCGTGAAAAGCACATGGTCTTACACTTCTTAAGGTTCAAAGGCATATCGTTGTTATCACACCAAATACCTAAATTGTCTAGATCGTTTCGTTACAAACGCCTTTCGTCAAATGACGTATATGACATAAAAAGTTTAACATCATCGGCATATAACAAGATATTTGAATGCTTCATTACCGAAGATATATCGTTTATACCTAAATCATAGAAACAGAATCGAGCCGAGATGGCTACATCGAGGAACTCCTGATGAGACATTAATTAATTGTTAAAAAGTGTCTTTAAATGTTACACGTTGTGTTCTATTACAGAGATACGAGGAAAACCATTGTAGAAATCTTAGATGAATGCCCAGAAGATCTAGTTTATGGATGATAATTGAGTGATTCTTCTTCTTCTTCTTTATTGGCGTTGGCACCGCTTACGCGATTATAGCCGAATCAGTTACATCACGCCATCCCTCTCTTCTTTTCGCTGTCTGGCGCCAGTTGGAAATTCCAAGTGAGGCCAGGTCACTCTCCGCCTGATCCTTCTAACGGAGTTGAGGTCTTCCCCTTCCTCTGCTTCCACCAGCGAGTACTGCATCGAATACTTTCAAAGCTGGAGTGCTTTCATCCATTCGAACGACATCGACTTATCCAGCGTAACCGCTGCCTCTTTATTCGCTGAACTATGTCAATGCCATCGTAAAGCTCGTACAGCTCATCGTTCCATCGTTCGCAGTATTCACCATTGTCAATGCGCAAGGAACCATAAATCGTTCGCAAAAGCTTTCTCTCGAAGACTCTTAGAGCCGACTCATCACATATTGGCATCGTCCATGCTTTTGCGCCATACAGTAGGAACGGTATGATGAGCGACTTGTAATGTTTGGTTTTCGTCCGCCGAGAGAGGACTTTACTTTTCAATTGCCTACTCAGTCCAAAGTAGCACCTGATGGCAAGAGTGATTCTGCGTTAGATTTCCAGGCTAACATAGTTCTTGGTGTTAGTGATGGTCCCTAGATAGACGAAATTATTGACGCCCTCGAAGTTATGACTGTCAACAGCGACGTGGGAGCCGAGTCGCGAATGGGATGACTGTTTTTTTGATGGCAGGATATATTTCGTCTTACCCTCATTCACTACCAGACCAATTCGCTTCGCTTCTTTATCAAGTCTGGAGAAAGCAGAACTCACCGCGCGGTTGTTGAAGCCAATAATTTCGATATCATCGGCGTACGCCAGCAGCTGTACACTCTTATAGAAGATTGTACCTTCTCTATTTAGATCTGCTGCTAGTATTATTTTCTCCAGCATTAAATTAAAAAAGCCACACAATAAAGAGTCACCTTGTCTGAAACCTCGTTTGGTATCGAACGGCTCGGAGAGGTCCTTCCCGATCCTGACGGAGCTTTTAGTGTTTCTTAATGGCAGTTTACACAGTCGTATAAGTTTTGCGGGGAGACCAAATTCAGACATAGCGGCATAGAGGAAGCTCCTTTGCGTGCTGTGGAAGGCTGCTTTAAAATCGACGAAAAGGTGGTGAGTGTGGATCCTCTTTTCATGGGTGTTTTCCAAAATTTGGCGCATGGTGAATATCTGGTCAATGGTTGACTTACCCGGTCTATAGCCACACTGATAAGGTCCAATCAGTTTGTTGACGGTGGGCTTTAGTATTTCACACAATACGCTTGATAAGACCTTACATGCGATGTTATGAAGGCTTTTTTCACGGTAGTTGGCGCAGACTGTGGGATCGCCCTTTTTGTGGATCGGGCAGAGCACTCTTAGGTTCCAATCGCCGGGCATGCTTTCTTACGACCATATTTTTCAAAGGAGCTGATACATGCACCTGATCAGTTCTTCTCCGCCGTATTTGAATAGCTCGGCCGGTAATCCATCGGTTCCCACCGCTTTGTTGTTTTTTATTCGGACGATTGCTGTTCGAACTTCTTCATAGTCGGGTAATGGAACAACTTTTCCATCGTCATCAATTGGAGTTTCGAGTTCACCTTCTTCGGGTGTTTCATTTTCACTGCCATTCAGCAGGCTGGGCATCCGTCACTAGCTCACCCTTCTGGGTCCTACAAGAGTTTGCTCCGGTCTTGAAACCTTCTGTAAGTCGCCGAATCGTTTCGTAGAATTTTTTCTTTATTTTTTTTTCCTGAAATGCGTCTTGTTTCCCTCTTCAGCTCACGGTATCTATATCCCACCCCGTACGTGTTATGGCAGAACAAGAGGATCGCTTCTTATAACAGAAAATTCAGAAGCATTATCCACAAACACCAAATCGAAAATCTTACCAAAGTGGTTAGGAACTAAATTAATTTGATTAAGGCACAAGTCAGACAGTTCTTCCAAAAACTCATTTTTACAGGATCGATTACAAATTGGAGTAACATTATCGTTGACGGGTTTCCATAAAACACATAGCAAATTGAATTCACCCAAAACAATTAAGGAATCGGATGGTTTTACCAACGAGAGAATATTTTTGAAAAAAACAAGCATGCTGCATGTATACAGATATGTCCGATCGGGGAGGTATAGCGCTATATGTATGTATAGCTACTAGCGAAAAGCTCTCGTATGCATTTACATTCCATGAAATCTAAATTAGGATCAATAACTTCTTCAGAAGGAATTGAAGATTGAGCGGCGAGTAGAACTCCACCTCAGATGTTTAATCGATCAGTCAAATTTATAGATATAATCACTTTTTAAAATTGCATTATCAAAAACGTGAGGTTTAAACTATGTTTCGGTAAATGATATAATGTTAAATTTGCAATGTAGACTATTTAGATACAAGTCAGTTAGCTTGCTATTAATATCTCGAACATTTCGAAAATTTAATTTAATTTGATTAAAACATTCGAATGAAGTATCGATGATTCCTTACCTTTCATATTTGAAATTACTGTTACATCATCAGATTTAATTTTTGAAGTGATATAAGACTTTACCACTTCGCCGGTGGTATCTTTAGCAAATCTGGAAGTAAAAACAAATTTGTTTGGGGAGACAACAACCAGTTTTTTTAGTCTGCCTTTTAGATGTTGAAGGCTTCTCTATACGGGGGCAAGGTAACGACAGATCAGTACCACTTTGAGGCTCTGGAACATTTAATTGAGCGTTAGTCTGCCCTTGAGATGTTGAAGGCTTCTCTATATGGGGACAGGATGACAACATATTTATTAAATCAATATTAGAAGGATGCGGAGGGACTTTTTTTAGAGAAGAATGATTTAAGTCAAAATCGTCGGACGAACACATAACAATTTTGCGATTAGAAGTACTCTTAGCATCTTCTTGAGATTCGTCCAAATACTTAATTTCATAATGTTTGAACTTTCTGTTAAGGTCTGGCGAAACAGCTTAAATAATTTTACTTCAGCCGATCTACATGATAGACATGACCACCGTAGACCTTTGCCATCGCTAATAGCGTCAACGATTCTTCCAGTCAATCCTGCACATTTTTGATGTGTCAGCCCATTTCCAAGCCAACAAGCGACAAAGCGCTCAGACCCACCTTTAATAGCACAGTTAGGGAAAGAACAAGACATAGTTAAAAACAGTACTATAAAAAAATAAATAAAAAAGAAAAATAATAATTGATTTAAGGTTTAAGTAGTAAAATTGAAAAATAATTAAATAAATAAATAAACAAATAATCAAAATTATAAGCAAGAAAATAATACATGCAAAATGAAAAACAAACAATTTTAAATGGAAATGTGCATACATCACAACAAAAATAATAGATGAAATAACTCGGTTCTATTTATTTGAAATTTGATACATAAGCAGCTTTTTGCTTGGATTAACAGGAGTACTACTCTTTTCTCCGGGAAGTGTACCTGGGACTGACCTGCTATCAAAATTACACTAATCTTCCTTGCGGGAAGCGAAGCACGGACTGATCAATTCAAAAAATTCTTATTTATGGTTCGATTTAGATTAAGAGCAAGACTATTCTACTCTCCGGGAAAAGCATCTGGGATTGAGCTATTCGAAAAAATCCTATTTATGGGACTGACATATTTGAAAAAATCTTATATGTGATCCGTTTATTTGAAATTTTGCGCACTAGTGGCTTTTTGCTTTGATTAACAGATTCGATTTACTTGAAGCTCGGATATGTGTAGCAGCTTGCTTAGATTAACAGGAAAACTGTTCTTCTCTCCGGGAAGCGAACCACAGGCTGAGCTATTCAAAATAACTATTTATGGTTCGATTTACTAGAAACTCGGCACATGAGTGGCTTTTTGCTTAGATTAACAGAAAATTATTCTTCTCTCCGAGAAGTGGACCAGGGACAGATGTTTTAAAAAATCAAACTAATTTTCACTCCGTGAAATGGTCCAGGGACGGACTTATTCAAATAATTCTTATTTAATGTGCGATTTACTTTGTCACCTTCACTTTTGCTGTTAACAAAACAGGTAAGTGCGTACATATTTACGTATGTATGTATATACTCGCACTTAGGTACATGCGCCTGGAGTAACTGTTGGTTAAAGCCTACCAACAACCACACTACGCGCTGACCAAACGAATTACCGCACAAAGAAGAAGGTGACAAAACTCTAATAAAGCGACTAGCCAGCTAAGTGAAGACGGCGTGGATCGCTAATGCATGTGCTGACACAAAATAAATTAAATGTTTATGTTTTTGACTCTACCGGCACGACAAAATCGTTTGCAAACTTGAGACAAAACTAAAAGATACTTAGATACTTACATACAAGTATGTAAGCGCTCTGCTCTTAGCCTCAACTGGCCTTGCTTTCTATTTTGTCTCAACTAGCAATCAAAATTTACTAAAATAAATAAGACACAGTTTGAAACGTTCGAGAGCATTGTAGATTGCTACGCGTCGACCTTTGGAATTCACTGGCGAATGTGTACTGATGCTCAATCATTTGGCGCCACCCCTATTACCCAAAGGGACTGGGTTGAATTGCGCACGCCACCATAGTACACATTAGGATAATTTTCCCCTTGCCGTATAAACAGAAAGGTCTTTTTACGGAATGCCCGCAATGTATTTCGTTTCTCTTACATTTGTTTGTGGAGGAATCGTTTTTGGAGACTTATAACACTGCGTAGGCACACGCCGAATACATATAACCGTGCCAACACTTCATGGCTTTAAATTACACAACTATTTGCGGAAGGATGTCACTGCCAACGCTTGGAGTGAAAGGAAGATTAGGCAAAACAAAGGAAATATGTAAACTCACACAAAAAAAAACACGTTTTGTTGCGGCCAGTACATGACAACTTCACCCCTTCCTCAACGAAAAAGAATGAACCTTGTTTTTGGTCAGAGAACGGAAATCCCCTACTGTATCCTATTAATCCCTATATGGCCTCAACTTCTTAACATTCCAAGTCCCTTTGTCTTGGCCTAAGTCATCTGTTAGAGTGTATGTCCACGGTGACACTCTTCTTAACAATAAACGGCCCTACAAATTTTGGAGCTAACTTCGCTGCATAAAAATTCGCTGCATCCGACAGCATAAAATTCTTCATCCAAACTAACTCTCCAGGCATGTATTGTACATCTCGCCGTCTGAGATTGTACTGCCTCGCAAGCTTTTCGCTCGCCTGCTCTAACCTAGTTCTGACGTTTGTCCTAATCGAGCCTCTTTACTCGCTCCTGACAACTTAATTTCTCCTGGTGTCTTAAACTGTCTATGAACTCCCTACTGCTTTCTAGCGCCATTTTGTTTTTACCAAAATTCACAAAATATGGCGAAGCTGCTAACACTTCGTGCTGCGCTGTCCTAGTGCAGCATGTTACTTTCGCTCACTGTTGGTCCCAAGTCCTCTGGTTCTCTGATATATAAGCTCTAAGTATTGTTTTAATAATCTGGTTTATACTCTCGGCCGGATTATCCTGTATGTGATAGTGTGCGGTGTACCGGACTTGGACGGCATAATCCCCGCAGAGGCTCCGAAGCTCTCGAATCCTAAATTGGGGTCCATTGTCACACACAACCTACCAAGGAAACTCCAAACAGAAATATTGTACATTGTCCTCCAATTGTTTGCATTCACTTTTTTCTATGATAGTACGCAAAGGAAATAGGAAGGGAATTTGGAGAAATAATTTACTATTGTTAAAATATACTGTTAGCTTCGTGACGCCAACGGATTGTTGTGACTTTGTCTTAAAATTTTATTTCTACCATCACTCCCTATTATTACTCTGTTCCACTCTGCAGAATCACCATAAACAGAAGTAAATACTACCAAACTTGTAGAGGTTGTCTACTTCAACTCTCCACGCTGGATACGATAAAGGCTTTTTCTCTACCAACGGATTGTCTTGACATTCTCTTAAAATTTCATTTCTACCATCACCCCCTATTACTATGTTCCACTCTGGAGAATCACCATAAACAGAAGTAAATACTGCCAAACTTGTAGAAGTTGTCTACTTCAGCTCTCCACGCTGGATACGACAAAGGCTTTTTCTCTACTAACCGAATCATTCTTGCCAACCAAGGATCGGCGGGAGTCACCTCAGCAATAACCGGCACACTTCTGGATAGCATATCTGGAACAACATACTCCTTGCTTTTCCGATGTACAATATCAAAATCATATTGCTGGAGCTTTAAAGCCCATCTCGCTAACTTACCACACGGATCCTTCAACTTATTCAACCAAATAAGTGAATAATATCAGTGACGACCGTTAATTTAGCGCCCTCAACATATGGTCGCAGATTCTCAACCGCTCGCAGAACCGCTAGACATTCCTTTTCGGACGTCGAGTAAATTCGCTTACCTTTATTTAAAGATCTACTCAAATACGCTATCACCCTCTCACCGTCGTCAAACATTTGCGTTAACATCGCACATATCCCGAAATCAGACGCATCTGTCTGGATTGTAAAAGGCCTATCAATTTCCGGGCAGCTCAAACTGGAGCTGTCACCAAGCGTTCCTGCGCTTCCTTAAAACTCCTTTCAAAATCTTCAGTCCAATTGAACCTTCGGTTCTTCTTCGCTAAATCGGCTTAACTAACTCTGCGAAATCTTTTATAAATCTGCGGTACCTGGACACTGTTCCTGTAAAAGACCGCACCTGCTTTGCGTTCTTCGGCACCTCAATCCGAAGCATGGCATCGAGAAGGTAGTTCTCGGGGTCTACGTGTAGACCATTCTTGCCCACCATGTAGCCCAAATATTTTAATTCAGACCGACAAAAAATACATTTATCTCTATTTCATCTAGGACCTGCTCTAGCTAATCTATCTAAAACATTCTTCAAGGCCTCTAAATGCTTCTCAAAATTATTTGTAACGATAATAATATCGTCCAAATACACAAAAACATGAGGCTATACTCTGATTCTATGAGCGAATATAAAAATCTCTGCCAGGTTGCCGGTGCATTATGCACACCATATGGAGTTGAGGAACTCAATTAGTCCTCTACCTGGTACCCTAAACTAGATGAATGAAAGCTTTTTCATCATTGCATGGAACGTCCAAGCTATAAATTGACATAATGTTCTCCGCTTTCTGTCGCCTAGCTCGGAGTGGTCCACTATTGCCACCAACAGTTCTGGTTCCGGCCAAGAAAACGACCATCTCATTCTAGATATATCCGGGATAATACCTGCCTTGGCCAAAAAATCGAAGCCAAGAACTACGCCCTCAGGTAACTTTGGAACCACGAGGCATTCCAGGAGAACCGACTTGACTTCCACCTCGATTGGCAACAAAACCGAACCTAACACCATATCTCGGTGTCCATCCGCGAGAGTCACTCTCAAAAAATTCGAAACGGTACTCACCCTAATACCATACGAAGTCAATTTCTCTTTCTTCCCAACCTAACCTGCCTATTACCGCTCTGGTCGCACCAGAATCCAACAAAATTGTGAAAGCAAAACCATGAATCCTTATATTCAAATAGGGGCGATCGTCGTAACCGAACGTCACCAACGAAAATGCCAACATAACTTCTTCAACCTCAATACCTTCGTTTGCCAGCTGGGAGTTAGCAGGTTCACTAACTCGCCCTATTAGACCGCCTGTCCAGCTGTCCCAGGGGTCTATCGCTCGACCCAGAATTCCCTATTCTGTCATCCGACCTACTTTCTCTAACGGGCCCTGTCCTGAAGGCTTGTGGCTTCGTCCCCCACCGGGAGCTGTACTTCGTTCCATCTTTTGAGAGCCACTTTGCTGCACACACCGGGCATTCCCGCTTAATGACTCCGATTCTACCGCAATTCGAAGCCTAAAACTATCCTCCTCTACCTCTACACCAGCCGAGACATAAGCAAGGTCATGCTCCAACAAATCCATCCATTCACTGATGTCTTATCCGCCTCTAGTTGCCTACCGAAAGCAACTAGTTCCGTAATCAACCCTATTGTCTCCAGTGCTAACTGGGTCTGATAAAATGGAAAGAGATTCGACCTTATCAATCCTAACATCCTTTTGTCAGATAAAGGCTCCTGCGACTTTCTGCCCAAACAAAACCATTACTAAGCCTTTCCTATAAATATGTTTACCCGAGCGCTCTACCGAACGGATCTGGTTTTCTTCGGCTTCTTCGCTACCGCCTACCTCTTGTAGCTCGGCGAGATGGAGCAACAACTTGCTCTTCAGCTCCATCTGCTGAGTCATCTCGCCGTCACACGGCGGTCGCGCCGGCTGATTCGCGAAAAGACCCATTCAATTTTCGTCATGGATTTCGTTCCATGCGATGGCTTGCTTCCACCCCTAACCGACATTATCAACTTTTCTACCTCCTCCAGTTTCGTCTAGATCGCCATCTTATCCTCGTCGAAACTGAAGTGGTAGTCTTGGAAAAGATTAACCGATCCTCTTTTCTAAGCGACTTACCCGTGGCTTCGACCATATCGACTGGGAGGTCGACTGCCTCCATCTCGTGCGCGAACTTATCCTGCGTAAACTCGGAAAAAAGTTTTAAAACAAAAAAATGTATATATAAAAAAATTTTTAATTATAATAAAAATTAAAAAAAGCCATTACCTTAACGTGGTAAGCACAAAACAGTTAATAAAATGAAGAAACAAATATTGTCTACTTCGACAACACAACTAAGCGTCCCGACTTCGGTTTTTGTTTTTATAATTATTAATAATTTGTCATTTTTATACTAAATGAATGATGGCAAATTATTTATAATTATAAAAAAAAACCAACAACATAAAACGCCACTGAAACTCTACCGAAACAAGGCTTGGAAAAATTTATCAAAAAATTTGTCACTTTCACTCTTGACGTTAACAAATATGCATGTACAAAGCATTCACTGCACAAAGAAGAAGGTGACAAAACTCTAACAAAGCGACCGGCCAGCTGGAGTTGTCGTGGGTGGCTAGCTACGTACAAAACAAAAAAACTATGGGCAAAAAAAAAAAAACAAACCAAGTGAAGTGTTCAACGCTGACTTAGACGAATAAAAATTGCACAACAACAACAATTTAAAAGCAAGTGTTACAAAAACAGCTGGTACGATGAGGACTGCCGTGTCGCAGTGGAGAGAAAACAGACTGCCTACCTCGCAACGTTGCGATCGACCACAACACGTGCGGGTTGGGATAGATACCGAGAGCTGAAGAGGGAAGCAAGACGCATCTGCAGACAAAAAAGAAAGAGGCCGAGATGCGTGTATATTAAGAGCTTGAGAAGCTGGCCGACAAGGGTAGCGCTCGAAAATTCTATGAGAAGATACGACGACTTACAGAAGGTTTCAAGACCGGAACAGACTCCTGTAGGACACAAAGAGGTGATCTAGCCACCGATGCCCAGAGCGTATTGAATTTGTGGAGGGAGCTTCTCCTCCTCGCCTGCTGAATAGCCGCGAAAATAGAGTATTCGGAGATGGTGAACCCGAAACCTCAGTCGATGACGATGGAGAAAACGTTGCATTACCTGACCATGAAGAAGTTCGAATAGCAATCGCCCGCTTAAAAAACAACAAAGAGGCTGGAGTTGACGGACTACCGGCAGAACTATTCAAACATGGCGGTAAAGAGCTGACAAAGTGCATACATCAGCTTCTTTACAGAATATGGTCGCATGTAAACATACCTGACGATTGGAGTTTAAGTGTGCTCTGCCAAATCTATAAAAATGCGATCCCACAGTCTGTCTGTTGAGCGTATTGTGTGAAAGACTAAAGCCCAACGTCAACAAACTGATTGGCCTTTATCAGTGTGGCTTTACAACGGGTAAGTCAACCATTGACCAGATAGTCAACATTCACCAAATCTTGGGAAAGACTCGTGAAAAAAGGATCGACACAAACCACCTCATCGTCGATTTTAAAGACGTCTTCGACAGCTGCCGTTACGCAGCTATGACTGAATTGGGTATCCCCGCAAAACTTATACGGCTATGTAAACGGACATTAAGAAACACTAAAAGCTCCGTCAGGATCGGGAAGGACCTCTCCAAGCCGTTCGATTCCGAACGAGGTTCCAGACAGGGTGAGTCCTTATCATGTCACTTTTATAATTTAATGCTGGTAATAATAATACGAGCTGCAGAGCTGAATAGAGAAGGTACAATTTTCTATAAGAGTGTACAGCTGCTGGCGTACGCCGATGATATCAACATTATTTTCCTCAACAACCGCGCCGTGAGCTCTGCTTTATCCAGACTAGATAAAGAAGCGAAGAATTTGGGTCTAGTAGTGAACGTGTCAACACACAAACGGTCATCGTATTCGCGACTTGGCTCCCATGTCACTGTTGATAATCACAACTTCGAGGCTGTAGATAATTTCGTCTATCTAGTAACCAGCATCAACACCAATAATAATGTCAGCCTTGATATCCAGCGTAGAATCATTCTTGCCAAAAGGTGCTACTTTGGACTAAGTAGGCAATTGGACTAAGTAGGCGAACTCTACAAGTCCCTCATCGTTCTCGTCCTGCTATATGGTGCGGTAGCGTGGACGATGACAACATCTGATGAGTCGGCGTTAGGAGTTTTCGAGAGAAAGGTTTTGCGTAAGATTTATGGTGCTCTACGTGTTGGCAACGGCGAATATCGCTGACGATGGAACGATGACCTGTACGAGTTATACGACGACTTTTACAAAGTGCAGGGAATCAAGAAGCAGCGGCTACGCTGGCTAGGTCATGTCACCCGAATGGATGAAAGCACTCCAGCTTTGAAAGTTTTCGATGCGGTACCCGCCGGTGGAAGCAGAGGAATAGGAATACCTCCAATCTGTTGGAAGGACCAGGCTGTACTTCGTATTTCCAATTGGCGCCACACAGCAAAAAGAAGAGGCGAATAGCGCAATGCTGTTAACTCGGCTATAATCGCGTAAGCGATGTCTACGCCAATAAAGTAAGTAAGTAAGTAAGTAATAGGAACACTACTCTTCTCTCCGGGAAGTGAATCAGAGACTTACCTATATAAATATATCGTATTAATGGTTCGATTTACTTGAAATTCTGTTCAAGGGTGGCTTTTTGCTTAGATTATCAGAAAGACTACTCATCTCTCCTGAAGGTGGAGCAGGGAATGAACTATTCGAAAAAACACAACTGAAATTATGGGTGCACCAACTTGGTTTGCCATCAGTATTCCGGGTGACCTACGCGGAAGCTGCCTGGTAATACTAAATGACGACGACCAAGAAGAAAATGTAATAGCGAAGGATATTGTAACGGCTGAAGGTGCGGAAGCAGATTTAATAGCGGCACATGAAGGAGCGTAGAGGTGGTAACAGAACAAGCGAATGTGGAAGTAGAACATGTAATTACGAGCTGCTATAACGAGAACAAATCTTCTGGAAGAGAAAGAGCTTTCTTCAAAAGCAACTACTTAAGTAGCAAGGATTTACCAAACGGACATATGGTTACTTGTTCGACAACTCCTGTGGAAGTCCTATAAAATCGACTGCCAGACTACAATGGCAAAACCAATCTTGAGACGTGGTTATTGCAGTTTAAAAGTGTAGCGAATATATCTAACATTGCAGAAAGTGATTTGCGTGCAATCCTGGCGACAAAATTATAGGAAAGGCATTGTCTTGGTTCCATAGCAAAGCAGATTTTATGATAGTTCCAGTAGATATTTTAATTGCGGAAATTAGTGATAAGAAAACCGAATAGTTCTATGGCGACGTCTGGAATTAAAGAAATGAGAAACGGATGAAAATTTTACAGACTACAGCTACAACTTAAAGGAGAAGAAATAGTAGAAGGATATAACTGATCACCATCTACGTACTCAACCTCATTTGCAATATTCTATTGCTATTCTATTAAAACACAGTTGCTACAAGCGTTCTCTAAAGTGGAACGAGTTGAGATGTTACAATTGTAATATTCGAGGGCATTTGGCCGTGAACTGCCGACGACCGAAGCGGGAAATAGGTGCTTTCTACGTATGTGAAAGCAAGGATCATCGGGCAGCAGTATGCACGAAGAAGAACGTCAATGTGGTGTATGATTATGTAAGACTATTTAAATTTATTGTAAAAGGTTATACAAACATTTCTTTTTATGTTTAATTGATACAAGCAGCCCAATTAGTTTCATAAGGCAATCGTGTGTTAGTAAGAAGATAAATGCTCACCATATACATATCTAATCTGAATACCAGTTACTTTGGAATAAATAATCAAAAAATTAAAACTTATGGAAAATTTGTATGTTTTGTTGAAATAAATGTTGAACTATTTGAAATTAATTTGGTAATTGTATATGACTGCATTATGAATTATGGAGCTGTGTTGGGCAGAGATTTTCTGGCAATAGGAAAATTCAAAGTTTTTCTAATGAATGATACAAACAATAAGAAGGAAGATTTCGATATTTTAGAATCAATTAATAAGATGGATAGCATATTCTATTGTAATGGAGATAGTTTAAGTAGATTCGCAGAATGAAAATGAAGATATGTACTTATGGACTGAATTACTTGAAATTCGGTATATTGGTGTCTTTTTACTTAAGTTAACAGGAAGACTATACTTCTCCCCGTAAAGTGGATCAGGGACTGACTTGTTAAAGTAATCTAAGAAATTAAATAGAGATCGGTGATAAGGAAGTAATAACAATATAATTAAGCAGTTAAGTTCCGAAAGCCATAAATATTGTGAAGAAGAAAATCAGTTTTTGTTGATAGTTAATACTGATGAAGCAATTCTAATTTTGAAAGTTGGTTCTAAATTAAGATTTTGTGATGTCAAAAAACTAAATGATATTTTTATGGAATTTTATATGAATACTGTGCTACTCCTAGGCAGCTTTCATATACCGAAAATAATGAATTACAAAAATTATTAGATGAATATTTAAAAAAGAAAATAACTAGGCCGAGTGAGTCGGAGTTTGTGTCGTCTATTGTATTGGTTCGTAAGAAAACTGCTGATATTGGAATGTGTGTTGATTATCAAACGCTTAATAAAAATAACAGCGAAAGTTAATTAGAAAGAGGTATACTCTAATTGATGATTTACTTGATAGGATGATGAATAAATATTTTTTTACAAAACTCGATTTGAAGAATGGTTTCTACCATGTATTCATGAATGCGGATTCTATCAAATTAACTTCTTTTATGACACCATTGGGTCAGTTTGAATGTTTACGTGTGCCTTTCGGCCTTTAAAATGCGCCATCGACATTTCAACGTTTCGCAAATAAAATATTTTCAGATATGATCAATGGTAATGAAGTAATAACATATTTAGACGATATTATGATTGCTACTGAAAGCTTAGAAGAACATTATGAAAAAATAATAGAAGTTTTTTAAAGATTAGTTGTTAACAATTTAATTTTGAGGACTGACAAATGCGAGTTTATACAACACGAAAGTAAATATTTCGGTTATACGGTATCAAAAACAAGAAGTAAGAGCTGACGAAAAAGGATTAGAAGCAATTACCAAAACTCCGTCAGTACAAAGTTTGGGATAATGTTCTGATTTTAGGCGATTTTTAAAAGGTTTTTTAGTAATAGCAAAACCATTATACGATTTGACAAGAAAATACAAAAAAGAAGATGTTGAATGTTTTGAATTACTAAACAAAAACTTCTAGACGTCCCGATGCTGGCAATTTATGACCCAAAAGACGAAAGAGAGCTACATTGTGATGCAAGCGCCTTAGATTTCGGGTCCATATTAATGCCAAAAAAGATAGATAAAAGACTTTATCCCGAATTTTATTTTTCGAAACGTACTGGTGAGACAGAGTCAAAGTATCATAAGTTTGAACTAAAAACGTGATGCATAATTTATGCTCTTAAACGATTCCGTGTATAAGTTAACACATAATAAATTACTTATCATTTTGCCTTTGCTATAATATAGCGAATTACATACTTACAAGTTAACATATAATAAATTGTTTATCATTTTGCCTTTGCTATAACATTACATACTTACATATTTTCGGCAATCGCCACAATAACTTGCTTACTTTTTGTTTCCGCTGCAATATAACAAATTACATATTTACATTCTTACTCCGCAATAAAAATTCCCACAGGTGAAATTTTAATTACTGACTAATATTATTTCACACTTTCTGTTTTGCAATCGAAGTTGCACTAATTCAAAGAATTAACGCAACAGCTAAATTATTGGTCACCAACCAACTGCACGCGCATCCGGTAAAATGCTAAGTGCTGATGTCAGCGTCTAGAACAATAGGAGGAGGCAAGTTGTTGTTGCCTTCTGCAACTAAATTCAAGCTATATTAATTTAATATTTCAATTAGTAAATTCAGTCTCATTTCTGCCGTGAAATCGGTTGAGCGCAATTAAAAACTACAATTACGCTATTTGGCGCCCGATCAAAAAGAAATTACCCGGTTACTAAAATTTAAGTCTAAAAAAGTGATACTACAAGAATGATAGTCCCACAAAGTTATTAAAATTTAAGTCTAAAAAAGTGCCACTACAAAAATAATAGTGCCACAAAATTAATAAAATTTAAGTCTAGAAAGTGCCACTATATAAATAATAGTGCCACAAATAACTAAAAATCAACTCTAAAAAGTGCCACTCTATACATAATAGTGCCACAAATAACTAAAAATCAACTCTAAAAAGTGCCACTATATAAATAATAGTGCCACAAATAACTAAAAATCAACTCTAAAAAGTGCCAGTATAGGTATAAATAATAGTGCCACAAATAACTAAAAATCAACTTTAATAAGTGCCACTCTATAAATAAAAGTGCCACGAATAAATAAAACTCAACTCCAAAAAAGTGCCACTCTATAAACAAAAGTGCCACAAAAAAATTCAACAATCAACTCCAAAAAATTCACCAACCGAGGAACGAAACATCCCAGGAAGAGGCCTAAGTAGCAGAGGCGAAAAGGAACTACACTCACAGGATAAAAGCAGGATGCAGACTCACATAGTAACGTAAGATTAATTAGATTACTGAAACACATTTTATCTTGAAACATTTTTATAAAAATTAAAGGAAATTAAAATTTTAAACTAAAAAATTTTTTTTTTTGAAAAAATTGTAATAGATTAAAAAAAATAGAAGTTTCCTTTCTTTTAGACCTTCATAAAAAAAAAAAATATATATATATATAATTCAATATGGCGAACCCCAACAACCTAGTAAGGCCATCTTTATTAGGGAATTCCGACCAAAACCCACAGCCAGGCGCAAGCCCTGCCCTACAACCCACACCCGAACTGCAGAATCTAGTAAAGAACCTAGTGACGCAGATACTTAATACCGACGGACGTACTATAATTCAAAATATAGTAGGGACAGATGCCAACTCAATACCAGTTACAGACCAAATAATAGACGAACGGCATAGGAACAATCTCACAGAAATTGACAAGATCCCCGACGTAGTTAGGTCACTGAGGGAATTCTCTGGGAAACCAGCCGAATTCAACTCTTGGAAGAAAAGCGTGGAAAGGATTCTCCACATTTACGAACACACAAGAGGAACACCAAGATACTTCGGAAACGTACAGGATAAAAGCCCTAGACACATTTGCTCGAGGCCTTAACGGCGAACTACCACGTTTATTAGGAATGAGGGAACCCAAAGACCTTCCAGAGGCACTTCATTTGTGCTTAAAATTGGAAAACCAAAAATTTAGGAGTACCCACGCTAACCAACAGAACGGATTCAACAATTACAACTTTAGACCACCACTGCCACCTCGAAATTATCCGAAAGCACCACAGTTCTATCCGGAACTTGCACATTTACCACAACCTCAACAACGATTTATGTCTTACCAAGTAGCTCAAAGACCACAACTACACCCTCAAAGACCAAATATTTTCAACAGATCACAATACCAACATGGACCGAACCAACCAACAGGATTATACAAATACCCACAAGGATACCACAACTATAATAAGCAACAGACACAGAGAAATCAACACTATAACCCACCTCCTAGGCCTATAGCCCAGAAGCCACAACCAAAACCGGAGCCGATGGACATTGACCCTAGCATTAGGACAAATGCCATCAACTATGCAATAGACCCAACCTCAAATACGCTGGGAAAAGACAACCCGATTCAAACCTAACAAACCCGCCTATGAAGGCCCAAAGAAATTTCCATGTAAGCACTAGTCCAGAAGAAGCCGAAACTTCGTTCGACAATAAAGATAATACTCCACCTATCACCTACGAACAATACGAAGTCGAAAATCCCAATTATTATCCCTATAACTATGAAAATGTAGATTTTACTGACATCCATTTTTTAGAATAAGAAACTCTTCGTTACCCTATTTTAACTGCAGGACGAAAAGTGGAGAAATTTTAAAAATTTTGGTCGACACTGGGTCAAACAAAAACTACATACAGCCCCAACTAGCAAAGAAGAAAATTCAAAATAACATTTTTTTTGCAAAATTCAGTATGGGTAAAAATAGAAATTACCCACCATACGTATGTAAATCTTTTTAACTTGCCAAATATCAACTTAAAATTCTATCTTTTGCCATCCCTCGTCTCATTCCATGCAATACTAGGTAATGACAGTTTGAAGGAATTGTCAGCAGTGATTCACACGAAAGAAAATTTTATGACCATCAACGATTCATTTAAAATACGCCTTAGGCAACTATTTTCACAGGATGTCAACCATGTGCCCATACGAAACGAACACACAAACAATTTTCAAAAACAAGCAATGAGCTCAATAGTGCATCAAAATAATGACCTTTTTTCTGACCCCAATGAGAAATTAACTTATACCACCAAAGTTGTCGCGTCTATTAGGACGAACTCAAACGAACCAGCTTACACAAAATATTACCCTTATCCCATGTCCTTAAAAGGAGAAGTCGAATAACAAATTCAGAAATTATTAGACGATGGCATAATAAGACCTTCACGGTCCCCGTATAACTCACCCATATGGATAGTCCCAACAAAACAAGATGCTTCCCTCGAAAAAAAATACAGACTGGTAATAGATTACAGGAAACTTAACTCAATCACAATAGCCGACCGTTACCCCATTCCCGACATAAACGAAGTCCTATCCCAACTAGGTAAAAACAGCCTATTTTCAGTTATAGATCTGAAAAGCGGTTTCCATCAGATTCCGCTGAAAGAATCTGACATCGAGAAAACTGCTTTCTCAGTGAAAAATGGCAAATACGAATTTACACGTTTGCCTTTCGGTCTCAAGAACGCTCCCGCAATTTTTCAAAGAACTTTAGGTGATATCCTTAGAAAACATATAGGAAAGATCTATTATGTTTATATAGACGATATAATCATATTCAGCAAGGACGAGGAAACACACGCCCAGAACATCCGTGAAGTTTTTGAAACCTTAAGGGAAGCTAACATGAAAGTACAAATAGACAAGTGCGAATTTTTCAAAAAAGAAATAGAACTTCTAGGATTCCTAGTTTCATCCGAAGGTATTACCACAAATCCCACAAAAGTTCAAGCAATAGTAGACTTTCCAAGCCCAAAAACACTAAAAGATTCGAGATCATTTCTTGGTCTCTCTGGTTATTACAGAAGATTCATCAAAGACTATGCCAAAATAACCAAACCCATCACTAGTCTTCTGAGAGGAGAAGCAGGAAGAATTTCTAAAAACCAATCAAAAAATAGGCTCATCCGATTGAACAAGGAAGCTATCGAAGCATTCAATCAAGTCGAAAATTCCCTGATATCAAGAGAAGTGATATTAACTTACCCAAATTACCAAAAAGAATTTCATTTGACCACAGACGCTTCAAAACATGCTATCGGTGCAGTTTTGGAACAGGACGGTAAGCCAATCACTTTCATTTCAAGGACCCTAACAAAGACAGAAGAACATTACGCAACGAACGAAAAAGAGATGCTCGCCATCATCTGGGCAATAAAATCTCTAAGAAACTACTTATATGGGACTGCCAAAATAAAGTTATTCACAGACCACCAGCCCATAACGTACGCCCTCAGCAATAAAAACGACAACTCACAACTAAAAAGATGGAAGGCAATTTTAGAAGAATATGACCACGAACTCAAATATAAACCAGGTAGAACTAATGTCGTAGCCGACACTCTTTCCCGACCACCAGAACTCAATACAGTAACAATAGCTCAGGACACAACTTAATACCAACAACGGAAGCCCCGATCAACGTCTTCAAAAATCAAATTTGGATAATGATTGGCCCAGAAAATTCAAAAGACTTCAAAATTCCCTTTCCAACATACCACAGACATACAATTACTAGACCACAGTACTCCATGGACGATCTACAAGACTTACTCAAACAGCATCTCAATCCCTCTGTCATTAACGGCTTATTTACCTCTAAAAAAATAATGGGCTAAATCCAAGAACTATACCCTATTCACTTTAGCAATTTCAAAATTAGATTCACACAGTCACAAGTCAAGGACTTAAACACAATCGAACAACAGGAACATCAAATTTTAGTCGAACATAAAAGAGCACATAGGAACGCAATAGAGAACAAAAAACAAATCATTCAAAAATTTTATTTCCCACAATTGCAGTCAAAAATTAACAAAATCGTGAAACAGTGTAAAATTTGTGCAGAAAATAAATACGATAGGCACCCTAATAAACAAGAAATACGAAAAACACCTATTCCAGAGTACCCAGGACAAATCGTCCACATTGACATTTTTATAGCAGAAAAAAATCTAGTGCTAACAGCCATAGATAAATATTCAAAATAAGCACAAGCGAGAGTTATTAAATCAAAATCAACAGAAAACATTCGCGAACCACTAAGGCAAATTCTCTTTACATTTGGAATACCCCAGAATCCCTCAATTCGCACTCAATAGCTTCCATGATCGAGGACCAGTTAAGAATAAAAATTTACAAAACCCCACCACACACTCATACTGCAAATGGACAGGTCGAACGTTTCCACTCAACCTTTGCAGAAATTCTAAGATGTTTAAAAAACGAAAAAATAGACAGGACCTTTGAGGAATTGCTTGACAGAGCCGTTTATGAATACAACTTCTCAATCCACTCTACAACTGGACTGAAACCAATAGAGAACTTTTTTGGACGCAAAGTCTTCACTAACCCCGAACAGTATGAAGCAGCTAGACAAAATAATATACAAAGACTAAAACTGAAGCAGGAAAAAGACTTAATACACCATAACAAAAACAAGACACCCTGTAAGAAGTACGTACAAGAAAAGAAAGAAATTGATAATGAATTACTACTAGAAACAAAGTTTAAACTAGAAACAATAAAAGAAGAATTAATAAACATTGTATATGCCATTCATTGGGCAAAATCAAACATAATAAATTCGCATATTCTATCTGACAAAGAAATGGAAATAACAAGGAAATTCTTAGAAGATGAAAATATTCCTTTTATAAATATTGACGAAGCACTAGAATTCGCCGATATAAAAATCGCCTCCAATAAAGAGAGCTTAATTTACATAATAAACTTACCTAAAACAAGAATAGAAGATTGCAGATCATTAGAAATTAGGCCAATAAAGAAAGGGAAATTCATAAATAAAATCGAATATGAATCTATACTAGTATGTAAGAACGAAGTATATGGAAAAACTAAAAATTGTAAATCATATAATAATTTATCAATATGTTCAAAAGATTCAGTAGAAAATATCACAAACGGCACATGCATAGCACATCTACTTAAAAGTAAATTAGATAATTGTACAAAAATAAATAATCAGCACATAAAAACTATAGAAGAAATGTCAAATGATTTAATCTTTTTAAACCAATACCAAGGTTTTGTTAAATTCGAAAACGAAAGTATAGAAATAAATGGAACATACTTAATAAAACATGTTAATACAACTATAGAAGTAGGTAATAAGTTTTACTTTTCAAAAGACATAACAGGGAAAAAACCCTTGCCTGCTATTTTACAGCCTATGGCCGAACATAAGAAAATTGAAGAAATGTTATCATTAAAGTCAATTAAAAAGTTTCAAACAAATGAACTAAGCGAATTAGGAATATTAAAAAAACCGTAATCAATTATATTTCGCTATTAATGTAATCTCCATAGGAATTATTATAGTAGTTATTATAAGTACAATGTTAAAATTAAGATTTTTACGAAAAATAAATAAAGAGAAATTACCCAACCGAAACACGATAGAAATAGGAGTAGAATTCGTACCAAAACTTTACGTTAACTCATCGATCGAGGACGCTCGATTTTAAGGGCAGAGGAGTTAACACATAATAAATTGTTTATCATTTTGCCTTTGCTATAACATTACATACTTACATATTTTCGGCAATCGCCACAGTAACTTGCTTACCTTTTGTTTCCGCTGCAATATAACAAATTACATATTTACATTCTTACTCCGCAATAAAAATTCCCACAGGTGAAACTTTAATTACTGACTAATATTATTTCACACTTCCTGTTTTGCAATCGAAGTTGCACTAATTCAAAGAATTAGCGCAACAGCTAAATTATTGTTCACCAACCAACTGCACGCGCATGCGGTAAAATGCTAAGTGCTGATGTCAGCGTCTAGAACAATAGGAGGAGGCAAGTTGTTGTTCTGCAACTAAATTCAAGCTATATTAATTTAATATTTCAATTAGTAAATTCAGTCTCATTTCTGCCGTGAAATCGGTTGAGCGTAATTAAAAACTACAATTACGCTATTTTATACCTTCAGAGGTTAAAGTTGAGAATTGTCAGAGGAATTCTTTCACCATTGGGCATTTGAACTTCAAAATTTTGATTACTTATTAGAATACAGATCTGGTACTCGAATGCAGCATGTCGATGCTTTAAGTCGTAGTAAAATAATATCATATTAGTAGTAGATACAAATTCTGTCGAAGAGAATTTAATTATATGTCAAGCCAAGGATAAAAAATTGAAAGAACTACGAAATATATTTCAGGATAAGGAACATGTATGTGTTTAAATACCATGATGAAATGGGTCATATGGGCTTTGATAAAACGGTTGATCTTATTTGAAAAATTATTGGGTTTAGAAAATGAGAAAAAAACCAGTATTCAGAATTGTTTAAAATGTATGATATTTTCGACAAAATAAGGAAAAGAAGAATGATTTTGCACAAAATCCCGAAAGCAGATAACATGAAGATTATTTTGGACCAATAGGTAATTCCCGTTCAAAGAAATATTTATTTGTTGTTATTGATTCGAAAACTAAAATTGTTGGATTATATGCCCCAAAAACAACTAATACCAAAGAAGCTGTAAGGGCCCTTTCAGATTATTTCCGATCATATAGGTATGTAGCAGTCCAAGGTTTTTAATTCTAGATAGAGGAAGTTGTTTCACCTCAACTGATTTCATGCAGTTAAGGGAAACAGAAAATGTTGAACATGTAAAAGTAGCCACAGGATCTCCACAAGCAAATAGTTAGGTGGAGCGGGTTAATGGAAGTTTTGGGCCAATGATTGCTAAATTGTGGGATCCCAAACGTAATATTCATTGGGACAATGTGGTTGAAATAATTTAATATGCCCTTACCACCAGCATTCATACCCAAGGGTAATGCTCTTTGGTGTTAAACAGCGAGGTAAAATTGTAGATTTGAGAAGAAGAATTGACAGAAGGGAATCCAAACCTTAGTCCACAAACTCATAAAGAAGTTAGAGAACAACCTCCGGATAATGAGAAACGTTTACAGTCATACAATAATAATTACGTTAACAATAAACGAAGACCAACAACCCAATACAAACAAGGTGATTATGTTCTGGCAAAAAATTTCGACTCAACGGTGGAGTGTGTAAAAAATTGATTCCTAAATTTAAGGGGCCTTATACAATTTCCAAACTTTTACATAATGATCGCTATGTATTGGAAGACGTTGAAGGTTTTCAGCAGTCTAGAATACCGTACAAAAGAGTGTGGGCTGTGACAACATACGACCATGGCTAGATAATAAAGCGATTTAAAAATAGTTCTGATAATAAAAATAGCATAATAACAATCTACTAAGATCAGGAGATCTTATGGTCAGGATCATTGTAATGGAAGTCAGAGTATTTTATTTTTGGTACGGCTACTTATTTTGTATGTAACAAATGTACATGTGTATACTATTAAGCTACTCCATTTAACTTTAAATATAAGGCGCTGCTTACGCTTGCGCGCGAAACTTTTCACTTCCGTGTAAATTCATACTCTCCAGCTTATGTCTCTACTGCTTTAGCATTTATGTATATATGTATGCACACAAGTGCATACGAAGAATTGTATGTATGTATATTAATACATTCAAAGTGTTCTGGCTCATATGTATGTTTGTATAAGAATAGTTAAAATTATTGGGAAAAGCATAATGCATATAATGTCGTTAAGTAAAATTATGAACATCAAAGCAATAAAGAACCAGATTTTAAGTGACATTGAAAGAGTGCGGATGTTATTAAAAGTTACTACAGTAGCAGTTTATTTAGATTAACAGGAAATCTGTTGTTCTCTCTGGGAAGTGGATGCGGTACTGACATATTATAAAAATCAGACTAATATTCTCTCCGTTAAATGAACCAGGGACTGACCTATTCAAAAAAAAAAAATATTTATGGTCCGATCTACTAGAGGTTCGTTCGATGGCTTTTTGTGTAGATTAACAGGAAGAATATTTTTGCTTTTATTGAAAACTATTTTTACCTCCGGGAGGATGATTAGGGACTAACCTTTTCGAAAAAATCTTTTTTATGGTCCGATTTACTTGAAATTTGGTACAAAAGTGGCTTCTTGCTTATGTTAACAGCGAGACCACTCGTCTCGCCATGAAATGGATCAGGTACCGATCTACAATAAAAATCAGTATAATCTTCTCCCCAGGAAATGAACCACGGACTGACCGTAAAGTGGACTAAGGCCTGATCTATTTGAACAAAATTTATTAAGGGTTCGATTTGCTTCAGATTCGGTACATAGGTTGCTGTTTGCTCAGATTAACAGAAAGCTATTCTTCTTTCCGGAAGGTGGAAGAGGGACTGACTTATTCGAACAAAGTTTATTGATGGCTCTAGTTGCTTGAAATTTGGTACATAAGTTGCTTTTAGCTCAGATTAACAGAAAGTTATTACTTTCTACAGGAAGTGGAACACGGGCTGACCTGTTCAAAGAAATCTTACTTATGGTTTGATTAACTTGAAATTTGGCAACTGGCGGGCTTTTTGCTACGATTAAAAGAAAGACTACTCCTCTCTTCGGGAGGTATACCAGGGACTAACCTATTCGAAAAAACCTTATGTATAATTCGATTGTTTTGAAATTTCGTACATAGGTGGCTTTATGCTGACACAAGCACGAAAACGCCCTTCCTCTCCGGGAAATGGACCAGATACTGGCCTACAAGAAGTCAGACAAATTTTCTCTCCGGGAAGTTGGCCAGACACTCACCTATTAAAAAAAAAAAAATTTATAGTTCGATTTATAAAAATTCGGCACACGAGTAGCTTTTTGCTTAGATGAGTAGGATAACTATTTTTCTCTCCGGGAAGTGGAATGGGAACTGACCCTTTCGAAAAAATCTCAGTTATATTTCGATTTACTTGAAATTTGTTACGTAGGGGGATTTTTTCTTAGATTTTCAGGATTACTATTCTACTTCCCGGGAAGTGGACCAGGGATTGACATATTCGAAAAAATCTTTTATGTGATACGTTTACTTGAATTTGGTACATGAGGGGCTTTTTGCTTCGATTAAAAGGAACACTACTCTTTCTTCCGCAAGGAGCAACAGGAACTAACCTTTTCGAAAAATTTTTATTTATGGTCCGATTTACTTGAAAATTTTTAGTGGGTTTTTGCTTATGTTAAGAGAAAGTCTACTCTTCTCGCCAGGACCTAGACCAGAGAATGACATATTCGAAAAAAATTAATGATTCGATTTACTTGAAAAAGGGACTGACATATTCGAAAAATTCTTATATGTTTGTGATCCGTTTATTTGAAACTTGGTACATGAGTGGCTTTTTGCTTAGATTAAAAGGACCACTACGTATACTCTTTCTTCCGCGAGGAGGAACAGGAATTGACTTTTTCGAAAAAATGTTTTTTATTTGTTTTTCACTGCAAACTCATGTACATATATTTTGAAATATAATTCAGTATAATATATAATTTCACATTATATTAAGGTTCTTGAGAGCTCGGCTAGAGACCTTAAAACATTGTACTACTTTTTGTTTATTTTGACTAATTTAATATTCTTCTTCTTCTTCTTTATTGGCGGAAAATATTTACGACCTCGAAGATATGACTGTCAACAGTGACGTGGGAGCCGAGTCGCGAATGCGATGACTGTTTGTTTGATGGCAGGAGGTATTTGGTCTTGCCCTCATTCCATATCCAGTCTGGAGAAGGCAAAACTCACGGCGCGGTTGTTGAGGCCAATAATGTCGATATCATCGGCGTACGCCAGCAGCTGTACACTATTGAAAAAGATTGTACCTTCTATATTCAGCTCTGCAGCTCGTATTATTTTCTCCAGCAGTAAGTTAGAAAAATCACACGATAAAGAGTCGCCTTGTCTGAAACCTCGTTCGGTATCGAACGGCTCGGAGAGGTCCTTCCCGATCCTGACGGAACTTTTAGTGTTGCTTAACGTCAGTTTACATAGCCGTATAAGTTTTGCGGGGATTCCCAATTCAGACATAGCGGCGTAAAGGCAGCTCCTATTAGTGCTGTCTAAGGCGGCTTTAAAATCTACGAAAAGGTGGTGGGTGTTGATTCTCTTTTCACGGGTCTTTTCCAAGATTTGGCGAATGGTGAATATCTGGTCAATGGTTGACTTACCAGGTCTAAAGCCACATTGATAAGGTCCAATCAGTTTTCTGACGTTGGGCTCTAGTCTTCATACAAAACGCTTGATAAGACCTTTTATGCGATATCAAGAAGGCTTTGTCCACGGTAATTGACGCAGACTGTGGGATTGCCTCTTTTGTGTATTGGGCAGAGCACACTTAGGTTCTAATCGTCGGGCATGCTTTCATCCGACCATATTCTGCACAGAAGCTGATGCATGCACCTGATCAGTTCTTCACCGCCGTATTTGAATAGCTCGGCCGTTAATCCATCGGTCCCTGCCACTTTGTTGTTTTTTAAGCGGACGATTGCTATTCGAACTTCTTCATAGCCGGGTAACGGAACAACTTTTCCATCGTCATCAATTGGAGTTTCTTCTTCATTGCCATTCATCAGGCTGGAGAAGTATTCCCTCCATAAATTCAGTATACTCTGGACATCCGTCACTAGCTCACCTCCCTGGGTCCTACAAGAGTTTGCTCCGGTCTTGAAACCTTCTGTAAGTCGCCGTATCTTTTCGTAGAATTTTCGAGCGTTATCCTTGTCGGCCAGCTTCTCAAGCTCCTCGTACTCGCGCATCTCGGTCTATTTCTTTTTTTTGTCTGCAGATGCGTCTTGTTTCCCTCTTCAGTTCTCGGTGTCTATCCCACCCCGAATTTTCCGACAGTCGTACCGAAGATACGTTCTTTGCCCACCCTAGCGTTGAAATCGCCAAGTACAATTTTGACGTCGTGGAGGGAGCAGAGCTCATAAGGGTGTCCGAGGCGCTCGTAAAAGGCATCCTTGGTCAAGTCATCCTTCTTTTCCGTCGGAGCGTGGGCGCAAATTAGAGTGGTGTTGAAAAATTTTGTTTAGATGCGGATTGTGGCTAAACGCTGATCCACGGAAGTGAATGCCAGTACTCGGCGACGAAGTCTCTCCCACCACGAATCCGACACCAAATTTGCGCCCCTTTATATGGCCGCTGTAGTAAATTTCACAAGGACCCTCCTTCTTCCGTCCTTGCCCCGTCCATCGCAATTTAGAAGTCATGAGCTGCTTGAACTATACACGTATGCAAAAGAATCGTTTCTGGCCACTCCCATGCGAATGGCAGTCAAAAACTTTCCTCACTTGCGTGAACTTCTGCACATGGCCCCATCCCCAATATAAAAAAAGAAAAGCTATTCTTCCCTCCATAAATTTTTTTTTTAAAGACGAACCCAGCGTTATCCACCTCCGGCCCAACCGACGGAGAGACGCGTCTGAGGGAAATCGAAAAATTCAACAGACGGTTGACCGAAATCGAGTAACAGTCCGGACTGCCCGGAACCCGAAACGGATCACGAAAGCTCGCGATTACAGTTGCATCTTACACCAAACAAATACAGGTTTGTTCATCAGCTGCTATAAAATTGGATGAGGAGAAGGAGAAGGAATTTATTTAGTTATTTAAAGCACTCAGTAGGTAGGTTTTGATACAGAAAAGCGAGTCAGAGGAAGCATGGTTGGGGAAATGTGTATTAAAATCATTACACAAAGATCTAAAAGGGTCGTGCATTACAAAGTTTGTTCTGCATGAGCCCAATGAAAGGGGCCTAAAATGTCTAGATGATCTTAAACGGACGGTGATGTTAACCTCGCTAAGTAGAATGGGCTATTGATAGCACCTCTTATCAATTTAGTTAAAAATAAAACGACTTTTGTAAGAAGGCAGATTCTTGTTCGCATCCCAGTTTAAATTTCTTAACGCGAATAATAGGAATTGCATTTGTACAGATTCCAATTTATCACTATACAATTGATAGTGCAGACTCCAACAGAGCCATATTCCAAAATGGACTTAACAAATGTGGTAAAGAGTAATTTGGTAATGTATGGGTCCTTGAACTCCTTAGCCCAACGTTTAATGAAAGCTGAAACTCCTTTTGCCTTAGCGCAAGCATTTATGTATATGATTTCTAAAATCTAGCGTAGGGTCCATTGTAACACCTAAATCAATGAATTCAGTAACTTGTTCAACATTGTGATTATGTATCATATAGGCAAAGGATTGGAAAGATTTTTTGGGGAAACACATATATTTGCACTTATTCAAATTTAGGGAATGAACAGATTTAAAGAGCTTTACATCATCTGCGTACATGAGTATTTAATGAAGAACAACATTTGGAAGGTCATTGATGAATTTAAGGAAGAGTAAGGAACCGAGATGACTGCCTTGAGGAACACCAGATGTTACTGCTATTTCACGTGATGTAGAATACAATTTTTAAAAATTACTTTTTGTTTTCTACCAAACGAGTACGATGAAATCCACTTGAGAAGGGAAGGGGGAAACCCGAAAAGATCGAGTGTAAAGTGGAGTAAAGGATAAGAGACCTTGTCATATGCTTTGCTCAAGTCAGTGTAGATAACATCTGTTTGATTACCATTTTTTAAACCATTATTGACATGTGTGGTGAATTTTAGCAGGTTCGATAGGGTAGATTTACCTTTACAAAACCCATGTTGTGAGATTTCTATAATTGATGATACAGAATTGGCTAATTTATCACTTATAATAGCTTCGAAAATTTTGGGGATAGAACATAACTTGCCTATCCTCCTGTAACTCCCTATTGAATATCTATCATCTATCAGATTTATGTAGAGGTACAATGTATGAATCTTTCCACAAAGAAGGGATTAAATTTTGCTCTAATAAAGCATTGAATATGTTCGTCAATGGTATATATAGAGATTCAGCACAAAATTTAAGCACACTAGTAGGGATATTATCTGAACCGCATGTGAATGAGCTCTTAAGGGAATTAAGATGGTGATAAACACCATCAGCGGATATATGTGGAACTTTTACGAAAAGAAGGCATTAAGTAAGGGTAAATGAATGGCTGCAGGGTAGAATTTGTGTTCGGCACATAATTAGATTCGAAAAAGTCTGCGAACATATCTGCGATTTTGTAACAATCGTTAGAGACTTCATCATTCATTTTCATAGATGATGGAAATCCAAAAGTCTTAGGTTTCGAATTAACAAAACCATAGAATGACTTCGGATTCGAAGTAATATTATTTTGAATTCTTGTCATATACTTCTTGTAACACGACTTTTTCAAAATATTATACTTTTGTCTAACTACGGAATAAGCACCATAATTAGACATTTCGCCGGACTTTTTATAGAGTTTGAATAATCTAGCACTTGTGAAGTGAAGAACACTTTCTTCCACGTTTCCGTCACACATTGGCCAAGAAATTGTAGACAGCGCAATTCTGAGATTAATATAAATTGCCTTTTTAAATAAAAAAGTCTTTCCAGACTTATTATGAATCATATTTATTTGAAAGAGGCCCAGATCAGAAAGCTTATTTAGGAAATCATGAGCATTATCTGGAGCTGAGCTAGGTACTAGTAAACTGTCATCTAAATTCCATTATACACAGGAAAAATTGAAGAAGCTTATCACAATAACATAGTCAGAAGTTGTAGTAATGGAAAATAATGATTTTAACCTTAACGATTGGAGAGAGTAAGTAGAAAAGTCAGAATTTGGCGGAATATAACTGGCGACAATATAAATATTTTTTTAATTAATTCCATCGCTTCCGATTTCGCAAAATGAATTTATTCCGCAGCAAGGTTAGTTTGAACACCAATAAGTACTCCACCACCAATTTTTTTTGAAGGGTCATCTCTAAAAAATCGAAAGTTGTTTCCTAAGATTTCAGAGTTGAAGACATTTGGTGTAAGCCAAGCTTCGGAGAAAACCAAGATTTTATAGTCGCAGTTTAAGCTGTGTTAATATAAGTTAGTGTTCAAACTTCTTACGTTTGATAGTATACATATATTCAAGTTAATATCTGTTAGCAGTTTTTTGGCTCAGAGGAGGCTACAGGCAATTGAGCAAGATTGTTTCCAATCTTTCTTTGCTTTAAATCAAACTATCGAAAAAATATCACCATTCGCGTAAAATTATGAGTTTAAAAGTGCGTCGAAGCAATCAGCGGAAACGTCTATTTTAAAGAAATCTTGAAGTCGGATTGTTTGCTACTTCCAATGTCTTAGCGGTAGCTCTAGTTACACAACCTATAGGGTTTGGAGGATTGTGTTCCCCGGGGCAAGGGGAATTAAATGACATCAAGTCTATATTTAATTTCGGACTGATTAATGAATTTATAGGAGCGTCCGAAGCAGTAACTGGATTTATAACTATCCTATCATTACTATGTTTTCGCTTCTTGAACCCTGGCTTCATTTTCGGAGAATCAGAGGAACCAATGACTTTCAAATCCTTCCCTATTTCCAGAAAGCCACTCCTTGTAGATTTAAAAAGTTTAAAAATGTCAATCTCAAATTTTCTACATTTTGGACATGACCAGCGATGGCCCTTGCCATTATGTATTTAGTCAAGGACACGACCGTTTAAGCCGGCGCATTTAGCGTAGGCCAACTCATCGCAAAGCCAACAAGAAATATGACGCTCAGCATCACTTTTCAGATTACACTTTTACATAAAATAAAAGTAATCAAAATAAATATATAAAAGGAAAAAAGAACTAATAGTTACAGAAGCACTGAAATAATATAATTTAGCAAGCTTAGAAACAAGCGAAATAGCACAGTTTAAGAGGCAATGTAATAAAACCCCGATCAGCTAATTGCTGTTAAGCGAAAATAATGAGAATAATGAGCGAGAGAGAAGGTAATAATTTATATGTATAAACAAAACGAAGTAGAAGAAAAATAATAAATAAAAACAAACTGTAACACTCTTTCTTCTAAATCTAAATAATAGTATGCATGTATGTATGTATGTAAAGAAAGTAATTAAATTAACTAAAAAGAAAAGGTTAGCACTATTTAATGAAATGTGCACAAAAATCAAAATATTTTAACAGAATACTTAGCTGCGTAGGTTTATTGTTTATTATAATTTTTATTTTTTATCTATTTATTTTTTTTTTAATTATTTATTTTTTTTTTTTGTTATTATGATTTTTGTAAAATTTATTTATAACCAATAATTTTTAATTTTACTTCATATTATGCGTGCATACAACCCGACTTCGAATGTTATTTTCAATCAAACAGTTCTGTTGAATGTGCTCTGTAAGCGTGCTGATGATTTCAGATTCGAGCACAAAAGTTTTGGTGTCTTGTGTACATAACTCGAACAAGAGCATTTCACTGCGGCCTTTTTTCGATGATCTTACGTCTCATCTTCTTGGCTATGATCATTATGTTATTTGTGACAATTTCAATACTAAATTACTTACTGCTGGCTCTGTATCCAAAAATTTTTTCGACTTAGTCACGTCCTGTGGGATGTCTGTAGTTACTTATTGTATGCCTAAAAGATTTTATTTCAATGCTCGTTCTAGTCTTTTTGACATTTTAGTGGTTCCAAGTTCAACCTCTGTACTTTTGTTTGACCAAATGTCGTTCATTTCTGATCACGATTTGATTTTCTGCTCGTTTGACTTTAAATTAAATAACAAAGGCGATGGTGGATGAGGTACGGAGTTCTATAACCGTAACTATAAAGCCATTAAACTTGATAAGTTGTTTTCAGATTTAAACCGGTTCCACTGGAATTTTGGTTGGCAGCTGGTACCTCCCGACGAAAAACTTGACTTCTTAGTAACATACATTTTGTATTCCTTCGCAAGTGCATATCAACGTCATGCTCTTGTCCATGGTTCAATAGAGAAGTTAAGGTAGTTGTTAAAAAGCGCAATGTCTCCTACAACGCCTGGAAAAGAAGACCAACTGAAGAAAAATGGAACGTTTACAAACATGCTCGGAATTTGGCTACTTTTCGGTACGGGTAGCTAAGAAGAACTTTTTCTGTTCAAGGCTCAACGTATCTTTACCTCCAAGCAGTTTTGGGCAAATTTGAAAAGGTTTGGTGCGCGGCCAAGCTCCGAAATACCCTGTACACTTGATCCCAATGAGCTAAATACTTTCTTTGCTTCAAGTGGGTCGTCGGCTAATTATACGTCTATAACAAGGACCACTACATTTTCCGACCTTCATTCACTTCAGAGCTTTCAGTTTGGTTCCTTTTGTTAGGAGGAAGCAGCAAGATGTATTTGCAATTTTAAATCGAATGCTGTGGGGAATGACGAACTTCCGATTAAGTTTGTCAAATTAATCTTGCCCAAAATTCTCGGCTATCCGACGCACATACTTAACCACTGTTTAACTACTTCATGTTTTCCATCTAAGTGGAAAGTAGCTAATGTCACACAAATAGCCAAAAAAGCAGTCGCTTCATTAGTTTGTGGATTCAGGCCCATAAGTATATTACCCGGACTCTCGTAGGTGTTTGCGATGCTTATAGCACGCCAAATATCTGACTCCATCGATAGAAATAAAGTGATTAACACTCTACAGAGTGGTTTCAGAGCTGGTCATTCATGTTCCACTGCTGTTTTTAAAGTCTTAGACGATATACGTCAGCCTTTTGATCAAGGCCATCTAACACTACTTCGTTTTCTCGATTTTTCTAAAGCTTTTGATTCTGTTAACCATAATATATTATGTGATAAACTAGCTAAGTATTTTAATTTTACCGAATCAGCATTAAAATTTATACAGATCTATTTGAGCGACAGGTTTCAAAAGGTGAAAGCTGGTAATGTTTGTTCTAACCTTGTGCATATGTACTCTGTGTTCCTCAGGGATCTACACTAGGTCCTCTATTATTTAGTATTTTCATTAACGACATTTTTAGTATATGTACACATTCACGCTTACATGCCCATGCTGATGATGTACAGTTATATATCTCTGTTGAATTTGATTCGATTCAGCTGGTATGCCAACAACTTAATGAAGGTCTGAACTCAATATAGCACGGTCTACGAAAATTTTACTTTGCCTCAATCGCAAAAATCGTGTGTAATGACCGTTGCTAAGGATAAAATCGTGGCTTCCGAGTTACCAGTTGACAAAGCCAAGAACTTGGGTTACATCACTAATTCCGGACTTTCATGTGATGACCACGTTAATGAAGATGTGAGTAAAATATTTTTTACTTTACGCTGTCTTAGAGTCACTTCATTTCATGTGCCGGTAAACACTAACAAAAAGTTAATTAACAGTTTGATTACATCACATTCTTTGAAATCGTTTACGGCAAATTAGACTCTCATTCACTGCATGAATTGAGCATCGCCATTAACTCTGCCACAAGATATATATGTATTTGGTTTAAAGAAATACGATCATCCCTCATCTATAAGATATTTTTTGTTTGGCTGCGATTTGCAAAATTTCTTAAACGCGCGAAGTTGCATTTTTATTTTTAAAATGTTTGCCAGTAAGAACCCGAAATATCTGTACAATAACCTTAAGTTCTCTAAGAGTATATGTTCGTCAAATGTTATTCCTCCGAGGTTTAACTATATAAGCTGTACAAAGGCAATTACAAAAAACTTCTATTTAATTACATTTCGTCATTACATAATCAAGAATAGTGTTTACAAACTCTTCTTTTTTTTAAGAATACATTGTTTGCAACTTAGCATGTACATTAACTTCATTAATATTTTTATTCTAATTATTATTAAACTTACTATTTAATTTTGTTTTATGTTTGTATTATTGTGCAAGGAAAGTTTATATATTAATGCACTAATGTTTTCAATCCAAATGAATATAAAATAAAAAAAAATTTATTAGATATTCGGTATTTTGATTATGTTACCAGAGAGACTACTCTTCTCGCCGGGACGTGTAGCAGGGAATGACCAGTTCGAAAAAAATCAACGATTCGATTCTCTCCGGGAAGTGGACAAGGTACTGACCTATTAAAAAATGAGACAAGACTCCCTCGGGGAGGTGGACCAGGGACTGATATTTTCGAAAAAATCTTTTATGTGATCCGTTTACTTGAAATTTGATACATGATTGTCTTTTTGCTTATATTGAAAGGAAAACTACTCTTCTCTTCGGGAGGAGCATCAGGGACTGACCTTTCCGAAAAAAATCTTATTTATGATCCGATTTACTCGAAATTTGGTACATAAGTGGCTACTTGCTTATGGATCGCCGGGAAATGGACCAGGTACTGACGTATTATAAATGTCAGTCTAATCTTCACTCCGGTAAATAAGCCAGGGAATTACATATTTAAAAAATTTTATTTATTGTTGGATTTACTTGAATTTTTATAGTTAAGTGGCTTTTTGCTTAAATTTATAAGAAAACTTTTCTTCTCTCCGAGATGGGGACAAGGTACTGACCTATTAAAAAAGTAGGACTAAGCTTCTTTCCGGTAAGAGGAGCACGGACTGACCTGCTCATAAAAATCTTAATTATGGTTCGATTTGCTTCAGATTCGGTACATAGGATGCCGTTTGCTCAGATTAACAGAAAATTTGTTATCTTTCCGAGAAGTGGAACAGGGGATGACTTATTCGAACTAAATTTATGCATGGTTCGAGTTGCTTGAAATTTGGTACATAGGTTGCTTTTTGTTCGGATTAACAGAAAGTTATTATTTTCTCCGGGAAGTGGAAAAGGGATAAATCTGGTACATAGGTAGCTTTTTGCTGAGAAAGCATGAAAATTTCTTTCCTCCGGGAAATGGTTCAGGTACTGGCCTATTAAAAAATCAGACTAACTTCACTTCAGCAAGTGGACTAAGAACCGCCCTATTCAAAAAAATCCTATTTATGGTTCGATTTAGTTGAAATTTGTTACATAGGTGACTTTTTGCTTTAATTAACAGCAAGAGGTGCGCCTGTTCGAAAAAGTCTGATTTATGGCTCGAATTACTTGCAGTTTGTTTCATAGGTGCGGTTTTGCTTAGATTGTCAGGAAGATTACGCTTCTCTCCCGGAAGTGGACCAATATCAATGGTGCAACCGAATATGTTGTATACCCACAAGAATTGAGTAAATAAAATTATGATGAGAAGACATCCCATGTTTAATTTTTCATTCATTCAATGATTTTGTGCTACAGCCAAGGGTTGCAGGTTACAGCTTGAGTTATTTAAGAATTTATTATTGCTCCGATTTCGCATACTAGAGTACGAAGCTCTTCAAAAGATAGAATTGAGAGACCAACAGTACGCAAACAGTGAAATTTCGCTGAATTTACTGCCGCCTCTCACAATCCACCGAAGTGAGGTGAACGAGGAGATATAAATTTCCAAGAAATTCCTCTGGATATGCATTGATTGTTAATTTCAGTGTTAAAGGAATTGCTTAAAAACCAGCGCCTCAAAACTTGCAGCTCATTTTTAGCACCAACGAAATTGGTTGCGTTATCTGGCCAAATGGTCTGCGGCTTACCTTTTGTGTAAATTAAACGTTTCAGAGCCGAAAGAAATGATGACGTGGAAAGGTCCTGAACAAGCTCAAGTGACAAGCTTTTGTGGTAGAGCAAATAAAAATGCTTATGTAGCATTTTATGGATAGCCTCATGCTATCTTCTGACTTATAGCAGAATGTAGTGAATGCCAGTAGTGAAAAAGGGTCTGTTGTGTTGCACCCTCTCACTTGGTAGATAGCTCAGTTCGTATATCTTTGGTTTCAAACGCAAACAACGAATGCATTTGTTTACGACGCAAGCGACTGTCTTTCGACCCCCAATTCGCCAACATTGTTGTCGGATTGACGTTAATAAGCACTGCGGTCCTGCGTGCAGATTTTTGCGATGAAAATAGTCAATTATTGCATTGGCAACCGGATGATGCTTTGGCAGTAAAGCTGGATGTGTTGCTTCAAAATCTAAGAGTGAATTTTGCAAGCGTCCTTCAATACGTTGAAGTCCGTTTGTGTCGATAAATGGATTTAATGAATGTAATTTGCTTGGTGGGTTAAGTTTATGATCATTGCTTAGAGATTCGGCTGCAAAATGAACCTGTTGATTACTATGAATTAGTGTGTATGTACCCATTTTTATGTTCAATGGAGTCAAGGGTTGGCTAGGAATCCGATTTTTGAGTGGTTGGCAAAAATAGTAAACGTAAGAAAAGATGCAGCTGTCGAATGAGTTATGGTACTTGCAATCGAGAGACAAATCTCGAAGCTGCAAAGCCGCTAAGATTTTGCGTCGTCGCTCGGGTAAGTCTGCTAAGATCCAAGTTATTCGGCCAATTTGAATGTACATGCCACAACAACGGTGGATCATTCATCCAAAATTAATAATATAATAGCTTCTTTGGAGTGCATCCTCTCGATAGAATGTCTGCTGGATTCAGAAAGGTAGGTACGTGATCCCATGTTTTGCCTTAGGTTAGGGTTTGTATTTGTATTTCACTCTATTTGATACGAAAATGTTGAAGTTCGAACAGTGACCAACAGTAAACAGTGTGTGGGTGTGGAAATTCCTTTAAAATAGTTTAGCTCTTTAACGGCGATACAATCGGCTTTGGGCAAAACAAGTATGATTTTGCCAAACCGTCACTCTCCGGACGCATGCACCATACGCTGCCAAACTGGCGTCACAAAATGCGTGAATCTCCCAACGAGAATGAAGCGTAAATACAAAGCGGGGAAATTTAAAACTGCTCATCAGGCCAAACTGGGCACGTGTGTCATTCCATATTGTTTGTAATAACTGAGGCAAACTTTCGACCCACTGAAGTTTCACCTTCGTTAGAGAATGTAAGAAAATTTTTGCCTTTGTAATTACGGGCGAAACAAGACCAAGCGGGTCGTAAATTTTAACAATGTACGAAAGTAGAGCGCGCGCTGTATGGTATGGGCGAGACTGAGAATATGAAGCTATCTGCCTTTAGTTCCCATACGAGGCCAAGAGTCTTTGTTACGGAATTTGAGTAACTGCTCACATTCTGAGTCAACAGTACCTTGCAAAATACTAACCTCATTTGAGCACCATTTGCGAATGTTGAATCCTTCACGTTCAAGTAAGCGTTTCACTTGACGTTTGATTTAAATTACTTAATCTCACAACCTTTGTACCTGTCGGAAACGACTCTTCCTCATCATACGTCAGCTGGTGCATAGCACGTATTGCTCAAAATGCTGCAGGTTTGGTACAGTAGGTTACAGTGTTCAGCTTATATACTTTTATCTCATCGAGTGGACTCGGACGTCATAAAATGCATTGAAAGTACATAATTATATGGAGATTACATACTCACACAACGAGCAAATTTGCTAAAACGAAATCGAATGAGGGTTGTAAACAGTGTTGGCTGAATAGTTGGGCCCGCTAACAAAATATCATTTAAGGAATAACCAGTTGTTGTTTTTGCCGATCCGTCGAATAAAACCCAAAGTTTCGTCGTTGTGCTGCCTAGCTTTTGTACGCAATGGTGGGGTAGACGGGAATAATCTTTATTGGCATGTTGTTCACATTCATCATCTTCTCCCCATGGTGAAGGAACGGAAATAAAACAGTTCTCTATTTCCCAGAATCTTTTACTATACTGTTCAAGGAATCCCTGTTTTGTTGCTGCTCAAACTCGTTTTTTATGCATACCGCGAGTGACGATAATGGTTTGTTGGTGTTTGAAACGCCACCTGAAACTATCCAACCCAGTCGTGTTTTTTGCAATATTGGTAAATTTCTCCCAATGCGAATTTACTCAACACACATCAAATCAAAATAAGTTCGCGCCAATCAGCAAGTCAATGATAGATTGATATTTGATGGTATTTTCCATTCCGAAGCAATGCTTAAATTAAGTTGACAATCTGTTATGAAATTATTGATTTTTTGAGTGGAAGTTGCAGTCTTTTTGCTAAACGAATGGTATCCAAATTTAATTGAGATACTGAGTCAAAAATAGCGCGACATGGAACAATGTTTCCGGAACGATTTTTTACCAACAGTATGGCCGAAGATAGCAAAACATCATTGTTAGCGATTGGTTTTGAAGATTGCGGGATAGTAGTTGTAGGTAATGACAAATGAGTGTTTGCTGTGTTGTAGCCTTAACATCTGACATATTTGAGGGCACCGGCGCGAACGAGGAAGTGGTGTAACATGCACAAGCGAATTGTACTTTGAAGAGCAGTGGCGACAATGACCCGTTTGTGGACTATGGCCATTTCGTAGACAGTTTAAAGAAAGTTGAAGCCGTTTTGATCTTTCGAGTCACACAGTACGCACAAACTAGAATCGCTTGAAGAAGCTACGAAAACATTTATAATGCCTTTAGTGTTATTCGAGTTTTTACCCACCTGTTGTCTAGGTGTTTGTGTTCCTAAAGCGCTTCCCAAATTTTCCACCATACGGCTCCGCTTCCCTAAAAATGTCATCAAAGAATTTAAGCTCGGCAATGCCTGTGTCGGCAAGTCTTCTTCCCCCTTTTCCTGTGTGTGTAATTTGTCGCTTAATTCCCGCCAGCCGGTGGCAGATCCTTTATCGACAATCTTAAGCCTGAATACTGCGGAAATATGTGCTTGAAAAATAAGTAATTTATCATCGAATCGATTTTTTAGAAGAGCCACAGCCTTTTCATAGTTTTTCTCAACCAGTTCATACATACAGAGCATATAGTTTCCAAAGCAGGACCATCTAAACTTGCGGGCAGATGGTGCAGTTTTTATAGTTTACTCCATTCAAAGTCTTTATCAATAGTATTGCTAAACATGGCGAAAATATTGGGCCAACCGGTACATGATCCACTAAACTTTATATTTTTAATTCAGGAAGACGACATTTACAAGGTGATGAGAATAATGTAGACAGTGGTTCTTCCGAAGCACAATCTCTTTGCGGCCGATGTATGTCTTACGTTTGCCTTCGCGTGACAACTTTGCCTTTACCTCCAAAAGGACGACGAAGAATTCTTGGCGACTTGTCCTCGAGTTCATGTGGATCAGCTTTTTCAAGAATAGACTGCACGTGGTAAAAGCTGATGTACACGTTTTTAACATATTCGATGTGGACAGAAAGTTCAGCCTCATCGAGCTCGCAACGACAGAGTGACGACAAGGTTTTATTCAATGCTAATAGTTGATGCTTAATCGAGGCAGCTTTCCATTTATTAAACGAAATTGATTCAGAGTAAGTAATGGTTATATCGGCCAACGAAACCTCATTACCCTTTTTTGCTTTATTTCTTTTTGGCAATTTGACCTTGAAATAATATGATAATGTACTGCACTATAATTGAACGTATGTAAAGAAATATGTAGCTGTATTTTTAACAGGTACTTCCATTATGTACTTATGTACTGGCGAACAAAATGAGTTTTCTTTTACTTTAACGTTGGGCTAGCCGACAAAAGTTTCATGTAAAACTCACGAAAATTCGTTTGGTTGAAGTTCGCATAACACGAATTGACTTCGAAATCGATCACGTCGGGGTCACCAAATGTTTCGAGGATGAGCTTGTTTTGCATCACCTATTTCCGAAAATTAACAAATGCGTGTTCCCAATATTAAAAAATGCGTGTAAACTAATTAACAAATTTAGTGTTTATTGATCGCAGCAGAAGTGTAGCTTGTAACATTACAATATGAAATTCAAGCTATACTTAAGAGTAAAGAATAAGAGAAAAAACGTAGATGCAAAAATTTTTAGTACGAAGCTTTGAGCGAGTTACAGTTAGGTATTTGCGATCACACCAACTAGTGCTGTAGAAACGAAACGAATTTAGTGCTGCTGCGAACAAGTGGCTTTTTGCTAAGATTAAAAGGAAAACTACTCTTCCCTCCGGGAGGAGGACCAGGGACTGACCTGTCCCGATTTACTAGAAATTTCGTACATAAATGGCTTTTTGCTTATGTTAAAAGGTTAAGAGAAAGACTACTCTTCTCGCCGTGAAGTGGACCATGTACTGATCGATTAAAAAAATCAGACTAATCTACATTCCGGAACTGGATCAGGCTGACCTGTACGAACAAAATTTATTTATAGTTCGATTTGGTTGAAATTCGGTACATAGGTGTCGTTTTGCTTGGATTAACAGGAAGACTATTCTTCTCTCCGGGAAGAGGCCTATTCAAAAAAATCTTGTTTATTGTTCGATTTACTTGAAATATGGTGCTAGGTGGCTTTTTGCTTAGGATATTATGAAAAAGGGTCTGGGTGTACTGTTACAGTTGCGAGGCTATACTCAATTCCTACTCTTGCGTCCACGTCGCGCACCCTGGAAACGTGAGCAACCCTTGTGCAAGATGCGGTAACCAAGCCGTGTGGAGCCTTGGGTTACGGCTAATGAGATAGGAAGCTTCGGTCTTGAAGCAAGCGGGTCGCTATATAAATGTGCAAAAACTTTAAACTTACTCGCCTAGCGAGGTTGTGCGCTGGGGTTGGGACCCGCCACGTAGAAACCAGCTCCAACGAAAAGTCATGCAACGCTTCTAGTGAGATACTCCTGTCTGTTGACGACCCCCGGAAGCGAATTAAGGATCACGATTTGAGGGCATGCACCTGGAATGCCCGGTCCCTTAATTGGAAAGGTGCCCCTGCCCAGCTGGTTGATGTCCTCGTAAGAATAAAGGCTGACATCACCGCCGTCCAGGAAGTGCGATGGACGGGACAAGGACGAAAGCGAGTAAGCTATTGTGACATTTACTACAGTGGCCATATAAAGGAGCGCAAATTTGGTGTCGGATTCGTAGTGGGAGAGGGACTCCGTCGTCGAGTACTGGCATTCACCCCGAGGGATGAACGACTCGCCACAATCCGCATCAAATCGAGATTTTTCAAGATATCGTTGATTTGCGCCCACGCCCCGATGTGATGCCTTTTATGACCGCCTAGAGCATACTTATGAGCGCTGCCCCCGACACGATGTGGAAATCGTGCTTGGCGATTTTAATGCCAGGGTGGGCAAAGAATGTATCTTTGGTGCGACTATTGGAAATTTCAGCCTCCACAACGAAACATCCCCTAATGGGTTGAGACTTATCGACTTTGCCGGGGCCCGAAATATGGTTGTCTGGCTAGTACAATAGATTCCAGCACAAAAATATTCATCAAGCTACTTGGCTGTCCCCTGATCGAAGAACGCAAAACCAGATCGATCATGTTGTGATAGTTGGAAGAAATGTCTCCAGTGTTCTTGACGTGCGTACACTCTGAGGACCCAACATCGACTCAGACCACTATCTTGTTGTGGCGAAGATACGCATGCGCCTCTGTGTATCGAAGAACGCCCGTCAACAAACACAAGGAAAGTCCGACGTCGAAAAACTTCAGTCACAACAGACTGCCGAACGATTTTCTACTCGACTTGCACTCCTGCTTTCTGAGAGCACTCATCAGCAACTCAGTATACGGGAACTGTGGGACGGCATTTCAAGCTCCCTACGTACAGTTGCAAACGAAACTCTTGGATTTCGTAAAGGTCGCAAAAACAGCTGGTACGATGATGACTGCCGTGTCGCAGTGAAGAGAAAACATACTGCCTACCTCGCAACGTTGCGGTCGATCACAACACGTGCGGGGTGGGATAGATACCGAGAGCTGAAGAAGGAAACAATACGTATCTGCAGACAAAAAAAGAAAGAAGCCGAGATGCGTGAGTATGAAGAGCTTGAGAAGCTGGCCGACAACGGTAATGCTCGAAAATTCTATGAGAAGATACGACGACTTACAGAAGGTTTCAAGACCGGAGCAGACTCCTGTAGGACACAAAGAAGTGAGCCTGCTGAATAGCAGTGAAAACGGAGTAACCGAAGATAGTGAACCCGAAACCCCAATCGACGACGATGGAAAAGACGTTCCATTACCAGACCATGAAGAAGTCTGAATAGCTATCGGCCGCTTAAAAAACAACAAAGCGGCTGGAGCTGACGGCCTACCGGCAGAACTATTCCAACATGGCGGTGAAGAGCTGACAAGGTGCATGCATCAGCTTCTTTCCAAAATATGGTCGTACGTACGCATGCCCGACGATTGGAATTTAAGTCTGCTATGCCCAACCCACAAAAAAGGCAATCTGAGAGTCTGCGCCAGTTATCGTGGAATAAGCTTCCTTATTATCGCCTATGCGGTCCTGTCGATCGTATTGTGTGAAAGACTAAAGCCCACCGTCAACAAACTGATTAGTGTGGTTTTAGACCTGGTAAGTCAACCGTTGACCAGATATTCACCATGCGTCAAATCCTGGAAAAGACCCCTGAAAAGAGAATCGACACCCGTCACCTCTTCGTAGATTTTGAAGCCGCCTTCGACAGCACGAATAAGAACTGCCTTTACGCCGCTATGTCTGAGTTTGGTATCCCCGGACAGGTGATTCCTTATCGTGTGACTTTTTACATTTAATGCTGAAGAAAATAATAAAAGCAGCAGAGATGAATAGAGAAGATACGATTTTCTATAAGAGTGTACAGATGGCCTCAACAACCGCGCCGAATAAGGAAGCGAAAGATATGCGTCTGGTAGTGAACGAGGGCAAGACGAAATATCTCCTGTCATCACACAAACAGTCATCGCATTCGCGGCTTGGCTCCCATGTCACTGTTGACAGTCATAACTTCGAGGTCGTAGATAATTTCGTCTATCTAGGGACCAGCATTAATACCAACAACAATGTCAGCCTTGAAATCCAGCGCAGAATCACTCTTGCCAACAGGTGCTACTTTGCACTAAGTAGGCAGTTCAAAAGTAAGGTCCTCTCCCGACGAACGAAAACAAAACTCTACAAGCTCCTCATCGTTCCCGTCCTGCTATATGATGCGGAAGCATGGACGATGACAACATCTGATGAGACGGCGTTAGGAGTTTTCGAGAGAAAAGTAAGATTTATGGTCCCCTTCGAGTTTGCCAAGGCGAATATCGAAGACGATGGAACGCTGAGCTGTACGAGTTATATGACGACGTTGGCATTGTTTAGCGAATCAAGGAGCAGCGGCTACTCTGGTTAGGCCATGTCGTCCGAATGGATACGAATACTCCAGCTTTGAAAGTATTCGATGCAGTACCCACCGGTCGAAGCAGAGGAAGAGGAAGACCTCCACTCCGTTGGAAGGACCAGGTAGAGAAGGACCTGGCTGTACTTGGTTATTCCAATTGGCCCCAAACAGCAAAAAGAAGAAACAAATGGCGCAACGTTGTTGACTCGGCTATAACCGCGTAAGCTGTGTCTACGCCAGTAAATTAAGTAAGTAAGTAAATAATATGAAATCTGTTCTTTGTCCTTTTTACTTGAAATTCGGTTCATAGGTGGCTGTTTGCTTAAATTAACAGGAAGATTACTTTTCTCTCCAGGAGGTGGACCAGGGAACGAAATCTGGTATTTATTTGGCTTTTTGCTGAGATTAAGAGGAAGGGTATTCTACTCTCCGTGAATTTGAGCAGGGACGGACCTATTAAAAGAGTCGGACATATTTTCTCTCCATGAGGTACTCGTATGCCAGGGATTGATCTATTCAAAAAAAAATGTTTATGGTCCGATCTACTTGAAACTCGTTACACAGGCAGCTTTTTGCTTGGATTAACAGGAAGACCGCTTTTCTATCCAGGAGGTGGACCACGGAATTGTCTTTTCGAAAAAATCTTCTGTATGGCCCGACTTACTTTAAATTTGGTGCATGGGTGGATTTCTACTTAGACTAACAGGAATTCTATTCTTCTCTCTGGGAAGTGGACCAGGTACTGACCTGTTAAAAAAAATCAGACCACACTTCTCTCTGGGAAAGGGACCAATGTCAATGGTAAACCAAATGTTGTATACCCACAAGTATTGAGTAAATAAAGCTATGATGAAAAGATATCCCGTTTTTCGTTTTTCATTCATTCAAGGAGTAACTGCTTGCTGTTGCAGGGTACAGCTTGTCTTATGCTAGGTGGGTTGAAAAGTAACCTCCTTGACTGCCGGAATGGGCTTGTACTGCAAAAAAGGTTTTAGTGCCTTGTCTAACGTGCCGAATTTTCGTGCGATACTGCCCTTAGTATTGTTTTAACAGCTTATTGTTGTTTGATGCTCTGGTGAACAAGAGCATCGCATCCATGGCTAAAATCAATGACTTAGGGCTCCATTTGCTTCCGCATCCACCGTATTAGCCTGATCAGGATCCCTCGGACTATTATCTCTTCCCAAACCTCAAAAGATGGCTCACCAATAAAAATTTAAATTCACGCGAGGAAATCATCGACGCCGCGGAGGAGTATTTTGCAGACCTTCCGCAAAATTACACTTCGGACGGGATGACGAAGTTGGAAAATCGCTGGAATAAGTGTACCGATCTTAAAGGGGACTACATTGAATGAAATAAAAAAACAGTCTAAAAAAAATTTTCATTGCCAAGAGTTTACTTTTCACCCCACCAAGTATGTAAGTAATCTCCAAAAATCTCAAAAGGTTACCGACCGATTGACTTGAAATTGAAAAGTTTTTTAAGAAAATATGTGTTAAGAAGTGGACCAGGTACCGACCTATTAAAAAAATCAGACTAATTTTCTCTCCGGGATGTGGACCAAGAACTAACCCATTCAAAAAAATTGTTCGATTTGCTGGAATTATAGTACTTAGGTGGCTTTTTGCTTAGAGTAACAGGAATACTATTCTGCTCTTGGGAAAGTTAAAAAAATTTGAAAAATCTTGCCTCCGGGATATGAACCAGGGACTGACCTGATCAAATAAATTTTAATTATGGTCAGATTTTACTTAAAAATCGGTCCATACTTGGCTTTTTGCTTGGATTAACAGGAAGACTACTCTTCTCTCCGGTTAGTGCTTCAGGGACTGATCTTTTCCATGTTTCGATTTTCTTGAAATACAGTACGTTAGTGGCTTTTTGCGTAGTTTAACAGGAAGACTATTCTTCTCTCTGGGAAGTGGGCCAGGTTAAAAAATTCAGACTAAGCTCGGTTTCGAGAAATGGATCAGGAACTTGTATATTCGAAAAAAATTGATTCATGGTTCGATTTGCTTGAAACTAGGTACACAGGTTTCTTCCTGCTTGGATTAACAGATTGTTAATTCGGTTCACAGTTGGCTATTTGCTTAGATTAACAGGAAGACCACTCATTTCTCCTGGGAGTGGAGCAGAGAATGAACTTATCGAAAAAAAACTTCTTTATTCTTCGATTTACATGGAATTTTGAGCATATGTGTGTTTTTTCATGGATTAACAGGAAGGCTACTCTTTCCTCCGGGAGGTGGGCCTATAACTGATCTTTTGGAACAAAATGTATTTATGGTCCGATTTACTTGATATTATGGTACATGAGTTGCTTTTTGCTTGGCTTAAGAATGTAGTAATCACACTGTACCTATATATTCTAGTATGAAATCAATGTTTATTCAATAACTTTAAATATAAGTCACTGCTTACGTTTGCACGCATCACTTTTCATTTCTGAGTAAATTCATACTCTCTAGCTTATTTGTATATATTCCTTAGCATTTAGGTATATATTATATGTATATACACGCAAGTGCATGTGCAAAATTTTATGTACGAGTATGTTAATACATTTCATGTATATTAGTATCAGAATAGCTCAAATTCGTGTGAAAAGCATAATGTGTATAATGTCGTTAGGTAAAAATTGAAGATTGCAGAAATAAAGAATCAAATTTTAGGTGACATTGAAACAGTGCGTGTGTTATTAAAAGTTACTACAGTTTTTTCAGAAAGGAATTGCCCCTACACCAATTTTTCAGAAATTTTTTTTAAGTAATAATTAGAATGGACGGAAAAATTTCAATAAAAATAGCGTAGCACAACAGAACATGCGAATGTGGAAGTAGAACTTGTAGTTACGAATGTACCAGGTGTACAAGTATGAAATGTCGGTTCGAACATATAGATGTCTCGCAAACGTAAATATTTATCGATTGTCATAAAACTTTGACCTTGTGAAGTGTCAACCTTGACTGTCGAACCACCATAGTTTTGCGCAAATCGAGCGTCATTATCGTTTACTCTCAGTGCAGTCAACATGTCGAGTTTCGTGACGAATAAAGAGCAAACGCGGACAGTGTTAATTTTCTGTTTTCATTTGAAGAAAACAGCTGCGGAATCGCACCGAATGCTTGTTGAAGCCTTTGGCGAACAAGTACCAACTGTGAAAACGTGTGAACGGTGGTTTCAACGCTTCAAAAGTGGTGATTTTGACGTCGACGACAAAGAGCACGGAAAACCACCAAAAAGGTTCGAAGACGCCGAACTGCAAGCATTATTGGATGAAGACGATGCTCAAACGCAAATACGGCAAGCTACCAACAACAATTGATCAATTTGAACCGTGCGCTTCAGAGAAAACGACCGGAATATCAAAAAAGACAACACAAGGTCATTTTTCTCCATGACAACGCTCCATCACATACGGCAAGAGCGGTTCGCGACACGTTGGAAACACTCAATTGGGAAGTGCTTCCGCATGCGGCTTACTCACCAGACCTGGCCCCATCCGATTACCACCTATTCGCTTCGATGGGACACGCACTCGCTGAGCAGCGCTTCGATTCTTACGAAAGTGTGAAAAAATGGCTCGATGAATGGTTCGCCGCAAAAGACGATGAGTTCTACTGGCGTGGAATCCACAAATTGCCCGAGAGATGGGAAAAATGTGTAGCTAGCGACGGCAAATACTTTGAATAAATGACTTTTTCTTTTTCCACAAAATTTAACGTGTTTTTTGATTTAAAAAAAAACGACATTTCATACTTGTACACCTGGTATTTGCGGATGTAATTGCGAATTCGGTAGATGAGCAGTGTGTGGATATATTTAAATTCAAGATGTTGAAACGAGAATCAGAGCTGCTATAACGAGAACAAATCTTCTGGAAAGAGAAAACAGCGTTCTTCAAAAGCAACCACTTAAGTATCAAAGATTTACCAAGCGGACATATGATTACTTGTTCGACAACTTCTGTGGAATTCTAAAAATCGAATGCCAGACTACAATGGCAAAGGCAATATTTAGACGTGGTTATTGTAGTTTCAAATTGTAGCGAATATATCCAATATTGCGGAGAGTGATTTGCGTGTAATCCTGGCAACAAAATAAAAAGGAAAGGCATTGACTTGGTTCGACAGCAAAGCAGATTTTACGATCGTTCAAGTCGATGTGTTAATTGCGGAATAGTTCTACAACGAAGGCGGAATTGCTACAAGCTTTATCTAAAGTGGAAGTAAAACTCATAACAAATATACAGCTAAGCGAAATGAGATGTTACAATTGTAATATTAGAGGTCATTTGGCCGTGAACTGCCGACGATCGAAACGGGAAATAGGCGCTTTTTACGTATGTGGAAGCAAGGGCCATCGGGCAGCAATATGTATGAAGAAGGACGTCAATGTGGAGCATTATTATGTAAGACTATTTAATTTTATTATAAAATGTTATTCAAATATTTTTTTTTATTTTCAAAAGGCAATCGTGTGGTAGTAGGAAGTTAAATTCAAACCATATATCTAATCTGAATACCAGTTACTTCGGAATAATTAATCAACAAATTAAAACTTATGGAAAACTTTTATGTTTTGTTGAAATAAATGATGAGCTATTTGAAATTAATTTGGTAATTGTGGCTGATTGCACTATGAATTATGAAGCTGTGTTGGGTAGAGATTTTCTGGAAATAGGAAAACTTTAAATTGTTAAAATGAGTGATTCAAACAATAAGAAGAAAGATATCGATAAAATGAATAGCATACTTTATTCCAATGCAGATAATTGGAGTAGTTAAGAAAATTGTGGTGGCCCGAGTAACTGACATAGCAAAATACTACATGAGCAAAACAATGAAAGTGACATATACAAAGAATCAGGCCAATGATAAAGAACTGGAATCATTCATTAAAATTGTTGAGATCATATACAATGGTCTGAGCCCAATAGGCAAAATTACCTTATATATATTAACCCGGAAACACATTAAAAAACCTACATCTCCTAAGAAGCCAGATCAACTCACATTTGGGAATGTACATCTTATAATGTCGTTAGAAAGTGAAGAAGATTGAAATTTATAATTGAAAATGAAAGTAGCGCTACAGTTAATATAAATGAAAAAGAAGTCCAAGTAACGTGTAGCGATGACACTTTAAAACTACTCGATTCAATGTTGGAGAAACTACATAGTTCTATGCACAGTTCACAGATAATCGAGCTAGCCTTTTGTTAACAGGAATATGTATATACTAAGGAATATAGAAACGTAGATATTTACAGAAAAATATAATGATCTCGAGAAAAATAAAAGCGTGCCAATAAAAATCTTAATATTTATATAAAGCTCCAATACAAATAAAAAGTACCAGAATACAATATAAATTAATTTATGAATTTCACTTAACTAACACAGCACGATATTTAGGAATTAGAAGTACAATTTTAAAGTTAAAACAAAAATTCATTTCGAAAAACGTGTGGCAAATGGTTAATGAATTTATAAATAATTGCGCAGCCTGTACGCGAAATAAAATAACAAAACATATAAAAGAACCACTTGTAGTGACAGATACACCAACAAACACATTTGAGACTGTAAGCATAGACACGTTAGGCCCATTACGCATTTTGAACAGATATGCGTATAGATGCATATTAACAATGCAATGCTAATTTTAAAATATGGATGTATAAAAAACTTAAAAGCAGTCAGAGGTACAGAGTTTGACAAGAACTAATAAATAACATTCTATGCGAACTTCTAAACACGAAACAATTATTTTCAACGCCTTACCATCACCAAACAATAGGAGCCCTTGAAATACTCATAGGACATTAAATTAATATCTACTTTCCTTCGTAGAAGATTTTTACTTCGCAGAAGATTATGAATGGGGCAAATGGATTCCATATTATACTTTTGCATACAACATAGAGAGAACGTAAATTAAACGAGAAGGCCCAGGGCGTGCTATTTGCAGAGAACGTATAACATAGAGAAGGTTCAATTGCGGACCAGCGTGGAAATTGTCAAAAACGAAGTCGAGTCATGAAAGCGTATTTCACCACCAGCACAGAAATTAACAGAATTCGTCTATAGTGCTTAACATTTTGAGCATAGCAATAAAAATTATGCTCTGAAATGTAACTCTCAGTTTTTTAATAACATTGCTACACTAGCGGTCATAAAAACCGCACCATTGGCAATACTGCAGTAATTTCGATAAAATTTCAAAACACCGCGGCAACTCTTTCCTTTTTATAATGGGGATTTCCCTTTTTACATTTATGTAACTGATTTAAGCAAATACTGTAATTTTTTACCGCACCGCTTTGGCTGTAAATGTTTTTTTGTAAAAGATGTCAAAAATGTCTACCAGTTATAAGCAATTGACGCGTGACCAAATAGTCGAAATTTTTGTTTTAAAGGATGGGGGAGTTTCTTATCGTCGCATAGCACATAAATTGGTATGCTCACATTCCACGATTGTAAGATTCATGAAGAAAAAAAATAATTTGGACCCGTACGCAAGGACGAAAGGATTAGGACGACCTCGGAAGACTAATACCCGGATAGACGGCGTTATTCGTAGAATAAGTTTAAAGGATCGATTTAAAAGTGCAGTAACAATAAGGACTGAGATGAAGAATTATCACAATGTGGACTTAAGTGCCGAAACTTTACGTAGAAGACTTCGGGACTGTGGACTGTATGGAAGACGACTGGCCAAAAAACCTCTATTGACAAAGCGGATGAAAGCAAACCGCTTATCATGGGCCAAAAAATACCGAAACTGGACCTTTGAGGATTGGAGAAACGTTTTATGGTCGGACGAAAGCAAATTCAATTTGCCATGCGCGGACAATCTTCGATATGTTCGTCGGTCGGATGGTGAAAGATACAAGGATAACTGTGTGGTGAAAACAGTGAAGTTTCCAGAAAGCCAGATGGTGTGGGGCTGTTTTTCCTACTTTATCCGGGGTCCCTTATTCCATATCCAAGGAACTGTGAACGCTGAAAAGTATGGACAAATTATTAGGGACCAACTTCAGCCCGCCATTGAGGAGCATTTATCCCACAGTAATGAGTTTGTTTTCCAGGACGATTCTGCGCCGTGCCATCGTGTTAAATTGGTAAGTAAGGGCCTTTTAATGTTCACTAATGATTAATAACTTGCAAAATATTAACCAAACTTTCACATAATTTTTTTTTTGCTGATTAAAAAATTGTTGGATGGTATTGGGATTTGCCAACTCGAGTGGCCAGGAAACTCTCCCGATTTGAATCGTATAGAGCACCTCTGGCACATTATGAAACGAAAGGTGGCTGAGAATAAGCCAGAGAGCAAAAGAGCGCTTGCTGAAGCTTTGGATAAAGTCTGATACGAAGATATAGCCGATGATATCTTTCAAGTCCTTGTTGACTCCTTGCCGTCCAGAATTGAGGCTGTGATAAAGGCTAAAGGAGGAGCAACACGATACTAATAATTTATTTTTAATGCTCTGATATTAAACTAATGAAACCGAGGAAAAACTCTGAAAAACTTGTATTTCTTTTATTTTTTTCTTGATTTTTACCAATATCCTTAAAAATTTTCTTCAATTATTTTATTTTGATCAAAAACCAGTGAAATTTTCTTTAAACTAAGCTGATGTTTAACACAGTTCCTTTTTTTTGGTCTTAACAATAAATGAAAAATATTTGTTTCAAAATAAAACGATTTTAACTCTTATTAGAAACAATTTTCTTTAAATTTCAGTGTGGTGCGGTTTTTATGACCGCCAGTGTATATGTTAACTTCGGAGAACGAATTTTTATGTTTGTTATCAAAATAAAGGAAAATATTATTTTAATTTTTTTTTAAATAATGGCAAATAACCAAATTTTAATGATATATTTCTTATGTTTTTGAATTTCTGATTTATCTTATTGCAAATAGTTAATGTTTACCATCAAAAAGTATTTATCTGCCGCCGGCATTTCGCTGTAGCGTTTATTTACAATAAGGGTTATTTAATTAATTAATAAGTCAAAAATACATTAATTTATAAATATGTACGTATTCCTACACTATACAAAATACTGACCTTCCTCAAGAAATACATGCATACATACATATAAATATACTTAAATATATACATATACGCATGGGCTTCGACTACTCCGTCCCTCTACATACGTGTACTTCTCTTTCCCAAAAGCTCAGAACTGAAATCAAATACAAAAATAAAATTTTCATTCATAAACACTTCCGCACGCCATACCAACAACTTGCTTCATCGTGACGGCCGCAAACTGAAACATGAAAGGAGACTAAATTCTAATGGAACCAAACAATAGATAATCGGCTGATACTTTTATGTCACACTGTTTCAAACATCCCAATTCTTACGAAAGCTATCGTCTATAGAGAAGGATGGACAGCCATTTTTCTAAATCTATTAATCTCACCATTTCATGAAGTTTTTTACATAGAGTCTTTACCTACCTCGATTATTTTAAAACCGTTAGCAGAACAAACCAAATGTACTCTGTTCACATAGTACAGTCGGGTATAAAAAATCCCGTAACAAGCATGCTACATGAACTAGCATTGCTTAAAATTTTTGTGCACCTTGTTGTGGCGAGGATTGTGTGCTAACATTCTAAAATATTCTAAAAGTTCCAGAAAATTCCAGAATATTCTAGAATATTTGATTTCAATGAAGAAAAGTAGACGAAGCATAAAAGCAACAAAAACTCTTCAACTACAAACAGTCGAAGTCAAATTCTAGCAAAAATCTAAAAATTGATGTTGAACTCACTTCGAAGTGAAAACCCATACATACAAGCAATTTAATATGTATACGCAAAACGCACACAATCTTAATAACGATCATAAAATTTTTGCTAGATTTCATATTTTTGGCAATTTGGTGTACGTGTTCATGTACAGTAAACTTTGTTAACTTCATAGATTTGAAATTTTTATTAAAATCTTAAATTGTCCTAAGTTAATAAACATTTTTATGTAATATTCCTATATTTTTAATAATTAAAATATGTATTAACTTAATAACCGAAGAAATTTTAGAAGTTATAGGAGTCATTTGTATATATTATAATTAATTCCTCATCGATTTCAAATTTCTATTAAATTTTACAATTTCTCGAATTGCTAAACATAAATTAAATCAAAAAATTCATGTTTAAAAATAATGAGACGTTTTTACCAAACCATTTTTTGGCATTCATTTAAAATTCTTTTGGTAATTCTAAAGAAAAAGTTCAATCTATCGGGAGCGCGATTTGCTGTTGTCGAAGAAGACACAAATTTGTTCAACTTCCAATTTTTGGTACTTTGGTTAGTAGGCGAGTCGCATGCGGGGAGATGTGTGCTGCTTGCGCAGCTCGTATAGTAGACGGTGCGCCAGCGTTCGTCTTGAGAAGGATTTTTTTGCAATTGAACTAGTAGCGGCCATTCAAATAGTGTTGTCATGGTGATGGCGTGGTAGTTTTTTTGCTAGATGTGTTCGTCTTTGCTTCTTCTTAATACATTTACTATATGTACATACATACATAAATACTATGTAAATATGTATGTACGTGCGCTCATATGTTTAAATGAATGAAGGAACTTGGACTTGTTTACTTATTTCGATATTTACATCAAAAGTAAATAATATTTAATAGGATTTAATCAAATATATTTTAATATATCTAAATTATCATAACTACCATTAATTTAAAATAAAATGAAATATATGGGAGTATATAAAAATCATATGGATAAATTTCAAAAATATTTAATGAAATTTACAAATTATTAAAAACAAATAAGCAAAAGTTTCTAATATCAAAATATCTTGCATAGGCTTTATCTATTTTACATTTATTTTGCATGGATTTTCTCATTTAACATACAATCTTGTTAATTTTGAGCACGATTTCTGTTCGCGCACTGTTAAGGCGCTGTAAAATTCCTTTCAGATTTGCTCTGTTAAATTCCCTTTCGCTGGCGAGGCAGTGGAACGATTTGACAAACAGCACGCCCTGGACCTTCTCGTTGTATTTACGTTCTCTGATCTGCTATTTTGAGAACGATTTCTGTCTGCTAAAGTGCGGTGAAATACGCTTTTAGATTTTCGTGTTGAAATACGCTTTCATAAAACGAGCCAGCGGACCAATTTGGTAATCGGCACGCCCTGGCGCTTCTCGTTATTCTAAGTTCTCTGCTGCAGAGAACGTAAATACAACGAGAAGGTTCAATTGCGGACTAGCGTGTAAACTGTCAAAAGATGCCAAGTTTCGATGGATGCATTTCACCACAGGCCGCCAGAAACTAACAGAGTTTGCTATTGATGCATAACATTACTGAGCGTAGCAAAAATAAATATGCTCAGAAATGTAGTGCTCTGTCTCCAATTAACTTTGCTTATGTTAAATTCAGATAACGAATTTTGTAGGCTTGTTTGTTATCAAAATAAACGAAAATATTATTTTCATAATATTAATAAATTTTTTGGAATAGCGGTGAAAGGATAAATTTCATTAATGTATTTTAGATCTTTTTAAATTTTTGTGTTATCTAATGTAAATGTTGAATGTATGTCCTCATAAAGCCGTCGGCATTTTGCAATAGGATTTTTTTTATAAGGAGACTTATTTATTCATGAATTGTATTTTTTACAAATTAATGAGGTGTTTGATTAATACTTTTATTAACTTATAAATCTTTAAATATATTCATTTGTACATATGTACGCACTACCATACAAAATACTGACCTGCCTCAAGAAATACTTATACGCATATATGCATATGTACATATGTATGTATAGTCATATACGCTTATACAAAAACATACAAACACATCTGAAATCAAATACAACAATAACATATTCATTCATAGACGCCTGCGCCCTACAACAAAGCAAAGTGCGTACAAGTTGCTTCTTCGCGGCAGTGTCAAAAAACACAAACACACAAAATCATTATGGTCGCGAAAAGTTAAGCAACAACAACATACATGCCCTTCTTCCTTCAACCTGTAACATTCATGTATCGTCTACAATCGTTGCTTCAAATTCTTGCCACTGACAAAAATTCAAACACCGTCTGCAGAAGTGAAGCAAATAGGCATCGTGCTACTAAATTTGCTGATCGCCTATTAGCTCATTTTGCCCAGCAAGCAATTTCCTTGCCTTCCCGCATGCACCTTGTCAACAAGATGAATGTGGTGGCGAGGATTTTGTGCTAACATTCTAAAATATTGTAAAAGTTCCAGAAAAATCTAGAATGTTCTAGAATATTCTAGAATATTTGATTTCAATGAAGAAAAGTAGACGAAGCATAAAAGCAACAAAAACTCTTCAACTACAAACAGTCGAAGTCAAATTTTAGCAAAAATGTAAAAATTTGATGCTTAGCTCAGGACAAAGTGAAAACCCATACATGCAAGCAACTTAATATGTATACGCAAAACTCACACAATCTTAATAACGATCACAAAATTTTTGCTAGATTTCATATTTTTGGCATTTTGGTGTACGTATTCAGGTACAGTAAACTTTGTATACCACGAATATATCAATCACTAATCAACAGCTATAGGAGTGATTCTTATATAACTTCATAGATTTGAAATTTTTATTAAAATCTTTAACTGTCCTAAGTTAATAAACATTTTTAAATAATATTCCTATATTTTTAAAAATTAAAATATGTATGAATTTAATAATCGAAGAAGTTTTAGAAGTTATAGGAGTCATTTGTATATATTATAATTAATTCCTCATAGATTTTAAGTTTATATTAAATTTTACATATTTTCGAATTACTAAACATAAATTAAATAAAAAAGTTCATGTTATAAAATAATGAGACTTTTTTCTAAGCATTTGTTTGGCATTCATTTAAAATTCGTTTTATAATTCTAAAGAAAAAGTTCACTCTATCGAGAGCTCTCGCTTCGCCAGCATTTGATTCGCGATATGAATAGTTTCGCTTGGTTGTTGCAGATAAAGCCAAGTCAATGGTTGATACACTAGATCAAGTTATCAGAACATATATTTGAAAGCGAAGAACGAATCGGTGACCACAATCTTTGTTTTACAATATGCTGGAAATAAGCGCGTATAATGCTTATATAATTTTTAGGGAAATAAACCCCGAATGGTGTAAAAATAAAAAAATTTTAACGTCGTATATTCCTAGAAGAGCATGGAAATTAACTCGTTACTGAAGAAATATCACGTAGAGCTACGCCCCCTGGTAGCAGTCTAGCCAAAATCGTAGGATGGAACTACCAAAAATCTACACCAACTGAAACAACTCCACGACCTACAAATTTAAACGGCGAGGTTGCTTCATTTGTCCAAATCGCTCCAACAGCAAAAAATATAGCAATAAGTGTGATAACTGTAAAAGTTTCATACATGTATGTAAAGTTCATCCCGAGACATTAATCAGATGCATTAATTGTATAAAATAAATTTAAGAATTTGATATTTTAAACTTTGATAGTTAATTTTATACACGTATATTATTAGAAAACCTTCAATTAGAGTCAAATATAGTTTTTCATATATTGGGCAGTGCTCACGGGAGGGTCCCTTCTGAAGCCTTTTAAAATAAAACACCTCGCGTTTTCAATTTAATTTCAACAAATGTTTATTTATTACAAAATGTTTATTTTATTATTAATAACAAAAGTCTTTATGGTTTTGCTTTGTATTAAAAGTTGTTTGGTATATATGGTAAATGTCTTTATGTATATATGTTATATATAATAGGTATATATTTTATTTTATTTTATTTTAAATTTGTCGCCCCGTGTGCGCTTGCCGATTCGTTTGTAAGAAATCTCGTATTTCGCTTGGCAGCACGGCTTATATAATATTTGCTGCCGCAGGTACATTAGGGTGCGCACAAAGGAGGTGGTGTTATTGTTTTAAGCACACGCTGAAACATCCTGGGGCCCCTGCACGAATGTGCAGTATTGAGTATCAGCCGGTAGGGATATCCGATTTAATCGGTGATTTTGGCACGTTGCTTGACAGGGGTTTCCCGAGATTGTGATGCAGGAATATGTCTGCAATTATTTTGATGCCCTTTTCCGGGATCCGATTGAATTGATGACACGGCTCGTGGATGCTTTGAAGTGCTCACGCTGCACTTATATCGTAAATAATCGATGCCACTGTGGTATTTTCCACTAAGGAGTTGGGTTCTCCGTGTATGGCATCCATTGGAAGGCTGTCCTTTCCTGCAAAGATAGAACTGGAAGTTTTCTGTAGTCGAAAGTGCCTTCTCTTAATTTTAGAATTGTAATTATTCTCGTGATTCAGAAATGGCTGAGTGTCATGCTGTCGCCTTGAGACTGTTCTACAGGGATTTTGGAAAATATTTGTTTGACATCTTTGGGAAAGCCCTGATTTTGGAGCAATCAGGGTATGCAATGAGTATATCTGAGTAGAGCAGCACGATTGTACATTTTTTTTTGACCGATTTTGGGTTATGATCTGGGGTGATCATCACAGTTTTCTGTGTATTTCGACTCGGAGAGGTCAAAATCACATTTCTCCGTGTGTCTTGACTCGGGGTGGTCGAGTGTGCCTGTTTGTGTTTATCTTGACACGGGAGGCACATTTTTTATATTCAGTCGGTCATACCTATGAGTTGGGCTTATGTGCAAAAGAGAGTTATGCCTTTGTTTGCAAGTCAAGCAAGTGTTTTGTGATGTACACCGTTTAAAGGTATGGTGCAACGCAAGACAATTTACACAAACGTTATTATTTTTTATAAATTTGTACCGTTGGGGTATCGGCAGTTTTTTGAATTGCTTGCAATGCTTGAGAGTGTGATTCTTTTCGCATAATTTACACGATTGGTGGCTATTTTGTGGAGAAAGAACAAGCTTAGTTAAGTTATGCGAAGTAGGGGATTTCGCGAGTTTGTGTTCAACGCATTCTTTAATTTGTTGCCATGTTGGGCACTTCTTTCGGGATGCGAGAGATTGTTCCCATAGCATTTGAGAGTTTTCTGGTAATGCGGATGAGCATATATTCACCAGGATTGGGTCCCAGCTATCAGTTGGTGTGCCGAGAGTTTCGAGCACTGATAAAGAATTTGTGATTGTGGAATACAAATCAATTAACTCTTCACTGGTTTCTTTTCGAACTTTGGGCAAGTTCAATAATTTTTTGGCCTTATTGTCGACTAATTGGCGCTTGTTTTCATATCGGGAGTGGAGAGCAAGCCAATTGGAAATTGTCGTTAGTTAAAGCGAACCGTTTAACTATATCTCCTGCTTGTCCTCTTGTCTTATACCGGAGATGGTATAACTTTTGAGCTGGAGATAACAGGGGGTGGTTTATATATACGGCAGTGAACATATCTCAGAAAGACGGCCACTCATCGTATCCAGCATAAAATGTTTCAGTGTCACAGGGCGGAAGGTGGAGGTACACTTCCGACGGTTCAGCCATTTTAGGAGTTTGTCCTATTTGGGATCTAAAACTTGGCTGATTCACTGCACTAATTAACTTTAGTTGCTCAGCAATTTTTGCTTTAGTGTTTTCATAAGTATCAGTGCTAAATTGATACTTTCCTTCCGCCAGCGCAAGGAAATTCGCGGGGAGGTCTTCTTTGTCTTTTTGGAATAAAACATCATACGCATCTTGTACACGTTTATAGCAATCGTCAATAGAATAATTTTTAGTTTTCAGGAGATTTTCTGAAAATTCCTCTATGTGGAAGAGGTAAATCTGGCACAATATCTTATTAAGCCATCATTTGATGTGTCAAATGTTTGCGCACACGGGTAGTGTGGTTTGCATTTTGAGGCTTGATGCTCCATTTTACTTTCAGCTGCTACATGGGGAGAAGTAGCATTAGTGACGGGTTGTGCATTAAGCTGAGTTGGATATTTTGGGTTTAGATTTTTCGGCATTGGGCAGTTTAATGTAATTTTAAATTTTTTTAAATATTTTTGTACCAAATTTTCTTGTTTTTAAACAAGTTAACACTTAGCCTTGGGGAACTAGTGTTGCGTGAAATTGGGTGTAGGCGAGAACTACTAGAATATATAGTGACCCAGAAGTGTTTACTGCTGGGTTGGGATGCAGTTTATGCGTATGTATGTATATTTGTTTTTATACTTCAAGAGAAGAGCGAAGTAGATCAATTGATCTTTTAATGCATTAAGCGGCTACAGTATATGGTATGTGCGATTGTGTGTTCGATGTTATGCTGAAGCAGTGCTTGAGAAAGCACAAAAGCAAATAGAAAAGCAAACCAAAGGAGAGTTTATGCTGTTCTTTAAATGCATTAAAAACAATGTAAGAGTGTAGTGTGTTAGAATATTCAAACTATTTAATGCTGAAAAACATAAGAGAAATTGTCATTGGAGAGTGCTATGATTTTTGTTATACTTTGGATACAAGCTGAATACATTAGTTGGGAACAACAAATAATTCTCTTGGATATGTAAAAATGTATGTATGTACATATGCTTAATTTGCAAACCCTCAAATTCGAAAATGAGGTCAACAACCTTCAAGATCGCGTTACTAAAATTCTTGCTATTGGGAAAATGAAGTTTATTTTGTAAGTTTGCAAATTTTTATTTTGTTGGGCAAATAAAAGTGGTTTGCTACATATGTATATTTGGGCTGTATATTTTTTGGATTTACAAAAAACATATAAACCTATGAACTATTTGTAGAAAGGTTCTTTATACTATTTATTTGCATAAACAAGTCTTACGCCCTTTATTAAATTCCACCGGTGAAGTTCCTTTGAATCCTCTGATTTTAGATATGAGCCGATGGGTCTTCTTTGGATAATAGCCAATGTTGATTATGTTATTTTGTTATGATTAATGTTGAATGTATTGTTATTTTTGATTTTGTATTTTACATTAATGTTAATTTTGCTTTTCTTGTTATTTTTGTTGTAATTTATAAAAAGTGCATATTTGAAGATGTTGCTGAATTTGCTGTTGTTGCTTTTGTGCCATTTTTTGTATCGATTGCTGGTAAATAATTTTGTTTTTTCTATTTTTTTTTCATAAGTCTTGATTGCTTTTATTTAAGTTCATGCTAGTAGCTTATATTTCGTTTCCACTGCACAAATACCCCTTTTCTAAATAATTTTAAAATTATGCACTTGGTTTTTTTTGTTGTATGAGTTCGAAAGTCCACTTTCAATTTTAACTAATTTTATTATTTTCATAAGTTAATGTTGTTATTATATTCTTTTTTTTCACAATTTTTTTTAGTATTTAGTGGCTGTTGCAAATATGTAGATGCGTTTCTGCTAGGCTCGTAGGACCATGTTCACGCGAAGGTCTTTTCTGAAGCCTTTTAAAATTAAACACCTCGCGTTTTCAATTTAATTTTAACAAATGTTTATTTATTACAAAATGTTTATTTTATTATTAATAGCAAAAGTCTTTATGGTTTTGCTTTGTATTTGTGTATTAAAAATTGTTTGGTATATAGATGTCTTGTACCGTGGGTACATGTTAAGATAATTCCTAAAGGTTTATATATACCATTCCCCTAACTTTCACTTTAAGTTTAATTTTTTTTTATCACATAAAATCTCACCCTGTATGGGACAGTGAACACAACCACATTAAAATCCTCTTCATAAATGTCATGATCAGATGTTAATGTTTATCGAATTACCGATGAAACGATGGCATATGCATTTTTTTGACATCTAAGCAATTCCGGTCAAATTCCTTCTTTTTTACTCAAACCTTGAAAGGAAGAAGATCGACCGTCATTAGCATAAAATTAGACTTTTTTCCCGAAACCGCCGAGGAGTGAAGACCGCTAGGAGCATTAAATAATAGTTTTAGAAGTTTTATTACTGCATCTTTGGCATCAAACACTCAGCGTCAGCTTTCGAAGTACATCCTCAACGAAAAAGAAAAAAAAAAAATCTTTTTGGACGTAAAATAGCTCACCATAATATCGATATTGGATTTTATTGAACCATGACGTTTACGTAAGAGACTAATCACGTGTTTACAAGACCACAAAAAGGATGGACAATAATTCATTAAGAAGTTATAAATTAAAAATGTAAAGTCTAATAGCTGCAAAGTTCATTTTGGTTATGCTGCTGTATCGACTCCTTGGTGACCGCGAATTAAGCGACAAAAAAGATTGTTTGTGACCAAAGCGTGGCTTTTGCCTTCAATCGGTAACAAGAAAGAGAATAATAATAATAAGTTAATTTAATTCGTTAGATAATTTAATCAAAATATGCATTGTTATACTTACTTTTACATTTAAAGTAAAAATTCTTTCATACTTACTTTAAACTTAATTTCCAAATGTTAATTAGTGAATGAGTCACATTTCATTCAGAATCAGAATTGTGCGTTCATTTTACTTATTTTAATACTTACGTTTTATTTCATAATTATAAAGATAATTATAAAGCGTGCGTACACTTATGTAGGTACATAACCGCGTCAGGTTGTACATATTATATGTAGGTACCACGTGGTGAATGCGAATGGATCCAAAAATTTTTTGTAGGCCTTAATTTGCTCAAGTATACATATGCTGTATATATTTTGATAATTATATATATATATGTTTAAATACATGTTTATATACATATATATATCTTAATATGCGCTCTCCAATGCTATCGAATTTTTAGCATATTGAAGGAGAGTTATGGAAGAATACGGTATGCGCCGATAGAATAGATTAAATTTTGAATGTGAGATCACTCTTGATCAAAAGTTATGTATTTAAAGTTTTTACATATACCGCAATGCATTATATCGTGATTTTTAAACTCTAGAAATTCACAAATACGAAAAGAAATAATAATTATACTAAAAAAAAAAAGAAAGAAAGACACCATAAAATGATTATCACTCGGCAGCAGCAACAAAGCAAGGAGGCCTCTTCGCTTCGTGGGACATGTCAAAGTGAGTAAATTCTTTTCCATTAATACTCATTTTTAATAACTTTATTATTATATTAGAATCGATATGTATGTCTACATATATTAATATATATGAGTTTATGTTCATGTACATACATAAATATGTATGTTCATGAGTTTGACAAACATACATATACGTTGAACTAGTTTCTCTTCGTTCTCTTTATATATATATTTTTTTTTTTCTTTTGTACCCTGCATATATGTACATATGTGAGGAAATGAAGGTCAGCGACCCCATTAATTATTATTGTTGAGGTAGGTCATATCTTTATTTAGAAGTTACACCCCAAAGGAAAAGTTAGTACAAAGCTATTTTAAGATTAACCTAATTAAAACTTAACGCTAGATTATTGCACTGTTTGTTAATTTTTTTATTGAAGAAATGAGTTGAATTGTCAAATAAAATTGTATAATGAATAATTAAATTTTTCTATTTGTGGTCTGATTTCAAAGGAAGTGAGAGTGGTAAATGGGGCCCTTTTACCATCATAGGGGCCAAGGTAGGGTGGGTATAGAGCAGCCCAAGAAAGCCGTTCGGAGCTGCTGGTTGATGTGATTTATTTGTAGATATAGGTAAAATTGACAATCTAATATCATATATATTTTCAGTGTGCAAACAATATTTCTTGTTTGGACTTTAGAACAGGGAGAAGGTGACTTGGTCCTGCAACTGCGTAATGACCCCCCCCCAGGCTGAAGCTCCGGGATCTAAGCCAGTGCACACGCCGCAGTGGTAGGATGCTTTCGCAAGCCCTTCTGATCGCCTCTCAATCGATTCCAATGCACCCTGTTCTTTGGTCTCATAACAGAAAATGGCGCCCAACGTGGGGCCCCCGAAAACATATTTTGAATAACTTATTTGTATCTAGGTGGCTCTATACCTTATTCCATTTCGGAATGTCTGACCGTCCGTCTGACCTTTTTATTTCTTTTATTTAGTAGCATAAAGCATAAGTGGTAAATTTGGAATTTTAAACTATTTGCTAAATGCAGATGATTTTTACCAATTTATTATATGTAAAATGCTTGAACATTATATTTTAAGTTTCGGCTCAATCATACTTAAGTCATTTATTGGAATGTTAAATCATTTGGGCTGAATGCTTAGGGGTTTTACCCAAAATGATGGTGTGTTTGGACAACCATCTTGTGTACCTTTTTCTGGGATCTTTCAGACTTTTCAGATTAGAATTTTGTTAGACTGTTAGGAGTTTTGCTAATGTAAGGCTAAATGCTTAATGGTTTACCAACAGCTCTTTCAACTTTCCCATTTTAAAAGTTCAATTTTCACCGCCTCCCAATTCCCTTGTGAGATTATTTACTTTTTCTAGCTTTTATAATTGAATCTTATCGGAATTTGTTGTGAAGATTTACCACAACCGATATATATATAGAAGTAGATAGTTTTTCCTGTAATTGTAAAACCAGTACATACTTATGTCAACAATTATCCATCACCAACTTCAACCACATCACGACCGGAGAAACAGACCATATTGATTTTTGATAATTTTGCTTTTATATTGAATACCAGTTCCTATTTACTAAAATTATTTCTATTGAAGATATTGAATAGTAAACCAAAACGAAATAAGTACGAAGAAGCATATGTATATATTTTTTTTTATAAATACTACTCTGTCTATATTACAATATAGTTTGTTCTTATAGATACCAGTACAGGCTATTTCCATCCTACAAAAATATATTAAATATACTTGTACATACAAAACGTATACATTTTTTTTTTTATTTAATTATTCCTAACATATGAAAATGTCACAGCGTCGTAGTGGCGAGAATTTGCCACCACCGGGTAATTCGTGTGTGATTTGTCGTGAAAATTTCGGTGACAAAGACGAGATTTTAGTAACGGTATGCTCCCACCGGTTTCACAAATCGTGTCTTCTAAACTGGCTAAAACGAAATTCTACATGTCCCCAATGTCACGCCAAGTGTCACAGTCGCGAACTTAATCAAAATTCGGGTGTGCAAACTAGATCTCGTAATGCGCCCCAGATAATTAAATCTGTTCAAAGTAGAGATTTAGAGTTCCCTACAGAGATACAAACTAACCAACAGCAAACAGGAGGTGCTACAAGTTTACTTGTGGTCAATGACAAAGAGAAGAATAATGACAACAATGACGAAGATAACAGGATTCATAATATTGTTTCTGCAGTGATTTCGGCTAGACATGCTTCCATATTTAACAATTTAGATGATCGTATATCGCTATTATTAGAACAAAAGCTTGAAGTAGCTATGACAAATTTGTTAGACCGCTTAAACTTGAATTCACAGCCAGTTCAACCAACAGTTAATCGCAATCCCGATGCAAATGTTCCCCAAATAAATAGGCCACGAAACAATTCAACCCCAGTTTGGCCTACAGATGCTAATAATTCCGCAATCAATCAAGACTTTCCTAACCAGATTGACCAATTTCGTTTTAGTAACATATCAAGTGTCCCGAACTCCGGTAGAGTCGCTCAATTGATATCTAACTGGGACATCAAATTTGACGGTTCTCCAAAACTTTCAGTTGACAGTTTTTTGTATCGAATAGAATGCCAAGTTACAGATACGTTGGGTGGTAACTATAATTTGCTTTGCGAACACATTCAAAGCTTGTTCTTGAATGAAGCAAAGGATTGGTATTGGCGATATCGCCGTACCGTAGAACTTGTTACCTGGCCATCCCTTTGTGAAGCGCTGCGCACAAACTTTCAGCAGCACAAGACGGATTTCGAAATAAAGGAAATAGTTCGCAGTCGAAAGCAAGGACAATACGAGTGCTTTGACGACTTTCGTAACGCGGTCATTAAACTAGCTGAACCTTTGCAGACACCGTTTCCCGAATCCGAACTAATAGAAATTTTGCAACACAATTTGCGACCTCGAATTCGACAGCAGTTACTTTACGTGCAAATAAATTCTTTAGCTGAATTACGTAGGCTCTGCCTCAAAGGGGAAAGTCTGATAAACGAGATAAATAAGCCTACAAACTCAATGGCAAATACAAACTTGCGACCGCAACCACGTCGTTACATCAATGAGTTAAAGGCTGAAGATAATTTATTAGCAAGCCCAGAAATTGAACTAGAAATCGATGAAATATCGAAGCAGTCAGCTAAAACCAAACAAGTATGCTGGAATTGTAGACGCGAAGGACATAGGTACTTCGATTGCCTCGAAACCAGAACTGTGTTTTGCTACGGTTGTGGTGCACCAGATACTTATCGACCGAAATGTAGTCATTGCAATCCGAAAAACTCGATAGCGAGCGAGGATCTAAGGAAGAATCCTCGCGTCGATTCAAAACCTTAAATGAAAATGAGTTGCTCCTACGCACAAACAGTTTAATTGGAAAAGCTCCGGTTATTCACAAAATTATTCCATATGAACTTCGACTTACAAACTATAACCGAATTAGAAAGGAAATATTTAACACAGACAATAAAAGCACCGCTTATAGACGTTCGTCTGATCGTTGTAAACATTTCTGGCAAAAAGTTAAGAAAAATCGTAAGATTTTGAATAGAGTAATTTGTTCTATAGAACATAAAACCTTTGATATAAGACCATATGCTAAAATTACAATATTAGATTCCGAGCATTTAGGTTTGCTAGACAGCGGAGCACAAGTCTCTTGTTTAGGTTCGTCATTAGCAAATGATGTCTGTAAAGAAAAGCAATTGCGTAAGCATACCATTTCGATTTGTACAGCGGATGGCAAGAAACAAATCGTGTATGGCACCATCGACTTGAATGTCCAATTTGAAGGCAAGAATGAAGTAATTAAATTTTTTGTGATTCCAAGTATGTTTCAAAATGTTATTTTGGGAGTCGATTTTTGGATTAAATTTAAAATAGCTCCACATATTATCTCTGAAATTTCCTTAGAGCCTACAATTGATGAGAACAGTATCACCTTAAGTAGTGAGCAACAGCGTAAGCTAGATTTGGTGAAAAACAAATTTCCAAGCTTCGAAAAAGAAGGACTTGGAAAAACTTCTTTGATGGAGTATGCAATAGAGCTTGAACCAAATGTCCGTCCGATAAAACAGCGTTATTTCCCTATATCGCCTGCCGTGGAGAAGTTAGTTCATGCAGAAATCGATGAAATGATCAAGTTAGGTGTAATCGAGGAAGCTCCTAATAGTCCATGGTCCAGTCCGGTTGTTTTAGTAAAAAAGCCAAATAAGGTCCGTCTGTGTCTTGACTCCAGAAAAATTAACAGCGTCACCGTAAAGGACGCTTATCCACTTCCTCACATTGATGGTATTTTGAGCAGAATACCAAAAGCTGAATACATTAGCTCACTTGACTTGCGCCGTGCTTTTTGGCAAATCCCTTTAGCAGAATCTTCTCGAGATTACACATGTTTCACTGTCCCTAATCGTCCGCTTTATAGATATCGTGTAATGCCTTTTGGGTTATGCAACGCCCCGCAAGCACTTTGTCGCTTGATGGACCGTGTAATTCCACCGCAATTGAAAACCCAGGTTTTCGTATACTTAGACGATCTCTTAATAGTGTCCGAAACTTTTGATGATCATATGTCCATTCTCGCAGAGGTTGCTCACGAGCTGAGAAGAGCTGGCTTAACTATTAACGTAGGCAAAAGCAAATTCTGTATCCGAGAGGTTAAATACCTTGGGTACATAGTTGGAAATGGTACGCTTCGTACCGACCCAGATAAGATATCCGCCGTCTCGAATTATCCCGTTCCTACCAATGTGAAACAGCTGAGAAGATTTCTCGGCATGGCCGGTTGGTACCGTCGTTTTGTGGATAATTTCGCAGCAGTAACCACACCTCTAACGAATTTGTTGAAGAAAAGTAAGAACTTTTCTTGGAACGACGAGGCACAGAAATCACTAGACACGTTAAAGCAAATGCTATGTACGGCACCCGTGTTAGCTAGCCCAAACTATGAAAAGCCATTCATAATTCAATGTGATGCTAGTAAGCTTGGTGTTGGTGCTGTGTTAGCTCAAAAGAACATTGACGGTATTGAAGTCCCGATAGCCTACTTCTCACAAAAATTGAATAAAGCTCAGACCAATTATAGTGTCACCGAGCTCGAATGCCTTGCCGCAATCTTAAGTCTTAAGAAATTTAGAGCTTATGTGGAGGGGCAGGACTTTACAATCGTCACAGACCACGCTAGCTTGCAATGGCTCATGAGTCAGACGGATTTGTCAAGCAGGTTAGCTCGATGGTCCCTCAAACTTCAAGGTTATAGATTTAAAATTGAACACCGAAAAGGAACTCTGAATATTGTCCCCGATAGCTTGTCACGTCAAAATTTCGATGAAATCGCTAGTCTTGAAGTCCGTCCGTTGGTTGACTTGCATTCGCCAGAGTTTTTATCCGAAGAGTACAAGAAACTAATTCGTCACGTTCAGGAAAATGGAGAAAGTCTCCCCGACCTACAAATAATAGATAGTCATATATATAAACGCACTGAATATCCAAACGGTGATGCCGATCGTGAAGCGTTTAACTGGAAGCTCTGGATACCAAAAACTTTAGTGCGTTCTGTCATTGAAAATGCCCATTGTCAGCCGAATAAATGTCATGGTGGTGTAGCAAAAACGCTGGAGCGATTAAGACTAAACTTATATTGGCCTAATATGTCCAGTGACGTAAAGGAATATGTTAGCCAATGTGATATCTGTCGACAAAGTAAATCGCCAAATATAACGCTACGACCTCCTATGATTACTCAGTACAATGTCCAGCGACCTTTTCAGAAGCTTTATATCGACCTAATAGGTCCATATCCAAGGTCTAAAAAGGGAAACATAGGCATACTAATCGTATTAGATCATCTTACAAAATATCCGTTGTTAAAGGAAATTAAAAATTTTAATGCTAATCCGATTTGTGATTATTTAAAAGAGTTATTCAGCCTCTTTGGAACACCTGAAATTGTATTAAGTGATAATGGCAAACAATTTAAATCCCAACAATTCAATGCTCTCCTAACAGATCGTGGAGTTAAGCATGTTTTCACCGCTCTTTATAGTCCACAAGCGAATGCGAGTGAAAGGGTTAACCGGTCCATAATAACTGGAATCAGGACTTATCTACAAAACGATCAAACGCATTGGGATAGACATTTGATTGACATTGCTGAAGCGCTAAGAAGCTCACATCATCAGTCTATTGGATACTCACCTTATTTCGCGCTTTTCGGTCAACAAATGGTATCTCATGCGGATGAATACAAACTATTACGAAAACTGGAATCACTTGATGACAACATTCTTAGTCGTAATGATAGATTAAACTTCATTCGAAAGACCGTTATGAACAATATTGCGCGAGCTTTTGAAAACTCAGCGAAGCGATACAATCTCAGAAGTACGACCAAAAACTTCAATGTAGGTGACATAGTTTTTCGACGAAATTTCACACAAAGTGATGCAGCAAAGAAATTCTGCGCGAAACTTGCCCCCAAATTTATTAAAGCAAAAGTCATAAGCTTAAAAGGAAATTGCATGTACGAACTTGAGGATTGTCTAAATAGGAAACGAGCTATTTACCATCGTAAAGATATACAAGACGCGAAATGTTGAATTTACACCGCACCAACACTCTAGGTGGGGGGGTGTGTACCGTGGGTACATGTTAAGATAATTCCTAAAGGTTTATATATACCATTCCCCTAACTTTCACTTTAAGTTTAATTTTTTTTTATCACATAAAATCTCACCCTGTATGGGACAGTGAACACAACCACATTAAAATCCTCTTCATAAATGTCATGATCAGATGTTAATGTTTATCGAATTACCGATGAAACGATGGCATATGCATTTTTTTGACATCTAAGCAATTCCGGTCAAATTCCTTCTTTTTTACTCAAACCTTGAAAGGAAGAAGATCGACCGTCATTAGCATAAAATTAGACTTTTTTCCCGAAACCGCCGAGGAGTGAAGACCGCTAGGAGCATTAAATAATAGTTTTAGAAGTTTTATTACTGCATCTTTGGCATCAAACACTCAGCGTCAGCTTTCGAAGTACATCCTCAACGAAAAAGAAAAAAAAAAAATCTTTTTGGACGTAAAATAGCTCACCATAATATCGATATTGGATTTTATTGAACCATGACGTTTACGTAAGAGACTAATCACGTGTTTACAAGACCACAAAAAGGATGGACAATAATTCATTAAGAAGTTATAAATTAAAAATGTAAAGTCTAATAGCTGCAAAGTTCATTTTGGTTATGCTGCTGTATCGACTCCTTGGTGACCGCGAATTAAGCGACAAAAAAGATTGTTTGTGACCAAAGCGTGGCTTTTGCCTTCAATCGGTAACAAGAAAGAGAATAATAATAATAAGTTAATTTAATTCGTTAGATAATTTAATCAAAATATGCATTGTTATACTTACTTTTACATTTAAAGTAAAAATTCTTTCATACTTACTTTAAACTTAATTTCCAAATGTTAATTAGTGAATGAGTCACATTTCATTCAGAATCAGAATTGTGCGTTCATTTTACTTATTTTAATACTTACGTTTTATTTCATAATTATAAAGATAATTATAAAGCGTGCGTACACTTATGTAGGTACATAACCGCGTCAGGTTGTACATATTATATGTAGGTACCACGTGGTGAATGCGAATGGATCCAAAAATTTTTTGTAGGCCTTAATTTGCTCAAGTATACATATGCTGTATATATTTTGATAATTATATATATATATGTTTAAATACATGTTTATATACATATATATATCTTAATATGCGCTCTCCAATGCTATCGAATTTTTAGCATATTGAAGGAGAGTTATGGAAGAATACGGTATGCGCCGATAGAATAGATTAAATTTTGAATGTGAGATCACTCTTGATCAAAAGTTATGTATTTAAAGTTTTTACATATACCGCAATGCATTATATCGTGATTTTTAAACTCTAGAAATTCACAAATACGAAAAGAAATAATAATTATACTAAAAAAAAAAAGAAAGAAAGACACCATAAAATGATTATCACTCGGCAGCAGCAACAAAGCAAGGAGGCCTCTTCGCTTCGTGGGACATGTCAAAGTGAGTAAATTCTTTTCCATTAATACTCATTTTTAATAACTTTATTATTATATTAGAATCGATATGTATGTCTACATATATTAATATATATGAGTTTATGTTCATGTACATACATAAATATGTATGTTCATGAGTTTGACAAACATACATATACGTTGAACTAGTTTCTCTTCGTTCTCTTTATATATATATTTTTTTTTTTTTCTTTTGTACCCTGCATATATGTACATATGTGAGGAAATGAAGGTCAGCGACCCCATTAATTATTATTGTTGAGGTAGGTCATATCTTTATTTAGAAGTTACACCCCAAAGGAAAAGTTAGTACAAAGCTATTTTAAGATTAACCTAATTAAAACTTAACGCTAGATTATTGCACTGTTTGTTAATTTTTTTATTGAAGAAATGAGTTGAATTGTCAAATAAAATTGTATAATGAATAATTAAATTTTTCTATTTGTGGTCTGATTTCAAAGGAAGTGAGAGTGGTAAATGGGGCCCTTTTACCATCATAGGGGCCAAGGTAGGGTGGGTATAGAGCAGCCCAAGAAAGCCGTTCGGAGCTGCTGGTTGATGTGATTTATTTGTAGATATAGGTAAAATTGACAATCTAATATCATATATATTTTCAGTGTGCAAACAATATTTCTTGTTTGGACTTTAGAACAGGGAGAAGGTGACTTGGTCCTGCAACTGCGTAATGACCCCCCCCCCAGGCTGAAGCTCCGGGATCTAAGCCAGTGCACACGCCGCAGTGGTAGGATGCTTTCGCAAGCCCTTCTGATCGCCTCTCAATCGATTCCAATGCACCCTGTTCTTTGGTCTCATAACAGTCTTTATGTATATATGTTATATATAATGAGTATATATTTTATTTTATTTAATTTTAAATTTGTCGCCCCGTGTGCGCTTGCCGATTCGTTTGTAAGAAATCTCGTATTTCGCTTGGCAGCACGGCTTTTATAATATTTGCTGCCGCAGGTACATTAGGGCGCGCACAAAGGAGGTAGTGTTATTGCTTTAAGCACACGCTTAAACAGGCAGTATTGACCAATTAACGTTATAAACGAGTATTTTTATGAGTACAGGTTAAAGGTTAGAAATTAAAATAATTAGGATGAGTGAGTCGGAGTTAGTGTCCCCTAATGTATTGGTTTGTAAGAGAACTGGTGATATTAGAATGTGTGTGGATTATTGGAATCTTAATAAAATAACAGCAAAAGATAATAGCATACCTCTAATTGATGATTTATTAGATACGATGGCGAAATGGTGAAAAAATTACAACAACAGTTTTGGGCGGTAAAGTTATAGCTGCTATTTCGGAAACCACCACGTTTCCTCATCAGACTTGGAAGGTTTTCAGCAGTCTGGAATACCGTATAAAGGAGTGTGGGCTGTGACAACATACGACCATGGTTAGATAATAAAGCGATTTAAAAATAGTTCTGATAATAAAAATAACATAATAACAATCTACTAAGCTCAGGAGATGTTATGGTCAGGATGGCCGAAATGTAGTAATCACACTGTATAACTATATTCTATCATGAGCTCGATAGACATGCTACGCAATGTAAAACCGAGCGCAACAGTTATATTGAGTAGAACTTCATACTAGGCAAGTCCCAAACTTAGAAACCGGTATTAAACAAGTCCCAAACCAAACGAATTTCTTCATGAATGCAAACCAAGTGCAAGCATTAATACGTTCACGCCGGCGTGTACCACCAGTGGCTCGCACATGTCTGCCTGATCGGGCGGCGCGTACCACCGGTGGCTCGCACAGAATTGTCTCATCGGGCGGCGCGTACCACCGGTGGCTCGCATATGATTGTACTACCAATCAGTGTGCATCACCAAACATAACTAATTCAATAGTACTTATAACAAAAACATAAGTAAATAGTACTTATAACAAAAACATAAGTAAATATTTCAATGACATAAACATTATTATTTAAGTTTTATTAGACCGTTTTCCCGTGCGATAATCTTTCGTTGAAATATTAAATTCGACCCCGTCTGATAGAACAAAAAGCTTTCAGCGCAACCGCCTATGGGCGCGAAACATGAATTGCAGTGCCGGCGTGAACGTGTTAATAGTGACCACTGTTGGAGATGCATTTGTGCGGGAAGAACAAAGATTTCAGGCCCAGCTTAACGCTATGAATGAGCGGGTAAATAACTTGAGTATCGAAGCACCACAGGTTAAGCCCTATAAAAGAATTTCTGTGAACCCACAGATCACTTGTAATATTTTTCTGGACATAATAAAATCAGTCCCAGAATTTAGTGGCGGGTCAGAAGCATACGTAGCAGGGAGGCAATCAGCCGTTGATATGTACGAATTAGTAAAACCTTTCGACGGTAGCTACACTCATTACCAAGCGGTAACAATCCATAGGAATAAAATCACAGGAGCGGTATTGGTATCACACAATACTGTCCTGAACTTTGATGCAATCATAGCCTTGGTTACAAACAAGATCGTAATGACACACGAAGCGGTGCAGGCAACGCTTCTGGATGATGAGGTCATGGCTGACTTGCTCCACGCCTTTATTTTAAATGTTAAAAGACCACTCAAAGTTATTGTTTTTTCGGCTCAGCCAAAGGATCTAGCATCTGCTTTATTATTAGCTAGAGAAGCAGAAGCTAACATCGAGCGTAGCGTGTTTTCGGCTTCAGACGTCAAAGCCATAGCAGAAACAAAGCAGGGAAAGCAGGGAAAGCATAATAGCGACGGGCAGCGAAAAAACTCTAATTTCGTCAGGAAACAGCAAAGCAGCAATGGTTACCAGAAAAAAAAAATAAAGGAGATGTGCAGTGACAGGCCCCAGAGCCAATGGGAATTGACTCTTCTATCAAGTTTAGGCAGCACACTAATTTCTTCAAACCTCAAGGAAGCAATAAACACGCTCAAAAGACATCAAATTCTACCAATAGAGCGAAAGGGCAAAGGCACCAAAGGCTAAACAATGTAATTCAGAGTAACCCTAATGCTGAGAAACCAAGACACGAATATGGAGCAGAAGCTGTTGCAATTGAAATGAAGAGGACACTGAGTCTTTTTGTGATAATGACTAACTGGATTTTTTAGGGAACAATCGCGACTGCCGTACATCAAACGACAGCTGAGTGGAACAATTTTAAAAATATTAGTCGATACAGGGACGGTAAAGAATTATGTTAAGCCGTACAGAAACTAAAAAAAGTAATTCATGTCGAAAAGCCCTTCACTGTGAGCTCGGTACACGGCTCGAACAGAATTACAAACAAATACTTTATGAAAGTTTTTGGCCAAGTTTCGTAAATTTTTCTGCTTGACACGCTAAATTCATTTGATGTCATTATAGGATTTGACTTGTTTACACAAGGAGGATCGACATTGGACTTACAAAATAGCACTATCAAATACCAAAGCAAATCAGACCAATTGAACTTCACAGATGTTAATGATATAGTAGTGCTCATGATATTAAAAACGTCAAACGCGATTTTGACCTCTAACGAGGCATTACCCTTTAACACTTTGGTCATTGCCACGATCCGCACTATAGATAATGAACCAAGCTATCCCAAACTATATCCGTACCTAAATGAAGCCTCTGATTTCGTAAACAATGAAATCAATCAGCTGCTCAAAGATGATATAATTAGACCATCCAAATTTCTATATAACAGCCCTAATTGGGTTGTTAACAAAAAATGTCTGATGACACAACCGAGTTAATTTTGAGGTCATCAATCTCACAATCGATCCATACATTCATTCACAAAACAAACACCGATCGATGTCATTCACGCAGCATCTAGCGAACTCAGGCGGTCGATTGAAAGATCTGAGCCGAGCAGGCAAAATAGAGTTTTTGAAGTAGGCGAAAAAACAATAAAAAATTAGGAAATAAGTTAACACCGCTTTGCACAGAGGAAACGATTCAAGCAGACCTGGGAACGCCTGTTTTTATTTAAGGGAGGATGGTCCACAAGGACAACCTTAAGTAGCACTTACTTACACTCGAGAAAATCGCACAGGCTAAGATTAATAGTTAAGCACACAACGATCTTCATTCCCTCTTCTTCTATCTTTGTAGGATTAAATTTGCAGTCCTTTTATTGTAATGGGTCGTATATTGTCCGACTATCGACTACTCTCATTCCAATTAGGTATATTCCGGTGATAGACGGAATTGGTTGTCTGTAATGAAAGCGCACCATAGAATGGCAAGAAGTCTGGATTTCCAAGGCTCAGCACTCAAGGTAAAAGCCGGCACGCCAGATGCGGGCGATTTTGAAAAAGTTAGATGGTCCGAGTCAAAGTTCAGAAACACAGAGACAAATTAATAAACTCACACACACGATGAATAAAACAATGAAAGCAAAATAGAATTATTAACGAGAAATAGAATGTTAATAAACCAGAATTCAAACTTGATTCTCACAATTACATTACCTAAGGCTGACATAATACTACGTGGGGTGAAAAGTAACTCCTTGACCGCCAGAATGCACTTTTACTGCAAAAAAGGTTATAAAGGGTGGTTAAATTGTAAGGGCCGATGTTGAATGTGAACCACACCTAAACGCCAAGTTTTTTTTCCGAGTTTAATTTGACATTTCTCTATTTCAGACTTACTCAATTTGAACCATGGAGAGATACACAATCCAACAACGTGTTAATGTTATCCAGACTTATTATGAAAATTTTCGAAGAAAATCATCTTCAGTGATGAGGCACATTTTCACCTCAGTGGATTCGTCAATAAACAGAATTGCCGCATTTGGGCGAATGAGAATCCAAGAGTGATTGTCGAAAAACCAATGCACCCACAAAGAGTGACTGTTTGGTGCGGTTTATGGGCTGGCGGCATCATCGGGCCGTATTTTTTCCAAAATGAGGCCGGTCAGGCAGCAACTGTGAATGGTGTTCGCTATCGTGAGATGATAACGAATTTTTTATGGCCACAATTGGAAGATATGGATGTGGACGATATGTGGTTTCAGCAGGACGGTGCCACTTGCCACACAGCTAACGAAACAATGGCTCTTTTGCGCAACAAATTCAATGGCCGTGTTATCTCACGTAATGGCGATGTCAATTGGCCCCCAAGATCATGTGATTTGACACCGTTGGACTTTTTTCTCTGGGGTTATTTGAAAGAAAAGGTGTACGTCGATAAGCCAGCAACAATTCAAGAGCTAAAGGATGAGATAATTCGGCACATTAACGGCATAGAAACTCCATTATGCCTCAGCGTCATCGAAAATTTAGACCATCGTATGGAGGTGTGCCGCCGAGGTCGCGGCGCTCAATTGGCCGATATTTTGTTACATACATAATTGAGTAATACCAATATATCATAATAAAATAAAATTTCAATAATTTCCTAAATAGTTTGTGTTTTATTCAAAATCAACATCGGCCCTTGAAAATTTAACCACCCTTTAGTTCCTTGTTGTGCGTTCATTTTTACGCAAACATGCCAAATTTCCGTGCGATTCCTTAGTTTTATTTTGACAGCTGATGGTTGTTGACGTGTTTGGCATCATGTTGGGTATGGACAAAAATGATTTTCGTTCTCTCATAAAACATTATTTTTTGAGAGACAAAACGCCGAAGGTAAAAAAGGTTATGAGAGTGTCGTGGTGGCCCCAACTCCACTACAGATCAAGTCCGCAGCGGCAGGACCTCCTATGCGGTCACAATGGCAAAAAATTCAGGAAATGGTGTTGATTGACTGGAAAGTGAAGGTGTGCGAGCTAACAGATGCTACAAAGATTAGTACTGAGCGCACACGCCATATTTTGGGCAAGATTCTTCATATGAAAAAGTTATCCTGTTGCTGGAAGCCGCTCACTCCAGACCAAAAACGCAAGAGAACTTCGAAAGAAAAGATCAAGAAGTTGGAAAATCGCTGGAATAAGTTTATTGAGCTATTGAATAAAGTTTTCATTCCCAAGGAGATTACTTTTCACCCCACCTAGTAAAAACCACTATTTTTGATTATGGAGATTTGGGGCATATTTTAAAGCAACATCCGCTTAGTTAGCCTAACTGAAGCATCGAAGATTAAAGTCATAAAGTCCGAGAATATAATTCACCTATCCTAGAATTAAATTCATATGTACCAGAGTCACCATCTTCCCGGTATCTCATCAACATGTAACACTACAGCTACAAGATGGCACCGGAGCCGAGTGCAACGAAAATGTACTAACAGTTAACGGATGCGTAACAGCAACATTCGCATCCGTTTGCAAGTTAACGGCACAAGACATCTGTGAACGAGCACTGCACGCTAGCGGCGCGATCTTCTGTCGTACTCAGCCAAGCCACCTGCAGCCTATTTCGCAAGTAGATGAAGGAATCATAATTATCAACGAGAGTACAGCAAAGGTCAATACAGACGATGGCCCAGAGATCATTACGAATGGGACACACCTCGTCACCTTCCATTTCTCCGTAATCATAAATCGCACAAACTATGTGAACCAGCGTGAAATTCTAAATAGGAAGCCAGGCATGAGGGGGTTACCGCTGCTTAACATCGTGAGCCATGACCCAGTCTTAAGTATGACGCAAATCCATAGGATGAGTAATGAAAATCTTCATGTCCTCCAAGATGTCAAAGACGAGCTAACGTCCGCCGATTCATTCAATATATAGCTTATCGTCGTGTTGCTCTCAGCGTCATCTTAAGTGGCTTTATCATCATATGGCAAATCTCAAAGAGAAGACAAGCTTCGCGGGAGGTACAGAAGCTCATCAACAGCTATAAAATAATCGAGGAAGGTCATATACTTGAGGGGGAGTAGTTAACACATAAGAATTGCACACAAATAATAATAAATAATAATAACTTGCACATGACTTATCTTTACCCATTTGCTCCGAACATATTCCGCTGACGTATGAGTTCAGTGGCCTGACTACTGTGGTCAGTTGCGGTAACCTGATATTTGACAATGCTGCAAATGTCTACGTTATTGCTTATGATGAGTCGGCTTGCCGGCTGTAGGTTTGAAGCTTATGAGTCTAGCTTTTAGGTTTAGCCTTAAATACAATTTTGTACTACAGCCAGCTTGTATTTTATTTTCAATAAATATATGTGCTCCGGCTTTGCCGTTATAATCAACCCATTAATTCGGGTTATAACATAACATACTTCCATCAACAACGCGGTACCTCAACCCATTAATTTGTATATTATTAGGCTATTCCATTTAACTTTAAATATAATGCTGCAACTACCCGACTTACATACCGCCTGGAAGAGCGATATGCCTACACGAGTTATCGACGCTGCTAACAGCGACGATATGTTACCAGTGTGATTCCATACTTTTATACAAAATTATAATTTTAGTCAACGAATTCTATAATTTATATGTTCGAATATAAACGCTAATCAAATACATATGATCTATATGGGAATAAGTACAATTTCAGTATACATTTCTTTTGAAAATACTACTAATTTCTTAGTTTATTTAATATTCGTTTAAAAAAATCAATACTGGCAACCTTGTGTAACAGGGAGCAGTGAGATAAAAAGGTTTTACAGAGAAAATCAAATCGCCGCTGGTTTCTGCTTGACAACCAACTACATATCAACATTTGACATTCAAATCGCATGTCTATATGTTTATTTTGGTATGGTTGCCATGCAGTTGGGCGCGGATTGTCAGGTTAGCTATATACTAGGAGTTAATTATATGTACTAAATATGTTTGCTTACTTTTTAATTAAAAAAATGTCATTTAGACTCAATTTGACAGCCATTTTTTAGCAAAGCACCGTGTCCCATTTTGCGTTTGAGACACTGTATGTACCAGGTGAGTTAGTTGAAATTTGCCGGTTTTTTCGATAAAGAAAACACTTAATTTTCAGAGGAATCTCAAAATGTTTTTATTCAAAGTATTGACCATTGGTTTATACACATTTGGCCCATCTCTCCGGAAAATTATGGATACCATTCCGAGCCATTTTTCGACTTCCAAATTAGCGAAGCATTGCTTTGCAAGGGAGTGTCCCATCAATGCGAAAAGGTCACAATGGCAAAAAATTCAGGAAATGGTGTTGATTGACTGGAAAGTGAAGGTGTGCGAGCTAACAGATGCTACAAAGATTAGTACTGAGCGCACACGCCATATTTTGGGCAAGATTCTTCATATGAAAAAGTTATCCTGTTGCTGGAAGCCGCTCACTCCAGACCAAAAACGCAAGAGAACTTCGAAAGAAAAGATCAAGAAGTTGGAAAATCGCTGGAATAAGTTTATTGAGCTATTGAATAAAGTTTTCATTCCCAAGGAGATTACTTTTCACCCCACCTAGTAAAAACCACTATTTTTGATTATGGAGATTTGGGGCATATTTTAAAGCAACATCCGTTTAGTTAGCCTAACTGAAGCATCGAAGATTAAAGTCATAAAGTCCGAGAATATAATTCACCTATCCTAGAATTAAATTCATATGTACCAGAGTCACCATCTTCCCGGTATCTCATCAACATGTAACACTACAGCTACAAGATGGCACCGGAGCCGAGTGCAACGAAAATGTACTAACAGTTAACGGATGCGTAACAGCAACATTCGCATCCGTTTGCAAGTTAACGGCACAAGACATCTGTGAACGAGCACTGCACGCTAGCGGCGCGATCTTCTGTCGTACTCAGCCAAGCCACCTGCAGCCTATTTCGCAAGAAGATGAAGGAATCATAATTATCAACGAGAGTACAGCAAAGGTCAATACAGACGATGGCCCAGAGATCATTACGAATGGGACACACCTCGTCACCTTCCATTTCTCCGTAATCATAAATCGCACAAACTATGTGAACCAGCGTGAAATTCTAAATAGGAAGCCAGGCATGAGGGGGTTACCGCTGCTTAACATCGTGAGCCATGACCCAGTCTTAAGTATGACGCAAATCCATAGGATGAGTAATGAAAATCTTCATGTCCTCCAAGATGTCAAAGACGAGCTAACGTCCGCCGATTCATTCAATATATAGCTTATCGTCGTGTTGCTCTCAGCGTCATCTTAAGTGGCTTTATCATCATATGGCAAATCTCAAAGAGAAGACAAGCTTCGCGGGAGGTACAGAAGCTCATCAACAGCTATAAAATAATCGAGGAAGGTCATATACTTGAGGGGGAGTAGTTAACACATAAGAATTGCACACAAATAATAATAAATAATAATAACTTGCACATGACTTATCTTTACCCATTTGCTCCGAACATATTCCGCTGACGTATGAGTTCAGTGGCCTGACTACTGTGGTCAGTTGCGGTAACCTGATATTTGACAATGCTGCAAATGTCTACGTTATTGCTTATGATGAGTCGGCTTGCCGGCTGTAGGTTTGAAGCTTATGAGTCTAGCTTTTAGGTTTAGCCTTAAATACAATTTTGTACTACAGCCAGCTTGTATTTTATTTTCAATAAATATATGTGCTCCGGCTTTGCCGTTATAATCAACCCATTAATTCGGGTTATAACATAACATACTTCCATCAACAACGCGGTACCTCAACCCATTAATTTGTATATTATTAGGCTATTCCATTTAACTTTAAATATAATGCTGCAACTACCCGACTTACATACCGCCTGGAAGAGCGATATGCCTACACGAGTTATCGACGCTGCTAACAGCGACGATATGTTACCAGTGTGATTCCATACTTTTATACAAAATTATAATTTTAGTCAACGAATTCTATAATTTATATGTTCGAATATAAACGCTAATCAAATACATATGATCTATATGGGAATAAGTACAATTTCAGTATACATTTCTTTTGAAAATACTACTAATTTCTTAGTTTATTTAATATTCGTTTAAAAAAATCAATACTGGCAACCTTGTGTAACAGGGAGCAGTGAGATAAAAAGGTTTTACAGAGAAAATCAAATCGCCGCTGGTTTCTGCTTGACAACCAACTACATATCAACATTTGACATTCAAATCGCATGTCTATATGTTTATTTTGGTATGGTTGCCATGCAGTTGGGCGCGGATTGTCAGGTTAGCTATATACTAGGAGTTAATTATATGTACTAAATATGTTTGCTTACTTTTTAATTAAAAAAATGTCATTTAGACTCAATTTGACAGCCATTTTTTAGCAAAGCACCGTGTCCCATTTTGCGTTTGAGACACTGTATGTACCAGGTGAGTTAGTTGAAATTTGCCGGTTTTTTCGATAAAGAAAACACTTAATTTTCAGAGGAATCTCAAAATGTTTTTATTCAAAGTATTGACCATTGGTTTATACACATTTGGCCCATCTCTCCGGAAAATTATGGATACCATTCCGAGCCATTTTTCGACTTCCAAATTAGTGAAGCATTGCTTTGCAAGGGAGTGTCCCATCGATGCGAAAAGGTGATAGTAGGACGGGGCGAGGTCTGGAGAGTACGGCGGGTGCGATAATATTTCCCAATTGAGTGTTTTTAATGTGTCTTTCACCAGTTTAGCGGAATGAGACCGCGCGTTGTCATGTTGCAAGATAACTTTGACATGTCTTCGGGCCCATTCCGACCGTTTTTCGATCAACGCATGATTCAAATTGATCATTTGTTGTCGGTAGCGATCCGTGTTCACCGTTTCACCAGGTTTTAACAACTCGTAGTACACCACACCACATTGGTCCCACCAAACACAGAGCATTGTCTTACGGCCAAAGCGATTTGACCTTGCAGTCGAGGAGCTAGCTTCACCAGGGGAAAGTCATGATTTTTTTCGCTTCGGGTTCTCAAAATAAATCAATTTTTCGTCCCCCGTGACAATTCGATGCACAAAATATTTCCTTTCGAATCGTTGAAGCATATGTCTATCGTTCAGCTGGTGTGGCACCCATGGCTTTTAAACGTTGACAAATTGCTCCTCGAGTCACATGTAGTGTTGCTTCCAATTTTTGTTGCGATTGGGTTGGATCAACATGCAATTCCTCGTCTTCGAAGTTTTTCGCTGCACCAGGATGTTCATTGTCTGTCAAATCGAAATCTCCACTTTTAAATTGACGAAACCATGTCTCACATGTTCTAATCACTGGAGCATGTTTGCCATAAGTTTTTACCAGCTTTACTTGGAACGAAACTCGACATATTCACTAAGGTAAACAAATATGACGCTATTATTTTGGCGGAATGTGACTTGCATATTTTTGCAGGTTAATGTCAATAGAAAAAAATTACATACATGCCAAATCATAGATTTTTATGCATATTGCTAGCGACATCTACGTACGGGAATTAATAAACTCATTTCGCCCAAAAAATGGAATTAACTCGTGAACATTTTCGTGCGATCATTTTTCACAACTTTCGACGTGGATTATCACTACAAGAGTGCATCTATGAACTAAAATCTTTGTATGGCTATGAAGCACCATCCTATAGCACTGTGAAAAACTGGTACAACGAATTCAATCGTGTCCGACGCTCGCTCAAAGACGAATTCCGGGAAGGTCGTCCAAAAACAGCCGTTGTGCCAGAAAATATCGATGCCGTACGTGAACTGATAATGCAAGACCGTGATGTAACATACCTTCAGATAGAGGCATGCCTATACATTTCTCCCACCAGCATACATTCGATATTGCATGAACACCTGGCCGTAAAAAAGGTTTGTTCTCGTTGGATCCCGCTCAATTTGACAATCGCAAAAAACAATCAAAAAAGGGCTCGTGTGGATTGGTGTAAGGAAATGCTGAAAAAATACGATCGCGGTGCTTCAAAAGACGTTTATAAGATCGTCACAGGTGAAGAATCATGGATCTATACGTATGAGCCCGAAACAAAACAGCAATCGACCGTGTGGGTCTTCCAAGACGAACCAAATCCAACGAAAGTTGTTCGTGGAAGAAGCACTTCGAAGCAAATGGTCGCCTGTTTCTTCGGCAAAACTGGTCATGTGGCGACTGTTCCGCTTGAGCAACGTAGAACGGTCAATTCTGAGTAGTACACCACCATTTGTTTGCCTGAAGTCTTCGGAGAAATTCGAAAAACGAACAAGACAAGACGAATCGTTGTGCACCATGACAATGCGAGCTCTCATACATCGGCTCAAACCAGCAGCTTTTTGACCGGACTTGGCTTGGCACCCAATGACTTCTTTTTATTCCCACACATCAAGAAAATAATGCGTGGTCAACGATTTTCGTCGCCAGAAGATGCTGTTGAAGCATTCAAAAACCATGTTTTGGAGGTGTCTCAATCGGAGTGGAAAAAGTGCTCCGAAAATTGTTTTGAGCGCATGCAAAAGTGTATAAATCTTGATGGAGAATATTTTGAAAAACAATAAAACCATTTTCGTTGATAAATATTCGTGTTTTCATTATTTGGCCAGACATATATATAGCAGCCTACGTACTAGTAAAACCGGCAACCTTAAACAAACACACCTAGTATATAAAGGTACATATATAGACGCAAGTATATACGCAGAATAATAATAATAATAATAGCTCAAAGAAAGAATGCATTTGTTATTAAAAGTTGCTACAAAAGGAACACTACTCTTTCCTCTGGGAGGTGAACCAGGGACCGAGCCTTTGAAAAAATCTTTATAGTCCGGTTTACTTGACAATTCTTATCCCCGGGAGGCGGAATAGGGGTTGACCTATTCGAAAAAAACATATCTATGATTCGATTTGCTGGAAATTCGGTAAAGGGGAACTTTTTGTTTAGATTAACAGCAGGCAGACTGTTCTTCGCTCCGTGAAATGGACCCGTTACTGACCTATTAAAAAAATCCCATTGATAGTTCGATTTACTTGAAATCTGGTACTTGAGTGTCTTTTTGCTTAGATTAAAAGGAAGACTACTATTTCCTGCGTGAGGTGGACCAGAAACTGATCTTTTCGAAAAAATCTTTTTTTTGGTCCGATTTACTTGAAAATTGGTACATAAGTGACTTTTTGTTTAGCTTATCGGGAAGACTACTCTTCTCACTGGGTAGTGGATCAGGAAATGACCTATTCAAAAAAAATTAATGATTCGATTTAGTTGAAGTTCGGACATAGGCAGCATTTTGCTTAGATTAAACGGCAAACTTTCTTTACTCCGGGAAGCGGGCCAGGCACTGATACACGTATATCCAATGAAATATTATTGATGGTTCGATTTGCTTGAAATAAGGTACATAGGTGGCTTTTTCTTTCGATTAACAAGAAAGTTTTGATACTCTCCGGAAAGTGAAGCGGGGACTGGAACAATCGAAAATCTTCAAATTTACTAAAAGGTATACTACTATTTCCTCTGGGAAGTGTACCAGGGACTGAACTAAGCTCATAAATCATATTCATGGTCCCATTTACTTGGAAATCGGTTCCTTCTTACTTTTTATTTAACTAAGCAGGAAAACCACCTACTTCTCGACTTATGCAAAAAAAATATTATTTATCGGTCGATTTACCTCAAATTCGGTACATAATTTGCCTTTCTCTTAGCTTAATAGGAAAACTACACTTCTCTCCGGGAAGTGGACCAGGGACTAACCTATTCGAGAAAAACATATTTATTGCTGGATTTACTTGAAGATCGGTACATAGGTGATTTTTTGCTTACACTAGCAACAATAGCCTTCTTCCCTCCAGGAAATGGAACAGAGACTAACCTATTCGAAAAAGTTTATTTATAGCTGGGTTTACTTGAAATTTGGCACATAGGTGACTTTTTGCTTAGACAGGAAGACTCTCCTTCTCTCCGGGAAGTGGACCAGAGACTGACCTATTCAAAATATCGCATTAATGGTTCGATTTACTTGACTACACTTCTCTCCGGAAAGCGGACCAGGGGCTGGCCTATTCGAAAAAAGTTTATTTAATGGAAATTCGGTACATAGGTTGCTTTTTGCTTAGATTAACAGGAAGACTCTTCTCCTCGCCGCGAAGTGGACCAAGGACTAAACTAAATTAGCAGGGATATTTTTTTTTCTCCGGTAAGGGGGACAAGAGATTGACCCATTCGAAAAAATTGCAATGATTGCTTGACATACCAGAAATTCTAAGCTTTTTGCTTAGATTAACGTGAAGACCTCTCTTCTCTCCTGGAAGTTGCCCAGATACTGGTCTATTCAAAATTTCTTATTTATGGTTCGATTTACTGGAACTTCGGTTGAGATGTAGCCTTTTGCTCAGATTAAAAGGAAGACTATACGTTCCTTCGGAAAGTGGACTTCGAAAAAAAGTTTTTTATAGCTGGATTTACTTGAAATTCGGTCATAGGTGACTTTTTGCTAAGGTTAACAGGAAGACTCTTATATTTCCCGAGATGTGGACCAGGGACTGCCCTATTCGAAAAAAGTTTATTTATAACTGGATTTACTTGAAATACGACACATATGATACTTTTTTCTTAGCTTAAGAGGAAGACTCTTACTTTTTCTTTTCCTCGGGAAGTCGACCGAGGACTAACTTATTCGAAAAAGTTTATTTATAGCTGGATTTACTAAAAATCGGCACATAGGTGGCTTTTTGCTCAGATTAGCAGGAAGACTACACTTCTCTCCGAGAGTGGACCAGAGACTGACGGTACATAGATAACTTTTTGCTTAGACTAACAGTAAAACTACACTTCTGTCCTGAAAGTGGACCAGGAACTGATCTATTCGAGTAAAGTTTATTTATAACTGGATTCACTTGAAATACGATACATAGGCGACTTTTTCCTTAGATTAACAGGAAGACTCTCTCTCAGGGAAGGAGTCCAGGGACTGACTTATTCAAAAAAGTTTTATTTTTTGCTCGATTTACTTGAAATTCAGTACATAGTTAGCATTTTTCTTATATTAACAGGAATACTCTTTTTTCTCCGGAGGATGACGGGCTGCACTATTAAAAATCTTATTTATTGTTCGATTTATTTGAACTTCGCTTCAGATGAGGCTTTTTCGTTAGATTAACATGAAGACTACACTTCTCTCAGGAAAGTGGACTTACCTATTCGAAAAAATTTGATTTATTGCTCGATCTACATGAAATTCGGTACATAGATGACTTTTTGCTTAGATTAACAGGAAGACCCGTCGTCTCGAAAAGCGTTTATTTATAGTTGGATTTACTTGAAATTCGGTGCATAATTAGCTTTTTGCTTAGGTCTACAAAAATACTGTTATTCTCTCCGGAAAGTGGACAAGGGAATAACATATTTGAAAAAAGTTTATTTATAGCTGGTTTTACTTTTAATTCGGTACATAATTTGTTTATTCTCGATTAAGTAGAAATTCTTGCATAATAAGCTTTTTGTTTAGATTTACAAGAGTACTACTATTCCATTTGGAAAGTGGACAAGAGACTGACCTATTCGAAAAAAAATGTATTCAAACTGGATTTACTTGAAATTCAGTACATACCTAGGTGGCATTTTGCTTAGATTAACAGGGAGCTTTTTCTTTTTCCCGGAAGGGGAAAAGAGACGTACCTAAGCAAAAAGTTATCTATGTACCGTCAGTCTCTGGTCCACTCTCGGAGAGAAGTGTAGTCTTCCTGCTAATCTGAGCAAAAAGCCACCTATGTGCCGATTTTTAGTAAATCCAGCTATAAATAAACTTTTTCGAATAAGTTAGTCCTCGGTCGACTTCCCGAGGAAAAGAAAAAGTAAGAGTCTTCCTCTTAAGCTAAGAAAAAAGTATCATATGTGTCGTATTTCAAGTAAATCCAGTTATAAATAAACTTTTTTCGAATAGGGCAGTCCCTGGTCCACATCTCGGGAAATATAAGAGTCTTCCTGTTAACCTTAGCAAAAAGTCACCTATGACCGAATTTCAAGTAAATCCAGCTATAAAAAACTTTTTTTCGAAGTCCACTTTCCGAAGGAACGTATAGTCTTCCTTTTAATCTGAGCAAAAGGCTACATCTCAACCGAAGTTCCAGTAAATCGAACCATAAATAAGAAATTTTGAATAGACCAGTATCTGGGCAACTTCCAGGAGAGAAGAGAGGTCTTCACGTTAATCTAAGCAAAAAGCTTAGAATTTCTGGTATGTCAAGCAATCATTGCAATTTTTTCGAATGGGTCAATCTCTTGTCCCCCTTACCGGAGAAAAAAAAATATCCCTGCTAATTTAGTTTAGTCCTTGGTCCACTTCGCGGCGAGGAGAAGAGTCTTCCTGTTAATCTAAGCAAAAAGCAACCTATGTACCGAATTTCCATTAAATAAACTTTTTTCGAATAGGCCAGCCCCTGGTCCACTTTCCGGAGAGAAGTGTAGTCAAGTAAATCGAACCATTAATGCGATATTTTGAATAGGTCAGTCTCTGGTCCACTTCCCGGAGAGAAGGAGAGTCTTCCTGTCTAAGCAAAAAGTCACCTATGTGCCAAATTTCAAGTAAACCCAGCTATAAATAAACTTTTTCGAATAGGTTAGTCTCTGTTCCATTTCCTGGAGGGAAGAAGGCTATTGTTGCTAGTGTAAGCAAAAAATCACCTATGTACCGATCTTCAAGTAAATCCAGCAATAAATATGTTTTTCTCGAATAGGTTAGTCCCTGGTCCACTTCCCGGAGAGAAGTGTAGTTTTCCTATTAAGCTAAGAGAAAGGCAAATTATGTACCGAATTTGAGGTAAATCGACCGATAAATAATATTTTTTTTGCATAAGTCGAGAAGTAGGTGGTTTTCCTGCTTAGTTAAATAAAAAGTAAGAAGGAACCGATTTCCAAGTAAATGGGACCATGAATATGATTTATGAGCTTAGTTCAGTCCCTGGTACACTTCCCAGAGGAAATAGTAGTATACCTTTTAGTAAATTTGAAGATTTTCGATTGTTCCAGTCCCCGCTTCACTTTCCGGAGAGTATCAAAACTTTCTTGTTAATCGAAAGAAAAAGCCACCTATGTACCTTATTTCAAGCAAATCGAACCATCAATAATATTTCATTGGATATACGTGTATCAGTGCCTGGCCCGCTTCCCGGAGTAAAGAAAGTTTGCCGTTTAATCTAAGCAAAATGCTGCCTATGTCCGAACTTCAACTAAATCGAATCATTAATTTTTTTTGAATAGGTCATTTCCTGATCCACTACCCAGTGAGAAGAGTAGTCTTCCCGATAAGCTAAACAAAAAGTCACTTATGTACCAATTTTCAAGTAAATCGGACCAAAAAAACGATTTTTTCGAAAAGATCAGTTTCTGGTCCACCTCACGCAGGAAATAGTAGTCTTCCTTTTAATCTAAGCAAAAAGACACTCAAGTACCAGATTTCAAGTAAATCGAACTATCAATGGGATTTTTTTAATAGGTCAGTAACGGGTCCATTTCACGGAGCGAAGAACAGTCTGCCTGCTGTTAATCTAAACAAAAAGTTCCCCTTTACCGAATTTCCAGCAAATCGAATCATAGATATGTTTTTTTCGAATAGGTCAACCCCTATTCCGCCTCCCGGGGATAAGAATTGTCAAGTAAACCGGACTATAAAGATTTTTTCAAAGGCTCGGTCCCTGGTTCACCTCCCAGAGGAAAGAGTAGTGTTCCTTTTGTAGCAACTTTTAATAACAAATGCATTCTTTCTTTGAGCTATTATTATTATTATTATTCTGCGTATATACTTGCGTCTATATATGTACCTTTATATACTAGGTGTGTTTGTTTAAGGTTGCCGGTTTTACTAGTACGTAGGCTGCTATATATATGTCTGGCCAAATAATGAAAACACGAATATTTATCAACGAAAATGGTTTTATTGTTTTTCAAAATATTCTCCATCAAGATTTATACACTTTTGCATGCGCTCAAAACAATTTTCGGAGCACTTTTTCCACTCCGATTGAGACACCTCCAAAACATGGTTTTTGAATGCTTCAACAGCATCTTCTGGCGACGAAAATCGTTGACCACGCATTATTTTCTTGATGTGTGGGAATAAAAAGAAGTCATTGGGTGCCAAGCCAAGTCCGGTCAAAAAGCTGCTGGTTTGAGCCGATGTATGAGAGCTCGCATTGTCATGGTGCACAACGATTCGTCTTGTCTTGTTCGTTTTTCGAATTTCTCCGAAGACTTCAGGCAAACAAATGGTGGTGTACTACTCAGAATTGACCGTTCTACGTTGCTCAAGCGGAACAGTCGCCACATGACCAGTTTTGCCGAAGAAACAGGCGACCATTTGCTTCGAAGTGCTTCTTCCACGAACAACTTTCGTTGGATTTGGTTCGTCTTGGAAGACCCACACGGTCGATTGCTGTTTTGTTTCGGGCTCATACGTATAGATCCATGATTCTTCACCTGTGACGATCTTATAAACGTCTTTTGAAGCACCGCGATCGTATTTTTTCAGCATTTCCTTACACCAATCCACACGAGCCCTTTTTTGATTGTTTTTTGCGATTGTCAAATTGAGCGGGATCCAACGAGAACAAACCTTTTTTACGGCCAGGTGTTCATGCAATATCGAATGTATGCTGGTGGGAGAAATGTATAGGCATGCCTCTATCTGAAGGTATGTTACATCACGGTCTTGCATTATCAGTTCACGTACGGTATCGATATTTTCTGGCACAACGGCTGTTTTTGGACGACCTTCCCGGAATTCGTCTTAGAGCGAGCGTCGGACACGATTGAATTCGTTGTACCAGTTTTTCACAGTGCTATAGGATGGTGCTTCATAGCCATACAAAGATTTTAGTTCATAGATGCACTCTTGTAGTGATAATCCACGTCGAAAGTTGTGAAAAATGATCGCACGAAAATGTTCACGAGTTAATTCCATTTTTTGGGCGAAATGAGTTTATTAATTCCCTGTAAATAAAACAATTCACGTTTAAATGACAAAACGTTCTGAAGGATGTTATGCTAAAAAATGTCAAACTTTCCAATGGAAATGTCAGATTGCACCTGGCAACACTAAGTGTTGCCTAGGCCAGACCTATGTATATATAGCAGCCTACGTAGATGTCGCTAGCAATATGCATAAAAATCTATGATTTGGCATGTATGTAATTTTTTTCTATTGACATTAACCTGCAAAAATATGCAAGTCACATTCCGCCAAAATAATAGCGTCATATTTGTTTACCTTAGTGAATATGTCGAGTTTCGTTCCAAGTAAAGCTGGTAAAAACTTATGGCAAACATGCTCCAGTGATTAGAACATGAGACATGGTTTCGTCAATTTAAAAGTGGAGATTTCGATTTGACAGACAATGAACATCCTGGTGCAGCGAAAAACTTCGAAGACGAGGAATTGCATGTTGATCCAACCCAATCGCAACAAAAATTGGAAGCAACACTACATGTGACTCGAGGAGCAATTTGTCAACGTTTAAAAGCCATGGGTGCCACACCAGCTGAACGATAGACATATGCTTCAACGATTCGAAAGGAAATATTTTGTGCATCGAATTGTCACGGGGGACGAAAAATTGATTTATTTTGAGAACCCGAAGCGAATAAAATCATGACTTTCCCCTGGTGAAGCTAGCTCCTCGACTGCAAGGTCAAATCGCTTTGGCCGTAAGACAATGCTCTGTGTTTGGTGGGACCAATGTGGTGTGGTGTACTACGAGTTGTTAAAACCTGGTGAAACGGTGAACACGGATCGCTACCGACAACAAATGATCAATTTGAATCATGCGTTGATCGAAAAACGGTCGGAATGGGCCCGAAGACATGTCAAAGTTATCTTGCAACATGACAACGCGCGGTCTCATTCCGCTAAACTGGTGAAAGACACATTAAAAACATTCAATTGGGAAATATTATCGCACCCGCCGTACTCTCCAGACCTCGCCCCGTCCTACTATCACCTTTTCGCATCGATGGGACACTCCCTTGCAAAGCAATGCTTCGCTAATTTGGAAGTCGAAAAATGGCTCGGAATGGTATCCATAACTTTCCGGAGAGATGGGCCAAATGTGTATAAACCAATGGTCAATACTTTGAATAAAAACATTTTGAGATTCCTCTGAAAATTAAGTGTTTTCTTTATCGAAAAAACCGGCAAATTTCAACTAACTCACCTGGTACATACAGTGTCTCAAACGCAAAATGGGACACGGTGCTTTGCTAAAAAATGGCTGTCAAATTGAGTCTAAATGACATTTTTTTAATTAAAAAGTAAGCAAACATATTTAGTACATATAATTAACTCCTAGTATATAGCTAACCTGACAATCCGCGCCCAACTGCATGGCAACCATACCAAAATAAACATATAGACATGCGATTTGAATGTCAAATGTTGATATGTAGTTGGGCTAGGGTTGCTATGTTTGATAGAAAGAGTAGTTAATAAATGTAAAAAATATGTTGCTTACCTTTTAAAACAAAAAATTACAAATTACACTCAATTTGACAGCCAATTTTTAACAAACCGGCGTGTCCCATTTTGCGTTTGAACCACTGTATGTACGTGTAAATGCTAAAGCAATAGAGATAAATGAGCTAGAGAGGTGAATTTACACAGAAATGCAAACTGACGCGAGCAAGCATAAGCAGCAACTTATGCTGCAACTACCCATCTTCCGCCTGCCGATGGCGTTACTAACGGTTGTCAAGCAGAAACCAGCGGCGATTTGATTTTCTCTGTAAAACCTTTTTACCTCACTGCTCCCTGTTACACAAGGTTGCCAGTATTGATTTTTTTAAACGAATATTAAATAAACTAAGAAATTAGTAGTATTTTCAAAAGAAATGTATACTGAAATTGTACTTATTCCCATATAGATCATATGTATTTGATTAGCGTTTATATTCGAACATATAAATTATAGAATTCGTTGACTAAAATTATAATTTTGTATAAAAGTATGGAATCACACTGGTAACATATCGTCGCTGTTAGCAGCGTCGATAACTCGTGTAGGCATATCGCTCTTCCAGGCGGTATGTAAGTCGGGTAGTTGCAGCATTATATTTAAAGTTAAATGGAATAGCCTAATAATATACAAATTAATGGGTTGAGGTACCGCGTTGTTGATGGAAGTATGTTATGTTATAACCCGAATTAATGGGTTGATTATAACGGCAAAGCCGGAGCACATATATTTATTGAAAATAAAATACAAGCTGGCTGTAGTACAAAATTGTATTTAAGGCTAAACCTAAAAGCTAGACTCATAAGCTTCAAACCTACAGCCGGCAAGCCGACTCATCATAAGCAATAACGTAGACATTTGCAGCATTGTCAAATATCAGGTTACCGCAACTGACCACAGTAGTCAGGCCACTGAACTCATACGTCAGCGGAATATGTTCGGAGCAAATGGGTAAAGATAAGTCATGTGCAAGTTATTATTATTTATTATTATTTGTGTGCAATTCTTATGTGTTAACTACTCCCCCTCAAGTATATGACCTTCCTCGATTATTTTATAGCTGTTGATGAGCTTCTGTACCTCCCGCGAAGCTTGTCTTCTCTTTGAGATTTGCCATATGATGATAAAGCCACTTAAGATGACGCTGAGAGCAACACGACGATAAGCTATATATTGAATGAATCGGCGGACGTTAGCTCGTCTTTGACATCTTGGAGGACATGAAGATTTTCATTACTCATCCTATGGATTTGCGTCATACTTAAGACTGGGTCATGGCTCACGATGTTAAGCAGCGGTAACCCCCTCATGCCTGGCTTCCTATTTAGAATTTCACGCTGGTTCACATAGTTTGTGCGATTTATGATTACGGAGAAATGGAAGGTGACGAGGTGTGTCCCATTCGTAATGATCTCTGGGCCATCGTCTGTATTGACCTTTGCTGTACTCTCGTTGATAATTATGATTCCTTCATCTTCTTGCGAAATAGGCTGCAGGTGGCTTGGCTGAGTACGACAGAAGATCGCGCCGCTAGCGTGCAGTGCTCGTTCACAGATGTCTTGTGCCGTTAACTTGCAAACGGATGCGAATGTTGCTGTTACGCATCCGTTAACTGTTAGTACATTTTCGTTGCACTCGGCTCCGGTACCATCTTGTAGCTGTAGTGTTACATGTTGATGAGATACCGGGAAGATGGTGACTCTGGTACATATGAATTTAATTCTAGGATAGGTGAATTATATTCTCGGACTTTATGACTTTAATCTTCGATGCTTCAGTTAGGCTAACTAAGCGGATGTTGCTTTAAAATATGCCCCAAATCTCCATAATCAAAAATAGTGGTTTTTACTAGGTGGGGTGAAAAGTAATCTCCTTGGGAATGAAAACTTTATTCAATAGCTCAATAAACTTATTCCAGCGATTTTCCAACTTCTTGATCTTTTCTTTCGAAGTTCTCTTGCGTTTTTGGTCTGGAGTGAGCGGCTTCCAGCAACAGGATAACTTTTTCATATGAAGAATCTTGCCCAAAATATGGCGTGTGCGCTCAGTACTAATCTTTGTAGCATCTGTTAGCTCGCACACCTTCACTTTCCAGTCAATCAACACCATTTCCTGAATTTTTTGCCATTGTGACCGCATAGGAGGTCCTGCCGCTGCGGACTTGATCTGTAGTGGAGTTGGGGCCACCACGACACTCTCATAACCTTTTTTACCTTCGGCGTTTTGTCTCTCAAAAAATAATGTTTTATGAGAGAACGAAAATCATTTTTGTCCATACCCAACATGATGCCAAACACGTCAACAACCATCAGCTGTCAAAATAAAACTAAGGAATCGCACGGAAATTTGGCATGTTTGCCTAAAAATGAACGCACAACAAGGAACTATAACCTTTTTTGCAGTAAAAGTGCATTCTGGCGGTCAAGGAGTTACTTTTCACCCCACGTAGTATTATGTCAGCCTTAGGTAATGTAATTGTGAGAATCAAGTTTGAATTCTGGTTTATTAACATTCTATTTCTCGTTAATAATTCTATTTTGCTTTCATTGTTTTATTCATCGTGTGTGTGAGTTTATTAATTTGTCTCTGTGTTTCTGAACTTTGACTCGGACCATCTAACTTTTTCAAAATCGCCCGCATCTGGCGTGCCGGCTTTTACCTTGAGTGCTGAGCCTTGGACTTCTTGCCATTCTATGGTGCGCTTTCATTACAGACAACCAATTCCGTCTATCACCGGAATATACCTAATTGGAATGAGAGTAGTCGATAGTCGGACAATATACGACCCATTACAATAAAAGGACTGCAAATTTAATCCTACAAAGATAGAAGAAGAGGGAATGAAGATCGTTGTGTGCTTAACTATTAATCTTAGCCTGTGCGATTTTCTCGAGTGTAAGTAAGTGCTACTTAAGGTTGTCCTTGTGGACCATCCTCCCTTAAATAAAAACAGGCGTTCCCAGGTCTGCTTGAATCGTTTCCTCTGTGCAAAGCGGTGTTAACTTATTTCCTAATTTTTTATTGTTTTTTCGCCTACTTCAAAAACTCTATTTTGCCTGCTCGGCTCAGATCTTTCAATCGACCGCCTGAGTTCGCTAGATGCTGCGTGAATGACATCGATCGGTGTTTGTTTTGTGAATGAATGTATGGATCGATTGTGAGATTGATGACCTCAAAATTAACTCGGTTGTGTCATCAGACATTTTTTGTTAACAACCCAATTAGGGCTGTTATATAGAAATTTGGATGGTCTAATTATATCATCTTTGAGCAGCTGATTGATTTCATTGTTTACGAAATCAGAGGCTTCATTTAGGTACGGATATAGTTTGGGATAGCTTGGTTCATTATCTATAGTGCGGATCGTGGCAATGACCAAAGTGTTAAAGGGTAATGCCTCGTTAGAGGTCAAAATCGCGTTTGACGTTTTTAATATCATGAGCACTACTATATCATTAACATCTGTGAAGTTCAATTGGTCTGATTTGCTTTGGTATTTGATAGTGCTATTTTGTAAGTCCAATGTCGATCCTCCTTGTGTAAACAAGTCAAATCCTATAATGACATCAAATGAATTTAGCGTGTCAAGCAGAAAAATTTACGAAACTTGGCCAAAAACTTTCATAAAGTATTTGTTTGTAATTCTGTTCGAGCCGTGTACCGAGCTCACAGTGAAGGGCTTTTCGACATGAATTACTTTTTTTAGTTTCTGTACGGCTTAACATAATTCTTTACCGTCCCTGTATCGACTAATATTTTTAAAATTGTTCCACTCAGCTGTCGTTTGATGTACGGCAGTCGCGATTGTTCCCTAAAAAATCCAGTTAGTCATTATCACAAAAAGACTCAGTGTCCTCTTCATTTCAATTGCAACAGCTTCTGCTCCATATTCGTGTCTTGGTTTCTCAGCATTAGGGTTACTCTGAATAACATTGTTTAGCCTTTGGTGTCTTTGCCCTTTCGCTCTATTGGTAGAATTTGATGTCTTTTGAGCGTGTTTATTGCTTCCTTGAGGTTTGAAGAAATTAGTGTGCTGCCTAAACTTGATAGAAGAGTCAATTCCCATTGGCTCTGGGGCCTGTCACTGCACATCTCCTTTATTTTTTTTTTTTGGTAACCATTGCTGCTTTGCTGTTTCCTGACGAAATTAGAGTTTTTTCGCTGCCCGTCGCTATTATGCTTTCCCTGCTTTCCCTGCTTTGTTTCTGCTATGGCTTTGACGTCTGAAGCCGAAAACACGCTACGCTCGATGTTAGCTTCTGCTTCTCTAGCTAATAATAAAGCAGATGCTAGATCCTTTGGCTGAGCCGAAAAAACAATAACTTTGAGTGGTCTTTTAACATTTAAAATAAAGGCGTGGAGCAAGTCAGCCATGACCTCATCATCCAGAAGCGTTGCCTGCACCGCTTCGTGTGTCATTATGATCTTGTTTGTAACCAAGGCTATGATTGCATCAAAGTTCAGGATAGTATTGTGTGATACCAATACCGCTCCTGTGATTTTATTCCTATGGATTGTTACCGCTTGGTAATGAGTGTAGCTACCGTCGAAAGGTTTTACTAATTCGTACATATCAACGGCTGATTGCCTCCATGCTACGTATGCTTCTGACCCGCCACTAAATTCTGGGACTGATTTTATTATGTCCAGAAATATATTACAATTGATCTGTGGGTTCACAGAAATTCTTTTATAGGGCTTAACTTGTGGTGCTTCGATACTCAAGTTATTTACCCGCTCATTCATAGCGTTAAGCTGGGCCCGCACAAATGCTTCTCCAACAGCGGTCACTATTAACACGTTCACGCCGGCACTGCAATTCATGTTTCGCGCCCATAGGCGGTTGCGTTGAAAGCTTTTTGTTCTATCAGACGGGGTCGAATTTAATGTTTCAACGAAAGATTAGCGCACGGGAAAACGGTCTAATAAAACTTAAATAATAGTGTTTATGTCATTGAAATATTTACTTATGTTTTTGTTATAAGTACTATTTACTTATGTTTTTGTTATAAGTACTATTGAATTAGTTATGTTTGGTGATGCACACTGATTGGTAGTACAATCATATGCGAGCCACCGGTGGTACGCGCCGCCCAATGAGACAGTTCTGTGCGAGCCGCCGGTGGTACGCGCCGCCCGATCAGGCAGACATGTGCGAGCCACTGGTGGTACACGCCGGCGTGAACGTATTAATGCTTGCACTTTGTTTGCATTCATGAAGAAATTCGTTTGGTTTGGGACTTGTTTAATACCGGTTTCTAAATTTGGGACTTGCCTAGTATGAAGTTCTACTCAATATAACTGTCGCGCTCGGTTTTTACATTGCGTAGCATGTCTATCGAGCTCATGATAGAATATAGGTATACAGTGTGATTACTACAATTCGGCCATCCTGACCATAACATCTCCTGAGCTTAGTAGATTGTTATTATGTTATTTTTATTATCAGAACTATTTTTAAATCACTTTATTATCTAACCATGGTCGTATGTTGTCACAGCCCACACTCCTTTATACGGTATTCCAGACTGCTGAAAACCTTCCAAGTCTGATGAGGAAACGTGGTGGTTTCCGAAATAGCAGCTATAACTTTACCGCCCAAAACTGTTGTTGTAATTTTTTCACCATTTCGCCATCGTATCTAATAAATCATCAATTAGAGGTATGCTATTATCTTTTGCTGTTATTTTATTAAGATTCCAATAATCCACACACATTCTAATATCACCAGTTCTCTTACAAACCAATACATTAGGGGACACTAACTCCGACTCACTCATCCTAATTATTTTAATTTCTAACCTTTAACCTGTACTCATAAAAATACACGTTTTTAACGTTAATTGGTCAATACTGCCTGTTTAAGCGTGTGCTTAAAACAATAACACCACCACCTTTGTGCGCGCCCTAATGTACCTGCGACAGCAAATATTATATAAACCGTGCTGCCAAGCGAAATACGAGGCAAACTTCAACAAACACACCCGGTATATCCTCTCTGGAAAGAGGACAAGTTACTGACCTTTTCGAACAAAGTTTATTTGTAACTCCTCTCCGGGAGTGGACCAGGGACTAACCTATTCGAAAAGCGCTTATATATAGCTAGATTTATTTACTTGAAATTCGGTACAAAGATGACTTTTTGCTTAGATTAAAAGGAAAACTCTTTTTCTTTCCGGAAAGAGGACGACGGGCTGCACTATTCAAAAATCTTATTTATTGCTCGATTTATTTGAACTTCGGTTCAGATTAGGCCTTTTATTTAGTTTAACAGGGAGACTACACTGCTCTCCGGAAAGTGGACCATGGACTGACCTATTCGAAAAAATTTTATTTATTGCTCGATTTTCTTGAAATTCGGTACAAAATTACCTTTTTCCTTAGGTCTACAAAAAATACTATTATTCTCTCCGGAAAGTGGTCAAGTTACTAACATATTTGAAAAAAGTTTATTTATAACTGGATTAACTTGAAATACGATACATACCTATGTGGCTATTTGCTTAGATTACGGGAAGACTCTTCCCTCTTTGTTGGAAAACATCAAGACGCAAAACCACAAATTGGAGGAGGAGCTCGGCCGAAAATCGCTGCAGCGGTTACAAAGCGCCAATAATATATATATATATATATAACGGGAAGACTCTTACTTTTTCTTTTCTTCCGCATGTGGACCAAGAACTAACCTATTCGAAAAAGTTTATTTATAACTGGATTCACTTGAAATACGGTACATAGGTGACTTTTTCCTTAGATTAACAGGAAGACTTTCTCTCCGGGAAGGGGACCAGGGACTGACTTATTCAAAAAAAATCTTATTTATTGTTCGATTTACTCGAAATTCGGTACATATTTGGCCTTTTGCTTAGTTTAGCAGGAAGACTTCGCTTCTGTTCGTAAAGTGAACAAGGGATTGACCTATTCTAAAGAAGTTTATTTATAACTGGATTTACTTGAAATTTGGTACATAGATGACTTTTTGCTTAGATTAACAGGAAGACTCTTCTTTTCGAAAAAAGTTTACTTATAGCTGAATTTACTTGAAATTCGGTGCATAATAAGCTTTTTGCTTAGATTTTCAAAAATACTTATGTTCTCTCTGGAAAGAGGACAAAAGAATAATCGATGCGAAATAAGTTAATTTATGGCTGGATTTGCTTGAAATTCGGTACATAGCTGGCCTCCTGCTCAGACTAACAGCAAGACTCTTATTTTTTCCGGGAAGTGGACCAAGGACTGACATTTTCGAAAAAAGTTTATTTATTGCTGGAATTATTGGAAATTTGGTACATAGATGACTTTTTGCTCAGATTTAGAAAAACACTATTATTCTCTCCAGAAAGTGGACTAGAGGCAGACTTAATCAAAAAATCTTATTTATTGTTCGGTTTACTTGAACTTGGTTTCAGATTAGGCCTTTTACGTAGAACAGTGAGACCACACTTCTCTCCGGAAAGTGGACCATGCACAGACCTATTCGAAAAAATTTTATTTATTGCCCGATTTACTAGTATAACAGGAAGACTTCACTTCTCTCCGGGAGGTGGACCAGGGTTGAACTTATTCGAAAAGAGTTTAATTATAGCTGAATGTATTTTAAATTCGGTAAATATGTGTAGGTGGCTTTTTGCTCAGATTAGCAGGAAGACTCTTATTTTTTCCGGGAAGTGGACAAGATACTAACGTGTTCGAAAAAAGTTTATTTATTGCTGGATTTACTTGAAGTGGAATAATATGAGAGAGCTGTAAGAGCACACAAGCAATTAAGCACTGCTCATAAAAATAAAATAAAATAAAACAAAACAAACAGTGAAAATTTCACAATAAGTAAGCGAGTGCCTTTAGTGTAATCTGAAGAGCACTTAAAAAAGGAAAACATTAATAAATTCCAAATTAAATAATAGAACATAATATTAATAAACAATAAGTGCAAACGTTATCCAGTGAGTACAAAAACAAAAATGAGCGCGTCGCGGTCAAACCCGCCGGATCGAAGGCTCTCAAATGTCTATTTTCCTTATTTCGAGCAAACAACGCCAACATAAACAACGGCAAAATAAAGCAACATGCAAGCAGAAGACTCTCAGCAGTATTCAGCAAGCGCTAAACAGACGGCGAAGTCGGCAGAAAAACAAGAGAACAAAGGTAACAGCAAGCATACGCCCAGCAGGAAATCACCCACCAATACAAATGAAAAGGAACAGGCAAGCGGTAAGCCGAATGAAATAAAAAAGAACACAAAAATACAGACAGGACTAGATCGATATATAAATGACAAGAGGAAATCAAGTATTAATAGGAGCAACAACACAAAAGTTCAAATGAGTGGAACAAACATAAAAATCCAAGAACCCTCCAGTAGAAACCGATTTACTTTATTAAGTGAGGACAGCGTAATGCCAAACCACCGCCAAGTTACTTGCGCGAACGTGTCTCAAGCACGTTAGTTAATAATATTACTAAAATAGTCGGAACTAATAACTTTCACGTTGTGCCTTTAAAAAAAGGTACCATCGATGAAACCAAAATCCAAACTTACAGTGAAAAAAGCTTCAGGCGAATAGTAAGCTTTCTATCGTCGAGTAATAAAAATTATTACTCATATCAACTGAAGAGCTCGAAAGGCCTAACAGTTGCAATTAAAGGTATCGAATCCTCAGTCAAGTCAGACGAAATAAAAGAGGCTCTTGAAGAAAATGGTTTCAGTACTAAATCGGTCATAAATATACTTAATAGAAACAAAGTACCCCAGCCAATGTTTAAAGTAGAACTAGAGCCCAATGCAAGTCAGTTAAAGAAAAACGAAACCCATCCCATATACAATTTAAAATATTGCGCAGTGTTTGCGTAGCATGTGGGGACCTACATCCCACGTCTGAATGCACGTCAAAGAAAGATGATGCCACCATGAAAAAATGTAGTAAATGTGGAGGTAATCACACTGCTAATTACAGGTGCTGCCCAGTATATAAAGATCTAAAAGTTAGGTTGGCATACAATATACAGACTCACCGAAGTCAAATGGTAAATACACCTCAAATCCAATTTGGAGAAAAAGCTACGGATAAAAATGTTCCAAACGTGCGTAGTATGAATCCAAATAAATTTTTATTTATTTATTTATTTAAAAGAGAAGCAATAACTATTCCACTCACAAACTAAAGCACTGGCTGCCAGGGCCTTCGACTTATTTTTAAACTAATGTTAAAGTGTTATACAATGTAAGGTTATTAAAGTATCAATATTATAAATTATATCTAGCTTATTTGATAATAATTAAAATATAGCAAACATATCAATGATATTGTATATCTGATAATGATTTTTTTTTTTTATTATATGGTTATTTTACAAAGCGATACTCGTATTAATTTTGCAATTAGTTTAATGTTACGGTCACTTGGGATTTTAAGGTGATCAGATTGCTTGGAGTTGTCGAATAGTCCACTTCTTATTACTTGTGAGTTTGGGCAGTTGTCAAGGATATGGATAGCATTGAATTCAGTACAACCATAATAAGGACAGCTTTGTTTAGGTAGGCCTTTCAAAAGATGTTCATGAGTAGCTAGTTTGTGCCCAATGCGAAGACGCATAAATGTTCTTATATTCTTGAAAAAAGGGTATGAAGGGTAGACTGGCCTTGTCTCTGACGTATTAAAATATTTGTAATGATGGTTGTAGCTACTCCACTCGCTTATGAATTTGTCACTGAGAACTTGGTTAGCTAAATTTTTAAGATCGTTATCGGTGAAGTGTCCCGATACGTACAGTGGTTCAGCACAAGCTTATTTATGGTAGCTCTTTTATCAGCAATTTCATTGCCTTGAATTCCTACATATGTGCGCTGGTACCCACATTATTTTTATTTCATTGGAGTTTTGGAACAGAACGTTTCTGATCTTTATTATAATGGGGGTTTCGTTTGATTGGCTGAGGACAGCTTCAATGGCAGATTTGCTGTCAGAGCAAATAAGGGTTTTCCTACCATGTTGTGATGAAAAAAGTACTGCTTCTAGTAGGGCAGCGGCTTCGGCTGTAAATGCAGAGCAGTATGATGGAAGAGAGTATGCAGCGATGGTAGCACCTAGTATGTTTGTCACAGCAAATGCAGTACCGGTGTCTGATTTAGATCCGTCTGTATATAGTACCTCTCAACCTATTTTGTGGTGATCTAGAATTTTGTTACGTAGTTGGTGATATTCACTATTGCTGGTTGCATTCTTAAGGTGATGTTGCAAAGTATAAATAAACGATGATGTAAGCTTAAAGCAGAATGGAAATGCCGCTGTTTCGACCAATGATGGAGTTGCAACGATATGTAGTTCTTTTGCTATCGTTAGAGAGCGGATTATGGTAGATCGTCTTTTGTTAGTTTTTAAGTTACTAAGAGCGTTCTTTACTTGCGCGAACAACAATTTGTACCGGATATCTAGTAACTTAGGTATAAGCGTCATCATATTTCTGGCAGTTCTTTGGGCAATATTAGGTAAGCCGGGTTCCGATAAGATAGGTATGATTGGCTAAGTTGCGAAGGCTCGAATACAGCTTCTAGCTGCCGCATGATAAGGTGCATAAAGAAGTTTGATATGGCTTTTGCGCAATGCCCGTATATTGAAAGTCCATAGTCTATTTTTGACTGTAGTAATGCCTTGGTTATATTTACAAGTGTATTTGTATGACATAAGGAGTACTTAGAAGACATAAATTTTATAATGTTAAGTCTAGTACATAAGCTTAGTCTTATATATTTGCAATGTTCTTTAAATGACATACTTTTATCAAATATTAAACCTAATATTTTTAAGCAATTAGTGTGAGGGATTTCAATGTTACGAAAGGAGAGGGATGGAAAGGAGCATTGGTGTTTTCTGCAGATGTGAAAGGTGGTACATTTGCTTGTGGAGATATTGGCTCCAGATTCTTCAGACCATTTGCTAATTGCATTTAGGACTTTAAGAAATATTTGCTTCACTTGTTGTAAGTCTTTATTTTTGGTAAAGATAATTACATCATCAGCATAAGCAAAATGGTGAATGGTCGGACTGGAAGATATTAAGGAGGTCACTTTGTTAAAAGCTATTATAAATACAGTGACCGATAATGGTGAGCCTTGGGGTATATCATTATATAGGTGATATATTTGTGAATGATGTTTATTAGCAGAAATAAAAAATTTACGATGAATCAAACAAGATTTTACAATGTTATAGATTTTGGTACCAACTTTCAAATGCTTTAGTTCATCAAGTACTACATGCACCCCAATTTTATCGAAGGCCTTTTCAAAGTCTAAGCTTAATACGGAAATGTGATTACGAGTTGACATAGCTGCAGAGACAAAGTGTTCAAAATAAAGTAGAGGGTCCATTACCCCTAAGCCTTTTTGGAAACCGAATTGATGGAGGTCCATAAGGCCACTCGCTTTTGCATACCACATGATTCGAAGTGATATAATTTTTTCTATAACTTTGGACATACTGGGGAGAAGGGAGATTGGTCTGTAATTTTCGATGAGATGAGGGGATTTGTTAGGTTTGAGAACGGGTATAATAGTGGCAATTTTCCATTGCTGCGGATAAATTCCGGAATCAAAGATGCTATTATACAGGTTAACGAGTATATTTTTAAGAACTAGTGGGATATGTTTTAAAATGGGATACGAAACTCTATAAACTCCAGGCGTTTTTCCTGAAAACGATGCAATTGTGGTATCAAATTCTATTGCAGTAATAGGTGAGTCAACCATAAGGGCTTTTGGAGGTGGGTATGGGTTGGTATAATTTTCATTTAAAACATTTTCTTTTTTAAGGGTAAATCTGTTATGAAAGTTGTGATCATTTGAAAGGGATGACCATGTTTGGCCAAACTTTTCAGAAATATTTTTTAGCGAGTAAATTGGACCTTCTACTGTCTGGTTACGATGTATACTAAATCGTTTAGTACCGGATGTCAGATATTTTATATCTGACCATATTTTCTTGGGGCTCGAGGACGGATTTATATTCTCCGTGATTTTTTCGAACGATTTACGTTTAGCTGATTTTAGCTCCTTTCTAAATACGGCAATGGCTTTTTTATAATTTATTAGGTTGGTGTCAGTCCTATTTTGTTTAAATTTAGACCACATATGCTTTTTGTTGTTTCTTAGATAATTTAGGTTGTTGAACCAATAAGGAAGTTTTGCTGAAAATTTTTTGTTGCTAGACTGAGGAATAGATAAGTGCGCGGCAGAGAGAATAATCGATTTTATCGCAGAAGTTTCGGCATTTAGATTTTGGGAAGTTGATTTTTTATTAGACAGAGATGTGGAAAGGGATGAAAAGGTTGACCAATCTGCCTTTTCTGTAAGGAACTTGGGTCTGGGTTTCACATTATAGGCTTTAGAGATAGAAAGGGAAGTTATAATGGGAAAGTGGTCACTGTTGTGGAGATCATCGATGGTATGAGTGGAAAGTTTAGGGACTAATGTAGCTGAAGCTAAAGCAAGATCGGGATGAGTGAATGTTCCATGGGTCGAAAAATGCGTTGGCTCACCATCGCTAAGTACTATAAGGTCATGTAATAGTATTACGTCTTCCAATATAACACCTCGTCTGTTTCTATTTGTGGAACCACATAAGAGACTCCATGCATTGAAGTCACCTACTACTAGTATAGAGGTGACGATGCAGTTTAATATATTCGAAATATCTCTGACATTAAAGTTTTGGCGGGGGGAATGTAGCAATTAATAATTGTAATCTTAAGAACAATGTCTATCTCGAGAGCTAAACATGAGATGTTTGAGCTGATTTGGAAACGTTTGTGGCTTATTGTTTTTTTAATAAAGAGAGTTATCCCTTGCTTACACGAAGTATTCTGTCTATTGTTGTCGAAGTAACTATTATGTTTATTATGTGGATAAAAAGTTTTATTAAAGGGTAGATGAGTTTCTTGTATTGCTACAATTTCAGGAAAATATTTGTTAATTAGTATATTTAAATCTGTGTAATTATTGAACATACCGTTCATATTACATTTAACTCTATCATTGGGGACTCCGTTGAAGGAGATGTAAGTTGGGAGGGGCTAATGCTGTAGAAGCAAGATGATAGAGTAGTGCGGACAACATTGTATATGTAGATGAGTCGTCGACTGATGTTGACATTGTTGCGTTGAGGATAGGCACTGTGGTGTTGTTTTCTTCGTTTCCTTTTTCTTTTTCGTTTTCGTTTGTTTGTTTGACTGGTATATTGTTATTGTTGTAGTTAGTTTGATCGGTTGTTAAGGTTGTTGTTTTCTTGAAAATTGTTGGTTTTTTGTTTTGTTATGTTAGCATAAGAAGTAGTGGTTGAAGTTTCTTTAAGAGTGGGAGGGATTTGCATTTTGTACATTCGCATTGCCTCGCGCATAGAACATTTGTTGTCTGTTTTTATTGTAATTATTTTTTTCATTTGTATAAGTTAATCTATTACATCAATAGATTTAAAAAAAAGAGCGGTTAAGCTCACTTTATTATCCAAACTTAAAATTGAAACTGACTTTACATTTTTATCTTACAGCTAATTTATGCTAACAAGTCACGTTGCAAAACAGGTGCAATTGCATTTCGTTGTTGTTGTTGGCCTGTCTGGCCAAACGTTCTCATGTAGCGGCGGTGTGGAGTCAGCATTTTGGCAATGGCGCGTGTGGTGTCGTTTGCCTGTGGGATATTGTCCACGGCGGAAGTTGTGTTGTTGCATAAGCTCAGGTAGATTGTGGGAAAGGTATTTCGGCGTATACCGTGTTAACTCTTCCCCCTTTAAAATATGCATCGTCCTCGATGGATGTCTCTGAAATATGGACAATTGCTGGAGATGATGTTTCCATTGGTACTGGAGGGTTATTTTGTAAGCTTTTCGTCTCAACTTTGATGTGGATTTTTCCTTTTCGGTTTGCAATTATCCTTTTTAGTGTCATTGTTAGGACCATTGCTAATAGGAATATAATTATAACGGATTCAGTAAAAACGCTGATTTTATGCTTCGTGCTGATGGCATTGTTTTCTCTGATGTTTGCAACATTAAGCTCTTTCAAATATTGTAGAGAGAGAACTTTTTCCAAATTTGCGGTGACATTTGCGGAATTAACGACTGCTGGTAGTGGTTTTGCAAAAAATTGACTTTTATTTATGTAGCTGTTACCATTAATTACTACGGTTGCGTTATCGTATTTGAGTAGGAATGTGCCCTGTAGATTGATGACGCCTTGATCTACTTCTAACGTGCCATTGTAACTGTTAAAAAGTATAAGGCCATGATTTATCTCTTCTATTGCTGGTATGTGATGCCCATTGGTGGTTTTGCAGTTTGCTGAATATCCCTTTAGTAAATTCAGTATGCAGCTGCTTTGTGTGACTTCTTCTATGTTTTCTTGTTTACATAAAGATACATCATTTAGGTTCTTACAACTATTCTTTATATTAAATATATTTTTCTGACAAACAATTAGATTCTCATATTCTAGTTTAATAACTTTATTATTTTGTTTTAGAGGTCTTATTATTAATGATTTACAATTCTCTTCGCTTGTAATAGGAACTTTTACAATGTAAATTATGGATGATAAATTTGATTTTTGCACCACTAAATTCTATAGCTTCTATTATATTTATGTAAGGCATTTTTGTCTTTCCAATTTTTCCTTAATAACATTTATTTCTTCATTCGATAGTATAAATGAATTTGCAATTTTGGCTTTTGCCCATTGTATTGAATAGTCTATATTTTTTAACTCTTACTTAATATAATTTAATTTTCTCTCAATATTTCTTTCTAATTTTAACTTTATAGCATCGCTTGATTTTACTTCGCTTAAGATTATATTTGTAATATGTGTTAAGTTATTTATTCTCTCTAATATAGATTTATTAATTATTATTTGTTGGTTATTATTATTTAGCAAGTTATCTATTTCATCATTTATTATTTTAAAATCATCGTGATCCGGGGATCCGGCAAACCATTTCCAGGCTGTGCCGAGGGAATTTATTGCTCTTTTTATTTTTCTGGGTCTAAGTTGGGATAAGAGTGCTCGGATGGATTTTTCTTCCTGGGAAAGGAATCGATAATATTGGCTCTTGGTTACGTAATGCTCTATTGTATTGTGTATCTCGTCAAGTACGCTGTTATATTGGTCTAGGTCAGTGACGTGGATCAGTCTAAATGTACCAGTCTGCACCTTTGCATGTCCTGTCTCTATTGTCACTATGTTCGTATAATCGAAAGTTTGTGTTTCTGCATTGCACAAGGCAGGCAAAATCCTCTAAATGGATATGTGTTAAATTTACTGTTTAATATGGCTTTTATGAATTGTTCGTCCTGATATTGTTATTACTGTATTGCCTTTATCTTCTTTAACTATTTCCTTTCTGTAGCGGGCTGATAATTTATTTACTAATCGTCTGTTAGTCTTTACGTAAATAACGTCGTCGGTTTGGAAAGTCTTAAAGTCTTGTCTGTTTTTGTTATGATGTGCTAGATCCTTTTTTTGTTTATTTTTTACGTTTTGTATATTTTCCTGTCTGTCTAATTCTATTGGGTTTGGTCCTATCGTTCTTCCGAAAAATACTTCTATGGGTTTTCGTTTAGTTGTGGAATGAATGGAATAATTGTATTTATGTAAGGATCTGTTTAGGAGGTCTTCAAAATCGGTGTGTGTTTTCCGCTTTAGTACAACGTAATAATTAAGAGAGGGTTGAGTGGAAACATTCTATTTGTCTGTTTACCGAGCTTTTGTATGGTGGGGTTTTAAAAATTTCTATACCGTACTTGTTTTCTAGCATGAAGGTTATGGGAGCTGCGCTTAATGATTTTTCATTGTCTATTACAATTTTTCCAATTCCAAATGAAGTTAAAATGTTTCTTAAAAGGGTTTTTATGTCTTCACAAGCTCTGGAGGGTATGACTTTTGCTTGCGCATATTTCGAAAATTTGTCTATTGCCGTTAATATTACTCTTTTGTTGGTTAAATAAAGATCTATATGAACAATATGGCCTGGATAGTTGGGAATGGGAGTAGCTTTTAATATGGGTTTCACTGGATGTCTTTCGTATTTATTTTCTAAACAGACTTTGCATTGTTTTACAATTTTTCAATTTTTGCGTTCATATGGGGAAAATAAAACTTTTCTAATAGCTGTGCTTTGTTTTCGGTAGCGTAGCGGTAGAGCACATATATTGTGTTCTTTTATTACTTCTGTCTCCTGTGCTATTTCCTGGATTAAATCTGTTACCAATTTTCTTGTATATCTTGTTTTACAGCGGTTAAAATGGGTAGAGTATATTGTTTGAATTTGGCCTAAAATAGGGTCATCGGCGATTATGCCATTTATTACGGACTGATTAAGATAACGTTTAAGAATGCTTGTCAGTTTTTCTTCGTTGTATTGGGGTTCAACTATGAGGTGTCTGTGGTTGGAAAAATTATTTTGAACTGATATGAGGATGTTTCGCCTATTGAAATTGATTAATTGGTTTTTAAATACATTTACGGGGGCATCTGTGTATGGTATGAATGATTGGGAAAAACTTTCCTCACTATGACGAGTTGTGGTCAAAGAGTTAACTTGTGAGTTTTGGGGAGTCCTGGATAGTGCGTCTGCGACAACATTCGTTTTGCCGGGCTTGTATTTTAATTCGTAATTGTATTCTTCTAAGATGCCTTTCCATCTTTTTAGTTTACCATTGTTATTCCTATTGCTGAGTGCGTAAGTTAGAGGTTGATGGTCTGTAAAAATTTTGACTGCGGCATGGCCGTAGAGGTAGCTTCTTAATGTCTTTAAGGCCCAAATTATCGCTAACATTTCTTTCTCGTTGGTAGCGTAATTTTCTTCGGTCTTTGTCAAAGTTCTTGATATAAAGAGAATGGGTTTATTGTCTTGTTCGAGCACTGCTCCTATTGCATAGTTGGAGGCATCGGTTGTTAAGTGGAACTCCTTATTAAAATTGGGGTACTGTAACATTACTTCGTTGGATGTAAGTGAGTTTTTAATTTTATTGAAAGCTTCGATTGCTTCTTTATTTAAGGTTATTGATGTTTTGGCTGATAGGTGTCTGGTTAATCGTCCTTCTTCTCCTCTTAAAAGAAGAGTTAGAGGTTTTACTATCTTTGCGTAGTCTTTAATGAAACGTCTGTAGAATCCTGACATTCCTAAGAATGATCTAAGGTACTTTAGTGTTACTGGTAAGGGTACTTTTTCTATTGCTTCTACTTTTTGTGGGTTTGCTTTCATTCCGTTCGCCGTAACTATAAAAACCTAAAAATTCCACTTCTTGTGCAAAGAACTTGCATTTGTCAAGCTGAATTTTCATGTTAGCCTTTCTTAATGTATCAAAAAATTGTTTTTAAGTTATTTGCGTGTTTTTGTTCTGTTTTACTGAAAATTATGATGTCGTCTATATAGACATAGCATAATTTTCCAATATGTAGTCTTAAGATGTCGTCTAGGGTACGTTGGAAAATAGATGGTGCGTTTTTTAGTCCGAAGGAGAGCCGGGTAAACTCGTATTTGGCATTGTTGATGGAAAATGCAGTCTTTTCAATATCTGATTCCTTTAGTGGTATTTGGTGGAATCAATAACTGAGAAGAATTTATTGCGCCCTAATTGTGCAAGGACTTCGTTTACCTCTGGGGTAGGGTATCTATCTGTAATGGTAACTGCGTTGAGTTTTCGATAATCAATTACTAGTCTGTATTGTTTATTCCCTAAGGAATCTGGCGTTTTATTTACGATCCAAACAGGTGAGTTGTATGGGGAATGGGATGGTCGGATGATTCCGTCCTCGAGAAGTTTGTTGACTTGCCTTTCAACTTCGTTTTTCAAAGACATTGGATAAGGATAGTATTTGGTATAAACTGGAGAGTTGTTGGTTGTCCGAATTTCACCAACGATTCTCGTAGTATATGTTAATTTTGTGTTGGGCTCGGCGAATAGTGTGGTAAATTGGTGCACTAGATTTTCGATAATGGTTCTTTGTTCTGGAGTCATATGTTCTGTTTTAATCTCTATGTTATTAAATGATTTGGACATTTGTTCTCTGATGGGGACTTTAACTTCATTTTCGATTAGCATATAATCGTTTGAAGTGTAAATAACGGCTTTGAGGGCTTTCAAACTATCGTTACCTATGATAGCATGAAAGGATTTGAGGGTTGGTAAGATAAAAAATTTCAGTTTTTTATCCTTACGACCAAATAGATTAAGTTCTGTGTGGTGCGATATACTGATTTTTCCGCCTACGGAGTTTGCAAAAAATACATTGTCGTTTGGTTTAGGGTTTTTTACTAGAGAAGGTTGAATATAATTTTTATTCGAGCCGGTGTCAATGAGAAATTTAAGGATTCGTCCATCGCTTGTTTTGCATTCGAAATAAGGAAGCGGTGAGGAGTTTAGTCTAAGAAATGGACGTCTGCGTATTCATTTTCGTTGTACTGATTGTGTTGATCTTGTTGTTCATACGTGTTATAGTAGTCCTGCCATTGTTGGTCTTGATATCCGGGGTCGTAATCTTGGTTGTTATAGTAATTATAAGTTTCAGTTGTAGTGGGTTCAATACTCTGAGAGATGTGGTTTACTCTTTGAATCTTGTTTGGGATATTTTTGTTATATTGGTGCGACTGTGCGGGTGGTGGTCGCTTTTGCGGGTAATTATTGTTATTTGGTCTATTGATATAATTTACGTTCCTAATCTGTGGTGAGTGATCAACTTCCATGGGTATGGGAGTTTTTTGATTCTCCAGTTTTGTACACAGGTGGAGGGCTTCGGGTAAGTCGGAGGGTTCTTTCATACCGAGAGGCCTTGAAAGATCACCTGATAGTCCTCTTACAAAGGTAACCAATGCTTTGTCGCGGTATGTATTGGTGAGTACATGCATAGCTTCGGTGTTGATTTCCATGCATGATATCTTGTTAAGGATTAGGGAAAGATGTGTGCAGACCTCGGCGTAAAACTTTTGAACTGTTTTTTGTCCTTGTATCAGGTAGGTCATCCGATATTCAAGGGTGCTAAGGTCTCTTTTATCGGCATAGTGGGCTGTAAGGCAGCGAGAAATTGCCTTCCAATTTAGTGGCGTGTTATAAGCTTCAAGTGCAGCATCTGCACTTCCAACTATTTTGTTTCTTATAACATTCAAAATACCGAAGTATTTTGGCGTACCTATTGAAGGTTCGTAGATTTTAAGTATCCTCTCTACGCTTTTCTTCCAACTACTAAATTCAGTATGCTTGCCATTAAATTCCCGTAAGGAACGAACAACATCTGGCACTGAAATATTGTCCCTAAAGCGTTCGTCGATTGTCTGGTCTGTCATTTGTTGTTGTATATTATCCCTGTGTAGAATCTGTCTGGAGGATTTCTGTCATAAGATTTCTTATGATCTCCCTAAATTCTGGGGTGGTATTGGCAGGCTGGGATGGATTGGGTGGTGCTGGCGCACTGGGGGGTTGTCTAAGGACAGGAGGTCTAATAATCGAATCCTGATTCATTTTAAACTTTTTTTTTCTTCACTTAAAAAAAATTGTGTATATTTTGTTTTATTTTGATCAGTCTCTGAAGGGTCCCTTTTGTGGTGAGTCGCAGAGCTGTGCTTAAATTATATGACCGGAGGGTCCCCCTTAAAGGTGGTGAATCGCGGCCTTTGTTTTAATTTAATTTATTGGCTGTACAAGCCTTAGGTATTATTAATGTGTTATGAACTTAAAACTAGCTTTATAATATAGAGTTTTCACTGTTCTTTTTTTTTGGTTTTAAATAACACAAGCAGAGGATATACAAATTTTACTTTATAACTTGAAAAAATTATAAAAAATTTATTTATTATTATCTCTTGCACTAAAATAACTTATAAATTATTCTTACACTAAGGGTATCCCACGGCGCATGTGGATGGTCCGTTTTGCTTAACTGCTCCTAAGGGTCCAACGTTGCGCACTCTTCGTGGGTGCGGGCGTTCTTCAATCGAAGTTATCCCTGTTGTGAGGGTCCTGCCGCGTTCCTGGCACTACTTGAGGGCCTTTCTCGTTTCACAAGACCGGGTTTTTGGCACTTATCAGGGCCTTTTTGCAACGAGCGGACGCGACTGGCCGTTGGGCGCCAGTTAATCTATTACATCAATAGATTTAAAAAAAAAAATTTTTTTTTTGAAGAGCGGTTAAGCTCACTTTATTATTCAAACTTAAACTTAGTACTGACTTTACATTTTTATCTTACAGCTAATTTGTGCTAACAAGTCACGTTGCAAAACAGGTGCGGTGTGAAGTCAGCATTTTGGCAACTGCACGTGTGGTGTCGTTCGCCTGTGGGATATTGTCCACGGCGGAAGTTGTGTTGTTGCATAAGCTCAGGTAGATCGTGGGAAAGGTATTTCAGCGTATACCGTGTTAACTTATATACTTGGGACATGACTTGCTGGAGACTGTATGACTTCCTGAGAAATTTACGCAAAATTTTCGTGAACAAGGCGAAGGAGAGTGAGGAGGGAGTGCACATTCGTCACAAACAGGGGCATTTGTATTGCATTGTTTGGTCGTGTGTCCAAGAAGTTGACAAGACTTACATCTCATAGGATTGTCGTAATATGGTCTTACCTTTGTAGTATACCATGAGAGTTCAATTTTTTAGGGTAGACGGTACATGTCAAACGTAAGAAGAATAACACCACTTGGAGTTGGTATATTGTTATTATATTTAGGGAATTTAAAAATTTTTACAACACCCTGTTCTTTTAAATTCTCTATGATTCCTTTATCTGGTATTTCGTTTAGGCATGGTGCGTAAACTCTACCTTTTACACAATTAAGATTTTTGTGGTAGTCACATTTTATTTCGCAGTCACAAAGTCACACGATAAGGAATCACCCTGTCTGAAACCTCGTTTGGTATCGAACGGCTCGGAGAGGTCCTTCCCGATCCTGACGGAGCTTTTAGTGTTGCTTAACGTCAGTTTACTTAGCCGTATAAGTTTTGCGGGGATTCCCAATTCAGACATAGCGGCATAAAGGCAGCTCCTATTCGTGCTGTCGAAGGTGGCTTTAAAATCTACGAAAAGGTGGTGGGTGTCGATTTTCCTTTCACGGGTCTTTTCCAAGATTTGGCGCATGGTAAATCTCTGGTCAATGGTTGACTTACCAGGTTTAAAGCCACACTGATAAGGTCCAATAAGTTTGTTGACGGTGGGCTTAAGTCTTTCACACAATACGCTTGATAGGACCTTATATGCGATATTAAGAAGGCTTATTCCACGGTAATTGGCGCAGACTGTGGGATCGCCTTTTTTGTGGGTCGGGCAGAGCACACTTAAATTCCAATCGTCGGGCATGCTTTCATCTGACCATATTTTGCAAAGAAGCTGATGCATGCACCTGATCAGTTCTTCGCCGCCGCATTTGAATAGCTCGGCCGGTAATCCATCGGCCCCTGCGGCTTTGTTGTTTTTTAAGCGGACGAATGCTTTTGCACTTCTTCATAGTCGGCTAATGGAACAACTTTTCCATCGTCATCAATTGGAGTTTCGGGTTCACCATCTCCGCGTGTTTCCTGTTCACTGCCATTCAGCAGGTTGGAGAAGTGCTCCCTCCATAAATCGAGTATACTCTGGGCATCTGTCACTAGCTCACCTCCCTAGGTCCGGTCTTGAAACCTTCTGTAAGTCGCCGTAACTTTTCATAGAATTTTCGAGCGTTACCCTTGTCGGCCAGCTTCTCAAGCTCCTCATACTTGCGCATCTCGGCCTCTTTCTTCTTTTGTCTGCAGACGCGCCTTGCTTCCCTCTTCAGTTCTCGGTATCTACAGCCTACAGTCTTACAGCCTTACGCCACCAATTATCTACAAGCTACCTCTGTAACATTGAATAATTATGGCTATTTATTGCCCTCCAAAATTTAAAATCACAGAAAACCAATTTGAGGAATTTTTTGATAATATTGGTGATAGATTTATAGCAGGAGGAGACTACAATGCAAAGCATGTATACTGGGGATTCCGTCTAATAAACCCCAAAGGCCGTCAGCTATACAATACCATTATAAACAAGCGTAACAATTTTGGTTGTTCTCCCCAGGTCAACCAACATACTGGCCTACCGATCGGAAGAAAATACCTGACTTAATAGACTTTGCTGTTTCAAGAAAAATCGACAGGCAACTTGTATAAGCTGTGACAGTTACTGAGTTATCTTCAGACCACTCATCTGTTCTAATAAAAATTTACGAGGGCCCGAAGATAGTTGCACAAGAATCAAGATTAACAAACCGAGAAAAAACTGCCTAAAATACAAAAAATATACTAGTAGTCATATTAACATCAACCCAATATTGAATTGTGAAAATGATATTGATGACTACATTATTGAGCTCAATAATGTCCTTGTTTCAGCGGCATAGCAACTCCAAAAAGTAAAAAGCCTATTACGTGCCCAAAAATCCTAACAAATACAGAAATGGAAAAAATTGTAAAGAATAAGCGCCGCTTGTGGAGAGAATGGAAAGAATATCTCTCTCCAGCCGCAAAGTTACAGTTGAAAGCAGCAGACAGGAAGTTGAACAGTGCACTGAATGCCAAAGCATACATAGAAAAACTAGCGCCAAATTCTGCCAAAAAATACTCACTCTGGAAAGCACAAAGAAATTTAAGCCTCCAATAGAAGTGAATATGCCAATCAGGGACCCAAATGGTAACTGGACACGTAGTAACGAAGAAAAGGAGTATTGCTGTGCAATATTTCTTGACGTAGCACAAGCGTTCCACAAAGTCTGCCATAAAATTTTACTGTACAAAATACATAAAGCTCTGCCTGTTCATTTTTATGCACTCTGTTGCAATATTATACGAAATAAAATTGGCCATAATCGAAGAGTGGGGAAAGTTAGACGCTGCGCTATTTAAAAAGTTAGTTTTAAGTATGAATAAGAGAATTATTATAGAACTAATAAAAGGAAAAGGACAACAAATAAATTATTAAAACAAAAACATCAACCGCGCCTTCTTATTAAAATCGAACCAAATTGAATAAAAACTCACCGGTCTTACAATTTTGCACCACGCGTTAACTCGTTTTCTTTTTTACTATCTAAAGTTTTACAGATAGGTCTCACAATTCACTTACACAGTAACAGAGTTGCCAATACCCAAGTTACTTCGAAAAAATTCTTTAAAATACTCACTGGTTACCAGTAACAACTAATTTATGATCGGTCTTATAATATTGCAACAGGGTGTATGATATTGTACTTAAGACATATCTGACTAAGAGTCAATTTACAATTTATCCGGTAAACGCTGGTGTTCCGCAGAGTAGCGTCCTTGGGCATATTTTATGTATTATATACACTGCAGACATCCCATTAAACTGAAAAGTGCAGACATTTACCTTTGCGGATGACACAGCTGTTTTATGCCGGGATAAATGCCCTAAAAGAGTAGCAAACTGGATAATTAAAGTTAATAAACAAAAGTGTAAACACGTTACATTTACTTTAAGACCGCAATCATATTCTGCAATTCGCTTAAATGGTATAAATATTCCCCAAGTAAATGATGTTACATATCTCGGTATACACTAGAGGCAAAGATACTACACATGAAATTAAAAGCAGCTGTTTAAATTGGCTTTTAAATAAAAATTCCGGTCTAAAACTAGACTACAAAGTCCTTATTTACAACGCAGTATTAAAACCAATTTGGATGTATGGTATTCAACTGTGGGGTACGACCTGTGCAACTAACATTGATAAAATACAGAGGTTCCAGTCCAAAATTTTAAGAGCACTAACGGGAGCACCATGGTACGTTCGTAACGTAAATATTCATAAAGACCTTGGTATTTTACTGGTTAAGCCTGAAATTGAAAGAAGCAGGACGAAGTACTTCACAAAGCCACAACAAGAAATTCCCGCCTGTACCGAAGAGATGTTCCAGTCTGCAGCGAACAGATGTTCCAGCCTTCTAAGGAGAGCGCCGTAGTTTGAAAAGGGCTCAGAGTTACATAACTCGAGCTATCATGTTTGTAATTTAGTTTTTAAGATTTGTACACTTACTGTTCGGCCTATATTAAAGCAGATGCAGAAAGTAAATAAATTGTGTATAAAAAAAATTATAACTGGATTTACTTGAAATACAGTAAATTGGTGACAATTTGCTTAGATTAACAGGAAGACTATTCTTCTCTCTGGGAAGTGGACCAAGGCCCAACATATTAGAAAAAAAATTATTTATAGCTGGATTGACGTTCAATTCGGTAAATAGGTGGCTTTTCGCTCAGATTCACAGGAAGGCTCTTATTTTAGTCGGGAAGTGGACATGAGACTCACCTATTCGAAAAAATATCACTTATTGCTCGATACTCGAACTTGGGTTTTTACATAAATTTACAAATAGACTGTTATTCTCTCCGGAAATTGGATTTACTCGAAATTCGGTATATAGGTGACTTTTTGCTTAGATTAACAGGAAGACTATTCTTCTCTCCGGGTAGTGGACCAGAGACTAATCTTTTCCAAAAAAGTTTATTTATGGCTGGATTTATTTGAAATTCGGTACATAGGTGGCATTTTGCTAAGATTAACAGGGAGATTTTGCTTTTTTCCGGGAAGGGGAAAAAAGACGTACCTATTCAAAAATTCTTATTTATGGTTCGATTTACTTGAAATTCGGTACATATTTGGCTTTTTTCTTATTTAAACAGGGAGATTTTTCTTTTCTCCGGGTAGGGAAAAATAGACGGACCTACCAAAAATTCTTATTTATGGTTTGATTTACTTGAAATTCAGTTCATATTTGCCTTTTTCATAGTTTAGCAGAAAGTCTGCACTTCTGTCCAGAAAGTGGACAAGGGACTGACCTATTCGAAAAAAATTTATTTATAACCGGATTTTTTTGAAATATGATACATATGTGGCTTTATGCTTAGATGAGCGGGAAGACTCTTACTTTTTCTTTTCTAAGGCAAGTGGACCAAGAACTAACCTATTCGAAAAAATTTATTTATAACTGAATTCACTTGAAATACAAGGCATAGGTGGGTTTTTCGTTAGGTTAACAGGAAGACTATTCTTCTCTCCGGGAAGTGGACCAGGGACTAACCTATTCGAAAAGTGCTTATTTATTGCTAAATTTACTTGAAATTCGGTGCATAATTAGTTTTTTGCTTAGATTTAGAAAAATACTATTATTCTCTCCATAAAGGGGACCAGGGACTAACCTTTTCAAAAAGTGTTTATTTATAGTTGGATTTACTTGAAATTCGATGCATAATTAGCAGTTTGCTTAGATTTACAAAAATATTGTTATTCTCTCCGGAATGAGGACAAGAGAATAATCTGTTCGAATAAGTTTATTTATTGCTGAATTTACTTGAAATTCGGTGCATAGGTATATAGCTTTTTGCTTAGATTTACAAAATGACTATTACTCTCTCTAGGCAGTGGCCTAAAGACAGACATATTAAAAATCGTATGTATTGCTCGATTTATATGAACTTCGGTTCAGATGAGGCCTTTTACCTAGATTAACAGGGAGACTACAATTCTCTCCGGGAAGTGGACCAGGGTCTAACTTATTCGAAAAAAGTTTATTTATATCTAGATTTACTTGAAATTCGGTACATAGTTGGCTTTTTTAACAGGAAGGCTGTTCTTCTCTCCGGGAAGTGGAAGTGGAGAGTGATTTATTCGAAAATGTTTATTTATAGTGGGATCTACTTTAAATTCGGAACATGGGTAGCTTTCTGCTTAGATTAACAAGAAGACTCTTATTTTTTCCGGGAAGTGGAAAAATAAGTATTCGAAAAAAGTTTATTTATTGCTGGAATTACTTAAAACTCGGTACATAGATGACCTTTTGCTTAGATTAACAGGAATACTCTTCTTATCACCGGGAGTGGAACAGGTACTCACCTATTCAAAAGATCTTATTTATGGTTCGAGTTAATTGAAATTCGGAATATATTTGGCCGTTTGCTTAGTTTAGCAGGACGACTGCACTTCTGTCCGGAAAGTGGACAAGGGACTGACCTATTCGAAAAAAGTTTATTTATAACTAGATTTACTTGAAATGCGATACATATCTTTCTTTTTCCTTAGATTAACGGGAAGACTCTTCTTCTCTTCGGAATGTGGACCAGGGACTAACCTTTTCGAAAAGTGTTTATTTATAGCTGGATTTACTTGAAATTCGATGCATAGTTAGCTTTTTGCTTAGACTTACAAAAAGACTATTATTCTCTCCACAAAGTGGACCAGACACAGACCTATTCAAAGAATCGTATTAATTATTTCATTTATTTGAACTTCGATTCAGATGAGGCTTTTTACTTAGATTAACAGGGAGACTACACTTCTCTCCGGGAAGTGGACCAAGGTATAACTTATTCGAAAAAAGTTTATTTATAACTGGACTTACTTTAAATTCGGTACATGGGTGGCTTTTCGAAAAATATTTATGTATTGCTGGATTTACTTGAAATTCGATGCACAATTAGTTTTTTGCTTAGATTTACAAAAAGACTATTATTCTCTCCAGAAAGTGGACTAGAGACAGGCCTATTCAAAAATCATATGTATTGTTCGGTTTATATGAACATCGGTTCAGATGAGGCCTTTTTCTTAGAACAACAGGGAGACTACAATTCTCTCCGGGAAGTGGACCAGGGTCTAACCTAATCGAAAAGTGTTTATTTATTGCTAGATTTACTTGATTGATTTGATTTGATTTTATTTTATTTTAAGCATATAAATATACATAAAATAATACAGAGTAACAGCACTAGCCTTAGGCCATCGGCTGGTTTTATAATTAATTGTTATTATCTACAGTTCCAGCTTAATTGTAACATACTTAATTATGTTTACATATTTATTAATATGATCAATTATATTAAATTAGAATTATATTAAATGCGCTACGTTACACAGTAGAAGAAATTTAGATATAGTGTTTATGTTCGACAAATTTGTATTTGGTAATAGTTCTGATGGGAGAGCTGTGCCAAAGATTCTTTTTCTTATCGTGTTGAAATGGGGACACTCATCTAAAATATGTTTTACAGATGTTCTTGACGAATTACAAAATGAGCAGGATGCGGCTCCGGAGTTTAATAGGTGGCCATGTATGATTTGCGTGTGACCTAATCTGAGCCGTGTAAACATTATGATGTCCTTGTGTTTAGTTTCCGTTGAATAAACGGGTTTTCTTCTATTGGGGTTGATTGAAGCGTAGTGATGAGAGTACTCATTCCATTTGAGTAAGGTTTTATTATGAACATATTGCTTTATAAGACGTATCAGGTCACTACTTTCAAGTGCGTTATAGAATAGGACTGGTTCGTTATGAAGGCTTTTTGCAACAGAGTCAGCAAATTCATTGCCTTGGATTCCACAGTGCTCAGGTACCCACATCAATTTAATTTTGCTACTGTGTTTTATAAGCAGATCTCGAATGCTGATTACCAAAATACTTTTGTTCGTAAAGTTTTGTATTGCTTCGATGGAAGACTGGCTATCTGAGCAAATACAGAATTCGCCTTTGCTCTTTGCAGCTATTAGAGTCGCTTGATATATAGCAAAAATTTCACTGGTAAATGTTGAACAGTAGTTGAACATCAGTCCTTTTTTCAAAACTAACAGGTCTTCGGATATGACAGCGAAAGATGTTGAAAGATTCGTTTTTGAGCCGTCGGTGAATAGGAATTTGAATGACTTCAAGTTTAGTTTTTGTTTTTGTTCAAGGAAAATCTGTCGATATACAATAGCATTAGTGTTTTGCTTTTGATATTCCTTAAAGCAGCAGATAAAAGATCTGTTTGTAAGAAGCCAAGGTGGGTAGTTACATCGTTTTTGTTTTGTGGGCTTAGTGAATAAATTCAATTTTTTGGCTAAGATGAAAATGTGATATAGTGCTGACAACCTTTTTGGAAGGCGTTTTCTATTTATAGCCATAGATATGTTTTTGTAGAGCTGATGATTCCTGCATGATAGAACTTTGTATATGAGGCCAGCGGTTATATATTCCATTCGCTCGTTTAAACTAGGAAATCCGGCTTCTGCTAAGATGTTACAAATAGGAGTAGTTGTAAATGCTCGTAGACTTTTCCGTAATGCAGCATGATAAGGAGCAGCGAGTAAGTTTAGGTTGCTTTTGGCACAGCTTCCATATATTGGTAAAGCGTAATCGATTACAGATAAAATTAGTGATTTAACAATGTAACAGAGTGTAGAAGTATGTACAAAAGATGTTTTTGATGAAAAGTATTTTATAATGCTAAGACTTTTGATTAACTTATTTCTAATGTAATTGCAATGATACTTAAATGTATATTTACAGTCAAAGAAAATACCTAGAACTTTTAGTTGGTTAACATTTCTTATAGCTATATTGTTGTAGGAAAGTTGTATTCCCGAACAGCGCATCTTTCGACAAATATGTAAAATATTACATTTCTCGTATGATATAATCGCTCCAGATTCAAGCGACCATGTAGAAATGTCTTGCAGGATTTTACCAAAAATAATTCTGACAGATACTAAATTATCTAGTTTAGTGAAAAGCAGAACGTCGTCAGCGTAGATGGTGTGGCTTATTTTGTATTTGTCTATGATCTTACCTATTTCGTCGAACCCTATGACAAATAAAACAACCGAAAGTGGTGAACCTTGAGGAATCCCATTATGTAGGTTATAACTGTCGGAAGAGTAGCCATTAATTCTGACTATGAATCTTCGATTCCTTAAAAAACTCTTAACATAATTATATATTTTAGGTCCAATCTTCCATTTTTCTAATTGTCTTAAAACAACATGAGCTCCGATCCGATCAAAAGCTCGTTCAAAATCAAGAGAAAGTGATGTAATATGTTTTTTATTGGACAGAGCATTAGAAGTAAAGTGATCGAAGGACAAAAGAGCGTCAATGGTACTGTGACCATTTTTGAAAGCTACTTGGTTTATGTTTAAAAGTCTATGTTTAGTTGCAAACCACATTAGTCTATTAGCTATGATCTTCTCTAGAATTTTACTGTTACATGGCAATAGGGAAATCGGACGGAAGTTGCAAGGTTTATCCGGTGGCTTGTTAGGTTTAGGAATAGGAGATATATATGCAAATTTCCAACTTTGAGGAATGATACCAGAAGAAAATATATTGTTGTATAAATTTAGAAGTCTAGTTTTGATTGAATCTGGTAGGTTTTTTATCATTATATAACTAATACGGTCAAAACCTGGTGCAGAGCCGCTGGTTCTGGATAACACGCTTTCAAATTCTTGAAAGGTGATAAAATTGTCTATCTCTTTTGCTGTACGAGTGAGAAATTCCGGGAAAGAATAAGTCTTACTTAAAAATCTTTTTTTTTGTGCTACAAATTCATGCGAAAAGTTTTTGTTATCTGAGTAATCAGACCAATGTTTACCGAATAAATTTGCAATTTCCTTTGTACAAGAAATTCTTTGGTTATTATTAATAAGTTGTGGAATTCTAAAATTACTGTAAGAGCCCGAAAGCTTTATAATATTTTTCCATATTTGTTTGGGTGACGTTAATGTGTTGATATTGCTAGTGACTCTAATAAAGCATTCTCTCTTTGCTTTCTTTGCATAAAGTTTGAATTTCGCGTTGGCTGCCTTGTATATTAAAAGGTTTTGCATGGACCGTATACGTTTAAAGGTATGCCACGCATCTTGTTTGATTTCACGCAATTCGGCTAGCTCACGGTTCCACCAGGGAACGCATTTTTTATTATGGAATGGTTTTGTTTGAGGAATGGAAAAAGTAGCCGCGTTGAGAATAATCTTTTTTATGGAACTGGCTTCTTTGTTTATGTTATTACTAAATGGGTGAAAAAGATTATTTTTATCACATTGATATCTGTATTTATTCCAGTCAGCTATGTCGGTTTTAAATCGTGCAACGTGTTTGTTTTTAGGGTTGTCGCAGTTTAAATGGAAAATTATCAGGTAGTGGTCGCTACCCCGAAGATTGTCTAGGATATTCCAAGAGAGTAGTGGATAAATACTTACGGAGGACAGAGTAATGTCGACATGCGTAAAAGAATTGTGCGTGGAAAAATGTGTGGGAGCCTTATTGTTCAAGACAGCTAAGTCATAATTACATATAAGGTTTTCAATTGCTTTACCCCTTTTGTTTTGTGTAGCAGAGCCCCAAAGAGGACTCCAGGCGTTGACATCTCTACAAAAAACAAGTGGATGTCGTAGTGAAGCTAAAATTGATTCAATTCCTCGCATATCAAAATCTCTACCAGGGGGAAAATAGGCGGATAATAGCGTAAAAGTAATATTAGTTTTAATTTCCAAAGCAATAATATTTAAATTTGTTTGAATATCAACTTTATGATGCCAGATACCTTTTTTAATAAGCACACCAGTTCCGTGTTTATTCGTATTTGAGGGGTTATGGAAATAAGCATTATAGGTTGAGGGAGGGATGGGGTTAGCACTAAAGCCAAGATGAGTTTCTTGTAAAGAAATAATATCGGGTTTAAAATCAGAAATAAGTAAGAGAAGCTCATGATAATTATTAAAAAAGCCGTTTATATTCCACTGCAGAAACGTTAACATATAAATGTAATGGTAGCGAAATTAAATTGATGATATATTGTAGTAAAAATATTTGTTTATTTTATTTAGAGCATCACTAATCAGATTCATCTGACATTTTAGATAACTGAGAGAGAGAGAGAACTTTATTGAGTGATGGCAATGGTGAAAATGAATTATTTGTAAAGCTGACGTCTGTGGTGATTTCAAAATTGTTAAGAGAGTTATTTGAAGTGTTATATGGAGATGTCTCTTTGTCGCTTCTTGAAAAGTTCTCTTCGTGGTGTTGTTGATAAGCTAAGCTTTTGCTTGAAAATGGTAATGTTCGGTCGCTGGGGAGCGTAAATGAAAGGTGAGCATTTGTTGTAATAGGTGATATGTTGTTGTTGTCTTGGTTGACTATTGCGTTTGAAGTAGAAGCACTTTGCGTGAGATGAGCAAGTGGATCTTGCGCTGTAGTAAATACAGAATTTGACTGTATGTTATTTAATGGTTTTACGTTGTTGTTTTCTTTGTTTATTGTTTGTTTTGGAATAGAGGTACTTTGCGTAGTACTAACATGTGACGAATCGTTGGATGATAGAACAGTGGCGTAGGATGCATTAGAATTAACAGGGGGTATTGTGAGTTGAGTTCGATAGATATTTCTAGCTTCCAACATAGAACATTTGTTTTTGGTTTTGATAGCCAATATTTCTTTAGCTTGCTGAAATTTCTTGCATTGATTGGAGGATGAAGGGTGTTCCTCGGAGCAATTTGCGCACATAACGCGGGTGCAGTCTGTAGGTTGATGAGGGGGTAATGAACAACCAACACATATCGGTTGATTTTTGCACCATTTTGAGGTGTGCCCGAGTAGTTGACACAATTTACAGCGCATTGGGTTGTGAATATACTCCCTAACTTTGGCGGAATGCCAAGAAATGTCAATTTTGGAAGGTAGTACGTATGAGTCAAACGAAATTAAAACAACACCACTAGGAGTTAGCTTACCGTTCATCATTTTTTGAAATTTATAGACTGAAGTAACACCTTGACTGCTAAGTTTGGTTATAATTTCTTTTTCAGGAACATTTATAAGATAAGGCGCGTAGATTGTTCCCTTGGTGGTATTGAGTGAAGAATGTAGTGAAAATTTTACAGAACCAACTCCATGTAGTAACGTAGTAGTTAGAAATTTCTGTGCGATTTTCTTATCCTTTACAAGGAGTAACAGATTACCATCTCTGAGTTCAGATATGGATAACACTTCTTTACTTATAATCTGAATCGCCTTGTGGACTACAAAACATGAGAAGTCTGTAATTTTTTTGTTTGCTTCACAGTAGGATAAAACCAGGAATTTATGATCTGCAACTGCAACATCTGGTAGTTCCGGAAAAAGATTGAGAGGGGTGCCGTGATGTAGTTTCTTTTTTTTCTTAGGGGTGTCGCTTGCTAGTAAAGCAAAGCGATTCCTCCTATTACCTGTTGCCCCGGGGGGCATATTTAACAATTTACACTGCTACCACTGAATCAAATATGAGAAGTAAACAAAAGAAAGGAAATGAAACCACTGCTAATATTAATATAGCAAGAGAATAAATAGCGGGATAACTCGCACTGAATAACACAACGATAGCGCACAAAAGACGACCGAACACCTTGAATGCTAGACGCTGACTGTATTGTGACTGAGATTTACTTGAAATTCGGTACATAATTAGCTTTTTGCTTAGATTAACAGAAATACTCTTCTTCTCCCCTTGAAGTGCACCTGGGTCTAACTTATTCGCACAATGTTTATTAATAGCTGGACTTACTTTAAATTCAGATTAACAGGAAGTGGACCAGGGACTAATCTTTTCCAAAAAAGCTTATTTATGGTATAGCTGGATTTACTTGAAATTCGGTACATAGGTGGCTTTTTCCTTAGATTAACAGGGAGATTTTTTTTCTCCGGGAAGGGACAAAAAACTAACCTATTCGAATAAGTTTATTTATAGCTGGATTTACTTGAAATTCGTTGCATAAGTAGGTGTTTGCTTAGATTTACAAAAATACTGTTATACTTTCCGGAATGAGGACAAGAGAATATTCTATTCGAAATACGTTTATTTATTGCTGGTTTTACTTTATATTCGGTACATGTGTAGCTGTTTGCTAAGATTAACAGGAAGACTCTTATTTTTCCCAGGAAGTGGGCCAGCGACTAATCATTTCCAAAAAAGTTTATTTATAGCTGGAGTTACTTGAAATTTGGAATATAGGTGTCATTTTGCTTAGATTAACAGGAAGATTTTTCTTTTTTCGGGAAGGGAAAAAAAGACGGACCTACTAAAAATTCTTATTTATGGTTCGATTTACCTCAAATTCAGTACATATTTGCCTTTTGCTTAGTTTAGCAGGAAGACTGCACTTCTGTCCGGAAAGTGGAGAAGAGACTGACTCATTCGAAAAAAATTTATTTATAACTGGATTTACTGGAAATACGATATATATGTGTATTTTTGCTTATATTAACGGGAAAACTCTTACTTTTTCTTTTCTTCGGCAAGTGGACCAAGAACTAACCTATTCGATAAAGATTATTTATAACTGGACTCAGAGACAGACCTATTCAAAGAATCGTATTAATTATTTCATTTATTTGAACTTCGTTTCAGATGAGGCCTTTTACTTAGATTAATAGTGAGCCTACAATTCACTCCGGGAACGGACAAAGAACTAACCTAACTAACCTATTCGATATGTGTTTATTTATAGCTGGATTTACTTGAAATTCGATGCATAATTAGCTTTTTGCTTAGATTTACAAAAATACTATTATTCTCTCCTGAATGAAGACAAGAGAATAATCTATTCGAAATAAGTTTATTTATTGCTGGAGTTACTTGAAATTCGTTGCATTATTAGCTTTTTGCTTATATTTACAAAAAGACTATTATTCTCTACAGAAAGTGGACTTGAGGCAGACCTATTCAAAAATCATAGTTATTGTTCGATTTATATGAACTCCGGTCCAGATGAGGCCTTTTACTTAGATTAACAGGGAGACTACAATTATCTCCAGAAATTGGACCAGGGTCTAACTTATTCGAAAAAAGTTTTTTATAGCTGGATTTACTTTAAATTCGGTACATAGTTGGCTTTTTTTTAACGGAAAGGCTGTTCTTCTCGCCGGGAAGTGGACAAGAGAGTGATCTACACGTATTCGAAAAATTTTATTTATAGCGGGATTTACTTTAAATTCAGTACATGGGTAGTTTTTTGCTCAGATAAACAAGAAAGCTCTTATTTTAGTCGAGAAGTGGACAAGAGACTGACCTATTCGAAAAAATATCACTTATTGCTCGACTTACTTGAACTTCGGTTTATAGGGGTCTTTTACTTAAACTTACAAAAAGACTGTTTTTTCCTCCAAAAATGGGATTTACTTGAAATTCGGTAAACAGTAGACTGTTTGCTTAGATTAGCAGGAAGACTATTCTTCTCTCCGGGTAGTGGACCAGGGACTATTATTTTCCAAAAAAGTTTATTTATAGCTAAGTTTACTTGAAATTCGGTACATAGATGACCTTTTGATTAGACTAACATACATATATACTCTTCTTCTCTCCGGGAGTGAACCAGGGACTAACCTATTCGAAAAGTGTTTATTTATGGCTGGATTTACTTGAAATTCGGTGCATAATTAAGTGTTTGTTTAGATTTACAAAAATACTATTATTCTCTTGCGAAAGAGAGCAAGAGAATGATCTATTCGAAATTAGTTTATTTATAACTGGATTTACTTGAAATACAGTAAATTGGTGACTTTTTGCTTAGATTAACAGGAAGACCAATCTTCTCTCCGGGAAGTGGACCAAGGACTAACATTTTCGAAAAAAGTTTATCTATAGCTGGATTGACGTTAAATTCGGCACATAAGTGGTTTTTTGCTCAGATTCACAGGAAAGCTCTTATTTGAGTCGGGAAGTGGACATGAGACTGACCTATTCGAGAAAATATCACTTATCGCTCGATTTACTTGAACGTCGGTTTATAGGGGACTTTTACTTAAATTTGCAAAAAGACTGTTATTTCCTCTAAAAATTGGATTTACTTGAAATTCGGTAAATAGGTGACTTTTTGCTTATATTAACAGGAAGACTATTCCTCTCTCCGGGTAGTGGATCAGGAACTAATATTTTCCAAAAAAGTTTATTTATAGCTGGATTTACTTGAAATTCGGTACGTAGATGACATTTTGCTTAGATTAACAGGGAGATTTTTCATTTTCCGGGAAGGGGAAAAGAGACGAACCTATTCTAAAAATCTTATTTATGGTTATTATCTTATTTATTTTCCTTCGGGAAGTGGACCAAGGACTAACATTTTCGAAAAAAGTTTATCTATAGCTGGATTGACGTTATCGGTACATAAGTGGCTTTTTGCTCAGATTCACAGTGTTTGAGCGCCCGCTTAAACCAACATAAAATTTTCATGTAATTGCCGTGCGCGTGGAATTACCCACTATTTCCGGGTGTCCCATCACGCGCCAATTCCTTTGTCCTTTTTGCTTTGAATTTCGTTAGCCGATCGACAGCTTAGCGGCGGCCGTTCGAGCTAACGAAAAATCAATCTTAAACCTACAGCCCTCGCTCGCGCACGCGCACTGCAAAATTTAAACCGCGGACACTTTATTTGTAATTAAATTAAAGTAAAGTAGTGAAGAGACAAATTCAGGAAGTGAAATAAAGATACATGTGAAATTGAGCAAAACAGAAAAGTGCTTTTTTATTAAACGTTTAGGCCCGCTCGACAGCCGGCACCCCTTTATTTCCCTCAGGTTCTTAGTGACCTAAACATTGGTCCTTCGAGACTAAAATAGAGCCAACCTTCGGTGCATAGCCACTTCAAAAAAAAAAACTTAAAAATTGTTTAAAAAAAATCTACGTACCACCGTACGATCGAAAACAAAACTAAGTTGTGCAAATTAATATAAATTGGTGGTGCAAAAATATAACATTTACAAACGAAAAAGTGGTGCAAGAAAAAAAACATATATTTGAATACAAAAAATTTCAATATCAAAAAAATATAAAAAGTGTACAAACACGTATATACATACATATACAGTAAAAAAAAAATACAAAAAATTTATTACACATATGTACAAGGAGTGTGTGAGTGTTAAGAGTGTTCAAACGTATTGTACATATAATAAAATTTATAAACAAACACAAAAAAAAAATTATCTTAAAATATAGATACATACATATGTACATATACAAAGTGTGAAAAAGTGAACAATTTCGTCTTACAACAATACATCAACACACAACACACAAGGACATTAAGAAGGAAGTCTACACCACAGGAACTTGCCACAACGAGCCCTGCAACACCACTTCATCACAGCAACACAACACCACAGCAATAAAACATATATAAATACAAAAAGGAAAGTAAAAACGGTTTGGAAGCCTAAGTAGTAAGTAGGCAATCTTTTTAATTGCCTTAAAAAGAATTATCAATTGTATACTGCAATTAGTAGAACTGCATACAAATATATGTATATAACAGCGGACTTTCTTCCCGCCAAAACCAATTTTAAATAAAAAAAAATTTGCGGTTCCAAAAACCCGTTTAAAATTACGGCTTGTAATATTTTATAAGAAATAAATAATTTCCAGTTTTAAACTCCCGCAAAAGAAGGGGTAAGCGATCAATCTCTTTGACCGCTAATTACATAAACGCAAATACAGCATTCCTACTGTATACATTCCGTTTATGTACATACATACAAAACAAAACTAAATCTAATTGCAGTTCTAAAGCCTACTTGCATTAATAGGTCAAATCTTGTATTCATTTGCATTGTCAGCTGTCCTCTATGGTTCAATGACCCATAAAATGCAGCATAAAGACACAAAGCAGAAAATTAATAAATATTTACCACTTTGCTAAAAGAGCGCAGCTTTAAAGAGCTAATATTACTGCAAGTGATCGACTCACTGCATTTTTCCAATTTACGCTTTGTGCGATATTCGCTCTCGACATTACAAGAGAAGTATATAAAAAAAGTCCATACTTTTCGAAAGAAACTTTATTACTATTTCAATAATTGTTTTTTTTTTGTATAATGTTTTTTGAATCTTTCCTGTTTGGAAACTAACAATAATTTCGAAAATCTTAAAGCTAATTCTTATTCCTAGAACAAGTTAATCATTACCACTGTATAGATTAACAAAGTAAGCAAAGTACAATAAATTACGAATATAACTTAGATTTATCAAAGAATGTGTTTATATAGATATCATTAGGTATACCAAACACTTATAACAAAAGATATATCATAAAGGATAATTTAAATTAAATTATAATATCATGAAGGATATATGCGGAGCGAAACTCCGATGTAGAATAATTGGATGCGGCAGAGCCCTTAGTCACAGTTCAAACGTAAATCCTTTCTCTATAATCGCTTAGGGTATTTCGGCTGTAGTAATTTTTTAGCTAGAAGGTTTGGGTGGTTAAATAACCTCCAAAATTTTTAAGCAGTTTCTCTATTTCCTCGTTGATGGTTTTAATCCCGAGATTGTTGTGAATTGTTGAGCTTTTTACATACCCAGAGGCTTTGCATATTGATCTTAAGGTTTTAGACTGCAATCTTGGAATTCTATCTAGGCTAGATTTAGATGCTGAGCCCCAAATTTGGATCCCGTACGTCCAAGATGGCTTTATAATCATATTAAATAGTAAAACTTTGTTTTCTAGACTTAGCTTGGACTTAGAGCCTACTACCCAATGCAAGTTCGCAATTTTCAATTTGGTTTGAGTAATCTTTTTGTCCATGTGGTTTTTCCAAATGAGTCTTTTATCCAATGTAACTCCCAGGAAGGTAACGAATTCTTTCTGAGGTATTGCATTCCCATTTATAGAGATTGAAGGACATGTGTCTTTTTTTAGGGTAAATGTTACTTGTATACACTTAGACTCATTGACTTTAATTCTCCAAGTTGTTAGCCACTCTTCTATTACTTTTAAATGTTCTTGTAATCTGTAACTGTTGTTGTGGCGTTTGTTGTCGCTGTTGCCTTTGGTTAACGTTTCCACGTTGTGGCGACCGATTTAGTCCCATTTTTGCAAAATGGCCAATTTAGTCCCAAAAAAAACCAGTGGATTTTGCAACACAGTTTTTTGGCAACTCTAATTTAGAAACGGGGCGAGCAAATGCAAATTTTCCTGCATACTTGTAGGCGCCTTTCTTTAATACCAGAGCTTTTTATATTTGTTTTATTATTATAATTAATATATTTGTCTCTGTTCAACTAGTGTGAACTATTTGTTTATAGTTTTTTTTTTTATTATTTAGTTTTGATGGGGCGCCAATCCATGCAAATAACACAATTTGTTATTTACAAGGTTTCACTTTCACTTCACTTTGTTCAGTTTCAGAGGAGCCACTTGCCTGAATTAGTTTATGTAGTTTGCACAATATATTTTATTTAAAAATTTAAAATAAATATAGAGCACAGTCACTTTCTCTTTGCACTCGCAAGAGTTACCAAATTCAATAATAGCTTACAAAAAATACTTACAGCTAACTTAAAGGATATGAACTTAAAACTAACTATAATAAATACAGTATGTGTTGTTGTTGCTAATGTTTGGAGGAAATGAGATTAAGTTATAGGAAGTTGTTAGGGGAAATAAGGAATAAGAGTGCGAGTAAGGAAGCGGAAGGAAAGGTGTGAGAGGATAAATACTAAAAGGGAAGAAAGGATGAGAATGGGAATAGGTTTTATTATTAGTGGGTGTATCAATATGTTACTCCTCCGCCCCTAAGATATTTGCGTCCTCGAAAAAAAACCAAGTCTAAATTTATCTTGTATGTATGAATTAGAAAAATGTCTTATGGTCATACTGTTATTTACATATACTATTCCTGAAATTTGTATCGCCTTTTTATTGTGTCTTATAGTATTTAGTTTTACGATTGTTTGAATTATCGGTGACATAATTACCATCCCTATTATATTCAGATAGTCTTTTGAATTTTGGTTTATTTTTTTGAATTTGTCTGTTACGAACAATATTGTTTACATGCACTTTTGATTCTCTGTTTTTATTTAACTTTTGAACTCTCTCAAACTTTTGTTTTTGGTATTGCTTACTTAGCTCTACAATATCTTCTTTAATGAAATTTTTTAATATAAAATCTATGGGGCTTTTTTTTGTTGTTGAGTGAATAGTATTATTATAGCATGTGAAAATTTTAAAAAACTTTTCATCTAAGTCTAAATCTTTGTTTTGTTTATCGGCTTCCAATAACCTTAAATGTTCATTCAAAGTTCTATGGAGACGCTCAACGTCCGAATTTCCAGTTTTTAGGTAAGCAGTGGTCGTATGTGTCTGTATATCCTGCTCTTTTAAAAACGAACGGCGCTGTGTAAAATACACCTTTCATTGTCAAATACTAGTTTGTTAATTTTTCCTAAAAATTGAATTCATTCCTTTAAAGCTGCCAAAATTGCTATCCAATTTCTATCATTAATCCTATGAAATGTAGCATATTTAGAAAACTTATCAATAGTTGTGAGGAAAACCAAATGTCTATATGGACGATATCGTTAAAATGGGTAGGTGTTTCTGTTACTTGGTAAGGAATTTTAATTGGGTTTCTATCAAACTTAGCAATTTGGCAAATTGAGCAATTGTTTATTACATATGTTATCACCCTATATAACTTTGGATAAAAGTACTTATACTTCAACTCAAGGAAAACCTCTTGTATACCTCTATGATTGTTGCGTTGATGCTCGTTTTCTATTATTGCTAAAATTTTATTTTTGTCGGTAATTTCTTCAAGTTTTATAACTGATTTGTAAAGCTTCAGGTTGCTATTTTCAAAGAAATTTACGTACTAATACTGAAATTTTACAAAAAGCTTAGTATTGTCGCAATAAATACACATAACACCCTTATTTATCAGACACCTCTGCATAATGCTTTTTAGATCGGAATTTTTAGTAACTGTTATATGAGATTGGCACTTTTTGTTAACTATTTTTATGTAAAACTTTTCCTCTATGCCATAGTTCAAATAAATTTGGTTTTTATAGCAGTTAATGCACCTCTTGGTTGTAAATATATATTTTAGGTTGTCCTCTAATGCGCTGTGCGCAATCGCATCAACTGACATAACTTCTTCGTCTACTTGCTGATTTCCTATTTTAATTAAATCTCCTATATTATTGAATACATCCCTACATTGTAAATTATCTTCAAAATGGTCAAAATATCTGCTTAATGTATCCGCAACTGCATTATCTTTTCCTTTAATATATGTGATTTCAAAGTCGTATTCATTTAGCAGAATTTTCCCTCTTTGAAGCTTCATGTTGGGTTCTTTGATGTTGTGCAACCACGTCAAAGGTTTGTGAGCCGTTTGTATACCAAACCTTCGACCATATATTTTCCAAAAAAGTTTATTTATAGCTGGATTTACTTGAAATTCGGTACGTAGATGACATTTTGCTTAGATTAACAGGGAGATTTTTCATTTTCCGGGAAGGGGAAAAGAGACGAACCTATTCTAAAAATCTTATTTATGGTTATTATCTTATTTATTTCCCTTCGGGAAGTGGGCCAAGGACTAACACTTTCGAAAAAAGTTTATTTATAGCTGGATTGACGTTAAATTCGGTACATAAGTGGCTTTTTGCTCAGATTCACAGTGTTTGAGCGCCCGCTTAAACCAACATAAAATTTTCATGTAATTGCCGTGCGCGTGGAATTACCCACTATTTCCGGGTGTCCCATCACGCGCCAATTCCTTTGTCCTTTTTGCTTTGAATTTCGTTAGCCGATCGACAGCTTAGCGGCGGTCGTTCGAGCTAACGAAAAATTAATCTTAAACCTACAGCCCTCGCTCGCGCACGCGCACTGCAAAATTTAAACCGCGGACACTTTATTTGTAATTAAATTAAAGTAAAGTAGTGAAGAGACAAATTCAGGAAGTGAAATAAAGATACATGTGAAATTGAGCAAAACAGAAAAGTGCTTTTTTATTAAACGTTTAGGCCCGCTCGACAGCCGGCACCCCTTTATTTCCCTCAGGTTCTTAGTGACCTAAACATTGGTCCTTCGAGGCTAAAATAGAGCCAACGTTCGGTGCATAGCCACTTAAAAAAAAAAAAACTTATAAATTGTTTAAAAAAAAATCTACGTACCACCGTACGATCGAAAACAAAACTAAGTTGTGCAAATTAATATAAATTGGTGGTGCAAAAATATAACATTTACAAACGAAAAAGTGGTGCAAGAAAAAAACATATATTTGAATACAAAAAATTTCAATATCAAAAAAATATAAAAAGTGTACAAACACGTATATACATACATATACAGTAAAAAAAAAATACAAAAAATTTATTACACATATGTACAAGGAGTGTGTGAGTGTTAAGAGTGTTCAAACGTATTGTACATATAATAAAATTTATAAACAAACACAAAAAAAAAATTATCTTAAAATATAGATACATACATATGTACATATACAAAGTGTGGAAAAGTGAACAATTTCGTCTTACAACAATACATCAACACACAACACACAAGGACATTAAGAAGGAAGTCTACACCACAGGAACTTGCCACAACGAGCCCTGATTAACAAAGTAAGCAAAGTACAATAAATTACGAATATAACTTAGATTTATCAAAGAATGTGTTTATATAGATATCATTAGGTATACCAAACACTTATAACAAAAGATATATCATAAAGGATAATTTAAATTAAATTATAATATCATGAAGGATATATGCGGAGCGAAACTCCGATGTAGAATAATTGGATGCGGCAGAGCCCTAAGTCACAGTTCAAACGTAAATACTTTCTCTATAATCGCTTAGGGTATTTCGGCTGTAGTAATTTTTTAGCTAGAAGGTTTGGGTGGTTAGATAACCTCCAAAATTTTTAAGCAGTTTCTCTATTTCCTCGTTGATGGTTTTAATCCCGAGATTGTTGTGAATTGTTGAGCTTTTTACATACCCAGAGGCTTTGCATATTGATCTTAAGGTTTTAGACTGCAATCTTGGAATTCTATCTAGGCTAGATTTAGATGCTGAGCCCCAAATTTGGATCCCGTACGTCCAAGATGGCTTTATAATCATATTAAATAGTAAAACTTTGTTTTCTAGACTTAGTTTGGACTTAGAGCCTACTACCCAATGCAAGTTCGCAATTTTCAATTTGGTTTGAGTAATCTTTTTGTCCATGTGGTTTTTCCAAATGAGTCTTTTATCCAATGTAACTCCCAGGAAGGTAACGAATTCTTTCTGAGGTATTGCATTCCCATTTATAGAGATTGAAGGACATGTGTCTTTTTTTAGGGTAAATGTTACTTGTATACACTTAGACTCATTGACTTTAATTCTCCAAGTTGTTAGCCACTCTTCTATTACTTTTAAATGTTCTTGTAATCTGTAACTGTTGTTGTGGCGTTTGTTGTCGCTGTTGCCTTTGGTTAACGTTTCCACGTTGTGGCGACCGATTTAGTCCCATTTTTGCCAAATGGCCAATTTAGTCCCAAAAAAACCAGTGGATATTGCAACACAGTTTTTTGGCAACTCTAATTTAGAAACGGCGCGAGCAAATGCAAATTTTCCTGCATACTTGTAGGCGCCTTTCTTTAATACCAGAGCTTTTTATATTTGTTTTATTATTATAATTAATATATTTGTCTCTGTTCAACTAGTGTGAACTATTTGTTTATAGTTTTTTTTTTTATTATTTAGTTTTGATGGGGCGCCAATCCATGCAAATAACACAATTTGTTATTTACAAGGTTTCACTTTCACTTCACTTTGTTCAGTTTCAGAGGAGCCACTTGCCTGAATTAGTTTATGTAGTTTGCACAATATATTTTATTTAAAAATTTAAAATAAATATAGAGCACAGTCACTTTCTCTTTGCACTCGCAAGAGTTACCAAATTCAATAATAGCTTACAAAAAATACTTACAGCTAACTTAAAGGATATGAACTTAAAACTAACTATAATAAATACAGTATGTGTTGTTGTTGCTAATGTTTGGAGGAAATGAGATTAAGTTATAGGAAGTTGTTAGGGGAAATAAGGAATAAGAGTGCGAGTAAGGAAGCGGAAGGAAAGGTGTGAGAGGATAAATACTAAAAGGGAAGAAAGGATGAGAATGGGAATAGGTTTTATTATTAGTGGGTGTATCAATATGTTACTCCTCCGCCCCTAAGATATTTGCGTCCTCGAAAAAAAACCAAGTCTAAATTTATCTTGTATGTATGAATTAGAAAAATGTCTTATGGTCATACTGTTATTTACATATACTATTCCTGAAATTTGTATCGCCTTTTTATTGTGTCTTATAGTATTTAGTTTTACGATTGTTTGAATTATCGGTGACATAATTACCATCCCTATTATATTCAGATAGTCTTTTGAATTTTGGTTTATTTTTTTGAATTTGTCTGTTACGAACAATATTGTTTACATGCACTTTTGATTCTCTGTTTTTATTTAACTTTTGAACTCTCTCAAACTTTTGTTTTTGGTATTGCTTACTTAGCTCATCAATATCTTCTTTACTGAAATTTTTTAATATAAAATCTATGGGGCTTTTTTTTGTTGTTGAGTGAATAGTATTATTATAGCATGTGAAAATTTTAAAAAACTTTTCATCTAAGTCTAAATCTTTGTTTTGTTTATCGGCTTCCAATAACCTTAAATGTTCATTCAAAGTTCTATGGAGACGCTCAACGTCCGAATTTCCAGTTTTTAGGTAAGCAGTGGTCGTATGTGTCTGTATATCCTGCTCTTTTAAAAACGAACAGCGCTGTGTAAAATACACCTTTCATTGTCAAATACTAGTTTGTTAATTTTTCCTAAAAATTGAATTCATTCCTTTAAAGCTGCCAAAATTGCTATCCAATTTCTATCATTAATCCTATGAAATGTAGCATATTTAGAAAACTTATCAATAGTTGTGAGGTACATGGTATTCCTATAGGAAAACCAAATGTCTATATGGACGATATCGTTAAAATGGGTAGGTGTTTCTGTTACTTGGTAAGGAATTTTAATTGGGTTTCTATCAAACTTAGCAATTTGGCAAATTGAGCAATTGTTTATTACATATGTTATCACCCTATATAACTTTGGATAAAAGTACTTATACTTCAACTCAAGGAAAACCTCTTGTATACCTCTATGATTGTTGCGTTGATGCTCGTTTTCTATTATTGCTAAAATTTTATTTTTGTCGGTAATTTCTTCAAGTTTTATAACTGATTTGTAAAGCTTCAGGTTGCTATTTTCAAAGAAATTTACGTACTAATACTGAAATTTTACAAAAAGCTTAGTATTGTCGCAATAAATACACATAACACCCTTATTTATCAGACACCTCTGCATAATGCTTTTTAGATCGGAATTTTTAGTAACTGTTATATGAGATTGGCACTTTTTGTTAACTATTTTTATGTAAAACTTTTCCTCTATGCCATAGTTCAAATAAATTTGGTTTTTATAGCAGTTAATGCACCTCTTGGTTGTAAATATATATTTTAGGTTGTCCTCTAATGCGCTGTGCGCAATCGCATCAACTGACATAACTTCTTCGTCTACTTGCTGATTTCCTATTTTAATTAAATCTCCTATATTATTGAATACATCCCTACATTGTAAATTATCTTCAAAATGGTCAAAATATCTGCTTAATGTATCCGCAACTGCATTATCTTTTCCTTTAATATATGTGATTTCAAAGTCGTATTCATTTAGCAGAATTTTCCCTCTTTGAAGCTTCATGTTGGGTTCTTTGATGTTATGCAACCACGTCAAAGGTTTGTGAGCCGTTTGTATACCAAACCTTCGACCATATAAATAAGTACATAAATGCTTCACAGACCAAACCATGGCTAAAGCTTCTTTTTCTATAGTAGAGTAGCGTATTTCGTGATCTGACAAAGTGCGAGAAGCGTAGCATATAGGATGGCTATTTTGACTTAAAACACAGCCGATGGCAAATTGGGATGTATCTGTCGTGAGTACAAATTTCTTGTTGAAATCTGGAGGCTGTAAAACGGGTTCGCTGGTTATAAGTTTTTTCAAATTTTTAAAAGAATTTAAAAAGTCAATATTCTGAAAGTCTAAAATAGCATTTTTCTTTAAAAGCGCACCATAGGGTAAGCTACTTTTGCGTAGTCCCGTATGAATTTGCGATAATGTCCTGTCATTCCGAGAAATTGTTTTAATTCTTTAATAGTCTTTGGTGGTTTCATATTTTCTATGCATTTCACCTTTGAGGGGTCCGGTTTTATACCTTCTTTGGAAACAACATGCCCTAAAAATTTCGTGGTTAAATCAGCGAATTGGCATTTATTTAATTGGATTCTTAGATTAGATGAGCGTAAAGTATCGAAAATTTTTTGAATAGAAATAATATGCTCATCAAAGCTTGTAGAGAAGATTAATATGTCATCTAAGTAGACCACACAAACTTTGGTGGTTTCATATTTTCTATGCATTTCACCTTTGAGGGGTCCGGTTTTATACCTTCTTTGGAAACAACATGCCCTAAAAATTTCGTGGTTAAATCAGCGAATTGGCATTTATTTAATTGGATTCTTAGATTAGATGAGCGTAAAGTATCGAAAATTTTTTGAATAGAAATAATATGCTCATCAAAGCTTGTAGAGAAGATTAATATGTCATCTAAGTAGACCACACAAACTTTATTTATATGATCTCTCAAAATATAATTGATTAATCTCTGGAATGTTGCAGGGGCCGTTTTTAGGCCAAAAGGCATTCTTGTGAACTCATAGTGGCCATCTGCTGTCGAGAACGCTGTTTTAGCTCTATCATTAGGGTGCACCTCAATCTGGTGGAAGCCCTTCGCCAGATCGATAGTGGTAAAATAGCAACATTTTCCCAATTTATCAAATAAGTCCTGCATATTTGGAATTGGGAATTTATCATCGATCGTTTGGTCATTCAATTTCCGGTAATCAATAACTACATTGCCATTGTAGCTTTCCGCTTGCATCCGCCTTTTTAGGTACAACCCATAAAGGCGAATTATATGGACTATTACTGGGAACAATAATCTTTTGCGCTAACATGTCCTTGATTTGGCGATCTACCTCAGCACGATGTACTACCGGGTATCTATAAAGCCGGCTATATATTGGGGTATCCGTTTTTGTTAGTATTCTGTGCTGAATTTCAGTGGTAAAAGGTAAGTTTTCTTCTTCCTTATAAAAAATATCTAGGTACCTATTCAAAACAGACATCAAAATTTCTTTATCTTTAGGATTTAAATTTTGGGCAAATCTTTCAATGGGATCGACTTCTAATTCCTCTTCGCAACTTAGAACCTGTAAGCTTGCATTTTTTCTATAATCCTCTAGTGAAATTTCTTCACTTTCGTTAAAATATATAGGAATTGTTGAGCTTTCTGTAATTATTTTTCTGTCTTTATAATCGATTATTGCTTTAAGATCTAATAAAATGTAATTCCCAATAATAGCATCAAAGTAAAAGTGAAATGGATACTCTACGAAATGTACAAAGTGGTTCTTTGAAAAGCAGTACATTAAATTGATTTTTAGTTAATATTTTTCTTTCTAAAACTCGCAATGAAAATACTGACGGCTTTATTGAATATTTTGGATTGCATATGTTGGCATTAATTACACTACACTCAGCTCCGGTATCTATTATTAATCTAAGTTTTCTTATAGGGGTTTGTACAACTATATAAGGTAATTTTCTTGTTGGGCTAATTGAAAATTTGGATTATTTTCATTAACACCCAATTCCATTGGTTCAATTGTGGACTGACCCAGATTAGCATTAAAACGGTTATTAATATTATTGGGATTAAAACTACTACCGCGATATTGATTTTGTGATCGATTTGTTTGGCCACTGGTATTAGAATTTAGCCTTGACTGTACTGAAAAATTCGGATATATACTATTATTACCATGTTGACTTAGTTGTTGAGGTCGAAAGTTACTGTTATTACTGTGCTAGCATTGTTGTTGAACTGTAAGTCATTGTTACTACTCACGTTATTTTGCATATTGTTGTCGGAAAACTGGTGCTTATTTGAAAATCTGTTTGTTCTATTTTGACGTGTATTATTGTTATTATGTTTACTAAAAAAATTTTGACAATCATATCATAAGCACTTTTCAAATCTTTAGGATCCCTACTAACTATAATACTTTTAACTGGTTCCGGTAAGCCGTATTTGAAAGAGTTCAAAGCGATCCGCCCATTACTTTCAAAACTAACACCAATAAGCTTTGTGTCACTGAAGCACAACGCGTTATTTAAGCGACATATATAATTGGCGCTTTGTAACCGCTGAAGCGATTTTCGGCCGAGCTCCTCCTCCAATTTGTGGATTTTGCGTCTTGATGTTTTTTCCAACAAATGGAACGGCCTGACGGCTGCCGGTTTTTTTACGAGGCGCTTTATTTCATTTCCGAAATACACTCGGAGGGATGGACATTCCCTGCCGAGGGGCGACCGCAATTAGAAAATTTAATTTAATTTTTTATTTAAATTAATTTCCCATAACTTTTGGATGTTGGTGGCACCGGGATATGAACCTGAGTCTTCCGAATGGCAGGACGCAATGCTAACCACTCGGCTACCGCGGCCGCAAGCGACATAGCAAAGTATTTTGTTGATTATAAAAATTTTCTATTGTTGACTCGCATCTGCATGACAAATTGTTTGCATGGAATCTATTCGCTGTATAAACCCTAGCAAAGCGTTTTCATCTCCATCATATGGTGGAATACTACTAAGGTTAGTAGAAATAAGCTTAAATTTACTATTTAAATCTAAATTATCCATGTTGAACGAAATCCAATTGTGTGTACTAGTATATATATCTTCCTCTTATGTTTTTTTTTATTTCAAAGGCCTCCGCTGAACAGTTATCGTTGTGCTTACTTATTGATTTTGCTTGCACACCTCCTCTCTTTGACCTTGAATTGGTTTGAAGGTGACCTTAACTTCAAAGTTTCTTGACCAAAAAAAATGTGTCTTGCTGAATATTGTATTTTATATTAAATTCAATTGAACTTTATATGTTTATTTCTGCAAATAATTATTATAACATATTCACGCTTTTGTGAAAGATTTGGATTCTCAGTCCGAAGTTTTTTTTTCTTAATCGTTTCCTTTTACAAGGATTTTTTCTTTGTTTGAAAGTTCACCAATTTAGCTTTTTCGTGACTCCATTTTCGGTTTCTTAAACACTTTTCGTATTTAAAAATAGGCTGATTACTTTTTGTAAAAATTTTAACTTTGTGGGATTTTGCGTATCACGTTCGCGAGTGACTGCGCCAAAAACAAGTCCATTCTTTTCGAAAGAAACTTTATTACTATTCCAATAATAGCTTACAAAAAATACTTATAGCTAACTTAAAAGAGATGAACTTAAAACTAACTATAATAAATACAGTAATGTGTTGTTGTTGCTAATGTTTGGAGGAAATGAGATTAAGTTATAGGAAGTTGTTAGGGGAAATAAAGAATAAGAGTGCGAGTAAGGAAACGGAAGGAAAGGTGTGAGAGGATAAATACTAAAAGGGATATGTTACTATATATTGTGTGTATGTTCATCTTCTACACATTGGGCACACACGCGCACCTAATTACTCTTTGATCTACTCATATTGTTTTTCAACATATTATTGTTTTATGCGCTCTCTTCGTTGCGCGAGCAGCTGAGGTCAAAATATATGCTGACATACCTATATATACACACATACGTATATACCAATATAGCCGTGTATATTCAAACAGCTGTTGTATCTGTTTACCATTGTCACATGCATACATACATATTTACATGTTCATGCTAAATTTTTGACAACAAGATACAAGATCGTTTAAATAACCCAATAGGGAATTTTTCTGTCCGCTATTTTTAAACGAAATATATCATTTCGATATAATAATTACATTAGTAAAAATTAAATAATTTTAATTTATAAATTATAATTTATAAAATTATTTATTACATATTTATTCCATTTTAATTTTACTAATACGTATATAACCCACGTTTATAAAAATGAAACTGTTTGTGATTTTTTTTTTTTTAATTCCTATTCGGAATAATTTTTACTGTGATTTAATTTTACAAATACTAAATTAACGTAACGACAGTTGTGATTTTAACAAAAAAAAAAATATACACAAACACAGCCACGAATTTTTTTCAAATTTTTCTGTGGCATATAGTGCATTGTATTACTACAATAAAGCACGAAGTGCGAACATTCAATATTCGTATAAACTCTATTCGAGTTTCACGGTTTCATCTTGCGACTATTAAATACATTTTTTCTTTTAAATGCCAATTGGTCATAGTCCTACCAAAGGTACTAAGGAACCGAAATGTCCGATTCCGAAACAAGAAAGGGAACTTCACTCGAAGCCCTAAAAGTTTGAAAGGTTCAGAAAAGGTTGCGACTTCCAGTCGAACATTCCAAGTTCGAAAGTTCCGGAATGGGTGGACATATCGTCCAAAACTCATCCAAACTTTGTTCCTTGACTCTGGTATCATCCAAAACCAAACAACGGATCAATGCCCAAGCCATCGTGCTACAAAAGCTAACGAGGCATTTGCCAACTTTTACCTTAAGCCGTAATACCTGGCAACAGTTCAAAATCCTTGAGCTTGCTGACCCAAATTGCCATATACCAGCTCAAACCGACATGGTAATCGGCAGTGACATACTTCCACAAATTCTCGTGGAAGGTGTACAAACAATTTGCGACACAGTACTAGCGCAAAACACAATATTTGGTTGGATCCTTAGCGGTCCAGTAACCGAAAAAGTGGTGTCGTTCTCGACACAAGTAGAAGAAATCTCAACTGATACACTTGGTGATCAATTGAGAAAAATCTGGGAAGAGGAAGAAATTCCTCCAATTCCACAAATTTCAAATGAGGATTAAGATTGCGAAAACATACACAAGCAAACCACGACTCGTGCCCCAAACGGTCGGTACATTGTGCGGCTTCTATTCAAGGAAGATTTCCCCGCAAAACTCTCTTTAGGCCATTCCCGGTCTGCAGCGCTTCAACAATTTTTCAGTATGGAGCACACGCTTAAGAAAAAATGAGAGTTAAACATAATGTACAACAATGTGTTGCAAGAATATCTTGATCTCGACCACATGGAGTTCACCTAACCCGCGTGAAATAACCTCCAGAGGCAGCTATCACTCATTCTACTTGCCACATCATGCCGTTGTAAAACCGGACAAAGTGACCACTAAAACTCGAGTGGTATTTACCGCCTCGAAAAAATCGAGATCAGGCAACTCACTCAACGATGTTTTGTATACTGGTCCTACTCTCCAACCAAACCTCATGCTGCTCATTCTTCAATGGCGCATGTATAAGTTTGTATTCAACGGACATATCGAAAAAATGTATCGTCAGATATTGATTCACGACGACGATAAACAGTTTCAGCGAATCATATTTCGTAAATCGGCGGAATCTCCTGTCACCGATTACTGCCTGAAAACTGTTACATTTGGGGTCAATTGTGCACCATACATTGCCATCCGTACGTTGCATCAACTTGCAATGGATACCGAGGCAATATATCCACTGGCTGCACCAATAATACGAGACCAAACATATGTCGATGACATTCTATCCGGTAGTCATGACATAGACAGTGCTTCTGAATCACTTTTTCAAGCGGTCAACGCTCTGAAATCTGCTGGTTTCGTACTTAAAAAATTAACGGCAAAAGACGCCACTATACTGCAACAATATCCCAAAGAAAAATCTGCTCGATTCAAACTTTCTGAAATTCGAGAGTGCTTCTAAAACCAAAACTCTGGGTATCCAATGGAACGCTCTAACAGACAAGTTGACATACACAATTCTGCCAGCTACTTCAGCAAATGCGGTCACTAAGCGACAAATTTTATCGTCGGTTGCAAAACTTTTTGACCCGGCAGGATGCCTGTCGCCAGTTATGATTCAAGCGAAAATTCTTTTGCAAGAACTCTGGCTAGACGGCACTGATTGGGATGAATGTGCTAAGCCCACAGCTTTGTCAAAATGGCACACCTTTGCAGAAAATCTGCCTGCCATTTGCGCAAATTGAAAGTGAGCACGCTTTTCGACTTACTACATCAAGAACTAACTGGCTTAAATATAAAAAATACATTAGCAGTCATATACAGACCAATCCGCAAATAGAGGGAGGAACTGACGTTGAAAATGAGTTACTTGTATTTAACAGTATACTAGCAACATCAGCAACTATAGCCACACCAGAGCAGAATACAAAAGCAAAGGCATTGATAACTAATAGTGGAATAGAATTACTGGTCCGAAATAAGCGACGTTTGCGTCGCGAATGGCAAGCCTGCCGATCTCCCGATGCAAAAATTCGTCTTAAGGTGGCAGAAAACAAACTAAAAAAGGCATTAGTATACGAAGAAGAAAGAAATATCAAACATCTTATCACGTCTTTGTCTCCCAACGTTTCTACTAAAAAATCTCTATGGAAAGCTAGCAAAAACCTTAAGCCGCCAGTAAGCACTGAAGTACCGTTGAGAATGCGTAATGGTTCATGGGTAAGAACGGATGAAGAGAAGGCGTTTTGTTTCGCAGAGCACATCAGCACAGTATTTCAACCAAATACTGCTACATATAGTGCACCTTTGTCACCGACCCATACTGCTCCTAGATACACTGTTACTTGCGGAGCATCTGTGTCTGAACTAAAAAACACTATTGCCGCCTTAAATCCAAAAAAATCTCCAGGAGTCGATCATATCTCACCAAAAATGCTAAAAGAATTGCCAAGCATTGCTCTCGTTTTTCTTGCAAAGCTTTTCAGTGCCATTTTGATGCTAGGATATTATCCACAACTCTGGAAAAAGTCGCAGATAATTATGGTAGTTAAACCAGGTAAAGACGCAACCCTGCCGTCATCATATAGACCAATCAGCCTGTTGCCTTGCCTATCAAAACTTTTCGAAAAAGTGCTGCTATCAAAAATTACACCTTTTCTCCATCAAAATGATATTATTCCTACACATCAATTTGGTTTTCGGGAAAAACACGGCACAATTGAACAAGTAAATCGTATAACAAGCGAAATAAGGAAAGCTTTCGAAATGCGAGAGTATTGCTCGGCTGTTTTTCTTGATGTGGCGCAAGCATTTGACAAAGTGTGGTATGATGGCCTCATTCATAAAATTAAAAAATCATTACCTAATACGTTCCACAATATCCTTGAATCCTACTTATCCAACAGGCGATTCACAGTAAAAGTAAATGATTACATAACAGAAGAGTGTCCGATTACGGCAGGTGTTCCGCAGGGTTGTGTTCTTGGACCAATATTGTACATACTGTTTACCGCAGATATCCCTACAAGTGACGAAGTAATTACGTCAACATTTGCGGATGATACTGCTATACTAAGTCGACATAAATGTCCCATTACAGCCACAGAAGTGTTACAGCAGCATCTTAAACAAATTGAAGAATGGCTAGCGAAATGGCGTATAAAAGTTAATGAAAACAAGTGCAAACACATAACTTTTACATTAAGGCCAAAAACGTGTCCTACTGTTAAGCTCAACAATGTATCAATACCGCAAGCTGACGAAATTACATACCTCGGAATCCACTTGAACAGGCGCTTAACCTGGAGACGACACATTGCAGCTAAAAAACTGCAGCTTAAACTCAAATCTGCTAGTTTACATTGGCTTTTAAACAAGAAATCTGGACTAAGCCTTAGCAACAAAGTCCTCTTATATAATGCAATAATAAAACCGATATGGATGTATGGGATCCAGTTATGGGGCACAGCTTGCGCGACGAATATAGATATAATTCAAAGATTCCAATCGAAAACGTTAAGAGTAATAACGGGCGCACCATGGTACATGCGTAATGAAAATATTCATAGAGATCTAAATATACCTACCATCAAGGAAGAAATTGAAATCGCAGCAAAAAAAACCTAACAAAACTGCTTAACCATCCGAACCCTTTGGTTAACACCTTGGCCCATGCAACAAGTCAAACCCGCCTGCGGAGAAGAGACAAAGCAGCCTTCTAAAGAGCAACGTCAAGCCAGCAGCCCATTCCTACTAATGGGCTTTATGTTTTAATTTAGTTTAAGATTTTATTACTTGTTGTTAGGCTTCCAAAGTCGAAGTAGATTCAATAAATAAATATTAATGTTTAAAAAAAAAAAAAAAAAATTTGCGCAATTGAAATACCACGCTGGGTTAATTTCGCTCCGGGGCAGGACACCCAAATCCACGGGTTTTGCAATACTTCGGAGAAAGCATATTGTGCAACAATTTACATCCGCAAACATGCTAACAATGACCGTTGAAAACAGTAAGCTTACCACGCCTAGAGCTGTGTGGCGCATTACTATTAGCAAAACTGGTTGCAACCACTTAAAAACAACTCAGTTTACAAGCGTGCAACATATTTCTATGGACAGATTCCGCTATCGTATTGGCATGGCTTGAGAAGCCACCATGCACATGGAAGACCTATGTATCAAACCGCACTTCTCAAATCCGAGAATATGTTCCAAACGGTACATGGCGTCATGTTGCAAGCGGAGATAATCCTGCAGATCTTGGTACGCGCGGCTGCAAGCCGCAGGACTTAGCTGTCAATTCACTTTGATGGCATGGACCGAAGTGGCTCTGCTGTCACACAGATTCCTGGCCAAATTCAAAGGCCCGCGGCGCTTCTCCGTCAGAAAGGCGTAAGGTAGAAGCATATCACGCGCTTGAAGATGAGCCAGACTATCTAGATCGGTTTTCCTTATACTCTCAAGCGATTCGCGTGACTGCATACATGTTCCGTTTCGTGGACAACATTCGAAATAAGTCCAAGGGGCAATCACCTTGCCACACCTGACACATAGTGAATGCCAAGCTGCAAAGGAGCACATCATCGACGTTTCCCAAAAGCGCTATTTTCCTAGCGCAAACGATTCTCTACGAGCTAAAACAGCTATTAACAAAAAGAGTACACCACTCGTTCTGAATCCATTCTGGGATAAAGATGGACTGCTTCGTGTGAATGGTAGATTGGCACATTCCACGCTGAGCTACAACGAAAGACACCCAATCATCATCCCAACTAAATCGTGGTTCTGCCAACTATATTTGAAGTTTATGCATGAACTGCTTCTTCACGCAGAGACACGTTTGAGGCTTCAAATGGTCAGACAAGAGTTCTTCATTCCGAAGCTCAAGCCTCTGATTAAAAAGTACATTTTTCAATGTAAGGCATGTACGCTTTACAAGCAAAAGACACGCACGCAAATAATGGCCGATCTACCCCCTAAGCGTTGCACATTCACACTCCCATTTTCTACAACGGGAGTAGACTTTGCAGGGCCATTTCAAATAAAGGCTCCAGTCTTGAGGTCGAACACTTATTTCAAAGGCTATGTTGCAGTCTTCGTCTGCTTTGCAACGAAGGCCGTGCATCTTGAGCTATGTTCAGATCTGACAACTGAGTCATTTCGAGCAGCGTTTGTACATTTCGACGTCCGACGAGGATTTCCATCCAAAATTATGAGCGACAACGGCAAAACGTTTATCGGCGCCCATCGCGCTATACAACGCGACTTCGTTAAATTCCTTAACGAGTGCTCTGCTCCTCAAGGCAGAAATTGGCACTACATTCCTCCCAGCGCACCCCACATGGGTGGCTTATGGGAATCAGCAGTTAAAAGCTTTAAAATACATCTCAGAAAAACCGCTACATCTCATAAGTTTACGTTTGAGGAATTTACCACATTATTAGTGCGAATTGAGGCAGTTCTCAACTCGAGACCTTTGTCAGCTATTTCGCAAGACACTGCTGACCTCACTGCACTCACTCCTGGTCATTTTATCCGAGGTGCACCGCTTATGGCCATCCCCGAGCCAAACGCAATAGACCTTCCATTGACCAATCGATGGGAGAAGATTAAAGTCCTTCACCAAGACGCTGTAAGAAGGAATATCTCAAAGATCTTCAAAAAAGATACAAGTGGAAGAATCCACAGCGAGATCCTCAACCAGGCGACTTGGTAGTAGTCAAAGAAGACCCACTATCACCCACCGAGTGGCAGCTCGGTCGAATTGAAGATGTTCGCTGTGGACCGGATTACTACATTCGAGCTTTGGATGTACGTACCCAAAACGGTACGGCCACAAGTACCACCCTCTGCGCATGTGTGGCGGCTTCCGGGCGATGAAGCCGCAGCAACGACTAATAGTAGCCAGAGCGCAAGGCTACTGCATCAATTGTCTGGCGTTGACGCACACGACGGGCGAATGCGATTCGTCGAACAGCTGTAAACGCTGCCATAAAGCGCATCACACGTTGATGCACCAAGGTGTACCCACATAGCGCAAGACGCCGTCGCCAACTACAAACGCAACGCACCAGGTAGCGGCAAAGAAGAGAGGAGCAGCAACGACGCGCGCAAATTCAGCGCGCCCTAATCGTATGCGCGCAAAACAAAGTGCGCCTCCCAATTGGAAAACTATCCGGGTCCTGCAAACGCTACAAAATGCGTTGAGCAACGCATCCCTGCAGGGCGGGGACCCTGTTTAAGCGCCCGCTTAAACCGCCGTAAATTTGTATGTAACTGCCGTGTGCGTGGAATTACCCGTCTGTTCCCACTATTTCCGGGTATCCCATCACGCGCCAATTCCTTTATCCTTTTTGCCTTGAATTTCGTTAGCCGATCGACAGCTTAGCGGCAGCCGTTCGAGCTAACGAAAAATCAATCTTAAACCTACAGCCCTAGCTCGCGCACGCGCACCGCAGCATTTAAACCGCGGACATTTTCTTTGTAATTAAATTAAAGTAAAGTAGTGAAGAGACAAATTCAAGAAGTGAAATAAAGATACATGTGAAATTGAGCAAAACAGAAAAGTGCTTTTTTATTAAACGTTTAGGTCCGCTCGACAGCCAGCACTCCCTTATTTCCCTCAGGTCCTTAGTGACTTAAACACACAGGAAGGCTCTCATTTTAGTCGAGAAGTGGACATGAGACTGACCTATTCGAAAAAATATCACTTATTGCTCGATTTATTTGAACTTCGGTTTATAGGGGACTTTAACTCATATTTAAAAAAGGCTGTTATTCCCTCCAAAAATGGGATTTACTGGAAATTCGGTAAACAGTTGACTTTTTGCTTGGATTAACAGGAGAATTATCCTTCTCTCCGGGTAGTGGACCAGGGACATATCTTTTCTAAAAAAGTTTATTTATAGCTGGATTTACTTGAAATTCGGTACATAAGTGGCTTTTTGCTCAGATTCACAAGAGGCCTCTTATTTTAGTCGGAAAGTGGACATGAGACTGTCCTATTCGAAAAAATATCTCTTATTACTCGATTTACTTGAACTTCGGCTTATAGGGAATTTTTATTTAAATTTACAAAAAGACTGTTATTTCTTCGAGAAATTGGATTTACTTGAAACTCGGTAAATAGGTGACTTTTTGCTTAGATTAACAGGAAGACTATCCTTCTCTCTGGGTAGTGGACCAGGGACTTATCTTTTCCAAAAAATTTTATTTATGGCTGGACTTACTTGAAATTCGGTACAAAGGTGCCATTTTGCTTAGATTGACATGAAGACTCTTATTTTTTCCGGGAAGTGGACAAGATACTGATGTATTCGAAAAAAGTTTATTTATAGCTGGATTTGCTTGAAATTTGGTACATAATTAGCTTTTTGCTTAGATTAACAGGAATACTCTTCTTTTCTTCTTGAAGTGGACCAGGGCCTAAACTATTCGAAAAGTGTTTATTTATAGCTGGATTTACTTGAAATTCGGTGCATAATTAAGCTTTTGCTTAGTTTTACAAAAAGACTATTATCCTCTCCAGAAGGTGGACTAGAGACATACCTATTCAAAGAATCGTATTAATTATTTCATTTATTTGAACTTCGATTCAGATGAGGCCTTTTACTTAGATTAACAGGGAGAATACACTTCTTTCCGGGAAGTGGACCATGGTCAAACTTATTCGAAAAAAGTTTATTTATAGCTGGATTTACTTTAAATTCGGTACATAGGTGGCTTTTTGCTCAGATTAACAGGAAGGCTCTTTTTTTCCGGGAAGTGGACAAAATACTGACGTTTTCGAAAAAAATTTATTTATAGCTGGATTTACTTGCAATTCGGTACATAGATGACCTCTTGCTTAGACGAACATACATATATACTCTTCTTCTCTCCGGGAGTGAACCAAGGACTAACCTATTCGAAATTCGGTGCATAATTAGTCCTTTGCTTAGGCTAACAGGAACACTCTTCTTTTTTCCGGATAGTGGCCCAGGGACTAACCTATTCGAAAAAAGGTTATTAATGGCTGGATTTACCTGAAATTCGGTACAAGGGCGACTTTTTGCTTAGATTAACAGAAAGATTTTTATTCTCTCCAGGATGTAGACCAGAGACAGACCTATTCAAAAAAATCTTATTTATGTATTGATTTACTTGAAATTCGGTGTATAGGTGGGTTATGGCTTAGATTAACAGGAAGACTCTCCTTCTCTCCAGGAAGTGAACCGGGGACTAACCTATTCGAAAAAAGTTTATCTATAGCTGGACTTACCTGAAATTCGGTGCATAATTAGTCCTTTGCTTAGATTAACAGTAATACTCTTCTCTACGGGGGGCTGCACTATTCAAAAATCTTATTTATTCTTCGCTTTATTTGAACTTCGGTTCAGATGAGGCCCTTTGCTTAGATTAACAGGGAGAATACACTTCTCTCCGGAAAGTGGACCACGGCCTCACCTATTCGAAAAAATGTATCTATAGATGGATTAACTTTAAATGCGTTACATAATTACTTTTTGCTTGAACCAACATAAATGTAAAAAGGTTACTAGGTTAGATTAACGGGGAGATTTTTTTTCTCCGGGAAGGGGTAAAGAGAAAAGAGACTAACCTATTCAAAAAATCTTAGTTATGGTTCGATTTAAGTGAAATTCACTACATATTTGGCCGTTTGCTTAGTTTAGCAGGAATACTCTTCTTCTCTCCGGAAAGAGGATGAGGGGCTGCGCTTTTCAAAAAATCATATTTATTGTTTGATTTATTTGAACTTGGCTTCAGATTAGGCTTTACTTAGACTAACAGGAAGATTACACTTCTCTCCGGAAAGTGGACCTGGGTCTAATTTATTCGAAAAGTGTTTATTTATAGCTGGATTTACTTGAAATTCGGTGCATAATTAAGAGTTTGCTTAGCTTTACAAAAATGCACGTACTATTATTCTCTCGGGAAAGAGGGCAAGAGAATAATCTATTCGAAAGAAGTTTATTTACTTGAAATACAGTAAATTGGTGACTTTTTGCTTAGATTAACAGGCAGACTATTCTTCTCTCTGGGTAGTGGACCAGGGACTAATCTTTTCCAAAAAAGTTTATTTATAGCTGGATATGCTTGAAATTCGGTGCATAATTAAGTTTTTGTTTAGATTTATAAAAATACTATTATTCTCTCCAGAACGTGGACTAGAGACCTATTCAAAAATCGTTTTTATTGTTCGATTTATATGAACTTCGGTTCAGATGAGGCCTTTTACTTAGATTAACAGGGAGACTACAATTCTCTCCGGGAAGTGGTCTAACTTATTCGAAAAAAGTTTATTTATAGCTGGATTTACTTGAAACTCGATTCATAATTACCTTTTTTCTTAGATTTACAAATATACTATTATTCTCTCCGGAATGAGGACAAGAGAATAATCTTTTGGAAATAAGTTTATTTATTGCCGGATTTACTTGAAATTCGGTACATGGGTAGCTTTTTGCTCAGATAAACAAGAAGACTCTTATTTTTTCCAGGAAGTGAACCAGGGCCTAACCTTTTCCAAAAAAGTTTATATATAGCTGGATTTACTTGAAATTCGGTATATTGGTGGCTTTTTCCTAAGATTAACAGGGAGATTTTTATTTTTTCCGGGAAGGGAAAAAGAGACGGACCTCTTATACATTGTTCGATTTACCTCAAATTTAACACATATTTGCCTTTTGCTTAGTTTAGTAGCAAGACTGCACTTCTGTCCGGAAAGTGGATAAGGGACTGAATTATTCGAAAAAAACTTTATTTATAACTGGATAATATATATATGCACAAGTGTACGGACGTGTTTTTTGATCGGCTCCGTAATTTCACTTAAAGTCTAAGAAAACGTACATATTAATTCGTTTAAACTTATACACCGACTGTAGTGGGTGTATAGCCACTTAAGTTGGCAATAAGCAAATAAAATAATTAATAATATAAAAAAAAAAACAAAAAAAAATAAATAAACAGAGAAACAAAAACGATAAGTAACAAGTGAACTGGCGATGTAATGAGCGATCAACGCTCAAATCAGAAAGAGCGTCGGCATTCAGTCGCGACGACAGAGCGAAATGCTTATTTCACTGTTGTTACGAGCAAATCACCACCTAACAGCAGTGCAAAGGCAAGCAGTTCAACTCTAAGGGCGCCAACGCAGACCCTAGCAACAACAGAGAAATCAAAGAGTGAAAAAACTCTCTTCCCAACAGAAAAACAAACAGCTATGCAGTCAAGCAGCGCAGCAGCAGCAGCAACTCCAGTGCGGGCGACTAATACTGAGCAAGGTGAGACAGCCAAAATGAAAAAAGGGTCGGCAGTGCAGACAGGCATTGATCGGTACATAAATGTGGTAAACAAAAAGAGGAAATCTAGTCCTCCCAAAAAAGTGATTAATGCCAAGAAGTTTAATACCGTTGGCTCCACTATCGATGCTGATGGTAATGCACTAAAAGGGAACAGATTAGCCCCGTTAACCAGTCGCCAATACTAAACCTCCACCAATCTACTTGCGGGAGCCCAGCTCCAATTCGCTAGTTACGAACATAGCTAAGATAATAGGTACCAACAATTTTCACATTGTGCTTCTTAAAAAAGGTAACATAGACGAGACAAAAATACAAGTACACAGTGAAAAAGACTTTCGTGAAGTCGTTGTGTTTCTCTCTGCAAACAACAAGAATTATTACTCTTACCAGTTGAAGAGTGCGAAAGGCCTGATTGTTGTAATTAAGGGAATTGAAGCGACTGTTGACTCAGGTGACATAAAAGAAGCTCTAGAGGAGCAAGGGTTTGAAATTAGGGCGGTTGTTAACATAATTAACAGAAATAAAGTGCCGCAGCCTATGTTTAAAGTGTTCTTATCGCCAAGCTTAGCTCAACATAAGAAAAACGAAACGCATCCAATTTACGGTTTAAAATACCTTTTACACCGAAGAATCACGGTTTGCGTAGCATGTGGTGATCTTCACCATTCTACCAAATGCCCCTTGAATAAAACGGATGCAACACAAAAAAAGTGTAGCAACTGCGGTGGCAATCACACCGCTAATTATAGAGGTTGTCCGGTTTACAAAGATTTAAAATCTAAACTTTCTCAGGGTATACAAGCCAAACGGAACCAGCTCCCATATACTACTTCCATTCCGAGCCTTTCCAACATACCCAGCTCAAATATTGGTCAAATGTCCTATGCCAACGTAGTAAAAGCCAATGTACAGGCCCCACCAGTCACCCCATCCAGTACTGCAGTTGAGACCATGATTCTTAATCTAACCCAGTGCATGACACAATTTATGTCAACCATGCAAAGTATGGTTCAAGACCTAATAAAGGCGCAAAACCAAATGCTCCAAACCCTGTTGACCAAAAAATGAGTGAACTCAGGATTTGCTTATGGAATGCTAATGGTGTAAACCAGCATAAATTAGCACTTAAATTATTTTTACAGACCCACGAAATTGATGTTATGCTTATATCTGAAACACATCTCACCCAGAAGTATAATTTTTACATCCCTAGGTTTAAGCTGTACAACACTAATCACCCAGATGGCAAAGCACATGGTGGCACAGCTATACTCATAAGGAACCGTTTAAAGCATAACTTTCTTAATTCTTTTTCAACAAATTGGTTGCAGTCAACCTCGATCACACTTAAAAATAGGGGGGTTGACCTTACTTTAGCTGCAATTTACTGTCCGCCACGTTTCGTAATAACAGAAAAACAATTTAGCGACTTTTTTATGACTCTAGGAGATAGGTTCCTAGCTGGAGGTGATTACAATGCGAAGCATACTCATTGGAGATCGAGGCTAATTAACCCGAAAGGTCGTCAGTTATATAACACGATCATAAGTACAAAAAATAGTTACGATTTTATCTCTCCAAGACAACCAACTTACTGGCCTACGGACTCAAGGAAATTACCTGATCTGATTGACTTTGCAGTCACTAAAAACGTAGATAGGAGTTTAGTATTTGCTGAAACCTGTGCTGAATTATCTTCTGATCATTCCTCAATAATCATTAAGTTGAACGAACAACCAATTGAAAGTGAGCATGCTTTTCGACTTACTACATCAAGAACTAACTGGCTTAAATATAAAAAATACATTAGCAGTCATATACAGACCAATCCGCAAGTAGAGGGAGGAACTGACGTTGAAAATGAGTTACTTGTATTTAACAGTATACTAGCAACAGCAGCAACTATAGCCACACCAGAGCAGAATACAAAAGCAAAGGCATTGATAACTAATAGTGAAATAGAATTATTGGTCCGAAATAAGCGACGTTTGCGTCGCGAATGGCAAGCCTGCCGATCTCCCGATGCAAAAATTCGTCTTAAGGTGGCAGAAAACAAACTAAAAAAGGCATTAGTATACGAAGAAGAAAGAAATATCAAACATCTTATCACGTCTTTGTCTCCCAACGTTTCTAATAAAAAATCTCTATGGAAAGCTAGCAAAAACCTTAAGCCGCCAGTAAGCACTGAAGTACCGTTGAGAATGCGTAATGGTTCATGGGCAAGAACGGATGAAGAGAAGGCGTCTTGTTTCGCAGAGCACCTCAGCACAGTATTTCAACCAAATACTGCTACATATAGTGCACCTTTGTCACCGACCCATACTGCTCCTAGATACACTGTTACTTGCGGAGCATCTGTGTCTGAACTAAAAAACACTATTGCCGCCTTAAATCCAAAAAAATCTCCACGAGACGATCATATCTCACCAAAAATGCTAAAAGAATTGCCAAGCATTGCTCTCGTTTTTCTTGCAAAGCTTTTCAGTGCCATTTTGATGCTAGGATATTAACCACAACTCTGGAAAAAGTCGCAGATAATTATGGTGCTTAAACCAGGTAAAGACGCAACCCTGCCGTCATCATATAGACCAATCAGCCTGTTGCCTTGCCTATCAAAACTTTTCGAAAAAGTGCTGCTATCAAAAATTACTCCTTTTCTCCATCAAAATGATATTATTCCTACACATCAATTTGGTTTTCGGGAAAAACACGGCACAATTGAACAAGTAAATCGTATAACAAATGAAATAAGGAAAGCTTTCGAAATGCGAGAGTATTGCTCGGCTGTTTTTCTTGATGTGGCGCAAGCATTTGACAAAGTGTGGTATTATGGCCTCATTCATAATATTAAAAAATCATTACCTAATACGTTCCACAATATCCTTGAATCCTACTTATCCAACAGGCGATTCACAGTAAAAGTAAATGATTACATAACAGGAGAGTGTCCGATTACGGCAGGTGTTCCGCAGGGTTGTGTTCTTGGACCAATATTGTACATACTGTTTACCGCAGATATCCCTATAAGTGACGAAGTAATTATGTCAACATTTGCGGATGATACTGCTATACTAAGTCGACATAAATGTCCCATTACAGCCACAAAAGTGTTACAGCAGCATATTAAACAAATTGAAGAATGGCTAGCGAAATGGCGTATAAAAGTTAATGAAAACAAGTGCAAACACATAACTTTTACATTAAGGCCAAAAACGTGTCCTACTGTTAAGCTCAACAATGTATCAATACCGCAAGCTGACGAAATTATATACCTCGGAATCCACTTGGACAGGCGCTTAACCTGGAAACGACACATTGAAGCTAAAAAGCTGCAGCTTAAACTCAAATCTGCTAGTTTACATTGGCTTTTAAACAAGAAATCTGGACTAAGCCTTAGCAACAAAGTCCTCTTATATAATGCAATAATAAAACCGATATGGATGTATGGGATCCAGTTATGGGGCACAGCTTGCGCGACGAATATAGATATAATTCAAAGATTCCAATCGAAAACGTTAAGAGTAATAACGGACGCACCATGGTACATGCGTAATGAAAATATTCATAGAGATCTAAATATACCTACCATCAAGGAAGAAATTGAAATCGCAGCAAAAAAATACTTAATAAAACTGCGTAACCATCCGAACCCTTTGGCTAACACCTTGGCCCATGCAACAAGTCAAACCCGCCTGCGGAGAAGAGACAAAGCAGCCTTCTAAAGAGCAACGTCAAGCCAGCAGCCCATTCGTACTAATGGGCTTTATGTTTTAATTTAGTTTAAGATTTTATTACTTATTGTTAGGCTTCCGAAGTCGAAGTAGATTCAATAAATAAATATTAATGTTTAAAAAAAAAAAAAAAAAAATAACTGGATTTATTTGAAATACGATATATATGTGGTTTTTTGCTTAGATTAACGGGAAGACTCTTACTTTTTCTTTTCTAAGGCAAGTGGACCAAGAACTAACCTATTCGAAAAAGTTTATTTATAACTGGATTCACTTGAAATTCGGTGCATAATAAGCTTTTTGCTTAGGTTTACAAAAAGACTATTATTCTCTCCAGAAAGTGGACTAGAGACAGACCTATTCAAAGAATCGTATCAATTGTTTCATTTATTTGAACTTCGGTTCAGATGAGGCCTTTTACTTAGATTAACAGGGAGACTACACTTCTCTCCGGAAAGCGGCCCATGCACTGACCTATTCGAAAAATTATATTTATTGCTTAATTTACTTGAAAAACAGGAAAACTACACTTCTCTCCGGGAAGTGGACCAAAGTCTAACTTATTCCAAAAAAGTTTATTTATAGCTTAGTTTACTTGAAATTCGGTACATAGATAACCTTTTGCTTAGACTAACATACATTTATACTCTTCTTGCCTAAGGGAGTAAACCAAAGACCAATCGGTTCGAAAAAAAGTATAATTTAGCTGCATTTATTTGAAATTCGGTTCATAGGTGACTTTTCGCTTAGATTAACAGGAAGACTTTTCTTCTCTCCAGGAAGGGGACCAGGGACTCACTTATCCATAAAAATCTTATTTATTACTCGATTTACTTGAAATTCGGTACATAATTAGCTTTTTGCTTAGATTTACAAAAATACTATTATTCTCACCGGAATGAGGACAAGAGAATAATCTATTCGAAATAAGTTTACTTATTGCTAAATTTACTTGAAATTCGGTGTGTTGAGTTTCGAGCAATATAATATAAATAAAAACGTACGCTTTCTACCACCACCGCTAACAACAACAACAATCAAGTCCGCCAGCGCAAGGAAAGTCCAACCAACAACAACAACCAAGTCCCATCAGCTACCCAAAGGCTAGGCAAACCCATGGCGGAGTAAGTACAACCTAATCTTCACTCAGCCATACATACATATATAGTCGCATATAATTTTTCATGCCCTCATAAATTACATACTTATTGGTGTCAACTGTACAAGCTTGTACAACTTCAAAAAAACCCTTTAGCCACTCCCTCAAATTTCCAGTAGCGAAAAAACATATTATACATATCAGTACCGTTTTTCTAAAAACGGTTGAAATATACCCATCAAAAAAAATTATATACAAATTAAACTGTACAAGCTTTTACAACACAAAAAATCCCGTTGGCCACTCCCTCAAATTTGCAGCGATTAAAAAATATGGTATACATCTCAGTACCGTCTCTCTCTAAAACGGTTGGCATATAGCATATCTGTATACGTACCTATATGCAAAATCTCAATCCCGTTACAGCGCAGCACACACATTTGATTCCCACTCAAACGCGCTCTCAAACATCAAACGCATTGCACTCAGACGAGCTAAGGAAAAATAAACAAAAGGAGTCGCAGCAAAAGACACAGTTAGCCGCAACCAAGAATTATTACACTTTTGTACAGTGGGACAAAAGCGAATAGTTTTCAATAGGAATTCACCACTAAAAACCCAATTATTCCAAATAAATAAATAAATTTATTTATTATATATACACTCAAAAAAAAAAATTTTTTTTTCATTTTGCATACCCACCCAAATATTTGCACTCAGACGCGCTGAGGCAAACAGAAACATTAAAATTTTTTTTATTAAAAACTCACCCAATTTTTACAATACTAACCCAATTTTTTATAGAACCCACTCTATATCAATTTAATTTTTTCAAAAACCCCATTAATTCAAATCAAAAAAAATTTCACAAATGCCAGAAGATAAGGCAGAAAAAGCATCAACCAAGATGAACAGGTACTTGCAGAAGTTCATCTTTGAATCCAACAGACTGGAGGTCTTCTGCGCAAAATGGTCAACGGACTTGGCGAGTAACAGGCGGAAACCTTACTCAGCGTAAAAATACAGCAGCTGGATAAAAATTGGTATAGCCTCCTAGAAGCATACTAGGCTATTTTCATGGCAGACGCATACCCGGAAGTCAGCGAGTCAGTGGAGCAGAAATACTCGAAATGTTCCGAAAGCTTCCAGAACTGTAAAGCGCAAATGCTAAAAGCATTGCAGCTTTTCACAGTTACAACACCCACCCAAACAACCCAACAATCAACAAATACACACACATGCTCAGTTTCCAATGGGGTATGTCTCAAAGTACCAGCATGCGATACTGAAGCATATTACGGAGGTTACGAAGACTGGCCGACATTCCGAGACATGTCTACGGCAGTCTATATAAATCACCCTCAATTAACACCTGCCCAAGGCGAAATGTCCAGCAGGCCTCACTGTGAAACAATACCCACTCACAAATGAAAGCTTTCCGCTTGCTTGGGAAGCATTAAAATCTCGCAATGACAACCCAGGAATTTTGGTAGATAACCAGCTCAAAACCCTCCTTAATCTACAACCCATATATGCAGAGAACGGGGAGCAGCTGTAAAAACTGCAGACCACAATAAATAACTGCCTCTCCAAACTCTCATCACAAAAGATTTCGACTAAGGTTGGGACCCCATCCTCATTTATATATGCTCCTAGAAATTCCCGAGCGAAACACTCGCGCTGTGGGAACAATCACTCAGTTCTAGGAAAGAACTACCACTCTGATCCGAAATGAACGCATTCCTGACCAGTAGATATGAGGTAGTAGAACGACTGAGAACATATCGCCCAGTTTAACCCAAACCACACATCAATACATTCACACCCAGAGCTGGCAATCAAAGCTCCCCATTTGCGAATAAAAGTCGCATGCAAACCTATCACACAGAGTTCCAAAAATCCGTTTCCTGCAAGTTATGCAACTCTAGTCCCGGGATGAAAATGTGCATCCGATTTAGGAACCTTTCCGTCCCAGATCGACAAAAATTCGTTCGAGAAAACAATTACTGCGAAAATTGTCTTTCCTGTTCACACCAGCGAAGTCAATGTCAAAGCAAATTCACCGGCGTTTACTGCCAAAGGCGTCATCACTCACTACTCCATTTTCAAAACACAACCCCATACTCAAAACCCCTCTCATCGACAGCACAGGCAGCGACCGCAGTGGAAATAGCAGACAACAGACCATCAACATCAACAGGAATCAGCCACACCCCCCAGGCTCAGAAGAAGACAATAAAGGTAACAACACACCATGCAAGCAGCAACGAAACCACACTCTTGCCCACGGCTATAACCCCGATATATCTAGCAGGAGAACACCACAAAATCCGAGCAAAGATAGACCAAGGTTCGCAAAAAACCTTTGCCACATCTCGGATGCAAAAATCACTCAATCTACCCACGGAGGAAACCCATTACGAAATCTCAGGAATGGAAGGAACTTTCGTCCAGAACTCTACCAAAGTCTGCGAACTAACTCTATATTCGTCAGACTTATCACACCATGTAAAAGCAAGAGCAATAATATTACCCAAGCTCACACACCTACTACCCACAACCCAGGTGTCAACCATTGACATCAACCAAATAACCCAATTAGCGTTAGCCGACCCAAAATGTCTCACCCCATCTCGAATTGACATGGTAACCGGCAGCGACTTAGCACCCCAAATCCTCAAACAATGAGTGCAACACCTCCACAATGGAACCCTGTTGGCACAACAGACAATATTTGGATGGATAATCAGCGGACCGACAACTCAAAAGGTAGAGTCCTTTTCAACACAGGTCCATCCAGCCCAAGATTGCAAAACCGAATACCCTCTCGCAAACAATATCCTACTCAATGAAATTTATGTAGATGACATTCTTTCAGGCAGTAATGAAATACAGTCCACTGTCAACTCACTCACCCAAGTTATCGAAGCGTTAAATTCAGCAGGATTCCCTCTTAAGAAAATTACGGCAAACCACCCGAAAAAGCTCGAAAAAATCCCAGAGTTTCATTTGCTAGATGCTCTCAAATTCAGCGACACAAGCTCAACAAAAACTCTAAGAATACGCTGGAACGCGCTTACGGACACCTTCTCATACTCATACGAACCTCAACCCGCAGCAAAGTGTAGTACAAAACGCCAGATTTTATCGGCTGTGGCGAAATTATCCGACCCGGCAGGGTGGGTATCACCAATTATGATAGTAACCAAGGTAATCAAAGACATCCAAATACCCAGATGGGTGCAGTACTCCCCCGACAAACCGATTCAACTCCATGGATTCTCAGATGCCTCAGAGAGGGCATTCTGCGCTTGTGTGTACATGAGGGTACAACACGGCGAAAACTCCTTTACCTCACATTTACTAGCTGCAAAAACAAAGGTGCTTCATCATCAATTTAGTACCAGATGGAAGAACGAGTATCTCAGAGAATTACACAAGAGGTACTAATGGAAACCAACCTACAACTCATATAAAAGCATCTAATGAAATCTCTTCATATACCCTTTTTTCAACCATATACTAAAGTCGTATATTTTCACTCTTCTCTCCTAGGTACCGACGAGACGCGACATCGGGGAAGTGCCGTTTATGCGGCCGGTTGCATTCGCTGCGCCATTGCCCTGCTTTCCTCGCCATGGCACCGGAGGACAGGTATGAGTGCGCAAGGGTGCACCGGTACTGCATCAACTGCCTGGCAACCTCCCATACTACCGGCGAATGCGACTCAAGGTCTAGTTGCCATCGGTGCACTCTCGGGCATCATACTCTGCTCCATCGGGCGAAGTTAAGGAGGGTAAGCGGTGCAGCGAATGCAGCCAATTCCAGGCCAGCTTTATCCAGCCGGTCTGCCCAGTAGCGGAAGAAGTTGCAACAATTGGTGAAGGACGTCCGAAGTCTGATTGGCAAGCTGGAGAAGGAGATACAGGCACCAACGCCGGGGGCGCCATGTTGAGGACATGGATCTCCTTACGTTTTCGGTGTGATCCCCCTCAGGTGGAAACGCCGCGATGTGCTGCCCACTGTCGCCCAATGCTGCCAACGCGCCGCACCAGCAACACCGTTTTGAATTAAGCAACCGGCCAAAATAGCCAACAGCGACAGACAGTTTTTTAGTCGCTTTTCAAGCCCCAACGAATCGACATCGCGCCCACGGACCGCTCTTCCTCATTTAAATTCAATCCTATATTTACTTATATCTTTAATTGTAATTTCAAATAATTTTCAAAGACCTAGTCTTGTAATAACTAAATGGTCTCAAAGACACTAAGACGATTTGTGTCTAAAAATTTGTACAACGAATTTTAAATCTCCATTATTCTTATTTTTTTCAATAATTCATTTTATAACTTAAAAAACTGAATAAACTTGAATTAATACCGTTTCCATTGGAAACGGCCCATTTTTTACCCCCACTCAACATTATACACGGTGCATAATTAGTTTTTTGCTGAGATTTAAAAAAAGACTATTATTCTCTCCAGAAAGTGGACTAGAAGCAGACCTATTCAAAAATCGTATTTATTGTTCGATTTATATAAACTTCAGTTCAGATGAGGCCCATAACTTAGATTAACAGAGAGACTACAATTCTATCCGTAAATTGGACCAGGGTCTAACTTATTCGAAAAAAGTTTATTTATAGCTGGATTTACTTGAAATTCGGTACATAGTTGGCTTTTTTAACAGGAAGGCTGTTCTTCTCTCCGGGAAGTGGACAAGAGAGTAATCTTTTCGAAAAAGTTTATTTATAGCGGGATTTACTATAAATTCGGTACATGGGTAGCTTTTTGCTCAGATTTACAGGAAGGCTCTTATTTTAGTCGGGAAGTGGACATGAGACTAACCTATTCGAAAAAATTTCACTTATTGCTCGATTTACTTGAACTTCGGTTTGTAGGGGACTTTTACTTATATTTACAAAAAGGCTGTTATATCCTCCAAAAATGGGATTTACTTGAAATTCGGTGAACAGTTGACTTTTTGCTTAGATTAACAGGAAGACTATTCTTCTCTCCGGGTAGTGGATCAGGGACTACTCTTTTCCAAAAAAGTTTATTTAAAGCTGGATTTACTTGAAATTCGGTACATAAATGACCTGTTGATTAGACTAACAGATATAGGTACAGTGAGCGCATTTCGTTTAGCCGAATGTCAAGTTGTTCCAATTATTTAGCGTTATTGTGAAAATTGCTACGATATCTTGTGCCAGTTGTGGATATTTTGCATTTTGCATACACAACCATTTATTCTTTAACTGTAATTAGTCTGCACATGGTAAGCTTAGAGTATTGTCAGTGGAAAAAGGAAATAAGTGTTAATTTCAGTGCGCATTTCGTTTAGCCGAATTGATTGTTAGAGCCATTGAATAAAGAATAGGGAGGTAAGTTTAATTTTTTTAGGAAAAATCTTATATCTGACATTGCATGGATTTGTTGGAGTCATTTTAATTATTAAGTTTTGTTTTTTTATACCCTTTAAGGTCCTGCCGAAAGGACCACACTTGTCAATTAAAAGGAAAGCTGTTATAACGGCGCATAAAGAAAACGGCTTGATTAATTTGCAGATTGCCTTAATGATTCTCAGATCTGAGCAAACTAATAGAATTTTTTTAAAATTGGGCAAGAATTATGACCAAAAGAAAAAAACTAAAGGTAACAAAAAAATTACAGTACGCCAAAAAGGTCAAATTGTTGATGACAGTCCTTGAAAAAATTATTAATTCTGCTACCAACATGCCCGCGTAGATTTCGCTGTCCATTTTTGTTGGAACCTAGCATATTGTAGATCTCCCATAATAAGATTGGGGAGCCTAATCATGACACTTCCTCCACCAAAATTTCTGCTCAACCTTGGTTCCTATTTTGCTTTCAAATCATGCCAAAAGTAACTAAATCCATCACGGCCGTAGAGTTTAAATTTTTTCTCGTCGGGAAAAATTAAATTTTTCCATTCTGACTACCATTTCATAAGCGTTTTAGCTAACTGCATCCTTGCATCTTTATGGCCTTTTGTCAGTGCAGCTGCTTTTGCCTGCTTTTTGTAAACAACGTTTTCTGTTGTGCTTAAAATTTTCTGAACATGTCGTTTTTAATAGGAAGATCAAGTTCTGCTATAATTAGAAAAGTGGTAAGCTTTTTTTTTGTTGCCAGGTCCTTAATTTGAACTTTTTGGCGTACTGTAACTTTTTGTTACCTTTAGTTTTTTTCTTCTGACATTTATTTGAAACTCGGTTCATAGGTGACTTTTTGCTTAGATTAACAGGAAGACTTTTCTTCTCTCCAGGAAGGGACCAGGGACTCACTTATCCATAAAAATCTTATTTATTGCTCGATTTACTTGAAATTCAGTACATAATTAAGTTTTTGCTTAGATTTACAAAAAGACTATTATTCTGTCCAAAAAGTGGACTAGAGACCTTTTCAAAAATCGTTTTTATTGTTCGATTTATATGAACTTCGGTTCAGATGAGGCCTTTTACTTAGATTAACAGGGAGACTACAATTCTCTTTGGGAAGTGGACCAGGGTGTAACTTATTCGAAAAAAGTTTATTTAAGGTGGACAAGAGAGCGACCTATTCGAAAAAACTTTACTTATAACTGGATTTACTGGAAATACGATATATGTGTGGATTTTTGCTAAGATTAACGGGAACAATCTAACTTTTTCTTTTCTTCGGCAAGTGGACCAAAAACTAACCTATTCGAAAAAGTTCATAATTAGCTTTCTGCTTAGATTTACAAGAAGACTATTATTCTCTCCAGAAAGTGGACTAGAGACAGACCTATTCAAAGAATCGTATTAATTATTTCATCTATTTGAACTTCGGTTCAGATGAGGCCTTTTACTTAGATTAACAGGGAGACTACACTTCTCTCCGGAAAGTAGACCATGCACTGACCTATTCGAAAAAATTATATTTATTGCTTAATTTACTTGAATAACAGGAAGACTACACTTCTCTCCGGGAAGTGGACCAGGGTCTAACTTATTCGACAAAAGTTTATTTATATATGGGTTTACTTTAAATTCGGTACATAGGTGGCTTTTTGCTCAAATTAACAGGAAGACCATTCTTCTCTCCGGGAAGTGGACCAAGGACCAACTTTTTCGAAAAGAGTTTATTTATAGCTGGCTTGACGTTAAATTCGGTACATAAATGGCTTTTTGCTAGGATTCACAGGAAGGCTCTTATTTTAGTCGGGAAGTGGACATGAGACTGACCTATTCGAAAAAATATCACTTATTGCTCGACTTACTTGAACTTCGGTTTATAGGGGAATTTTACTTAAACTTACAAAAAGACTGTTATTTCCTCCAGAAATTGGATTTATTTGAAATTCGGTACATAGATAACCTTTTGCTTAGACTAACATACATTTATACTCTTCTTGCCTACGGGAGTAAACCAAAGACCAATCGGTTCGAAAAAAAGTATAATTTAGCTGCATTTATTTGAAATTCGGTTCATAGGTGACTTTTCGCTTAGATTAACAGGAAGACTTTTCTTCTCTCCAGGAAGGGGACCAGGAACTCACTTATCCATAAAAATCTTATTTATTGCTCGATTTACTTGAAATTCGGTACATAATTAGCTTTTTGCTTAGATTAACAGGATTACTCTTCTTCTCTCCTTGAGGTGGACCTGGGACGAAACTATTCGAAAAGTGTTTATTTATAGCTTAATTTACTTAAAATTCGGTACATACCTAGGTGGCATTTTGCTTAGATTAACAGGGAGATTTTTCTTTTTCCGGGAAGGGGAAAGGGACGGACCTATTCAAAAATTCTTATTTATGGTTCGCTTTACCTCAAATTCAGTACATGTTTGCCTTTTGCTCAGTTTAGCAGGAAGACTGCACTTTTGTCCGGAAAGCGGAGAAGGGACTGACCTATTCGAAAAAACTTTATTTATAACTGGATTTACTTGAAATACGATATACCTATATGTGGCTTTTTGCTTAGATTAACGGGAAGACTCTTACTTTTTCTTTTCTTCGGCAAGTGGACCAAGAACTAACCTATTCGAAAAAGTTTATTATAACTGGATTCACTTGAAATTCGGTGCATAATTAGCTTTTTGCTTAGATTTACAAAAAGACTATTATTCTCTCCAGAAAGTGGACTAGAGACAGACCTATTCAAAGAATCGTATTAATTATTTCATTTATTTGAACTTCGGTTCAGATGAGGCTTTTTACTTAGATTAACAGGGAGACTACACTTCTCTCAGGAAAGTAGACCATGCACTGACCTATTCGAAAAAATTTTATTTATTGCTTAATTTACTTGATTAACAGGAAGACTACACTTCTCACCGGGCAGTGGATCAGGGTCTAACTTATTCGTAAAAAGTTTATTTATAGCTGGTATTACTTTAAATTCGGTACATAGGTGGCCTTTTGCTCAGATTAACAGGAAGACTCTTATTTTTTCCGGGAAGTGGACAAGATGCTGACGTATTCGAAAAAAATTTATTTATAGCTGGATTTACTTGAAATTCGGTGAATAATTAAGTGTTTGCTTACCTTTACAAAAGTACTATTAATCTCTCGGGAAAGAGGGCAAGAGAATAATCTATTCGAAATAAGTTTATTTATAACTGGATTTATTTATTTATTTATCATATATGAGAAATAATAATACAATTCTCATTTTACAGAGAAAGAAGCACTAGCTGCCAGGGCTTACGGCTCACTGCTCTAATAAAATTATATCGTCTAAGAATATTAATAAATTAGCCAGTCAAGTAGTAGAAAAATAAATTGTAAATTTTACTGTCAGTACATGGATTAAAGTTAATCTATGTTAGTGAAGAAAAACTATTTATGTAAGATAACTTAAAATTAAAATTAAATTAACTTTCTAAGGCCGATTTTGCGCAAAAAATCAGCTGGCTGGTGGATGTTCTCATGTGAAGGTTCCTTAAGCACTAGAAGATGTTTAACTGTAAGCGATGGTGAAGTGCAGTATATGCAGTGGGGTGCACTTGAACCATTCAGCAGGTACGAGTGCGTGGCAATGGTGTACCCAATCCGAAGTTCGTTCATAATTTTGATTTTCTAGCGGTTTTCTATTAGGTTGGTCCGTATTTCAGATATTAGGGGTGACTTGTTGGCGATATTAATAATTCCAGAGATCGTTGACATACTGTCTGTGCAGATTATCGTCTTGTTGTTAGATTTTGTGGCTAAAAGAATGCAATACTCTATTGCCACTGCCTTCGCCGTATACTCTGAACAGTAATTTGGCAGGTGCCCTGCGATTACTGTTGTCCCATCAGCTTGAACTAGCGCGAATGACGTGTGGTGCTTAGACTTTGATCCATCGGTATAGTACATTTGCCATTCGTTCCGGTAAGGTGCTGTGTATTCCTCAAAAAGCCGCTGGTATTCAATTGGACTTGTGGTTGGTTTGCTAAAGTTTGAAAGACCGAGAGGAAATGAAGAGTAGCATAAGTGCCAAGGTGGAGAATTGGCAGCAGCCAGTAAATAGAGGTTATTCCTAGATTTTTAGAATATTCAAGCACTCTTAATAGCGTTGGCTTACGATTTGGTACTTTGTTAGCGTTCCACATTGTTGTGATAGTGTCGCGTAGAATACTATTTCTGCAGAGGAAGACTTTTTGCATAAGCCTTATGGTGGTGTATTCTATTCTCTACTGTAAGGAAGACATTCCAGCCTCGCCAAGACGCATTGAATCGGGGATGTTGGAAATGCACGAATGCTCCTTCGAACGGCAGCATGATACGTGGAAAAAATCATTTTTATGTTGCTCTTTGCACAATGTCCGTATATTGGTAAACCATCGTCAATTTTCGACAAAATTAAAGTCTTAGTAGCAATTATTAAAGTATTTGGATGAATTATACAATGCTTAGAAGATAAGTATTTAATAATATTTAACCTGACAGCTAGGCTTTTTTTAGGCTTAGGCAGTGTCCCTTAAATGTATGGTAAAACGTTTGTCAAAAACGATTCCAAGAAAACGTAAGCTAGGAACGTTTACTATGTTGATATTATTATGAACTAGATGCAAATCGGTACATTTTTGTTTACGGCATACGTGTATATGAAAATATTTACATTTATTAAGTGAAAGATTTGCTCCTGAGCAGATTGACCATTTCGATATGTCGGTTAGTATGTTTAGAATTTTATTTTTAACAGTGTTTAAATTACTTATTTTAGAATAGAGTAGGACGTCATCCACATAGATAATGTGTGAAATATTTTTATGTTTGGAAATTATGTGGCTAATTTCATCGAAGGCAGTAAATAACGTAACAGAAAGGGGGGATCCTTGTGGGATTTCATTCTGTTGGTTGTGTAAATTAGAAATCGCGTTATTTACTTTTACTTTGAATTTTCGATTGGTGAGAAATGACTTGATAAAATGTTATATTTTATTACCGAATTTCCATTTTTCTAATTGTCGAAATTTTCAAAAAGTAGGAAAGCGTTCCATGCCCTTCCTTAAAGGCGAGCTGATGTGGATTAATTAAGCGATGTTTGGAAATATACCACATAATGCGCTTCGAGATAATTTTTTCGAGTAACTTACTCATGCAGCATATAAGTGAAATCGGCCTATACGAATAATCTAAAGCTTCTGATGATGGGTTAGTGGACTTTGGTATGGGTGCAACTGTTGCGTTTTTCCAGTTTTGAGGATAAATTCCGGTAGTTAAAATATTATTGTACACATTGATTAATCTTGATTTAACCTCACAAGGCAAGTTTTTTAGCATATCATACGAAATTCTATCGTGGCCTGGAGTTTTTCCAGATAGTGAAGAGATTGTATTGTACTTTCGAATTCTGGATACGTGATATCTGATTCTATTATTTTAGCTGGGGAGTTTGGTTGATTGTAAGTGCAACTTAATATTTCATTTTTCTTTGCTATAAAAGCTGAAGTAAAGTTTGAGTCGCTAGTATACCTAGACCAAGTGGAGGCAAAAAGTTCGGCAAACGCCTTGGGGTAAGCTACAGGTCCTGTAGGGCTGTTAATTGAATTGGCTCAGCTTTCCACTACGGTACCAATGCTTGTTACAGCCAAACAAATAGACCAATTCTAATGAAATTTGCAGGAGCTGTTGCTGTAGATCTAATTTAAGTTTATTTCTTATAATTTTCAGATAAATGTTGTTAAATTATTAATAATTTGTTATTAAAATATTTTCACTTTCATAAGAAATTTTTATTTAGCACGTGCACTTAAGCCATATATATGATGCAATAAAGTAACTTTAATCTGTTCACATGCGATTATAAACAATATTGTCTTTTTATTTTGTTTGGTTTTACAACTTAACTAGATTTAATTATTGTATATTATTTCGGAACAATTTGCTAGAGTAATTCTCGACAATGTCAAAAAGTGGGTGTTGCCATACGTGCTAAAAATAAGAATTTATTACTGTACAGGGTTGTATACACGAAATAAAATTTTAAAGAAACACTTTTTAAACATTACAAAGGAGTTTCGTTTTATAATACTGTGCAAGGCGAAGCCGGTGTTGGTTCTTCTGAGGGTTACAATCAAAAGCGCGGCCGAAGGCCGCCAATTTACAAATGAGTTTTGTTTAAAAATACTGTGCAAGGCGAAGCCGGTGTTGGTCCGGCTGAGGGTAACAATCAAAAGCGCGGCCGAAGGCCGCCAATATACAAAGGAGTTTCGTTTAAAAATACTGTGCAAGGCGAAGCCGGTGTTGGTCCGGCTGAGGGTAACAATCAAAAGCGCGGCCGAAGGCCACCAATATACAAAGGAGTTTCGTTTAAAAATACTGTGCAAGGCGAAGCCGGTGTTGGTCCGGCTGAGGGTTACAATTAAAAGCGCGGCCGAAGGCCGCCAATTTACAAAGGAGTTTCGTTTAAAAATACTGTGCAAGGCGAAGCCGGTGTTGGTCCGGCTGAGGGTTACAATCAAAAGCGCGGCCGAAGGCCGCCAATTTACAAAGGAGTTTCGTTTAAAAATACTGTGCAAGGCGAAGCCGGTGTTGGTCCGGCTGAGGGTTACAATCAAAAGCGCGGCCGAAGGCCGCCAATTTACAAAGGAGTTTCGTTTAAAAATACTGTGCAAGGCGAAGCCGGTGTTGGTCCGGCTGAGGGTTACAATCAAAAGCGCGGCCGCGGTGTTATTTTTTTCAGGTGTGGCATCCTTTAGAATGAAAGGAGTAAGAGCACTGCAAAATAACGGTAAAATTTCGTTTTTCTTCTTTCATGAAAAAAATTAACCACCGTTATATTTAATAGCGTATGTTATTAGCTTTTTGTGTAACGTGATTAGCTAGTTTTCAAAGTGTTTGATCCTTAATTTATTCTATACAAGTAATTTGTTTAAATTATTAAAATGAGTGATGTTGAATATGGTAAGTTTAATTGGGTTTTATAATTATATGTGAATATATACTTATTATTATTTTTTATAGATTCCGATGTTCCATCCACCAGCACGGCGGCAGCAAACCGAGTCCGGTATACCGTGGAGGATTTCCGCAGGATGTGGAGCATCCATAAAATGCGGGATTCCTTGGGAACGGTTGAGCAGTGCGTTGCATTTGCGGAGGAGCATGGGCTACTGCTGCGAAGTAAATTGTGCCCATCACACAGGACGCCCATGCCCCTCGTAAAAAAAGGCGGCGATGCTCTAGGGAGCTTTTGGTGCCGCAAAGGCAATTGCCGCTCAAAGCCTTCTATATCTAGGACTAAAAATACGTGGTTTGAAGAGGCACGTTTATCTCTGCCACACGTATTTTATATAATTTTTTGTTTTGCGCACAAAAAATCGCATTTTGAGGTGATGCTGGATGACTATATTGGTGGGCCTTTGTCCAGCCGGACCATCACCGATTGGTACAGCTACTGTAGAGAAACTGTGGTGCTGTACCAAATCGACCAGCAACAAGCTGCTGGAAAAATTGGTGGTCCGGGCAAAGTTGTTCAGATAGATGAGAGCAAGTTTGGAAAACGCAAATTTAATAGAGGTAATATTTATATATTTTTTTATTACTATTATTAGGCCTAACATTACTTTTAATATTTTTTTAGGGAGGAGAGTGGAAGGCCATTGGGTCCTCGGGATGATCGAGGACGGATCGGATGACTTAAGATTGGAGGTGTGCCCGGAAAACGTGCGGTCAGCGGAGGTGCTCGTACCCCTGATACAAAAACACGTAGCTGAAGGGACAATCATACATACTGATTGCTGGAAATCGTATGATTGTCTCTCCAGCTACGGGTACGAGCACAAAAAAGTGAATCATAGCGACCCTGACAACCCGTTCGTGGCTGAAGACGGGACACATACCCAAAGGATCGAGTCCCAATGGAGAACGGTGAAAAGATTCATTCAAAAGGATAATTATAATAATTCATCCAACTTTGAGGATGTTATTATTGAATATCTTTGGAGGAAGTCAATAAAAAAAAATAAAGATGATCCGTTTTTCAAAATGATTGAAGCAATAAAATATACGTATAAGCCGTAATTATTGTATTTTAGTTGTTTTATTTTAAATTTTTTTTGTTATATGTGGCAACACCAAAGTTTAAAGTAATTGGCTTATTTACAAAATAATAGGGTAAAATTCTACATTTTTTGCAATTTCAACTTTGAATATCTCGAAAACTATAGGTCTCCTAAAGGTTTGGTTTTCGGTTCCTGAGAGTGGGTGGAACCACCTACCACCCCCTATAAATCATTTTTACCCACGCTTGGTCCCGTAAAGGAAAAGTTCCCATTGAATTTATGTGGTTTTGGGAATATGAACCTGTGAGCATTTTAATGTCCGACCAAGCCTTTTTAGGGTTAGAAGAGGGATTTATTTCTGCAGTAAGCTTTTCGAAGCTCATTCGTTTTGCTTCTTTAGACTTTTTACGAAAAATGGCATTTGCTTTTTTATATAAGATCGGGCTGGCTTCTGTTCTAGTCCTTTTGTATTGCCTCCAGTTACCAAAGTGAGTTAACTCACTTTCGGTAAATCAACAGAAAAGTTATGTTAACAGTTGATGCTGTCACTACTAATGGAAACATTTCGGACGTTTCAGTATATTTCTTGCCAGAGTCGTGTATTTTCGGATTTAATGAGGCGCCAGACTTTTATTTTGCATGCTGAAATTTTTTCTGCAAAAGTTACTTTTTTGCATTAATATTGACATTAAAACATACATTAAGTAATCGGCGAAGATAATGCTTCTCGGCTTTAAAAAACAAAATAAAATAAAAATAAAAAACAAACAAAAAGCAATCGTGGAATAGAAAACGATCCCCTCAACAACTATCAGCTGATTGCGCAAAACAAATAATTATGCATACATAATTGGTGCAAAACAAATATTTATGTATCTATAATGTGCGCTTTGTAACCGGTTAAACGATTTTTCGGCCGAGCTACTCCTCGAATTGTGGTTTTCTAGAAAAACAAAATAAATATTTACTTAAAAAAATAAACTATGGTCAACTGAAAATGGAAACAAAACAACGCAAGTGGAACTTTACGGAGGAGCAAGGTTTCCTGGATTGTTGGGAAGGAAGAGCTCAGGAATTGAGAGGTAGCCGAAAAAACTCTCATGTATACAAAGAAATGGCATTGGTGGCAAAGTTGTAAGCATGCAAAAAAGCAGTTTTCTTTCAGCAGCGTCTGTCCGTGCAGCAATAATCTGCACTTGCAAATCATAATATTGTATAAATAGCAAAATAAAATGAATGCGGTCTCTTGAATTCATGATTTTAATACTTGTGACAAATTTTGCAAACAGCAAATGTAAACAAAAATCAGCTGTTTGAGTTAACTCAGTTTCGGTGGAAACGTTTGACATTTCATTCACTTAACAGAGGCCTTCTTAAATGCAGTTAAGTGCTTGGTGGAAATAGGCTATAAAGCTTTGTTGAGGAGGTATATACAGACAAATAATCGTAACTTTAAATCCTATAGATACTTGAATAGCTAACGAAGCGATATTTGAATGGATTGGGAGGTATTTATGTGGAATGTCTTTTTTACTAAGACAGCGATACCTTGTTTGTTTGTGGTAAATTGAGAAAATAACTAATATATTTATTTGGTACAGTACCATCTTTATTTACGGCAAGGTGAGTTTCTTGTAGAGCAATGAAGTGTGGGGAGATTTCTTTAATGAGAATTTCAAGTTCGGTGTAGTTGTTGTAGGAGCCATTTATGTTCCACTGTAGTATGTTAAACATTCAGTAAAGATACGAATCAAAGGACAAAGAAAAATGTATTACATTTCTTCGTCGTCTGAGGTTGGCATAATTTGATCATCACCTTGTAGACTGTACTCTTGAGTTGTTATTGAGTTGGTTTGTGCCTTGTTGAGAGAAGCGTTTGCAGTGTGGTGAGATTGTAGTTCGCTTATAAATTGATGTGAAAGATTAGTTGTTTGATTTGTGCAGTTATTAGCGTAGCTAAGAATGCTTTGGAAGGTGGAATTGAGAGCACTATGAGAGAGAGGTTGGTTGTTAGGAATTATGGTGTTGTTATTTTGTGGGGTGGCATTTGATTGAAAATCGAAAGAGGAGGTTGGTGGGGGGTGTAAGTTGTCGTTGGGATTTGGAGTAAGAGATGTTTTAACAGTGTTAATGCTCTCAGCAGTTTCAGGGTGAGGTACTTGGGGAGGAGAATCTGTAGGTACGGAAGGTGTATGAATGGTTTCTGCTGTGGTATTGTTAGAGTTCTTGTTTTCTTTTTGATGATTTTGCTTTACCATTTGGGAGAAAGAGATGTTTGGTAGACTTGGCACTTGTGCTTTGTGTAATTTGATAGCTTCTCGCATGGAACATCTTTTCTCAGTTTTGATTTTGAGAATTTGTTTTGTCTGAATGTACCTTAGACATGTGTTTGAAAATGATGGGTGCCCACCGGCACAATTTGCGCAAAAAGTTTGTAAACATTGTGGGGAGGGAAATTACAAGTGACACAAGCAGCTTTGTTATTGCACCTCTTATTGGTGTGCCCTAAAAGTTGACATGATTTACATCTCATGGGATTTGGGAAATATGGTTTTACACGGGCTGAGCGCCATGAAACCTCTATTTTTTCGGGTAATTTAAACACTTCTACCACTCCTTGATTTTTACAATTTTCTATAATTCCTTTTTCAGAGACATCGTTGAGGCATGGTGAATATATTGTACCTTTTGAAAAGTTCAGATTATCATGAAACTTTATCTCTACTTCGCATATTCCATTCAATCGCTTCGTAGCTTAGTATTTTTGTGCAATGGTTGGGGTTTTAACTAGCAACAAATTGCCATCCCGTAGTTCGGAAATGGTAACTATTTCTTTGCTTACCGCTTCCAATGCTTTATGAACTGCAAAACGTGAGTACTTTGATAATGGTTTAGTTGACTCAATTGTTGATATGGTGCTGAATTTTGGATTTTCCTGTTTAGTTTTTGGTAACTCAGGGAATATTTCAGGCTTATATGTTGTCTTTTTGCGTTGGGTTTGGGGATGTTCAGCAAGCACAGCGAACCTATTGTCCCCCAAATTTGGTGGGACAGGTGCCATTGGGGAAATATTTTCTGCAAGCAATGCAACAAAGAGAAAACACGTGTATCGTTTGAAGTTTAAGGTAACGAACACAGAAGAATAGTGTTAAGTAAGAAGCAGAGAGCGGATCAAGCACAGAAAGAAACACAGTCTGAAAATGCGTCCACTCGCCGTGAGTATCAGTCGGAGACTGATATAACTTGATTTACTTGAAATGCAGTAAATTGGTGACTTTTTGCTTAGATTAACAGGAAGACCAATCTTCTCTCCGGGAATTGGACCAAGGACTAACATTTTCGAAAAAAGTTTAAAAAAAAGGTTCAGGAAGTGAACCGGATACTGACCTATTCAAAAAAATCTTATTTATTGCTCAATTTACTTGAAATTCGGTATATGAGTGGCCTTTATTAATAGATTAGCAGGAAGATTATTGTTCTCTCCAGGAAGTGGACCATGGACTGACCTATTGGAAATGAGTTTATTTATTGATATTCGGTATATACGTGTAGGTAGGTTTTTGCTTAGATTAACAGGAAGACCCTCCTTCTCTCCGGAAAGTGGACAAGGGACTAACCTATTTGAAAAAAACTTTACTTATAGCTGGATTTACTTGCAGGACATAGGTGAATTTTTCCTTAGATAAACAGGAACAATCTTCTTCCCTCCAGGAAGTGGACCACTATTCGAAAAAATTTATCTATAGTTGGATTTACTTGAAATTCGGTACATAATTACTTCATGCTTAAATAAACAGAAATAGTGTTCTTCTCTTTGGGAAGTGGACCAGGGACTAACCTATTCGAAAAAAGTTTATTATTAGCTAGATTTACTTGAAACTCGGTACGTAGAGACTGACTTATTCAAAAATTCTTATTTATGGGTCGATTTACCTGAAATTCGGTCCATATTTGGCAAGTGGACAAGGGACTAACCTTTTCGAAAAAAGTTTATTTATAACTGGATTTACTTGAAACACGATATATAGGAGACCGTTTGCTTAGCTTAACAGGAAGACTCTTACTTTTTCTCTTCTTCGGGAATTGGACCAAGGACTTACCTATTCGAAAAGTTTATTTATAGCTGGATGAACTTGAAATTGGCACATAGGAGGCTTTTTGCTCAGATTAGGAGGAAGGCTACGCTTCTCTCCGACAGTGGACCAGAGACTGACCTATTCAAAAATTCTTATTTATGGCTCGATTTTTGAGATTTAGCCTTTTGCTCAGATTAACAGGAATACGACACGCCTCTTTGGAAAGTGGACGAGGGCTAACTTCTTCTCTCCGGGAAACGGACCAGGGACTGACCTATTCGAAAAAATTAGCTGATGCTTCGATTTACAAAAAGTCTAGTACTCTCCGAAAAGTAGACCATGGGCTGCTCTATTCAAAAAAATCTTATTTTTGGGTCGATTTACTTGAAATTCGGTAGATACTTGGCCTTTTGCTTAGATTAACAGGAATACCTTTCCTCTCTTCGGGAGGTGGACCAGGGACTGACTTATTCAAAAAAATTTTATTTATTGCTCGATTTACTTGAAATTCGGTACATATTTGCTTAAGTTAGCATTAAGATTACACTTCTGTCCGGAAAGTGAGCAAGGGACTGTCCTATTCGAAAAATCTTATTTATGGCTTGATTTACTTGAACTTCGGTTCAGATGTAGCCTTTTGGTTATATCAACACGAAGACTACATATCTCTCCGGAAAGTGGACCAGGGACTAACCTATTCGAAAAAAGTTTATTATTAGCTAGATTTACTTGAAACTCGGTACGTAGAGACTGACTTATTCAAAAATTCTTATTTATGGTTCGATTTACCTGAAATCCGGTACATATTTGGTCTTTTGATTAATTTAGCAGGAAGGCTACACTTTTGTCTGGAAAGTGAACAAAGGACTGACCTATTCGAAAAAAATTATTTCAGCTAGATTTTCTTGAAATTCGGTACATTGGTGACTATTTGCTTAGATTAACAGGAAGACTGTTCTTCTCTCCGGGAAGTGGACAAAAGAATGATCTATTCGAAAGAGTTTATTTATAGTTGGATTTACTTTTAATTCGGTACATAGGTGGATTTTTGCTGAGACTAACAGGAAGAGTTTTCTTCTCTCCGGGAAGTGGACCAGGGACTGACTTATTCGAAAAAGATTGCTGATGCTTAGATTTACACAAATTTTAGTACTCACTCCGGAAAGTGGACCATGGGCTGCTCGATTCAGAAAAATCTTATCTTTGGTTCGATTTACTTGAAATTCGGTATGTACATGACCTTATGCTTACATTAACAGGAAGACTCTTCTTCTCTCCATTAGGACTGAACTTCTGTTCAGATGTGGCCTTTTGCGTAAATTAACAGGATGCCTACACTTCTGCCCAAAAAGTGGACAAGGGGCTGACCTATTCGAAAAAATCTTACTTTTGTTTCGATTTAGTTGAAATTCGGTATAATACATAGGTGGGGGATGGGGCCATGTGTAGAAGTTCACGCAAGTGAGGACAGTTTTTGACTGCCATTCACCTGGGAGTGGCCAGAAACGATTCTTGTGCATATGGTTCAAGCAGCTCACGACGGCCGGTCTTAGACTACGTATCCCCTGGGTAGCCAACGAACATCCGTTTGGAGGCGAGCTAAAGTGAGTAGGCGAATCCCATGCGGTTGTGCGTAGGGTTTGGAACCCACCACATGAAAAAACAACCCAATAAAAGACCAATTAAAGCCTCGGATGAGAGACCCCCCTTTTGATGACGACCCCCGCAAATGTTTTAAGGATTACGATTTTAGGGCATGCACCTGGAATGTCCGGTCCCTTAATTGGGAAGGTGCCGCTGCCCAGCTGGTTGATGTCCTCATAAAGTTAAAGGCTGACATCACTGCCGTCCAAGAATTGCGATGGATGGGACAAGGACGGAAGAAGGTGGGTCCTTGTGAAATTTACTACAGCGGCCATATAAAGGAGCGCAAATTTGGTGTCGGATTCGTGGTGGGAGAGAGACTCCGTCGCCGAGTACTGGCATTCACTCCGGTGGATGAACGTCTAGCCACACTTCGCATTAAAAAATTTTTTAACACCACCCTAATTTGCGCCCACGCCCCGACGGAAGAGAAGGATGACTTGACCAAAGATGCCTTTTACGAGCGCCTCGAACACACTTATGAGCGCTGCCCCCGCCACGACGTCAAAATTGTGCTTGGCGACTTCAACGCTAGGGTGGGCAAAGAAGGTATCTTTGGTACGGCTGTCGGAAAATTCAGTCTCCACGACGAAACATCTCCAAATGGGCTGAGGCTGATCGACTTCGCCGGGGCCCGAAATATGGTTGTCTGTAGCACTAGATTCCAGCACAAAAAAATTTACCAAGCTACTTGGCTGTCTCCAGATCGGAAAACTTCCAACCAGATCGATCATGTTGTGATAGACGGAAGACACGTGTCCAGTGTTTGAGATGTGCGTACGTTCCGAGGTCCTAACATTGACTCGGATCACTATCTTGTCGCAGCAAAGGTACGCACGCGCCTCTGTGTATCGAAGAACGCCCATCAACAAACACAAGGAAGGTTCGACGTTGAAAAGCTGCAATCACAATAGACTGCCGAGCGGTTTTCTACTCGACTTGCACACCTGCTCTCTGAGAGCACTCATCAGCAACCCGGTATAAGGGAACTGTGGGACGGCATCGCAAACTCCCTGCGTACAGCTGCAAACGAAACCATTGAATTTCGGAAAGATCGCAAAAACAGCTGGTACAATGAGGACTGCCGTGTCGCAGTGGAAAGAAAACAGACTGCCTACCTCGCAACCTTGCGATCGACCACAACACGTGCGGGGTGGGATAGATACCGAGAACTGAAGAGGGAAGCAAGGCGCGTCTGCAGACAGAAAAAGAAAGAGGCCGAGATGCGCGAGTATGAGCAGCTTGCGAAGCTGGCCGACAAGGATAACGCTCGAAAATTCTATGAAAAGATACGGCGAATTACAGGTTTCAAGACCGGAGCAAACTCTTGTAGGACCCAGGGAGGTGAGCTGGTGACAGATGCCCAGAGTATACTCGAGCTATGGAGGTACCACTTCTCCAGCCTGCTGAATGGCAGTGAACAGGAAACACGCGGAGATGGTGAACTCGAAACTCCAATGGATGACGATGGAAAAGTTGTTCCATTACCCGACTATGAAGAAGTGCGAATAGCAATCGTCCACCAAAAAAACAACAAAGCAACAGGGGCCGATGGATTACCGGCCGAGCTATTCAAATGCGGCGGCGAAGAACTGATCAGGTGCATGCATCAGCTTCTTTGCAAAATATAGTCGGATGAAAGCATGCCCGATGATTGGAATTTAAGTGTGCTCTGCCCGATCCACAAAAAAGGCGATCCCACAGTCTGCGCCAATTACCGTGGAATAAGCCTTCTTAATATCGCATATAAGGTCCTATCAAGCGTATTGTGTGAAAGGCTAAAGCCCACCGTCAGCAAACTGATTGGACCTTATCAGTGTGGCTTTAGACCTGGTAGGTCAACCATTGACCATATATTCACCATGCTCCAAATCTTGGAAAAGACCCGTGAAAAGAGAATCGACACCCACCACCTTTTCGTCGATTTTAAAGCAGCCTTCGACAGCACGAATAGGAGCTGCCTTTATGCCGCTATGTCGGAATTTGGAATCCCCGCAAAACTTATACGGCTAAGTAAACTGGCGTTAAGCAACACTAAAAGCTCCGTCAGGATCGGGAAGGACCTCTCCGAGCCGTTCGATACCAAACGAGGTTTCAGACAGGGTGATTCCTTATCGTGTGACTTTTTAAATTTAATGCTGGAGAAAATAATACGAGCTGCAGAGCTAAATAGAGAAGGTACAATCTTCTACAAGAGTATACAGCTGCTGGCGTACGCCGATGATATCGACATTATTGGCCTTAACAACCGCGCCGTGAGTTCTGCTTTCTCCAGACTTGATAAAGAAGCGAAACGATTGGGTCTGGTAGTGAATGAGGGCAAGACGAAATATCTCCTGTCATCAAACAAACAGTCATCGCATTCGCGACTCGGCTCCCACGTCACTGTTGACAGTCATAACTTCGAGGTCGTAGATAATTTCGTCTATCTAGGAACCAGCATTAATACCAACAACAATGTCAGCCTTGAAATCCAACGCAGAATCACTCTTGCCAACAGGTGCTACTTTGGACTGAGTAGGCAATTGAAAAGTAAAGTCCTCTCTCGACGAACGAAAACCAAGCTCTACAAGTCGCTCATTATACCGGTCCTACTATATGGCGCAGAAGCGTGGACGTTATCAATATCTGATGAGTCGGCTCTAGGAGTCTTCGAGAGGAAAGTTCTGCGAACGATTTATGGTCCTTTGCGCATTGGCAACGGCGAATACCGCAGACGATGGAACGATGAGCTGTACGAGCTATACGACGATATTGACATAGTTCAGCGAATGAAGAGACAGCGGCTACGCTGGCAAGGCCATGTCGTCCGAATGGATGAAAACACTCCAGCTTTGAAAGTATTTGATGCAGTACCCGCTGGTGGAAGCAGAGGAAGAGGAAGACCTCCACTCCGTTGGAAAGATCAAGTGGAGAGTGACCTGGGTGCACTTGGCATTTCCAACTGGCGCCAAACAGCGAAAAGAAGAGACGAATGGCGCGCTGTAATTGATTCGGCTATAATCGCGTAAGCGGTGCCAACGCCAATAAAGAAGAAGAAGGATTTTTGCTTAAACCAACAGAAATACTCTTCTTCGCTCCAGGAAGTTTACAAGAGACTGACTTATTCGAAAAAATTCCGTTTATTGCCTAATTTACTTAAAATTCGGTACATAATTACTTTTTGCTTAGATTAACAGAAAAACTTTATATTCTCTCAGGAAACTGGACCATGGACTGACCTTTTCGAAAAAAATTTATTTATGGCTCGTTTTACTTGATATTTGGCACTTAGGTGGCTTTTTTCTTAAATCAACATAAATGCCCTTCTTCTCTCCTGGAAATGGACCAGGGACTGACCAATTCGAAAAAAGTTTTTTATAGCTGGATTTACTTGAAATTCGGTACATAAGTGGCATTTTGCTTAGATTAACAGGGAGATTCTTCTTTTCGCCGAGAAGTGGACCAGATACTGACTGTTGAGGACATGGATCTCATTTCGTTTTCGGGGTAGTGCCCCTAAGGTAGCAACGCCGCAATGTACTGCCCAATGTCGCCAAATGTTGCAAACCATCTGCACCCGCAACACATTTTGTATTAACTGCCCTTTTCATAACCATAAGCGCCACAATCGATTCAGTCGGTATTCTACCTTTAGCGCGCAACTACATTTTCGTTACTACTAAATTAATATTCATCTCTTTTCTATATTTGGATTTTTCTAATGTGAAAGCCATATATGTACATATTTCCATTCGTCAATTTAACCCTCCGTCTGACACCACACTTTATATACTTTCGTCCGACACCTGGTGTCTTGCCAGACCCCTATATATTTACATATATTTATATAGGTTTATATGGGAAAAAGTACTATACGGAGAGGCTCATATGTATTTTTCAGGTACATATTATTCGTTCCTTACCTTTTTATATCTTCGGGCATATGTTTAGCTACAATTCTGTGTAAAAAAAAAACAACAAAAATATTTGGAATAGAAAAAACAAGCCATTTGTTTACCTTTTTTATACTTTATTTATGAGTCATTTCAATACTGATTCGACAAATGTATACGGGTTTGAATGGATTATGATTTGATACTAACTAGAAACTGTACAAAAGAAACGAGTTTTGCGTCGAAGCTTTTCTTCGCCATGTAAAAAAATACGACAGTCTCTCTTCTTGGTGAGTGTATCTGCTCCACTGCGATGCATTGTCAGCAAATTTGGTGCAATGTTTATTGGTTTTCCAAAGAAAGATTCAACAGCAACTCGAGTTGTAAATTGAGATATGCTTTTTGGGTTGTTCATACGGTTTTCAACGTTTGCAAGAACCAATGATTTGGGTAATGTATTCAAAAATGAGCGTTTCTCGTCATGTTTATGTTAACCATCCATTTCCTTACAAATAACAAACGATGCCAATGCCATAATATCCAACATATATATTTTTTTTTTTTTTTTAAACATTAATATTTATTTATTGAATCTACTTCGACTTCGGAAGCCTAACAATAAGTAATAAAATCTTAAACTAAATTAAAACATAAAGCCCATTAGTACGAATGGGCTGCTGGCTTGACGTTGCTCTTTAGAAGGCTGCTTTGTCTCCTCTCCGCAGGCGGGTTTGACTTGTTGCATGGGCCAAGGTGTTAGCCAAAGGGTTCGGATGGTTACGCAGTTTTATTAAGTATTTTTTTGCTGCGATTTCAATTTCTTCCTTGATGGTAGGTATATTTAGATCTCTATGAATATTTTCATTACGCATGTACCATGGTGCGTCCGTTATTACTCTTAACGTTTTCGATTGGAATCTTTGAATTATATCTATATTCGTCGCGCAAGCTGTGCCCCATAACTGGATCCCATACATCCATATCGGTTTTATTATTGCATTATATAAGCGGACTTTGTTGCTAAGGCTTAGTCCAGACTTCTTGTTTAAAAGCCAATGTAAGCTAGCAGATTTGAGTTTAAGCTGCAGCTTTTTAGCTGCAATGTGTCGTCTCCAGGTTAAGCGCCTGTCCAAGTGGATTCCGAGGTATGTAATTTCGTCAGCTTGCGGTATTGATACATTGTTGAGCTTAACAGTAGGACACGTTTTTGGCCTTAATGTAAAAGTTATGTGTTTGCACTTGTTTTCATTAACTTTTATGCGCCATTTCGCCAGCCATTCTTCAATTTGTTTAAGATGCTGCTGTAACACTTTTGTGGCTGTAATGGGGCATTTATGTCGACTTAGTATAGCAGTATCATCCGGAAATGTGGACGTAATTACTTCGTCACTTGTAGGAATATCTGCGGTAAACAGTATGTACAATACTGACCCAAGAACACTGCCCTGCGGAACACCTGCCGTAATCGGACACTCTTCTGTTATGTAATCATTTACTTTTACTGTGAATCGCCTATTGGTTAAGTAGGATTTAAGGATATTGTGGAACGTGTTAGGTAATGATTTTTTAATTTTGTGAATGAGACCATCATACCACACTTTGTCAAATGCTTGCGCCACATCAAGAAAAACAGCCGAGCAATACTCTCGCATTTCGAAAGCTTTCCTTATTTCGCTTGTTATACGATTTACTTGTTCAATTGTGCCGTGTTTTTCCCGAAAACCAAATTGATGTGTAGGAATAATATCATTTTGATGGAGAAAAGGTGTAATTTTTGATAGCAGCACTTTTTCGAAAAGTTTTGATAGGCAAGGCAACAGGCTGATTGGTCTATATGATGACGGCAGGGTTGCGTCTTTACCTGGTTTAACTACCATAATTATCTGCGACTTTTTCCAGAGTTGTGGATAATATCCTAGCTTCAAAATGGCACTGGAAAGCTTTGCAAGAAAAACGAGAGCAATGCTTGGCAATTCTTTTAGCATTTTTGGTGAGATATGATCGTCTCCTGGAGATTTTTTTGGATTTAAGGCGGCAATAGTGTTTTTTAGTTCAGACACAGATGCTCCGCAAGTAACAGTGTATCTAGGAGCAGTATGGGTCGGTCACAAAGGTGCACTATATGTAGCAGTATTTGGTTGAAATACTGTGCTGAGGTGCTCTGCGAAACAAGACGCCTTCTCTTCATCCGTTCTTGCTCATGAACCATTACGCATTCTCAAAGGTACTTCAGTGCTTACTGGCGGCTTAAGGTTTTTGCTAGCTTTCCATAGAGATTTTTTAGTAGAAACGTTGGGAGACAAAGACGTTATAAGATGTTTGATATTTCTTTCTTCCTCGTATCTTAATGCCTTTTTGAGTTTGTTTTCTGCCACCTTAAGACGAATTTTTGCATCGGGAGATCGGCAAGGTTGCCATTCGCGACGCAAACGTCGCTTATTTCGGACCAGTAATTCTATTCCACTATTAGTTATCAATGCCTTTACTTTTGTATTCTGCTCTGGTGTGGCTATAGTTGCTGCTGTTGCTAGTATACTGTTAAATACAAGTAACTCATTTTCAACGTCAGTTCCTCCCTCTATTTGCGGATTGGTCTGTATATGACTGCTAATGTATTTTTTATATTTAAGCCAGTTAGTTCTTGATGTAGTAAGTCGAAAAGCATGCTCACTTTCAATTGGTTGTTCGTTCAATTTAATGATTATTGAGGAATGATCAGAAGATAAGTCAGCACAGGTTTCAGCAAGTACTAAACTCCTATCTACGTTTTTAGTGACTGCAAAGTCAATCAGGTCAGGTAATTTCCTTGAGTCCGTAGGCCAGTAAGTTGGTTGTCTTGGGGAGATAAAATCGTAACTATTTTTTGAACTTATGATCGTGTTATATAACTGACGACCTTTCGGGTTAATTAGCCTCGATCCACAATGACTATGCTTCGCATTGTAATCACCTCCAGCTAGGAACCTATCACCTAGAGTCATAAAAAAGTCGCTAAATTGTTTTTCTGTTATTACGAAACGTGGCGGACAGTAAATTGCAGCTAAAGTAAGGTCAACCCCCCTATTTTTAAGTGTGATCGAGGTTGACTGCAACCAATTTGTTGAAAAAGAATTAAGAAAGTTATGCTTTAAACGGTTCCTTGTGAGTATAGCTGTGCCACCATGTGCTTTGCCATCTGGGTGATTAGTGTTGTACAGCTTAAACCTAGGGATGTAAAAATTATACTTCTGGGTGAGATGTGTTTCAGATATAAGCATAACATCAATTTCGTGGGTCTGTAAAAATAATTTAAGTGCTAATTTATGCTGGTTTACACCATTAGCATTCCATAAGCAAATCCTGAGTTCACTCATTTTTTGGTCAACAGGGTTTGGAGCATTTGGTTTTGCGCCTTTATTAGGTCTTGAACCATACTTTGCATGGTTGACATAAATTGTGTCATGCACTGGGTTAGATTAAGAATCATGGTCTCAACTGCAGTACTGGATGGGGTGACTGGTGGGGCCTGTACATTGGCTTTTACTACGTTGGCATAGGACATTTGACCAATATTTGAGCTGGGTATGTTGGAAAGGCTCGGAATGGAAGTAGTATATGGGAGCTGGTTCCGTTTGGCTTGTATACCCTGAGAAAGTTTAGATTTTAAATCTTTGTAAACCGGACAACCTCTATAATTAGCGGTGTGATTGCCACCGCAGTTGCTACACTTTTTTTGTGTTGCATCCGTTTTATTCAAGGTGCATTTGGTAGAATGGTGAAGATCACCACATGCTACGCAAACGATACGTAAAGTACAATAGGATTTTGTGTGACCAAATTCCTGACAGTTTGTGCATTGCACGGGACCATTACGCTTAAGCGCTTCTTCCACCGTGATTCTTCGGTGTAAAAGGTATTTTAAACCGTAAATTGGATGCGTTTCGTTTTTCTTAAGTTGAGCTAAGCTTGGCGATAAGAACACTTTAAACATAGGCTGCGGCACTTTATTTCTGTTAATTATGTTAACAACCGCCCTAATTTCAAACCCTTGCTCCTCTAGAGCTTCTTTTATGTCACCTGAGTCAACAGTCGCTTCAATTCCCTTAATTACAACAATCAGGCCTTTCGCACTCTTCAACTGGTAAGAGTAATAATTCTTGTTGTTTGCAGAGAGAAACACAACGACTTCACGAAAGTCTTTTTCACTGTGTACTTGTATTTTTGTCTCGTCTATGTTACCTTTTTTAAGAAGCACAATGTGAAAATTGTTGGTACCTATTATCTTAGCTATGTTCGTAACTAGCGAATTGGAGCTGGGCTCCCGCAAGTAGATTGGTGGAGGTTTAGTACTGGCGACTGGTTAACGGGGCTAATCTGTTCCCTTTTAGTGCATTACCATCAGCATCGATAGTGGAGCCAACGGTATTAAACTTCTTGGCATTAATCACTTTTTTGGGAGGACTAGATTTCCTCTTTTTGTTTACCACATTTATGTACCGATCAATGCCTGTCTGCACTGCCGACCCTTTTTTCATTTTGGCTGTCTCACCTTGCTCAGTATTAGTCGCCCGCACTGGAGTTGCTGCTGCTGCTGCGCTGCTTGACTGCATAGCTGTTTGTTTTTCTGTTGGGAAGAGAGTTTTTTCACTCTTTGATTTCTCTGTTGTTGCTAGGGTCTGCGTTGGCGCCTTTAGAGTTGAACTGCTTGCCTTTGCACTGCTTGCCTTTGCACTGCTGTTAGGTGGTGATTTGCTCGCAACAACAGTGAAATAAGCATTTCGCTCTGTCGTCGCAACTGAATGCCGACGCTCTTTCTGATTTGAGCGTTGATCGCTCATTACATCGCCGGTTCACTTGTTACTTATCGTTTTCGTTTCTCTGTTTATTTATTTTTTTTTTTTTTATTTTATTTTTATTTTTTTTATTATATTTATTATTTTATTTGCTTATTGCCAACTTAAGTGGCTATCCACCCACTACAGTCGGTGTATAAGTTTAAACGAATTAATATGTACGTTTTCTAAGACTTTAAGTGAAGTTACGGAGCCGATCAAAAAAACACGTCCGTACACTTGTGCATTACATATAATTCCAACATATTGAAAAAGAAAGACACAGTCCAACGGTTGGTCGGTCGTTTTGTTAAAAAATGAGTCGCCATTTGGTCCATGTAATCGACACCAGCTTTGTTGATATTATAATACAGAATTGCTTCTGGTTTTTTCGCTTCGCCTCCGACATTTGTTGTATAATGGGCGGTTGAAATCAAATTTACGGCTTTGTTTTTTTTTTGGACGTAACTGCAAAGCGATACCAAATTTTCATGAAAACCAAACAAAGATAAGAGTAATGGACGCTGTGGATTTTTCTTCATTTCAGGCGGTAAAAATGTTTTGTTGGCTCGAACTGTAGCGACAAATGCGAGACCAATATTGGCCAGCCGTTTAGCTCCATTTAATGTTGTGAAAAAATTATCGCCTTGATTCACCTCACGCTCGTTTCCTTCTTTGCCTGTGTATTATTTACCTTGCATTGGATATTTTGTCTTTGAATCACATGCCCACCAAAATTTTATTCCATATTTAGCTGGTTTTGATGGAATAAACTGGGTGAATTTAGTTTTACCACGATATGGAAACAACTCGTCAATGGTTACGTTTTCATGCGGCTCATAATTTTTGGTGAGGATTTCGTTCAAAAAATTCCATATATCGCGAATAGGAGCCGCTTTGTCGGATGCTTGACGAAATTGACGCGTACGACTATCATCGAAACGAATATATCGGGCCAATGCAAGGAATCATCTACCTATATGACATAGCAGCACGAAAGATGGGCAAATCATCTGAACGCCATAAAAATGCTGACTCTTGCATATTATTGTTTGTAACACCAGCAGCTAAAAGTATACCAATAAATGCATCAAGCTCAGTACTAGTCAAATCAACGCAAACTCTTGGCTTTGAATCTGGATTTTCTTCATTCCATTTTTGAGTAGCAGTTTTTGCATTTCGATTTGTTTCGGTAATAATAATGAATGAAATATTCGGTGTAAAAAAACTTTTGAATACCTCAATCGGAACCGATGTTGAAAGTTTTGGACAAGGTCTGAATCGCATAATGTTATGCTGGCGCGTACGGCTTGAGGTTTGCTCTTTTTCCATTCTGTGCCATCTTTACCAAAGAAACTTTCGGCCGTATCTTCACGTTGAATAACTGGAGCGGTTGCATGTTGTTCTTCGTCTTCAATTTCCTCATCACTGTCCAGTATTTCGTTCGGTTCAATAACCAATTCGTTTTCAACATCTGATGCGTCACCATCCAGCACATAATCTAAATCTCTACTATCATCACCATCGTCGTGGTCGTTCAATGCAAGATTTTCTTCAACATTTTCCGAATTTCGATTGAAATCATTCACTAAAGCGTTGCCCAATCGAGAATAAAAATCGGTACTGAGACTTCTACTACGTAAACGAGTAGTATAAATGAATTCAATCTCTTCACTCATTATGAATAATACAACATCGCATTTAAATGCTAAATTCCCATGTGTTTGTTGTTGTATAAAAGTGTGTTAACTCACTTTTCAAGGTGAGTTAACTCACTTTCGGTATTTTAACAGAAAATGTTATGTTAACAGTCGATGCTGTTACTACTTATGTAAACATTTCGGACGTTTCAGTATATTTCTTGCCAGAGTCGTGTATTTTCGGATTTAATGAGGCGCCAGACTTTTATTTTGCATGCTGAAATTTTTTCTGCAAAAGTTACTTTTTGCATTAATATTGACATAAAAACATACATTAAGTAATCGGCGAAGATAATGCTTCTCCGCTTTAAAAAACAAAATAAAGTAAAAATAAAAAACAAACAAAAAGCAATTGTGGAATAGAAAACGATCCCCTCAACATAAAAACATACGCTACTCTGGCAACTATCAGCTGTTTGCGCAAAACAAATAATTATGTATGTATATATGATTGGTGCAAAACAAATATTTATGTATCTATAATGTGCACTTTGTAACCGGTTAAGGGATTTTTCGGCCGAGCTACTCCTCGAATTGTGGTTTTCTAGAAAAACACACTTAATTACTTAAAAAGATAAACTAAACTGAAAATGGAAACAAAACGACGCAAGTGGAACCTTACGGAGGAGCAAAGCTTCCTGGATTGTTGGGAAGGAAGAGCTCAGGAATTGAGAGGTAGCCGAAAAAACTCTCATGTATACAAAGAAATGGCATTGTTGGCAAAGTAGTAAGCATGCAAAAAAGTATTTTCTTTTCAGCAGCGTCTGTCCGTGCAGCAATAATCTGCACTTGCAAATCATAATATTGTATAAATGGCAAAATAAAATGAACGCGGTCTATTGAATTCATGATTTTAATACTTGTGACAAATTTTGCAAACTGCAAATGTAAACAAAAATCAGCTGTTTGAATTAACTCAGTTTCGGTGGAAACGTTTGACATGTCATTCACTTAACAGAGGCCTTAAATGCATTTAAGTACTTGGTGGAAATAGGCTGTATTGTATGTAATAAATGTAATAAAATATTTGGCGCGCAAAATGTATTGTACGGAGCAATATTCTGTTCTGTTCACTGTTCACGCATCAACTTACGCTCAAAATAGAATAGAGAGAAAAGAAACAACACAATAAAAGAAAAAATATAACTAACGCATACACACATACAGACATATACGTCATTTTTCGCGCTATTTTGATGAGTTATTGTTTGAATGATGCGAAGAAAGAGAATAGAACAGAGAAAGAAACAGCGCAGTAGCAATGATACAGACGAATGTACGTATGTGTGCGTGTGAATACGTCTGTGTATATGTGTGTATAGGTGCTAGGCAAAGATACATGGCAGTGTGAGTATGTAATTACAACAAAAAGAACGAAAAAACCAGTACAATCAACAAAATCATACATATGTTCATATGTTTCCATACAAAATATATAGGAGTCTAGCCAGACACCAGGACCGAAAGTGTATTTTTTTAAAATCCTTTTTTCGTCCTTTTTTAGATCGATAGCCAACAAAATTTTAGGAGGGTACCTGGGAGCACAATTCGCTATCTAAATTTTAAGTATGTTAAATTTATCTCCAAAAACGAAAAAGGTCTGGCTAGACCCTGGTTTGATTATGTATAATTTAAATCTTTAAAAATTGAAAACCTGAATTATAACGTTACCCGAAACCTCGTTATTTTATTTCAAACTGCACGGCCGAATTTGTTCCCCCAATCAGAAAATAGACATGGTCCGTCGGAGCCATCAAAAAGAATTGGCACCATTGATTTATGGTATAAAAGCCAATTGAGCGAAGTAGGTGGTTGTAGGTAAAAGAAGAAGCGTGTTGCATACGTGAATATATTCAAACCAGTAGAACGTGCTTAAAGTAATTTTATTAAAATTTATAAAATTTTGTTATCAAATATTTTTGCTAATGCAAAAAAACTGTAAAATTAAGTAAAAATCAAAATATCAGTTGAAAATTTAAAGAAAAAACCAAAAAGAAAAATGTAAAAGTGTAAAATAAAAACGAGTGCAAACTAATGAAAAAAAAAAACAGAAGTATGCAAATCTCAAAAACCAAGTTAAAATTTAAAGAAAAAAGTAAAAATTAATCAAATTATACTTATTTTTCTGTCAACTGAAATTATGCAACTCTAAAAACAAGTGAAAATTTAAAGAGAAAACAAAAAAAAACACAAAAACTAAAAAAAATTGTGTAAAGTGTATAAAATAAAAACTAAATAAATGAAATATTATACAATACCTTAAAACATAAAAGATATTTGTACAAAAGAAACAAGCACAAATAAAGTTACATACATATATTAAAAAAAAAAAACAGCGTTCCGCATTTGTGTTGTGAAAGTAGCGTACATAGAAAAAAAGCAAAATATACAAAGTAAAAATAATAAATAAATTAGCAAAAAATTTTTTGAAAAACGAGTGGGAGTGAAAATGAAATATTAAAAAAAAGTGAAAATTCCCCAGTTATACATCACGAGCACAACAACAACAACAACAAATAAGGAATTAGTTTAAATCACAACTTCTAGCAACAACAGCAACAAAAACAAATAAGGAATTAGTTTAAAACATACCCACAACAACAACATCAAGAACTTATCAAGCTAAGCTAAGTACAACCCGTGACGGAGTAATCTTCTCCCAATATACAATACCTATAACACATAGGCTTAGGTATGTACGTAGAACCCATACGTATATATGTATATATGTATGCACACGTATGTATAAATATGCCACAAAAAATATGTTCTGCAAAAATCAGCGACAACTGTACTCGCTTGTATAAGTTAATCTATTCTACATTAAATTAATTAAAAAAATAAATTTTTTTGGCCAAAGCCGTTTTTTTTGTTCAAAGTAAAACTTAGACTAATTTTACAATATTATTTACTTAACATTAAAGTTCCACGTCACGTTGCGGGCACAGGTGATCTGTTGCTGAGTTGGCGGAATGGCTGCACATGTACCGGCTATTGTTACCTCGATCCGGTGTAGCAGACATGGCATCAGCATTTTATGCGTATTGTTGTTGGTGCGCTTCCGTATCGTGGGAAACGTATGTTTGGAGCTTTTCAACGTTACCAGCGTTAACTCCTCCCCCTTTAAAAGGCGCAACGTCCTCGTTGACCGATGGGACGCTTGGGATTATTGTATCTTCTTGTCTGCGGTTTGAATCCTGGTTTTGCGTTTCGTTCGTTTTTTTCTTTAAATATCTTTTTGCCGCTGCTACGAGGATCGGGATTATGATTATTGTAGTAGTGGCGGAGCCTGTCAAAAGACTGGTTCTATATTTCGTTTTCAGCAGGCTTATTTCCTCTATATTAGCTACGTTTAGTTCTTGTAGCAATTGCTACGGTTTTTGTGGTAAAGTTAGTTGATTGTCTGATCGCTGGTAGTGGGTTGGCAAGTAATACTTCTTTATTCGAATAGCTTTTGTCTTGGTTATTGATAGTGGAGTTGACATAATTTAAAATGAAGTAACTCTAGTGGGTTTCCATCTATACTTATTGTTCCGTTGTAGCCATTAATGAGTAGTGTTCCTGGGAGGATTTCTTCCTGTGTTGGTATGTGCTGATTGTTGATGGTTGTGCAGTTCGAAGGTTGTCCTTTAAACAATCGTGGAATACAGCTTGTATTTGATGTATCATCTAATTCTTTTTGTTTACAAACTATTATGTTACTAAATTTTTTACAATTACTCTTAATTCCATAAGTTTTATCTTGACATATCATTAATTTTTCATATGGAATTTTTATTATTTTTTTATTTTCTTTTACTGGCTTTATTACAATAGTTTTACATATTTCATTCTTTGTTATAGCTTTACTTATAATGTAAATAATATTAGATTGATTCGACACAATTTTAACGTCACTTAATTCGATAGCTTCTATGACATTTATGTATGGTACATTTTCTTTTTCAAAAATTTCTTTTATTACATTTATTTCTTGATTTGATAGTATAAATTAATTTATTATTCCGGCCTTTGCCCATTGTATAGAGTAATCAATATTTACTAATTCTTCCTTAACATTAACATTCTTATTTTTCTTTCTATAATTTTTGCTGATTCATCTTTTAGTTCGTTGCTTGATTTAACATTATTCAATATCATATTCGTTACACTAGTTAATTTATTTATTTTTTTCAATTATTAACTTGTTTATTACTACTTGATGATTATTATTTTCTAATACGTTATAAATTTTATCGCTAATTATTTGGAAGTCCTCGTGGTCTGGTGAACCAGTTATCCACTTCCAAATAGTTCCTAATGTTTCTATTGCTCTTCTAAGTCTATTGGGTTTCAATTGGGATAATTAGGATTTTACGGTTTCTACTTCGTGGGATAGGATTGGGTAAAGAGAATTCTTTTTTGTTATGTCATTTGTTATTGAGGTGTCCAGTTTTTCTATTATGTCGTCGTACTGATCTAAGTTTATTGAATGTATTAGTGTAAAAGTTCCTGTTTGGAGTTTTGAGTTTCCCGTTGCTATGGTCACAATTTTGTTGTTCGTGTAGTCCAGTATTTGAGTTTCTGCATTGCACAAGGCAATTAAATATGTTATCCTGTAAATATAATGTAGTAAATTTTGAATTTTTAATGTGGCTTTTGTGTACAACTCGACCTGATTTTGTTAATATTGTACATCCTTTATCTACCAGTACTAATTCCTTCTTATGCTTAGGTTTAAGTTTGTTACCTAGTCTTTTATTGATACTCACATAAATGGTATCGTCAGTATTGTATGTCTTATATTCTGTCCTGTTTTTATTATGGTAATCTAAGTCTTTTTCCTGCTTTTCACAGATTTTCTTAATGTTGTCTAGTCTGTCTTTTTCTAATTGTGCTGGGTTAGTAGTAACTCTTCGTCCAAAAAAGGCTTCTACGGGTTTTTTATTCATAGTTGAATGAATCGAATTATTATATTTGTGAATGGCTCTAAAAAGTAAATTTTCAAATGAGTTGTGGGTTTTTTCGCTTTTTACACAGCGCATTATTTCTGTTAATGTACTGTGAAACCGTTCTATTTGTCCATTTACGGCACTAGTGTATGGCGGTGTTTTGTATATCTGAATTCCGTACTGGTTTTCTAGCATGAATGTTATGGGGGCTGCACTAAGAGATTTTTCGTTATCTATTACTATGTTTACAGATATGCCAAACATTGTAAGAAGTTCCTGCAGGGGTAATTTTTTTTATTCTACATTAAATTAATTAAAAAAATATATGTTTTTGGCCGAAGCCGTCTTTATTTCTTCAAAGTAAAATTTAGACTAATTTTACAATATTATTTACTTAACATTAAAGTTCCACGTCACGTTGCGGGCACAGCTGATCTTTTGCTGAGTTGGCGGAATGGCTGCACATGTACCGGCTATTGTTACCTCGATCCGGTGTAGCAGACATGACATCAGCATTTTATGCGTATTGTTGTTGGTGCGCTTCCGTATCGTGGGAAACGTATGTTTGGAGCTTTTAAACGTTATCAGCGTTAACTTATACTCAAAAATTTTGACCAAAAATATTCCGTTGCACACTTCCTCAAATTTAACAGTTACGGGCATATACATACTCAAGCCCTCAAAAGTTATATAATTATTGGCGTCAACTGTACAAGCTTGTATAACATCAAAAAATTCCGTTGGCCACTCCCTCGAATTTGCTGTAACTAAAAATATATATATTATACAGCTCAGTATCGTTTTTCTCTAAAACGGTTGAGATGTGTGGTACATCACGAAAAAATTATATGCAAGATAAACTACTATATAACATATCTGTATGCGTATATGCAAAATCCCCACTCAAACGCGCTCACAAACATCAAACATGTTGCACTCACACGCGCTGAGGCAAAATAAAAAAAAGGAGGCGGAGCCTAAGACACAGTGGGCCGCGACCAAGCAATTATTACACTCTTGTACAGTGGGACAAAAGTGAATAGTTTTTAAACGGAAATCCTTACTAAAACCCAATATACACTTTCGAAAAAAAAATTTTCTAAATTTTTATTTTAATTTTCGCATACACACCCAAAAATATTTGCACTCAGATGCGCTGAGGCAAATAGACACATTAAAATTTGTTGCTGGTCAATAGATACCAAATAAAAGCAATTTTTTTTTACAAAACTCACCCAATTTCTTATTTTACAATACTCACCCAGTTTTTTATAAAACCCACCCATTATCAATTTAATTTTTTCGTAAACCCATATTTCAAATCCCTAAAAGATAAGGCAGAAAAAGCAGCATCAACCAAGATGAACAGATACCTGCAAAAGTTCATCTTTGAATCCAACAGGCTGGAGATTTACTGCGCAAAATAGTCAACGGACCTAGCGAGTGACCAAACAGAAACCCTACTCAGCGTCAAAATACAGCAGCTGGACAAAAATTGGGACAGCCTTAGAGAAGCATACGAGGCTATAATTATGGCGGACGCATACCCGGAAGTCAGCGAGTCAGTGGAGCAGAAGTACGCAAAATGTTCGGAAAGTTTCCAGAACTGTAAAGCGCTAATGCTAGAAGCATTGCAGCTTTTTACAGCTCCAACATCCACCCAAACAACCCAATAATTAACAAATACAAACACAAGCTCAGTTTCCAGTGAGGTATGTCTCAAAGTACCAGCATGCGATACTGAAGCATATTACGGAGGTTACGAAGACTGGCCGACATTCCGAGACATATTTACGGCAGTTTGTATAAATCACTCTCATTTAACACCCGCCCAAAAATTATTTCACCTTCGTCACAAGGCAAAAGGTCCAGCAGGCCTTGTTGTGAAACAATACCCACTCATAGATGAAAGTTTTTCGCCTGCTTGGGAAGCATTAAAATCTCGCTATGAGAACTCAAGAATTCTGGTAGATAACCAGCTTAAAACCCTCCTTAATCTACAACCCATCTATGCAGAGAACGGGGAGCAGCGGCAAAAACTGCCGACTACAATAAATAACTGCCTCTCCGATCTCTCATCACAAAAGATTACCACTAAACTCCCGAGCGAAACACTCGCGCTTTGGGAACAATCTCCCAGTTCTAGGAAAGAACTACCACTCTGGTCCAAAATGAATGCATTCCTGACCAGTAGATACGAGCTTATAGAACGACTGGGAACATACCGCCCAGGTAAACCCAAACCCCACATCAATACATTCACACCCAGAGCTGGCAATCAAAGCGAATAAAGGTCGCACGCAAACCTATCGCACAGAGTTCCAAAAACCCGTTTCCTGCAAGTTATGCAACTCTAGCCACGGGATGAAAATGTGCATCCGATTTAGGAACCTTTCCGTCCCATATCGACAAAAATTCTTTCGTGAAAACAATTACTGCGAAAATTGTCTTTCCTGTTCACACCAGCGAAGTCAATGTCAAAGCAAATTCACCTGCGTTTACTGCCAAAGGCGTCATCACTAACTACTCACTACTACACAACCCCATACTCAAAACCCCTCTCATCGACAGCACAGGCAGCGACCGCAGTGGAAATAGCAGACAACAGACCATCAACATCAACAGGAATCAGCCACACCCCCCAGTCTCAGAAGAAGACAGTCAAGGTAACAACACACCATGCAAGCAGCAACGAAACCACACTCTTGCCCACGGCTATAATCCCGATATATCTAGCAGAAGAGCACCACAAAATCCGAGCAATGATAGACCAAGGTTCGCAAAAAACCCTTGTCACACCTCGGATTCAAAAAACTCTCAATCTACCCACAAAGGAAACCCATTACGAAATCTCAGGAATGGAAGGAACTTTCGTCCAGAACTCAACTCAATAATATTACTCAAGCTCACACACCTACTACCAACAACCCAGGTATCAACCATTGACATCAACCAAATAACCCAATTAGCGTTAGCCGGCCCAAAATGTCTCACCCCATCTCGAATTGACATGGTAATCGGCAGCGACTTAGCACCCCAAATCCGCAAACAAGGAGTGCAACACCTCCACAATGGAACCCTGTTGGCACAACAGACAATATTTGGATGGATAATCAGCGGACCAACAACTCTAAAGGTAGAGTCCTTTTCAACACAGGTCAATCCAGCCCAAAAAGACCCGATCAGCATCCAACTAAGGAAATTCTGGGAGCAAGAAGAAGTCCCAGCTACTCAAACTCACTCAGGAGCGGACGAATTTTTCTAAAATTTGTATTGTAAAACAACAACGCGTCAAAAGAATGGTAAATACACCGTCAAATTACCATTCACAAAGGAGTTTCCCAGGGACGCACCCATAGGCCACTCCAGACTAGCAGAACAGCAACAGTACATCAGCAACGAGCGGACACTAGAGCGAAAACCAGTGCTGCAGCAAAAATATTAGGAGGTCTTGGAGGAATACTTGACCTTGGACCACATGGAACCCACTTCACCTCTCGAAGTAATCCACGAGGGGAAGTACTTCTCCTTTTATCAACCCCATCACACTGTCATAAAACCCGACAGTAAATCCACAAAGGTCCGAGTCGTATTCAACGCTTCCAGATTATCACAATCAGGGAACTCATTAAACGACGTACTACACACAAGCCCAACACTCCAAAACGACTTAATGCTAATAATCCTCAATTGGCGACTCTATAAGTACGTATTTAACGGTGACATTGAGAAAATATACCGTCAAATACTCATTAAACAGGAAGATCAAGACTTCCAACGAATACCCTTTCGCAGAACCCCCGACTCCCCAATAGAAGATTTCAAGCTAAAGACAGTTACGTAGATGACATTCTTTCAGGCAGTAATGAAATACAGTCCACTATAAACTCACTCACCCAAGTTATCGAAGCGTTAAATTCAGCAGGATTCCCTCTTAAAAAAATTACGGCAAACCACCCGAAAATACTCGAAAAAATTCCAGAGTCTTATTTGCTAGATGCCGACTTCCTTAAATTCAGCGACACAAGCTCAACAAAAACTCTAGGAATACGCTGGAACGCGCTTACGGACACCTTCTCATACTCATACGAACCTCAACCCGCTGCAAAGTGTAACAAGAAGACTCGTCTTCTCTCCGGGAAGGGGACCATGTGCTGACCTATTCAAAAAATCGTATTTAAGGTTTGATTAACGTGAACATCGTTTCAGATGTGGCCTTTTGCTTAGATTAACTTGGAGATTTTTCATTTCTTCGGGAAGGGGTAAAGTGACTGACCTATTCAAAAATTCTTATTTATGGGTCGATTTACCTGAAACTCGGTACATATACGGCCTTTTGTCAGTTTAGCAGGAAAACTGCACATCTGGCCGGAAAGTGGAGTAGGGACTGACCCATTCGAAAAAAGTTTATTTATAACTGGATTTACGTGAAATACGATATACGTGTATACACGTATGTGGCTTTTTGCTTAGCTTAACAAGAAGACTCTTACTTTTGCTTTTCTTCGGGAACTGGACCAAGGACTTAATCTATTCGAAGAAGTTTATTTATTGCTGGATTAACTTAAAATCGGCACATGGGTGGCTTCTCTCCGGCAGTGGACCAGAGGCTGACCTATTCAAAAATTCTTATTTATGGTTCGATTTACGAGAACTTCGATTGAGATGTAGCCTTTTGCTCAGATTAACAGGAAGACTACAGGCCTCTCCGGAAAGTGGACGAGGGACTAACTTCGAAAAAAATTATCTATATCAGCATTTACTTGAAATTCTGTTTGTAGGTGACTTTTAGCTTACACTAACAGCAAGACTCTTCTTCTCTCCGGGAAATGGACCAGGGACTGACCTTTACGAAATAAGATTATTTATAGCTGGCTTTACTTGAACTTCGGTACCGAGGTGACTTTTTGCTTTGATTAACAGGATTTTTTCAATTTTTCCCGGGAAGAGGACCAGAGACTGGCCTATTCAAAAAATCTTATTTATGGTTCGATTTACTTGAAATTCGGTACATATTTGGCCTTTTGCTTAGTTTAGCAGGAAGACTACACTTCTGTCCGGAAAGTGGACCAGGGACTGCGCTATTCGAAAAATCTTATTTATGGTTTGATTTACTTGAGCTTCGGTTCAGATGTAGCCTTTTGGTTAGATCAACACGAAGACTACATATCACTCCGGAAAATGGACTAGGGACTAACCTTTTCGAAAAAAGTTTATTTATAGCTGAATTTACTTTAAATTGGGTACATGGGTGCCTTTCTGCTCAGGTTAACATGAAGACTCGTCTTCTCTCCGGGAAACTGACCTATTCAAAAAATCTTATTTATGGTTTGATTTACTTGAATTTCGGTTCAGATGTGACATTTTGCTTAGATTAATAGGAAGATTACTCTTCTCTCCGGAAAGTGGACCAGGGACTAACCTATTCGAAAAAAGTTTATTAATAGCTGGATTTACTTGAAATTCAGGACATAGGTGGCTTTTTGCTTAGATTAACAGGGAGATTTTTCTTTTCTCCGGGAAGGGGTAAAGAGACTGACCTATGCAAAAGTTCTTATTTCTGGTTCGATTTACTGAAATTCGGTACATATTTGGAGGACTACACTTCTGTCCGGAAAGTGGACAAGTGACTGGCCTATTCAAAAATTCTTAATAATGATTCGATTTGCTTGAAATTCGGTACATAGTTGACTTTTTGCTTAGAGTAACAGGAATACTCTTCTTTTCTCCGTGAAGTGGACAGGAGAACGATCTATTCGAAAGAGTTTACTTAAAGCTGGATTTACTTTTGATTCGGTCCATAGGTGGCTTTTTGCTTAGATTAACACGAAGACTACACTTCTCTCCGGAAAGTGGACCATGGACTGACCTACTTGAAAAAAGTTTATTTATAGCTGGGTTTACTTGAAATACGACAAATAGGTGACTTTTTCCTTAGATTAGCAGGAAGACTTTTCTTCTCTCCGGGAAGTGGACAAGAGACTGACGTATTCGAAAAAAGTTCATTTATTACTTTATTTAATTGAAATTCGGTACATTGGTGGCTTTTTGCTCAGATTAACAAGAAGACTCTTACTTTTTCCGGGAAGTGGAAAAGAGACTGACGTATTCGAAAAAAGTTTATTTATTGCTGGATTTACTTGAAATTCGGTACATAGGTGGCTTTTTGCTCAGGTTAACAGGAATACTCTTCTTTTCTCCGTGAAGTGGACAGGAGAGCGATCTATTCGAAAGAGTTTAATTAAAACTGGATTTACTTTTGATTCGGTCCATAGGTGGCTTTTTGCTTAGTTTAACACGAAGACTACACTTCTCTCCGGAAAGTGGACCATGGACTGACCTACTTGAAAAAAGTTTATTTATTGCTCGATTTACTTGAAGTTCGGTTCAGATGTAGCCTTTTGCTTAGATTAACAGTGAGATTACACTTCTCTCCTGTAAATGGACCACGGTCTAACTTATTCGAAAAAAGATTATTTATAGCTGGCTTTACTTGAAATACGACAAATAGGTGACTTTTTCCTTCGATTAATAGGAAGACTTTCTTCTCTCAGGGAAGGGGACCAGGGTCTGACTTATTAAACAAATTTTACTTATTACTCGATTTACTTGAAATTCGGTACATAGTTAGCTTTTGGCTTAGATTAACAGGAATACTCTCATTTTCTCCGAGAAGTGGACCGTATACTGACTGATTCGAAAAATATTTATTAACTGCTTGATTTACTTGAAATTCGGCGCAAAAGTAGCTTTTTGCTTAGATTAACAGTACGACTATACTTTTTTCCGGGAAAAAAATTTATTTTTTGCTCGGTTTACTTGAAATTCCTTACATAGGTAGCTTTGTGCTTAGAGTAACAGGAGGACCCTGTTTCTCTCTGGGAAGTTGACCTGAAACTGACTAAATCGCGATAAAATTACTTACTGCTCGATAAACTTTAAATTCGGTACAAGGCGGCTTTTTGCTTGGATTAACAGGAAGACTCTTATTTTCTACGAGAATGGGACCAGAGGCTGACCTTTTCAAAAAAACTTATTTATTTAACTATTTACTTGAAATTCGGCACATATATGGCTTTTTGCTTAGAGTAACAGGAGGACTCTTATTTTCTCCAAGATGTTGACAAGAGCCTGTCTGATATGGTAAAAGTTTATTTACTGCTCGATTAACTTGAGAGTCGGTATAAAGGTGGCTTTTTGTTTGATTACTTGGAAGAGGACCAGAGATTGTCCGATTTGAAAAAAGTTTTGCTATGGTTCGATTTACTTGAAATTCGGCACATAGGTGGCTTTTTGCTTACAGTAACAGGAGGACTCTTATTTTCTCCGGGATATTGACGGGAGCCTGTCTGATTCGGTAAAAGTTTAATTATTGCTCGATTTACTTGAAATTTGATACATACGTGTAGACGACTTTTTGCTTAGAGGACCAGGAGAACTCTTTTTTCTCTGGGAAGTGGACCGGAGACTGACCTATACAAAAAAATTTTCTGTTTCAGAGATTGTCTGATTCGAAAATTTTTTTTTATGGTACGATTTACTTGAAATTCGTTACATCTACGGGAACTGAACCAGAGACTGGCACATTCAAAAACTCTTAATCATGGTTCGATTAACTTGAAATTCGGTAAATGGGTGGCCTTTTGCTTAGCTTATCAAGAAGGCTACACTTCCATCCGGAAAAAGCTGACCTCTTCAATATAATAATTTTATGGTTCGATTTATTTCAAGTTCGCTACAAAGGTAACTTTTTGCTTAGACTAACAGGAAGACTCCTAGTTTCTCCGGGAAGTTTACCGGAGACTGACCTGTTCGAAAAAAAGTTTCTTTATAGCAGTATTTACTTCAAATTCAGTGAATAAGTAGCCTTTTGCTTAAATTTACAAGAATAGTATTATTCTTTTCGAAAAGTGGATCAAGGGCTGACCTGTTCAAAAAAATCATATTTATGGTTCGAATTACTTGAAATACGATACATAGGAAGCTGTTTACTTAGGTTGACAGTAAGACTATTTTTCTCTCCGCGAAGTGGACTGGAAACCGACTGATTCGTTACATAGGTAGTTTTTATCTTAGGTTAACATGAATACCCTTATCTTCTCCTGGAAGTTGGCCAGGGCCTAACCTATTCAAAAACTCTTATTTACTGTTCGATTTACTTGAAATTCGGTACATAGGTAGCTTTTTGCTTAGATAAACAATAAGACTACGCTTGCTTCCGGGAAGTTGACCAGAGACTGACCTATCCTTACTTACTTACTCTACTGGTGTAGACACCGCTTACACGATTTTAGCAGAGTTAACAATGGTTGCATCGAAAATTTTCAAAGCTGGAGTATTCGTATCCATCCGGACCACATGGCCTAGCCTTCGTAGCCGCTGCTTCTTGATTCGCTGAACTATACCAGTGTCGTCGTATAACTCGTACAGCTCATCGTTCCATCGTCTGCGATATTCGCCGTTGCCAACTCGAAAAGGACCATAAATCTTACGTAAAACTTTTCTCTCGAAAACTCCTAACGCCGACTCATCAGATGTTGTCATCGTCCATGCTTCTGCACCATATAGCAGGACGGGAACGATAAGGGACTTTCGTTCGCCGAGAGAGGACTTTACTTTGCCTACTTAGTCCAAAGTAGCACCTGTTGGCAAGAGTGATTCTGCGATGGATTTTAAGGCTGACATTATTACTGGTGTTGATGCTGGTTCCAAGATAGACGAAATTATCTACGACCTCGAAGTTATGACTGTCAACTGTAACATGAGAGCCAAGTCGCGAATGCGATTACTGTTTGAGTGATAACAGGAGATATTTTGTCTAGCCCTCGTTCACTACCAGACCCATATCCTTCGCTTCCTTATCCAGTGTGGAGAAAGCAGAACTCACGGCGCGGTTGTTGAGGTCAATAATGTCGATATCATTGGCGTACGCCAGCAGCTGTACACTCTTAATGAAGATTGTACCTTCTCTATTTAGCTCTGCTGCTCGTACTATTTTCTCCAGCATTAAATTAAAAAAGTCACACATTATATAGTCACCTTGTCTGAAACCTCGTTTGGTATCGAACGGCTCGGAGAGGTCCTTCTCGATCCTGACGGAGCTTTTAGTGTTGCTTAAGGTTTGCTTACATAGCCGCATAAGTTTTGTTGGGATACCAAATTCAGACATAACGGCGTAAAAGCAGCTCCTATTCGTGCTGTCGAAGGCGGCTTTAAAATCGACGGAGAGGTGGTGGGTGTCGATTCTCTTTTCACGGGTCTTATCCAAGATTTGGCGCATGGAGAATATCTGGTCAATGGTTGACTTACCAGGTCTGAAGCCACACTGATAAGGTGAAATCAGTTTGTTGTTGTTGGGCTTTAGTCTTTCACACAATACGCTCGACAGGACCTAATAAGCGATATTAAGGAGGCTTATCCCACGATAATTGGCGCAGTCTGTGGGTCCCCTTTTTTATGGATTGGGCAGAGCACACTGAAATTCCAAAAGTTGTGCATGCTTTCGTCCGACCATATTCTGCAAAGTAGCTAATGCATGCACCTTGTCAACTCTTCACCGCCATGTTTCACTAATTCTGCTCCAGCCGCTTTGTTGTCTTTTAAGCGAGCGATTGGTATTCTAACTTCTTCATGATCAGGTAGTGGAACGTCTTTTCCATCGTCGTCGATTGGGGTTTCGGGTTCACTATCTCCGGTTACTCCGTTTTTACTGCTATTCAGCAGGCTGGAGAAGTGTTCCTTCCATAAATTTAATATGCTCTGGTCATCGGTGGCTAGATCACCTCTTTGTGTCCTACAGGAGTCTGCTCCGGTCTTGAAACCCTCTGTAAGTCGTCGTATCTTCTCATAGAATTTTCGAGCATTACCCTTGTCGCCCAGCTTCTCAAGCTCTTCATACTCACGCATCTCGGCCTTTTTCTTTTTTATCTGCAGATGTGTCTTGCTTCCTTTTTCAGCTCTCGATATCTATCCCATCCCACACGTGTTGTGGTCGATCGCAACGTTGCGAGGTAGGCAGTCTGTTTTCTCTCCACTGCGACACGGCAGTCTTCATCGTACCATCTGTTTTTGCGACCTTTACGAAATCCAATAGTTTCGATTGCAGCTGTACGTAGGGAGCTTGAAATGCCTTGGACGGCATTGCTCTCAGAGAGCAGGAGTGCAAGTCGAGTAGAAAATCGTTCGGCAGTCTGTTGTGATTGCAGCTTTTCGACGTTGAGCTTTCCTTGTATTTGTTGACGGGCGTTCTTCGAAATAAAGAGGGACGTGCGTACTTTCGCTGCGACAAGATAGTGGTCCGAGTCAATGTATGCTCTAGGCGCTCATAAAAGGCATCTTTGGCCAAATCGTTCTTCTCTTCCGTCGGGGCGTGGGCGCAAATAAACTGACCTGTTCAAAAAGTCTTATTTATGATTCGATTTTTTGAAATTTGGTACGAAGGTGGCTTTTTGCTTAGAGTAACAGGAGGACTCTTATTTTCTCCGGGATGTTAACTAGAGCTGGTCTGATTCGGTAAAAGTTTATTTATTGCTCGATTATCTTGAAGTTCAGTACAAAGGTGCCTTTTTGTTTAATTAGCTGGAGGCGGACCAGAGATTGTCTGATTCGAAAAAAGTTTTGCTATGTTTCGATTTACTTGAAATTCGGTATAAAAGTGGACCTTTGCTTAAATTAATAGGAAGACTCTTCTTTTCTCCGGGAAGAGTGACTGAGTCGAAAGATATTTATTTACTGCTTGGTTTACTTGAAATTGGGCAAATAATCGGATTTTTGTTTAGATTGGCAGGAAGACTCTTCTTTTCCTCGGGATGTTGACTGGAGCCTGTCTGATGCGGTAAAAGTTAATTTATTGCTCGATTTACTTGAATTGCGATCCAAAGATGGCTTTTTGCTTAGAGTAACAGGAGGACTTTTATTTTCTCTGGGAAGTTGATTCGAGACTGACTGATTGGCAATGTAGTTATTTACTGCCCAAATAACTTGAAATTCCGTACAAAGGTGGCCTTTTACTAAGATTAACAGGAGGTGGACCATAGATTGTCTGAATCGAAGAAAGTTTCGTTATGGCTCGTTTTCCTTGAATTTCGGTATATATATTTGTGCATAGATAACCAGGAAGAATCTCCTTTTCTGCGGGAAGTGGACCGGAGACTGACTGATCCGAAAAGTATTTTGTTGCGGCTCGATTGGCTTGAAATTCGATACATAGTTGGCTTTTTGTTTAGATTTTCAGGAAGACTCTTCATTTCTCCGGGATGATGACGGGAGTATGTCTGATTCGATAAAGGGTTATTTTTTGCTCGCTTTACTTGAAATTCGGTACACAGGTAGCTTTTTGCTAAGGGCAACAGGAGGACTCTTATTTTCTGTGGGATTTTGACTGGAGCCTGTCTGATTTGGTAAGAGTTTATTTACTGCTCGATTTACTTAAAATTTGGCACACAGGTAGCGTGCTGCTTAGATACACCGGAATACTACAATTCTTTCCGGGAAGTGAACCGGAGACTAACTGATTCGGAAAATAGTTATTTACTGCTCCATTTACTTGAAATTCCGAACATCGTTTTTTGCTTAGTTTGACCGAAAGACTGCACTTCTTTCCGGTAAGTTGACCGGGACCAACCCATTCAAGTTCGATTCATTCATAGTTCGATTTACTTAAAAGAAAGTGGCCAGAGACTGATCTGTTCAAAAAGGTTTTATCTATTGTTCAATTTTCTTGAAATAACAGACCCAAAGGCTGTTTCCACAGTCGCAAATACTAAACCTCCACCAATCTTCTTGCGGGAGCGCAACTCTTATTTACTCGTTACAAACATAGCCAAGATAATAGGTACCAACAACTTTCATATTGTACCTCTTAAAGAAGGAAACGTAGACGAGACAAAAATACAAGTATACAGTGAAAAAGACTTTCATGAAGTCGGTGTGTTTCTTTCTGCAAACAACAATAATTATTACTCTTACCAGTTAAAGAGTGCAAAAGTTCTGATTGTTGTAATTGAAGGAATCGAAGCCATTGTTGACTCAGGTGCCATAAAGAAGCCCTAGAGGAGCAAGGGTTTGAAATTAGGGCGGTCGTTAACATAATTAACAGAAATAAAGTGCCGCAGCCTATGTTTAAAGTGTTCTTATCGCCAAGCTCAGCTCAACTTAAGAAGAACGAAGCGCATCCAATTTACGGTTTAAAATATTTTTTACACCGAAGAATCGCGGTGGAAGAAGCGCTCAAGCGTAATGGTCCCGTGCAATGCACAAACTGTCAGGAATTTGGTCACACAAAATCCTATCGTACTTTACATACCGTCTGCGTAGCATGTGGTGATCTTCACCATTCTAAAAAATGCCCCTTGAGTAAAACGGATGGAAGACAAAAAAAATGTAGCAACTGCGGTGGCAATCACACCGGTAATTATAGAGGTAGACCAGTTCACAAATATTTAAAATCTAAACTTGCTCAGGGTGTACAAGCCAAACGGAACCAACTCCCCTATACTACTTCCATTCCTAGTTCAAATATTGATCAAATGACCTTTGCCAACGTAGTAAAAGGCAATGAACAGGCCCCACCAGTCACTGCATCTAGTACTGGAGTGGAGACCATGGTTCTTATTCTAACGCAGTTCATAACACAATTTATGTCAACCATGCAAAGTTCAAGATCTAATAAAGGCGCAAAACCAAATGCTCCAAACCCTGTTGACCGAAAAATGAGTGAACTCAGGATTTGCTTATGGAATGCTAATGGTGTTATTATTTTTACTGACTCACGAAATTTATGTTATGCTTCTATCTGAAACACATCTCACCCAGAAGTATATTTTTTATATCCCTGGGTATAAGCTGCACAACACTAATCACCCAGATGGCAAAGCACATGGTGGCTCAGCTATACTTATAAGGAACCGTTTAAAGTTCAACTTTCTTATTTCAACAAATTGGTTGCAGTCAACTTCGATCACCCTTAAAAATAGCGGCGTTGACTTTTGTTGAAGACATGAGCAAAGACCTCATTGAATTCTAAGCTTAATAAATATATGTATATACAAAATCCATAAATGAAATACTGAATTATACATACACTGAATTATACATACTCACCCTTTATCCACTGGAATACCCACCAATTTCTAATTCCTGTAAAGTAAAGAAAATTGAAGAGAAAACGGAAATCGAAATTTTCCCGTTAATGTAAACCTAAGCCAAGCATTTTGTATAAATATTAAGCTTACAGTATTTGTTTACCATCAGTATTTTAGTATTCGCTTGCTTGGAAAATATAGTGCGTTTGTACGTATGTGCGTTAATAAAAATAATCTTATTCGCTCGCTAGTGTATTAAATAAATTAAAGATAATATATAAATAAAATTATAATTTGCGCTAAACGATTTAATAAAATTGTCAAAAAAAAATATAAACCTGTATTCTCAATTCAAGTGGAAAATACATAATAATTAAAAGATTAATTCCAAATAATTCGGAATTATACTCGCTTATCGGAGCGAACTGTGAAAAAAAAGATAAAGATATTTTATTTAAAAAAAAACTAAATTTAAAAAAATTTTTAAGCCCAATTAACGCGATTGGCGAAAAACGTAAAGTCGCGTTGTCATAACTCGGTCGTTGTATTATTAGTATTATTCAGTAAAAAGTTAGTGCTGTGACCAAAAAAAAAAAAAATTGAAAGTGCTGTGATCTGTGTGATGTATTTGGTCAGGAAAAAATTTTATAGTCGGCAGAGGACCTTTTTTGTAGAGAATTCAATATCCTATAAAATAAGTCAAAAGAACCCAAAAAATGAGTTATGCTTGAGAAAAATTCGATTAAAAATAAGAAAACACCGAATTACTCTATTTTTTTTTTTTTTGTTTTTTTTTCAAAAAGTAAATATGAGATACAAAGGCTTTTAAAGAAGGAGAATCCCTCTACAATTTCCCGTTATATTCAAAAAAATTGGATGAAACGTCGCCAAGCTATAAATATTTTAAGCAAAAAACATAATTTTTACGTGTTAATTAAACGAGAAAACTTTAAATTCATTTAGCGAGTACTTAAACTCAAAATTAAGAGCCGTCCTTTAGTGGAAATTTTTTACTCAATAGTTCAAACGATATTCCGTCAATGGAGTGAAGAAAAAAAAATAGTCGCGTAAAAAAAATCACCCTAATATATATGTATATATATACATATAAAACAAAACAGTGTTCAATATATTTACATAAGTACACATATACATACATACATAAAAAAAAGAAAAAAAAAGAATTAAATAAAATTTAAAAATATAAAAAAAGCACACGTAAAACATACATACAGCACATACATACAGCAGCAGTCAAAGACACTCAAAACAGAAGCTGCAGAGGACACCAGCAAAACCTCAACAACACGGAAACAGCACAACACAGAAGACAACACTCCCCCGTCCCGTCTCCAGAATAAAAATAAATTTTGGTTTGTACTAGCCCGGATGTCAAAGTAAGTCCCACCCATACTTACTCATATTTGTTTAGCGGATTTTGCTCGTGCTGTGTATGAAACTCTTTTGCCATACACATACAGATTCTCAAAAATTAAATTATAATTCTTATGGAAAGTTCGAGCAAAATCTCAAAATCCGCTAAACAAAAAATTAATCACAATATATAATAATATATAGCGGGTCCCCAAAATCGGTAAATGAAAATCCCCTACTTTCCATTTACCGAATATAACAGCGCTCATATACAAAATTTTAAAACGTATATATGAAAAACACTCGCTTTCCCCATCACAAGTACATATTTAATACAAAAAACCGCTTATTATTATATATCCCCTCACGTATATAAACTCCCCTTTTTATGAACGCCAACTGGTCCAAAAACACAAAACACGAAAAGGCCCAGAATCGGACCAGTTGCCCTTCTCATATATCCACCCAAGTATATACATACTCTCAGTATATACACCCCAACAGGGCGGAAACTCATTACAACGGGCCCAGAACCGGACCAGTGTACGCACATTACACTGCCCAAAGTCACCACCGCATAGCAAGTCACCGCTATCCAACCGTGGTACATGTATGTATATACATACACATATATACATAAAGTGGTTTTTTCAAATTCCGGCAATTTCCACTTCTTCGCTATTTACAATAGCAAGCGGGCAAAGACACGTATGTACATAAGTATACATACATACATACTCGTGTAAGCTAAACTAAGCACCCAGCATACAAACGGGGTATAATAACAACCCAGTAAACATTTATACATTGCTGCGCTCAGACGCGCTGATACAGTATAGTACACAACTTAAAAGCTTCACACTAAATAAATTAATTAATTATAATATATATACATACATACATATAAATATAAATAAATATTTTATAATAAAATTTTATAAAATCAATATCTCACAATGGAGGATAAAATGGAGAAGCCCCAATCACTCCACCCCCTTACAGGACCCCGAACTCTCTCGAAATCCTAGGCGGAAGAAGAGGAATTCTCCCAGCTGCATAAAAAATTTTTATATGAGCTATCCAGGATGGAAAAATTCTGCGGTAAATGGTGGAACGCCAGTGAAGAGACCCATTCCGAAGCAGCGCTTAAAATTTTCAAGGACCATCTGGAAAGGCACATGGAACTAGTGGAGGCAGCCAACCAAAACCTACAGATGAGCAACGTAGAGGATGAAAAGACACGCTGAGCATGCGCAGAGGCCTACGAGACAACAAATGACAACGCAATGCTCACGGAAATCAGGAGTTACTTGACCAAATCCAACAAAGTATGGATTCCTCCCATTTAAACACCCACATCACAAAGATACAATCCCCCCCCCCCCCCAACATAAGCTGACTCACTCAGCTTTCTCAAGGCACAGAAATCTTCTATGGAGGATATGAAGATTGGCCCTCAGTTAGGGACATGTTCACAGCAGTGTACATCAACCACCCCCAATTATCCGAAGTGCAGAAAGTATACCACTTGAGACAAAAAACAAGAGGTAAAGCGGCACTCCTCATTAAAAATTACCCTCTCAGTGGCCACAATTTCTCGTTAGCATGGGATGCACTCAAGGCACGCTACGAAAATAGAAGAATAGTAGTGGATGGCCAAATAAAGACGTTATTCAACATCCAACCTGCCCACACAGAAAACGGAGAAAGGATTCAACAGATCCAGACGACAATAAATAATTGTCTTTCTACCCTACAGGCAAATGGAGTATCGACAGACAGCTGGGACCCACTGCTTGTCTACCTCTGCTCGTCAAAACTGCCGGATGAGACACTAGCTCTCTGGGAGCAATCACTCAACTCAAGGAAGGAGTTACCTCGATGGTCAGAAATGGACCAATTTCTGACAGCTCGGCTCGGCTCAGCGCATACAGACCCAGTAAGCCGAAAATCAGTCAGCCCAGCTACCCCCAACGGACACCAGCGGTCCCTCCCACAACATTTAATTATCGGAACAAAACCCAATCGTTCCATACTCAAAATAAAAGGCAAGTTTCATGTAAACTATGCCAATCAAACCACTCGATGGCAACGTGCGTCAAATTTCGAGAACTATCCGTCTCAGACCGGAAGAAGTTTATTAAAGATAACAACTACTGCAAAAATTGCCTGGCGTACTCGCATTTGGAGAAAGATTGCAAAAGTAACTTTACGTGCGTATATTGTCAAAGACGTCACCACTCCCTCCTCCATTACACTGCGAGCAACCCCACGCCTTACCCCCCAAAACCTCAAAGAAACTTCACTACTTCTCAAGTGACAGTCGAGGAAGAACAGCCCTGCACCTCTAAGCAGGCATCAAAAAACTCAAAGGCAAATGAAAGCGGTAGAACAAAAACTCTATCCCACTATTCGAGTAACAAAGAAAGAACATTGCTTCCCACATCAAATATTCCCATTCTCCACAAAGGAGAAGTAACTCACATCAGAGCTCTCATTGACCAAGGCTCTCAAAAAACTTTTGTAACATCCCGTATAAAATAGTTACTTGGTCTCCCCACCACAAAAGCCAACTACCACTTGGCAACTTGGCATGAGCGGTAACACAGTCCAAAACTCGAATAGAATATGCCCTATTACGATATGCTCAGCTAATCAATCAATAAAAATCGCGGCTCAAGCGATAATACTGTCTCAATTGACGCACACTCTCTCATCCTTCAAAATAAAAGAAGTAGATTCAACAGAATATCTCTCACTACCATTAGCAGACCCCAACTGCTTTACACCAGCTAGAATAGACATGGTCATTGGTAGCGATATAATCCCCAAAATACTCACCCCAGGCCTCAAAATTAATGTAGGCGGCAGCTTAATAGCCCAAAACACAATATTTGGGTGGATATTAAGTGGACCAGTTGTGGAAGAAATCTCATCATTCTCCACTCAGGTGGTTGAAACCCCTTCAAAATCACTAGGACAATTACTCAGGAAATTCTGGGAACAAGAAGAGGTACCACCGGCCCCCACATACACAGACGATGTTGAATACTGTGAAGCGCTCTACAAAAAAACCACTCATCGACGAGAAGATGGTCGGTATGTGGTAAAGCTGCCATTCAAATCGGCATTCCCGGGCTCCATCGCACTCGGGCACTCCAGACCTGCAGCACAGCAGCAATACCTCAGCGTGGAACGAACTAACGAAAAGAAAGATGAGCTTCGGAACACCTATTCAGAAGTCCTAGAGGAATACCTAACGTTAGACCACATGGAACCAACCCATTCACGAGAAATCATACGCGACGGTAAATATTTCTCCTTTTACCTACCCCATCACGCGGTGATTAAACCTGGAAGCAAAACTACTAAAGTCCGTGTAGTTTTCAATGCCTCAAAAACCTCGCATTCCGGTCTCTCACTCAATGACGTATTACATACTAGCCCCGTTCTCCAAAATGACTTAATGTTCATTATTTTAAAATGGAGATTATATAAGTATGTATTTAATGGCGACATTGAAAAAATGTACCGCCAAATATACGCTCATAAGGAAGACCAAGACTTCCAATGCGTTCTATTCCGCAGAACCCCCAATAGTCCGATAAACTAAAAACGGTGACATTCGGTGTCAACTGCGCTCCATACTTGGCAATAAGGACACTCCACCAATTAGCCGAGGACTCTAAGGAGACATACCCCCATGTCTTAAAAATATTAAGAGGAGAGACATACGTAGATGACATCCTCTCAGGCGGACACAATCTAGACTCAGCTGGCGAATCGATGCATCAAGTTATCGAAGTATTCAAGTCAGCCGGATTCCCGTTAAAAAAGATCACAGCAAACCACAAGTCACTGCTGAAAGACATCCCCCCGTCTGATCTTTTAGTTGAAGAATTTCTCGAATTCCAGGAGGCAAGTTCTACAAAAACCCTCGGAATAAAATGGAATGCTCTCACTGACACATTTTCGTACTCAGTTGACCCCCCCTCATCCTCAGACACTGCCACGAAACGACAGATCCTCTCATCTGTCGCGAAACTTTTCGACCTGGCAGGATGGCTATCGCCCATAATGATAGCAGCGAAAACTCTTCTTCAACAACTATGGATGGAAGAAACAGACTGGAACGAAACCGTGAAGCCGATCTCACTCCACAAATGGAACACATTCAGGAAAAATCTCGCCGCAATCGAAGAGATAAGGATACCTCGATGGGTGCAATTCAACCCAAACAGTTCCATTCAGCTACATGGATTCTCAGATGCTTTCGAGAAGGCATTCTGCGCTTGCGTATATTTACGAGCCCAGCACGGTGAAGCTGCTACATCCCACTTACTCGCAGCCAAGAGTAAAGGAGCCCCCTTACAAACCGTCTCTCTCCCCATGCTGGAACTTTGCGGCGCAGTTTTACTAGCAAAATTAGTAAAGCAGATCCGATCCTCCCTAAATCTCATGTCATGAACTAATTTTGTGGACAGACTCCTCCATTGTATTAGCATGGCTGGAAAAACCCCCATGGACGTGGAAAACATACGTAGCGAACAGGACATCTCAGATCCTCGAACTCGTGAATAATGCTACGTGGCGACATGTCTACAGCGCTGACAACCCAACTGATCTAGGTACGCGTGGAGCTAAACCCCAAGTGCTCGTCAACTGTTCACTCTGGTGGAAAGGCCCCGAGTGGTTAACTAGGCCATCCCCTCTTTGGCCGAAAAGTTCCCCAAGTCATTCGTCCCCTCCCGAACAACGACAAATTGAAGCATTCCACGCTTTAGAATCTCCTGATTTTCTAGTGCGTTTCTGCTTTTTTTGCACCGCTCTCAGAGTAACAGCATACATATTTCGTTTTGCACAAAAGGCCAGGAAACTGCCAAATCCGCCCTCTACCACTCTCACTCAAAGCGACATAAAGTTCGCAAAAACTCGTCTCATAGCTGTCACCCAGCGAAAATACTTCGGGAAAACCATCAGAGCACTGGAGTCGAAATTTCCGATAGAAAAAGAGATCCTCTACGTACTCTTAACCCCTTCTTGGATAAATCAGGACTCCTGCGTGCAAATGGACGTCTCACTCATGCCGCCCTCAGCTAAGATGAGCGCCATCCAATTATCATCCCCGATAATTCGCGATATTGCTCCCTCCTCCTCGAGTTCCTCCACTCAACTCTACTGCACACGAAAAAGCAACTGATGATTCGCGTGGTCCAACAGGAATACCATATTCCCCGAATCCGCCAGAAGGTAAAATCCTGCATATTTCGGTGCAAGACATGCACGATATACAAACAGAAGATGAGCACTTTGCCAATTGATGGCAGCGTTACCCCCTGAACGGTCCACATATACACTCCCATTCCATACTACCGGTGTAGATTTTGCCGGCCCATTCCTCGTCAAAACCTCGACTCTCCGCCGAGCATCCCATTCTAAAGCATACGTGTGTGTATTCGTATGTTTCTCGACAAAGGTCATTCATCTGGAAGTATGCTCCGACCTAACAACAGAAGCGTTTAAGGCAGCATTCGCACGATTTGTAGGACGAAGAGGCATTCCCCACAAGATAATGTCCGACAACGGCAAAACCTTCGTAGGAGCACAGCGAAGCCTCCAAAGAGAGCTATCCGCCTTCCTTGAAGAAGTTTCGTACAAAACCACAGCGGAATATGCCATTCACGGACTTACATGGCAATTTATACCGCCTTACGCCCTACATATGGGAGGACTTTTGCAAGCGGCAGTGAAGAGCTTCAAAACTCACCTCACTAAAGTCGCTGGAAATCAAAAGTTCACCTTCGAAGAATTTACCACTCTCCTAATACGCATCGAAGCGGTACTCAACTCCAGACCACTCTCTCCTGTGTCTCAAGATCCCGAAAACTTGAAGGTACTAACCCCAGGCCACTTCTTACGAGGCGCGCTCTTACTCTCGATCCCTGAGCCAAACTCAGAAAATCTCTCACTCATTAATAAATGGCAAAAATTAAGAGTACTCCATCATCAGTTCAGCAAGCGCTGGAAAACTGAATATCTCCACCATCTTCAAAAACGCTATAAATGGAAAGGATCCCAGCGAAATATGAAGGAAGGTGATCTCGTCGTCATCAAAAACGACCTCCTACCGCCAAACGAATGGCGACTAGGTCGCATAACGAAACTTCATCCCGGACCCGACCAAAACGTTCGCGTGGTAGACATCCGCATTCAAGGCGGAACGGTCACTCGCAACATAACCAAACTCTGCCTTCTGCCACCCGCTTAGCTTATACATCTCCCTCTCCCTCTCTCTCGAAAAGCTAAACTCTACACACCTCCACTCTCCATCATCTCATACTAAAATTGCTTTTCGAACGATGTCTTTTCAGATCACAGAACTTCGGCAAGTGTCGGCTGTGCTGCCGCACCCACTCATTGCGCCACTGTCGTGCGTTCCTGGCAATGACTCCAGACGAGCGATACGAGTCTGCGAAGGTGCACAAGTATTGCATAAATTGTTTGGCGACATCGCACGCGACGGGGAGCTGTAACTCTCGAGACAGCTGCCACCGCTGTGGGCTTGCACACCACACTCTGCTGCACAGCTCTGCACGCACGACATCAACACGAGCCATGCCCAGCATCACGAAGAGAGACCCCAAACCACCACGCGGGAAACATGTTGCCAGTGGACGAGTTCATAAAAGAGCAGGACATCGAAAGGTTGACGCCCCAAACTCCCGAAGGAATTCTACCTCAGCCCTCCAACGTCGACTCACTGGCCTGGTCAGCGAGGCCAAGAAGGCACTACAAAAACTCGAGGACTTGGTGCGTGTTACGACCCCGCAGGCCCCCCGGCATGTTGAAGACATGAGCAAAGACCTCATTGAATTCTAAACTTAAGAAATGTATATATATACAAAATCCATAAATGAAATACTGAATTATACATACACTGAATTATACATACTTACCCTTTATCCACTGGAATACCCACCAATTTCCAATTCCTGTAAAGTAAAGAAAATTGAAGAGAAAACGGAAATCGAAATTTCCCCGTTAATGTAAACCTAAGCCAAGCATTTTGTATAAATATTAAGCTTACAGTATTTGTTTACCATCAGTAAACAGCTTGAAAAATATAGTGCGTTTGTACGTATGTGCGTTAATAAAAATAATCTTATTCGCTCGCTAGTATATTAAATAAATTAAAGATAATATATAAATAAAATTATAATTTGCGCTAAACGAATTAATAAAATTGTCAAAAAAAAAATATAAACCTGTATTCTCAATTCAAGTGGAAAATACATAATAATTAAAAGATTAATTCCAAATAATTTGGAATTAACTGTCCGCCACGTTTCGTAATAACAAAATAAATATAGTTTAAAAAAACTAAAAAACCACGCTTTTAAAGAATATTGTACTAAAAAGTTGAAAATAATTTTGAAAATAAATTGAAGACAATAGTATATAAAAAATACTTGTATAATTAAGAGAAAAGCGTGGGGCGCTCGATATATGGAAATTATGGTACAAAGCGCCCCACGCTTTTCTCTTAATTATACTAGTATTTTTTATATACTATTGCCTTAAGTATATTTTCAAAATTATTTTCAACTTTTTAGTACAATATTCTTTAAAAGCGTGGTTTTTTAGTTTTTTTAAACTATATTTATTTTATATTCGATCTTTTCACATTTTGCTCATCGTTACCTCGCGCATTACCAGTAGTTATCGTAGTAAGTACTAACACGTAACAAACGGTATAACTACTTACAAAGAGTCAATCGCCACCAGGCGAACTAGAGGGCTATTTCTCATCTTTTGCATGATGGGTATCCACACACGACATATTGTATAATCATCGAACAGTATTTGTGCGAGTAAGATTTACTCGTGTATGGGCTATGTGCACACAAAAGCTCAGTTTACTCGTGTCGTCGAACAGTAAACATCGCGGAAGAAAATGGCAAGCATGAATATAGTGAAGTAAGCGAGAAGTGTAATCACTTTATCCGCATATTCGTCGCACATCGAACAGGAAAAACTGAAAGTTTTTTCAAGTTTTTTTGTGAAATTAAATTTGCCGTTAACTTGATAATATTTGAAAAACTAGTAAACAGGATTGTTTTTTGGTTTCAAGTTTTTATTTTTAGTTTAATACATTGTTTTCTAGGATGTGTGTTACCTTTATTGAGTTTTTATATAAATAAATGTAGTTTAAAAAATTAAAAAAACACGCTTTTAAAGAATATTGTACTAAAAAGTTGAAAATTATTTTGAAAAAAAACTTAAGAAAATATCAATAGTATATAAAAAATACTTGTATAATTAAGAGAAAAGTGTGGGGCGCTTTGAACCATAATTTCCATATATCGAGCGCCCCACGCTTTTCTCTTAATTATACAGGTATTTTTTATATACTATTGTCTTAAGTTTATTTTCAAAATTATTTTCAACTTTTTAGTACAATATTCTTTAAAAGCGTGTTTTTTTAGTTTTTTAAACTACATTTATTTTTAACTTTTTAGTTTAATATTCTTTAAAAGCGTGTTTTTTTAGTTTTTTTAAACTATATTTATTATATACTATTGTCTTAAGTTTATTTCCAAAATTATTTTCAACTTTTTAGTTTAATATTCTTTAAAAGCGTGTTTTTTTTAGTTTTTTTTAAACTATATTTATTTTATATATTTTTCTAATTAACTCCATTTTGATTTTTTTTCTCTGAATTAATCAGAGAACGTATAATAATTATTAGTATGGATTATTATACGTTCTCTGATTAATTTTGTTAACGCCACGATGTATGCAACGATTCGCATTTCAAATATTTCATATTGGGATCGCGTCACCGCTAAAAAGTTACAAACTGACTGACATACTGACTGACATACAAGTGAAGCTCATAAAAGCGTATTAAAAAAAAACACAAACGACTTTTACATGACTCTAAGAGATATGTTCCTAGCTGGAGTGGATTACAATGCAAAGCATACTCATTGGAGATCGAAGCTGATTAATCCCAAAGGTCGTCAGTTATATATTTAACATGATCATAAGTACAAAAAATAGTTAAGATTTCATCTCTCCAAGACAACCAACTTACTGGCTTACGGACTCAAGGAAATTACCTGACCTGATTGACTTTGCAGTCACTAAAAACCTAGATAGGAGTTTAGTAATTGCTGAAACCTGTGCTGACTTATCTTTTGATCATTCCTCAGTAATCATTAAATTTATTTTATTTATTTAAAAGAGAAACAATTATTAATAATTATTCCATTTACAAATTAAAGCTGCCAGGGCCTTCGGGTTATTTTTAAACTAACGTTATAGTGTTATACAATGTAAGGTTATTAGAGTATCAATATTATAAATTATTTCTAGCTTATTTGATAATAATTAAAATATAGCAATATTTGATATCTGATAATGATTTTTTTTTATATGGTTAATTTACAAAACGATACAAATTTTGCAATTAGTTTAATGTTACGGTCACTTGGGATTTTAAGATGATCAGATGTTGAAGTTGTTGAATATTCCACTTCTTATTTCTTGTGAGTTTGGTTTTGGATATGGATAGCACTGAATTCAGTACAACCACAATGCGGACAGCTTGGTTTAGGTAGGCCTTTCAAAAGATGTTCATGAGTAGCTAGTGTGTGCCCAATGCGAAGACGAATAAATGTTCTTATATTCTTGGATAAAGGGTGTGGCCTTGTCTCTGACATATTTAAATATTTGTAATGATGGTTGTAGCTACTCCACTCGTTTATGATTTTGTCACTGAGAGCTTGGTTAGCTAAATTTTTAATATCGTTATCGGTGAAGTGTCCCGATACGTACAGTGGTTCAGCACAAGCTTGTTTAGCTCTTTTATCAGCTATTTCATTGCCTTGAATTCCTACATTTGTGCGCTGGTACCCACATTATTTATATTTCATTGGAGTTTTGGAACAGAACGTTTCTGATCTTTATTATAATGAGGGTTTCGTTTGATTGGCTGAGGACAGCTTCAATGGCAGATTTGCTGTCAGAGCAAATAAGGGTTTTCCTACCATGTTGTGATGAAAAAAGTACTGCTTCTAGTAGGGCAGTGGCTTCGGCTGTAAATGCAGAGCAGTATGATGGAAGAGAGTATGCAGCGATGGTAGCACCTAGTATGTTTGTCACAGCAAATGCAGTACCGGTGTCTGATTTAGATCCGTCTGTATATAGTACCTCTCAACCTATTTTGTGGTGATCTAGAATTTCGTTACGTAGTTGGTGATATTCACTATTGCTGGTTGCATTCTTAAGGTGATGTTGCAAAGTATAAATAAACGATGATGTAAGCTTAAAGCAGAGCGGATTATGGTAGATCGTCTTTTGTTAGTTTTTAAGTTACTAAGAGCGTTCTTTACTTGCGCGAACAACAATTTGTACCGGATATCTAGTAACTTAGGTATAAGCGTCATCATATTTCTGGCAGTTCTTTGGGCAATATTAGGTAAACCGGGTTCCGATAAGATAGGTATGATTGGTTAAGTTGCGAAGGCTCGAATACAGCTTCTAGCTGCCGCATGATAAGGTGCATAAAGAAGTTTGATATGGCTTTTGCGCAATGCCCGTATATTGAAAGTCCATAGTCTATTTTTGACTGTAGTAATGCCTTGGTTATATTTACAAGTGTATTTGTATGACATAAGGAGTACTTAGAAGACATAAATTTTATAATGTTAAGTCTAGTACATAAGCTTAGTCTAATATATTTGCAATGTTCTTTAAATGACATACTTTTATCAAATATTAAACCTAATATTTTTATGCAATTAGTGTGAGGGATTTCAATGTTACGAAAGGAGAGGGATGGAAAGGAGCATTGGTGTTTTCTGCAGATGTGAAAGGTGGTACATTTGCTTGTGGAGATATTGGCTCCAGATTCTTCAGACCATTTGCTAATTGCATTTAGGACTTTAAGAAATATTTGCTTCACTTGTTGTAAGTCTTTATTTTTGGTAAAGATAATTACATCATCAGCATAAGCAAAATGGTGAATGGTCGGACTGGAAGATATTAAGGAGGTCACTTTGTTAAAAGCTATTATAAATACAGTGACCGATAATGGTGAGCCTTGGGGTATATCATTATATAGGTGATATATTTGTGAATGATGTTTATTAGCAGAAATAAAAAATTTACGATGAATCAAACAAGATTTTACAATGTTATAGATTTTGGTACCAACTTTCAAATGCTTTAGTTCATCAAGTACTACATGCACCCCAATTTTATCGAAGGCCTTTTCAAAGTCTAAGCTTAATACGGAAATGTGATTACGAGTTGACATAGCTGCAGAGACAAAGTGTTCAAAATAAAGTAGAGGGTCCATTACTCCTAAGCCTTTTTGGAAACCGAATTGATGGAGGTCCATAAGGCCACTCGCTTTTGCATACCACATGATTCGAAGTGATATAATTTTTTCTATAACTTTGGACATACTGGGGAGAAGGGAGATTGGTCTGTAATTTTCGATGAGATGAGGGGATTTGTTAGGTTTGAGAACGGGTATAATAGTGGCAATTTTCCATTGCTGCGGATAAATTCCGGAATCAAAGATGCTATTATACAGGTTAACGAGTATATTTTTAAGAACTAGTGGGATATGTTTTAAAATGGGATACGAAACTCTATCAGCTCCAGGCGTTTTTCCTGAAAACGATGCAATTGTGGTATCAAATTCTATTGCAGTAATAGGTGAGTCAATCATAAGGGCTTTTGGAGGTGGGTATGGGTTGGTATAATTTTCATTTAAAACATTTTCTTTTTTAAGGGTAAATCTGTTATGAAAGTTGTGATCATTTGAAAGGGATGACCATGTTTGGCCAAACTTTTCAGAAATATTTTTTAGCGAGTAAATTGGACCTTCTACTGTCTGGTTACGATGTATACTAAATCGTTTAGTACCGGATGTCAGATATTTTATATCTGGCCATATTTTCTTGGGGCTCGAGGACGGATTTATATTCTCCGTGATTTTTTCGAACGATTTACGTTTAGCTGATTTTAGCTCCTTTCTAAATACGGCAATGGCTTTTTTATAATTTATTAGGTTGGTGTCAGTCCTATTTTGTTTAAATTTAGACCACATATGCTTTTTGTTGTTTCTTAGATAATTTAGGTTGTTGAACCAATAAGGAAGTTTTGCTGAAAATTTTTTGTTGCTAGACTGAGGAATAGATAAGTGCGCGGCAGAGAGAATAATCGATTTTATCGCAGAAGTTTTGGCATTTAGATTTTGGGAAGTTGATTTTTTATTAGACAGAGATGTGGAAAGGGATGAAAAGGTTGACCAATCTGCCTTTTCTGTAAGGAACTTGGGTCTGGGTTTCATATTATAGGCTTTAGAGATAGAAAGGGAAGTTATAATGGGAAAGTGGTCACTGTTGTGGAGATCATCGATGGTATGAGTGGAAAGTTTAGGGACTAATGTAGCTGAAGCTAAAGCAAGATCGGGATGAGTGAATGTTCCATGGGTCGAAAAATGCGTTGGCTCACCATCGCTAAGTACAATACTATAAGGTCATGTAATAGTATTACGTCTTCCAATATAACACCTCGTCTGTTTATATTTGTGGAACCCCATAAGAGACTCCATGCATTAAAGTCACCTACTAATAGTATAGAGGTGACGATGCAGTTTAATATATTCGAAATATCTCTGACATTAAAGTTTTGGCGGGGGGAATGTAGCAATTAATAATTGTAATCTTAAGACCAATGTCTATCTCGAGAGCTAAACATGTTTGAGCTGATTTGGATATGTTTGTGGCTTATTGTTTTTTTAATAAAGAGAGTTATCCCTTGCTTACACGAAGTATTTTGTCTATTGTTGTCGAAGTAACTATTATGTTTATTATGTGGATAAAAAGTTTTATTAAAGGGTAGATGAGTTTCTTGTATTGCTACAATTTCAGGAAAATATTTGTTAATTAGTATATTTAAATCTGTGTAATTATTGAACATACCGTTCATATTACATTTAACTCTATCATTGGGGACTCCGTTGAAGGAGATGTAAGTTGGGAGGGGCTAATGCTGTAGAAGCAAGATGATAGAGTAGTGCGGACAACATTGTATATGTAGATGAGTCGTCGACTGATGTTGACATTGTTGCGTTGAGGATAGGCACTGTGGTGTTGTTTTCTTCGTTTCCTTTTTCTTTTTCGTTTTCGTTTGTTTGTTCGACTGGTATATTGTTATTGTTGTAGTTAGTTTGAACGGTTGTTAAGGTTGTTGTTTTCTTGAATATTGTTGGTTTTTTGTTTTGTTATGTTAGCATAAGAAGTAGTGGTTGAAGTTTCTTTAAGGGTGGGAGGGATTTGCATTTTGTACATTCGCATTGCCTCACGCATAGAACATTTGTTGTCTGTTTTTATTGTAATTATTTCTTTCATTTGTATACCTATACTTGGGACATGACTTGCTGGAGGCTGGATGACTACCTGAGCAATTTGTGCAAAATTTTCGTGAACAAGATGAATGAGGGTGGGGTGGGAGTGTACATTCGTCACAAACAGGGGCATTTGTATTGCATCGTTTGGTCGTGTGTCCAAGAAGTTGACAAGACTCATATCTCATAGGATTGTCGTAATATGGTCTTACCTTTGTAGTATACCATGAGATTTCAAATTTTCGGGTAGACGGTACATGTCAAACGTAAAAAGAATAACACCACTTGGAGTTGGTACATATATTGTTATTATATTTAGGGAATTTAAAAATTTTTACAACACCCTGTTCTTTTAAATTCTCTATGATTTATTTATCTGGTACTTCGTTAAGGCATGTTGCGTAAATTGTACCTTTTACACAATTAAGATTTTTGTGGTAGTCACATTTCATTTCGTTGATTCCTAATAATGATTCTGTTGATATGAACTTTTCGGCAATATGAGTGTTTTTTACGAATAGCAACAAACTGCCATATCTCAGTTCAGATATATTAATAATTTCAGAGCTTATGTTTTTTAAAGCTTTATGCACAGCAAAAAATTTACTCAAGGGCTTAGCAGTATTCACAGCACTAACTACCAAATATTTGGGATTGTCTTTTTTCACTGTTTTTAAAATTGGAAAATCTTCTATTAAAATATGTTTAGTTTTTTTCTTTTTTGGTTTTGAACTTGAAGATAGCAGGGCAAACCTGTTATCCCCAAGAGGGGGCGCCTGGGAGGCATTGTTTATTTCCTTTGTTATCACTAATAAATGTTCATTTTTAATAAAAGAAAAATAGAAAAAGTATTTAGCGCACTATGCGAACGAATTAGGAAAAGGAGAAACGAAAGAAGGTCACTCAGAACACAGTCGACACAACCGTCCGCAATGAATATCAGTCGATAACGTCATTAAATTTAACGGACAAGCAATTGAAAATCAGCATGCTTTTCGACTTACTACATCAAGAACTAACTGGTTTAAATATAAAAAATACATTAGCAGTTATATACAGACCAATCCGCAAATAGAGAGAGGAACTGATGTTGAAAACGAATTATGGTACTTGTACTTAACAGTATACAACAGCAGCAACTATAACCACACCAGAGTAGTGGCAGAAAACAAACTAAAAAAGGCATTAAGATACGAAGAAGAAGAAATATCAAACATCTTTTAACGTCTTTGTCTCCCAACGTTTCTACTAAAAAATCTCTATGGAAAGCTAGCAAAAACCTTAAGCCGCCAATAAGCACTGAAGTACTGCGTAGTGGTTCATGGGCAGGAACGGATAAAGAAAAGGCGTCTTGTTTTGCAGAGCACCTCAGCACAGTATTTCAACCAAATACTACTATTGTACATACCATATAGTGCACCTTTGTCACCGAACCATACTGCTCCTAGATACATTGTTACTTGCGGAGCATCTGTGTCTGAACTAAAAAACACTATTGCCGCCTTAAATCCAAAAAAATCTCCAGGAGACGATGATATCTCACCAAAAATGCTCAAAGAATTGCCAAACGTTGCTCTCGTTTTTCTTGCAAAGTTTTTCAGTGCCATTCTTAATGCTAGGATATTATCCACACATCTTGAAAAAGTCGCAGATAATTATGATAACGAAACCAGGTAAAGACGCAACCCTGCCGTTATCATATAGACCAATCAGCCTGTTGCCTTGCCTATCAAAACTTTTCGAAAAAGTGCTGCAATTAAAAATTACTCCTTTTCTCCAACAAAATTATATTATTCCTACACATCAATTTGGTTTTCGGGAAAAACACGGCACAATTGAACAATTAAATCGTATTACAAATGAAATGAGGAAAGCTTTCGAAATGCCGGCCATTTTTCTTGATGTGGCGCAAACATTTGACAAAGTGTGGTATGATGGCCTCATTCATAAAATTAAAAAACCATTACCTATCACGTTCCACAATATCCTTGAATCCTACTTATCAAACAGGCGATTCACAGTAAAAGTAAATCAATACATAACAGAAGAGTGTCCAATTACGACAGGTGTTCCGCAAGGTAGTGTTCTTGGACCAATATTGTACATACTGTTTACCGCAGATATTCCTACAAGTGACGAAGTAATTATGTCAACATTTGCAGATGATACTGCTATACTAAGTCGACATAAATGCCACATTACAGCCACAAAAGTGCTACAGCAGCATCTTAAACTAACTGAAGAATGGCTAGCGAAATGGCGCATAAAAATTAATGAAAACAAGTGCAAACACATAACTTTTACATTAAGGCCAAAAACGTGTCTTACTGTTAAGCTCAACAATGTATCGATACCGCAAGCTGACGAAATTACATACCTCGGAATCCACTTGGGCAGACGCTTAACCTGGAGACGACACATTTCAGCTAAAAAGTTGCAGCTGAAACTCAAATCTGCCAGTTTACATTGGCTTTTAAACAAGAAGTCTGGACTAAGCCTTAGCAACAAAGTCCTCTTATATAATGCAACAATAAAACCGTTATGGATGTATGGAATCCATTTATGAGGCACAGCGTGCACGATGAATATAGATATAATTCAAAGATTCCAATCGAAAACGTTAAGCGTAATAACGAGAACACCATGGTAAATGCAAAAAAATACAAAATAAAACTGTGTAGCCATCCGAACCCTTTGGTTAACACCTTGACCCATGCAACAAGTCAAACCCGCCTATGGAGAAGAAACAAGGCAGCTTTCTAAAGAGTAACGTCAAGCCAGCAGCCCATTCCTACTAACGGGCCTTATGTTTTAATTTAATTTACGATTTTATTACTTATTGTTAGGCTTCCGAAGTGGAAGCAGATTTAATAAATAAATACTAATGTGTTTAAACAAAAAGGTACCAGTTTGCTTAGATAAACAGGAAGACTACACTTCTTTCCGGGAAGTTGACCAAGGACCTATTTAAAATGCCTTATTTGTCATTCGATTTACTTGAAATTCGAAATTCGGTACAAAGGTGGATTTTTGCTTAGATTAACAGGAAGACTCTGCTTTTCTCCAAAAGTGGGCCAGAGACTGACCGATTCCGGAAATATTTATTTATGTTTCGATTTCCTTGAAATTCGCTAAATAGCTATCATTTTGCTTAGATTAACCGAAAGGCTACATTTCTTTCCCGGAAGTTGACCAGTTACTAAACCATTCAAAAACTCTTATTTATGGTTCGATTTGCTTTAAATTCGGTTAAAGGGTGGCATTTAGCTTAGATTAACAGGAGTAATACACTTCCCTCCGGGAAAAATACTGACCTATTCAAATAATCTTACTTACGTGTATGGTTCGATTTCATTGAAATTCGGTACAAACGTGGCTTTTTGCTTAGATTCGGTAAAAGTTTATTTAATGCTCGATTTACTTGAAATTCGATACATAGATGGCTTTTTGCTAAGAGTAACAGGAGGACTCTTATTTTCTTTGGGAAGTTGACTCGAGACTGACTGATTCGCAATATATTAATTACTCCCCGATTAACTTGAATTTCGGTACAAAGTTTTTATTTATGTTTACAGGAGGCGTACCAGAGATTGTCTGAATCGAAAAAAAGTATTTTTATAGTTCGATTTCCTTAAAATTTGGTATATAGGTGGTTTTGTGCATAGATTAACAGAAGGCTCTTTTTCTCTCCGGGAAGTGGACTGGACACTGACTAACTCAAAAACCATTTATTTACTGCTTGATTTACTTGAAATTCCGCATATATGTTGATTTTTCTTTAGATTAACAGGAAAACTCTTCTTTTCTCCGGGAAGTGGACCGGAGCTTGATGGATCCGTAAAATATTTAGTTACTGCTCGATTTAATTGAAATTCGATAAATAGTTGGCTTTTTGATTAGATTTACAGGAAGACTCCTCTATTTTACGGGAAGTTGACCGGAGACTGAATTATTCGAAAAAAGTTTATTTAAAGCAGCATTTACTTGAAATTCGGCGCATAAATATCATTTTGCTTAAATTTACAAAAATATGATTATTCTCTCCGAAAAGTGGACAAAGAGACTTAATCAAAAAAATCTTATTTATGGTTCGATTTACTTGAAGTACGATACATAGGTAGCTTTTTTCATAGATTAATAGGAAAACTCTTTTCCTCTCCGGGAGTGGACCGGAGGCTAACTGCTTCGAAAAACATTTATTTACTGCTTGATTTACTTGAAGTTCGGTACATAGGTGGCCTTTTGCTTAGATTGACAGGAAGACTGACTGATCCGAAAAATATTTAGTTACTGCTCGATTTACTTGAAATTTGATGCATATGTGGCCTTTTTCTCGGATTAACAGGGAAACTATTTTTTTCTAAGAGAACTGGAGAGACTGGCCTATTCAAAAAATCTTATTTACTATTTACTTGAATTTCGGTACATGGGTGACTATTTGGTTAGATTAACCGAAAGGCTGCACTTCTTTCCGGGAAGTTGAACAGAGACTAACCTATTGAAAAACTCTTATTTACGGTTCGATTTACATGAAATTCGGTACATAGGTAGCTCTTTGCTTAGATAAACAGGAAGACTACACTGCTTTTAGGGGAGTTGAGCACCATGGTACATACAAAAAAATACAAAACAAAACTTCGTAGCCATTCGAACCCTTTGGTTAACACCTTGGCTCATGCAACAAGTCAAACCCGCCTACGGAGAAGAAACAAGGCAGCTTTCTAAAGAGTAACGTCAAGCCAGCAGCCCATTCCTACTAACGGGCCTTATGTTTTAATTTAATTTACGATTTTATTACTTATTGTTAGGCTTCCGAAGTGGAAGCAGATTCAATAAATAAATACTAATGTGTTTAAACAAAAAGGTACCAGTTTGCTTAGATAAACAGGAAGACTACACTTCTTTCCGGGAAGTTGACCAAGGACCTATTTAAAATGCCTTAATTGTTATTCGATTTACTTGAAATTCGAAATTCGGTACAAAGGTGGATTTTTGCTTAGATTAACAGGAAGACTCTGCTTTTCTCCGGGATGTTGATCGGAGACTATCTGATTCGGTATAAAGTTTATTTATTGTTCGATTTACTTGCAATTTGGCACCTATGTAGCTTTTGGCCCAGATAAACAGCAAGACGACACTTCTTTCCAGGAAGTTGACCAGGGACCGACCTATATAAAATGTCTTATCTATGATTCGATTTACTTGAAATTCGGTACAAAGGTGGATTTTTGCTAAGATTTACAGGAGGACTCTTCTTTTCTCCGGGAAGTGGGCCAGAGACTGACCGATTACGAAAATATTTATTTATGTATCGATTTCCTTGAAATTCGCTTATTGCAATTAGCAATTTGGTGGCAATTGGCTTACATTAACAGGAGTAATACACTTCCCTCCGGGAAAAATACTGACCTATTCAAATAATCTTACTTATGGTTCGATTTAATTGAAATTCGGTACAAACGTGGCTTTTTGCTTAGATTAACAGGAAGTGGACCAGAGATTGACTGATTCGAAAAAAGTTTATTTATGGTTCGATTTCCTTGAAACTCGGTAAAGAGGTGGCTTTTTTCTTTAGATTAACAGGAAGACTCTTCTTTTCCCCGGGAAGTGGACCGGAGACTTACTGATTCGAGAAATAATTATTTAGATATTTGCTTACTTTAAAGTTCGGTACATATTTTACTTTGTGCTTAGACTAACGGGAAGACTCTTGTTCTCTCCGGGACGTGGACCACGGACTAACCTTTTCGAAAAAAGTTTATCTATTGCTCGATATACTTGACATTCGGTACATAGATGGCTTTTTGCTTAGAGTAGAGAAGAGCTAAGATTAACAGGGAATTTTTTCTTTTCTCCTTCAAGTGGGCCAGAGATTGACTAATTTGAAAAATATCTATTTATGGCTCGATTTACTTGAAATTCGGTACATAGGTGGATTCTTGCACAGATTAACAAGAAAACAAGAAAACACTTCTTTTCTTGAAAATCGGTAAATAGGTGTCTTTTTGTTTAGATTAACACGGCCACGGAATAACCTCTTCGAAGAAGTTTATTAATTGCTCAATATACTTGAAATTCGGTACGTAGATGTCTTTTTACTTAAAGTAACAGGAGGACTCTTATTTGCTCTAAGAAGCTGACCCGAGACTGACTGATTTGATATAATTATTTATTGCCCGATTTACTTGAAATTCGGTGGCTTTTTGCTTAGATTAACAGGAACCGGACCAGAGATTGTCTGATTCGAAAAAAGTTTTGTTATGGTTTCCTTGAAAGTCGGTATATAGGTGGTTTGTGCATAGACTAACAAGAATACTCTTTTGCTCTCCGTGAAGTGGACCGGTGACTGAGTGATTCGGAAAATATTTATTTACTGCTTGATTTACTTGAAGTTCGGCAAATAAGTGGATTTTTGCCAAGATTAACAGGAAGGCTTCTCTCCGGGAAGTGGACCAAAGACTGGCCTATACAAAAAATCTTTCTGTTTCAGAGATTGACTGATTCGAAAAAAGTTTTGTTATGGTTCGATTTACATGAAATTCGGTACAAAGGTGGTTTTTTGCTTAGATTAACAAGAATACTCCTCTTTTCTCCAGGAAGTTTACCGGAGACTGGCTGATTCGGTAAAAGTTTAATTATTGCTCGATTTATTTGGAATTCGGTATATAGATTTTTTTTCTATACACAATTTATTTTTTTACTGAATCTGCTTTAATATAAGCCTAACAGTAAGTGTACAAATCTTAAGAACTAAATTACAAACATGATAGCTCGAGTTATGTAACTCTGAGCCCTTTTCAAACAACGGCGCTCTCCTTAGAAGGCGGGAACATCTCTTTGCTGCAGGCGGGAATTTCTTGTTGGGTTGCATAAAGCATTAGCTAGCGGGTTTGGATGATTTCTCAGCTTTGTGAAGTACTTCGTCCTGCTTCTTTCAATTTCAGGCTTAACCAGTAAAATACCAAGGTCTTTGTGAATATTTACGTTACGAACGTACCATGGTGCGCCCGTTAGTGCTCTTAAAATTTTGGACTGGAACCTCTGTATTTTATCAATGTCAGTTGCACAGGTCGTACCCCACAGTTGAATACCATACATCCAAATTGGTTTTAACACTGCGTTGTAAATAAGTCTAGTTTTAGACCGGAGTATTTATTTAAAAGCCAATTTAAACTAGCTGCTTTTTAATTTCATGTGTAGTATTTTTTTAATTTCATGTGTAGTATTTTTGCCTCTATGTGTCTCTTCCAAGTGAGACGTCTATCTAAGTGTATACCGAGATATGTAACATCATTTACTTGGGGAATGTTTGTACCATTTAAGCGAATTGCAGGACATGATTGCGGTCTTAAAGTATATGTAACGTGTTTACACTTTTGCTCATTAACTTTGATTCTCCAGTTTTCTAGCCATTCTTCGATGAGGAGTAAATGATCGCTAATCGTTTTTGCTGCTCTTTTAGGGCATTTATCCCGGCATAAAACAGCTGTGTCATCCGCAAAGGTAGATGTCTGCACTTTTCGGTTTGGCGGGATATCTGCAGTGTATATAATATATAAAATAGGCCCAAGGACGCTACCCTGCGGAACACCAGCTTTTACCTGATACTCCTCACTGATAAATTCGGATTGTTTAATTGTAAATTGTCTGTTAGTCAGATATGACTTAAGTATCATATAAAATTGAACAGGCAGAGCTTTATGTATTTTGTACAGTAAACCTTTATGCCAGACTTTGTCGAACGCTTGTGCTACGTCAAGAAAGATGGCACAGCAGTACTCCTTGAGCTCGAATGCCTTCCTGATTTCATTAGTTATTCGGTTAACTTGTTCAATAGTACTATGCTTTTCACGGAAGCCGAATTGGTGATCTGGTATCACATTGTTACGGTGGAGAAAAGGAGATATTTTTGATAGCAGAATTTTTTCAAATAATTTGGAAAGACTGGGTAATAGGCTTATTGGTCTGTAAGAAGACGCCTGTGTTTGGTCTTTGCCTGGTTTGGCTATTATTAATATCTGCGACTTTTTCCACGCGTTTGGAAAGTAATTTAGTTTTAGAATGGCATTGAAGAGTTCAGAGAGCAATGCTTGTGCAACTCTTGGTAGCTCTATTAGCATTTTTGGTGTAATAAGGTCGTGGCCTGGAGATTTCTTTGGATTCAGTTTCTATATCGCGGCTTGATATTTTAATTGCCACCTGATTTTCCGGGCCGTTAACAACAACTTCCGGCAAAATAAAATTATTAGTTGCGCCATTTGGCTGGAATATATTACTTAAATGTTTTGCAAAGCAATTTGCCTTTTCTTCGTTACTACGTGTCCAGTTACCATTTGGGTCCCTGATTGGCATATTCACTTCTATTGGAGGCTTAAATTTCTTTTGTGCTTTTCAGAGTGAGTATTTTTTGGCAGAATTTGGCGCTAGTTTTTCTATGTATGCCTTGGTATTGTGATCTTCTGCTTGTTTCAGTGCACTTTTCAGCTTCCTCTCTGCTGCTTTCAACCGTAACTTTGCGGCTGGAGAGCTATCGCTCTCTCCGCAAACGACGCTTATTTTTTACTAATTTTTCTAGTTCCGTATTTGTTAGGACATTTGGGCACGTAATAGGCTTTTTATTGTTTTGAGTTGCTATGGTTGCCGCAGAAACAAGGACGTTATTGAGCTCATTAATGTAGTCATCAATATCGTTTTCACAATTCAATATTGGGTTGATGTTAATATGACTACTAGTATATTTTTTGTATTTTAGCCAGGTTGTTTCTCTGTTTGTTAGTCTTGATTCTTGTGCAACTATCTTTGGACGCTCATAAATTTTTACTTAAGGCACTCGCTTACTCATTTTGAATTTTCACTGTATGTTTTGTATTATTTTATTTTATGACTGATTCGCAGTGTAGTTATTTATTGCCCGATTAACTTGAAATTCGGTACAAAAGTGGCCTTTTTTTTAGATTAACTGGAAGATTCTTCTTTTATCCGAGAATTGGACCAGTTATTAATTTATTTACTGCTCGGTTAACTTGATATTCGGAACAAATGTGGCTTTTTGATTAAATTAACCCGAAGACTATTCTTTTTTCCGGGAAGTGGACCGGAGACTGACTGATTCGAAAAATATTTATTTACTGCTAGATTTTCTTCAAATTCGGTACAGAGTTGGCTTTTTCCTTAGATTAAAAGGAACACTCTTAGTTTCTCCAGGGAGTTAACTGGAAAAAAGGTAATTTATCCGATCTACTTGAAATTCAGTACAAAGGTGGAGCTTTGCTAAGATTTACAGGAAGACTCTTCTTTTCACTGGGATGTTGACCGGAGATTGTCTGATTCGGTGAAAGTTTAGCGCTTACAGTAACGGGAGGACTCTTATTTTCTCTGGGACTCTTCGACTCAAGACTGACTGGTTCGCAATGTAGTTATTTACTGCCCGATTAACTTGAAATTCGGTACAAAGGTGGCTTTTTGCTTAATCTAACAAGAAGCGGACCAGAGATTTTCTGATTCGAAAAAAGTTTTGTTATGTTTCCCCTGGAAGTGACCATAAACTGACCTATTCGAAAAAATTGTGTTTATTGTTGGATTTACTAGAAATTCGGTACATAGGTGGCCTTTGCCTAGATTAACAGGAAGACCCTTCTTGTCTCCTGGCAGTGTGCGAGAAACTGACATTTTCAAAAAAACTCGTATGTTCGTTTGTAACTGGTGTTCTCCAAACCGAACGATTGACTTGAAATATCGTCAGATGCTTCTTGATACTGTAACGGAGTCTTCCCACTTGGATATGGGGTTAGCTCAGCTTTGCCAAGGGTATCTAGTATAAAATAACAACACGCTATTTTAAGCCTACAACAAGTTTATTATTAATAAACCGAAAGCCCTCTACTAGCCCTCTTTCCAGTGAGGTGAAAACCCTCAGTGGAATATAACTAAGTGTTCGTGAGGTGAAAACTCTTAGAGACGATACATCCCACGGGCAAGTATACCTATCGATGACACAAAGGCTACATAATTATCTTTGGATCTTGTTTGAGCCTACAGGCTATATCACTTTTTTAATCAAAGGGGATTACCACGCTAACATAAATTCACTCAATATACAAATAATGAAAACTACGCCCACAGATACACGCACTCATACAACAAAAGGTGAAAGCAGAGCTTTTACTGTAGCGGTCTGTTGTTGCATTTCCCCTCAAAACGGAAGGAAAGAACTGCTTTGAGGGTTTGAAGCATTTTCCCTTTGGCATTTTCTCTTTCTTGCTGTTATATATTTAGACGTTCCGCTGCCATACCTCCTCATCAAAAAGTAATATTGTATCATATTATTACATTATTGCACATATTAATATATATATTGTATATTACACGAATAAACTATTTTCGATATTTTTCAATACCCGCAACTAATTCTCTTTTATTCAACTTATTTATATTTTCGAGCGAAGCCACTGGGGCATAATTTAAATATATTCGCCACGGGTTTTCAGGATCCTTACGAACCGACACTTAACTAGCAATCAAATATTTACAGTCCACTGGAAAATTATATTTATAAAGGCCGGCACTGCACCTAATTAAATAACAACCAACTAGAGAAGCTTCTCAGGAGATTTACAAAATCACAATAAAAAAAGCCACAAAATAAAATTTTTTCTTGTCTGATATACGCGGAAAATTATCGTCAAAGATGTAATTTGTAAGCACAATGATATTGCGAGTGGCTCTGAGAAAGTGAACACAGTGTTTTCGTGTATATGTTAGTGCACTTTTCATTTTCGGCAATAAATTACATGAACACAATTTATTTAAATTCATTTTATTGCAAAATATTAATATCACATTTTGATATTCTTTTCACTTCATTTCGTTTTGCAATATATTTTGTGTAAACAGGATTTTAATTGGCCAAGTCATTCGCACTAACAACAACTCACAAATTTTTATAACCGTGTTTAATTTACATACACCTAATTCTGTTTTTACACGAATTTGAAATAACACGAGTAAATACGAAAAAATATTTCTATTTTTACACGACATAATTTGAAATAACACGAATACAAATAAAAAATTACTTTTTTTACATGAATTATTGGATTTAACACGTTTTTTTTCAATGAATTTTTTTCTACTTAAAATAATTCTGGTGTGTATTCTGAGTTATGTCTATGTATGCGTAATTTCTGTTTTACGGGAAATGCGGGATTCCCCGAATTATTGAAAAAGTAAAAATGTACATAATGTATTGCACACACAATTTAGTTCCTATTTGACAATTATAATTGAAAGATCGTTAGTTTTTGCTGATTTTTAACAAGTGCTAAGTAAAATAAAGTAGAAGCTCATATAATTTTGGTAGACCAATAACAGGTTAGTTTCAAATATTTAATTTTAGATTTTTGCATTTTTGATTAATAAAATATATTTTGGTAGCCACACCCATGTTACATAATTCTCCTGCATTAAAAATGAGGAAAGCGATCAGCTTAGATACCAAAATCAAAATTTTAGATCAACTTGCAACGGGACAAGGCGCAACGGTTGTGGGAAATAATTTCGGAATCCATGAAGCTACTGTAAGAACAATTAAAAAAAATGAAACTGCAATTAGAGCATCAGTATGTTCTGGAACAAAATTAAGTGCAAAGTCATCATCGTATGTAAGGGATGTTGTTAAAGAGAAAATGGAAAATGCTTTGGTAATCTGGATAGAAGACAAATCCCAAAAGAGAATACCAGTAGACGGACTTGCTATCAAGCAGACAGCATTAAGAATCTATAAACGTATCCAGGAAATTGATCCAGATACATCATCTCAGTCAAAACAACATGCATTTTCCGCAAGTACTGGTTGGATGACTGGTTTTTTAAAAAGACACGCTCTCCACAATATAAAAATTAAGGGAGAAACTGCATCCGCTGATGAATTGGCTGCTAAAGAATTTCCCGAAAAACTAAAAAAAATTATTGAAGATGGAGAACGTTCCATGAAAAGTGTAGATTTCAATAAATTGCCTGTACACTGGATGGCGAACAAAAAGGCTTGGGTAACCAGTGCAATTTTCACAGAGTGGTTTCAGAAGCACTTCATCCCAGAAGTTAGGCGCTACATGAAAGAAAAATGTCTCGAATTTAAAGTTCTTTTGATTCTAGACAATGCACCAGGCCATCCAGTTTTGGAGCACCCAAACGTACAATTTTGTTTTTTGCCGCCTAATACCACTTCCCTTATACAGCCACTAGACCAGGGGATAATTGCTACGTTTAAAACGTATTACATAAGAAGTTCATTTCATTATGTTTTAGAAAAACTTGATAATTATGAGGAATCATCAGTCATAGATGAATGGAAAAAATTTTCTATAATGGACTGCATTAATCAAGTCAAGATCGCGTTAGATTTATTAAAGCCATCAACTTTGAACTCGTGTTGGAAAAATATTTGGCCAGAATGCGTAAAATGCAAAGATCCTGTTATCGATAATAACGCTGAACTTGCTGATATAATAACAATGGCCAATGCAATCGGTGGGGATGGATTCGATGACCTATCGTTAGCAGATGTAGAAGAATTGTTGGTAGATGAAAGCTTGAGCGAAAATGAAATTATAGATCTCACCCTTGAGACTCGTTATGATAAAGAACATAGTGACAGTGACGAAAGAGATCGTCCAATTTTGAAAGCATCTCTAATTAAAGAAGGTCTTGATCTCGCTACAAAATTAGGTAGTCATTTTGAACAACATGATCATGACGAGGAACGAGCTGCCAAATTTCAACGTGAACTGAAATCATTAATGGCATCTTACAGGGAAGTTTATAATGGGTTAACGCGAAATAAAACTCAATCTAAGATAACTGATTTCGTTCAAAAATCTACTGATGTCCCAACACAGTCGGCTAGAAATGATAATGATCAACAAAATCATTCCAGTGATGGCAGTGATATTGTAGTCTTTCGCAAACGTTTACGTTTATTATCAGACAGTGACAATAAATAAAATTGTTTAATGTTTAAATTTTTCTTATGGTTGTACTTTATGTTATTTAAGTTTTTTGGCAATGAATTTCTGGTATTATTTTTTTTATGAAATCTAAATTTTAATTTATTTTATTATAATTTAGTTTATTTAATAAATTAAAACGAAAATAAATTCTTAAAATAACTACAACAATATTTTTTTTATATTATTTAGTCTAATTTTAACTTATTTTTTGAGGTCTAGAACCAATCTATTATTTTTGTACTTGGCCAGTATCTTTTTTTACACGATTTTTTTTTACACGAATTTCTCGGGAACCATTCTATCGTGTAAAAACAGAATTAGGTGTATATCACTTTTAAGTATACTTCAATATCAGCATCAGTATATACGTGTATAAACATATAGGTATTCCTCTAAGTGGGTGGCGAGATCTGAAATTGGAGAGTGTTATTTATTTCAAACAATAGAACAAAATACATACACCTTTACACATACGCATATACTTATATACATATCCAATATTTCGAATAAAATATTACAATATTGTGCAATTAAACATTAAAATTCTGGTGTCTTTTAATATATTTTTATAAAAAATTTGGTGAATTTTTCATTACCTTTGGTGTTCTAACTTCACTTTCGATAAAAAAAGATCAAATGGAAACTTTTATTCGCTTAGCCGACTCTGTAGCAGAGTTCAAAGCAGATTATGACTTGATGGCTGAAACAGACTATACAAAATATATGCTTTCGCTCCAAAAAGATTAGTTAAAGGCTATATTGAGAAAAGTGAAAATATCCTTTGAAGAACTTTTGAATTCCAGCCTGACAGATGCAAAATCGACACCAGTAAAAGCCAAATACAAAACTTCCTATATATGATACAGATATATTTAAGGGTGAATACACCTCTTGGCCAACATTCCGAGTCATGTTTACGGCCATATATATTAACAATAGACGTCTCAGCCCTTTTTAAAAGCTGTTTCATTTGAATCAAAAGACACAAGGAGAGGCAAAAGAAATAGTGAGCAAATGTAAAGTTACGAGCGAGGACTTCAACACTGCGTGGAAAAATTTATGCGACAGATTTGAAAATAGGCGGATATTAGTTAATTCGCTAATAAAAATTGTTTTTAATTCTCAGGCGGTAGAAAGTGAGTGTGGAACCTCACTTAAAAAACTACAAAGGAGTATTAATAATTGCCTTTCCGCATTACGCTACCACAATATAAACGAAGCAAACTGGGATGCGATAGTTACCTATTTGTATTCCACAAAGCTACCAGAGAGTACGTTGGCTCTTTGGGAACAGACTGTTCAAGACAAATCCGAAATCCTCAAATGGGATGATATGGACAGATTCTTGTCGAACAGATTTCAAACTCTGGAAACTATATCTGATATAAAGGCAACAAAACATGCAAGAACTTGCAAAATATTGGCTTCGACACTTGCGTGTCCATCTAATTCAACTCTCGAAGATATCTTTGCTTATTACGATCAAAATCTTCTTGCGGAACCACTGTCTCCATCATCTCTTCCTTTATTTTTACTTCCTCTTGTTCCAACTCCACTTCAAAAATGTTTCAAAATTTCCTGAAATTAAAAATTCAAGACAGAATTGATTGTATAAAAAAAATCACAGCTGCTTGAACTGCTTATCTTCTGGTCAAATGTTGACAAGGTGCAGGAGTCGTTTAAACTGCAACATTTGTAACCAAAGACATAATTCACTTCTTCATTTACAAGCTGTTCAGCCAAAATCAGCAATAATTAATAACAATATTATCCGAATGTTGCAACAATTTTAGCGCAAGCTCAAGCAAGGCGATATGCTTTGAAATCCAACAATGTAAAAAATCAAAGTGTCCAATCTTGTTTTGCTAATACGAGCAGAAGGGTACTCTTAGGGACCGCGCGAGTTAAAGTTTTTTTCAGAATGCTCTTTCATCAGTGAAAGACTTAAGCGCAGAATTAATCTGCCTTCAAAAAAAGATACATGCCCAAGTGTCAAGTATCAACAACACAGTGTCGGCTCAAGTCAAAGAGACTTGTTACATACACCTACGATCACCAATCGACCATTTAATTAAAATAGATACCACTGTATTGGTATTACCGAAATTAAACGGAGATCTCCCATCTTACCAGATCGACGCTATGACTAAACAAGCATTTCCGGACTTAGTCTTAGCAGACAAACGTTCTTTTGCCAATGAACAGGTGGATCTCATTCTCGGCGGCGACATCTACGCCCAAATATTATTAGGTGGCATAAGGAAGAATGTACTGGACTAAAAAGCAGCTGGATTTCTACTTCGCAAATGGACGTCTAACCACGAACAAATTTTTGAGGGAATACCAAAATCGGACCTGCTCAATGAAGATTTCCTGGATTTTGAAGGCACCGGCATTAGATGGAATGCTCACTCTGATACATTTTATTTCATAGCCAAGGAATTGGTATCTGAAGTCAGCTTCACAAAAAGGGCAATACTTTCGGCTATTGCAAAGTTATTTGACCCACTTGGTTGGCTCGCGCCATTCGTAATTACCGCAAAAATAATAATGCAAAACACTTGGTTAGAGGGTAAATGTTGGGATGAAGCAGTATCCGCAACTACGTCAGACCGTTGGCAAAGTTTCATATATAACTACTCGGAAATTAGTAAAATCCGTATTCCGCGCTGGGTACATTTTTCGCCAACGGATCAAGTAGAACTTCATGGCTTTTGTGATGGCTCTGAGAAGGCATACGCCTTCATGTAAGGAAAGAAAATAAAATGTATGTCAATCTCCTGATCGCTAAGTCAAAAGTAGCACCAGTGAAAACTATTTCATTACCACGACTAGAACTCTGCTGTTTTGCTAGCAAAACATTTTTTACAAATAATTACAAATCTTAATTTAGGTCAGGTTACCACGTATTTGTGAACCGATTCTACTATTGTCCTAGCCTGGATCAGAAGACCCCCGTGCTCGTGGTCAACATTTGTGGCTCATCGAGTAATGAAAATTGTGGAAAGAGTAGGAAATCTAAATTGGCTACATGTAGATTCAGCATCAAAACCATCAGATTTGGCAAGTAGAGGCATTAGCGCACAAGATTTAATTACAAATTCGTTGTGGCGGCATGGTCCTTCTTGACTGCAAGAAGAAAAGTCAAAATGGCCCACACAAGATAAAAACTATACTACCGAGTTAGAAGAGAAAAGGGTACAAGTTCATACAACTATGTCAATCAATATTAGTGAAGATATTGTTGAAAGATTTTCTGACCTGGCGAGAGTTTTGCGAGTCTTATTTTATGTAATAAGATTCTTCCAAAGGATTCACCCAAACACTAAGGCTTCTTTTCAAGCGAGATCTTGTTTGATTTCAGCAGATGAAATCAAAGCAATGGCTCAGCGCTTCATAATTATTTGCCAGAAGCAGCATTATGGTCAGGAATACTCATTACTAAAACTGAAAGAATCTATAAGTCCAAAAAGTGAAATTTTACCTCTTAATCCATTCATTGATATGGAAAACATAATAAGATCGGGTGGTCGTCTTGGAAAATAATTAGATCTATCCTATAATGAGCGCCACCCAACTTTGCTCCCATACAAAAGCAAATTATCTCGTCTTATAGTACAGATCGTCCACAAAGGGTCACTTCATGGAGAGAATCAGCTTATGCTTCGCCTAAGACGTACGCAATACTGGATTCCACGAGTACAGAATATGAATAGGTCAACAATTCACAACTGCAAAATCTGCACAATTTACAGAAAACGGTCGCAAACGCAACTTATGGGTGTACTTCCGGAAGAACAGACCACATATTCACGACCTTTTACAAACACTGGAGTCGACTTCACTGGACCGTTTGACATAAAAACTTATAACAGACGAGGATGTCGAGTTTCCAAGGTATATGTCTGTCTGTTTGTTTGTTTTGCCACAAAGGCAATTCACTTAGAAGCCACCTCAGACTTAAGTACGCAATCATTCTTGGCAGCCTTTGCCAGATTTGTAGGAAGACGAGGTTGTCGCAAAAATATCTACTCCGACAATGGAACGAATTTTGTCGGAGCTTCTAGATCTCTACGATCAGACTTAAAGGCTTTTATAGACGAAGCACGAAGTAGCATTTTGACAAAATATGTTCATCAAATGCTCACGTGGAATTTCATTCCCGCCTCAGCTCCTCATTTCAAAAAAATCGCTTCATAGCATAAATACACCTTCGAGGAACTCTCGACCCTTCTATGCAGAATTGAGTCAAGTCTCAACTCTCGACCACTCAGTCCGACATCAAACCAACCTTCCGACCTGGAACCACTAACTCCATGTCACTTCTTAGTCGGTGGACACCTTTTGGCTCCTCCTGAAATAGACGCCAACGAACATGGAGCATCAATCGTCAATCGGTGGCAACGGCTAAAGGCGTTACACCATACATTTTGTGAAAGATGGAAAACCGAACTGAACTCCAAAAACGCAACAAGTGGAGATTTCCGCGATCCAACATTAAAACTGGTGGTCTTGTCGTGATCAAAGAAGACACCCTACCACCTAACTAATGGAAATTAGGCAGAGTCGTCAACCTACACCCAGGATCGAACAACCATGTACGGGTCGTCGATGTTATAACGCAGAGGGGACAAGTCAATCGTCCCTTAGTAAAATTGATCATATTACCGCCCTATAATGAACAGACCGAGAAAGGAGTCTGCGCGACCAGATCCACATCGCATACGATGTAAAAACCAACGATGAATTCCACTCCTGTTTGTAGGCTTCGATTCCATATTTCGATATTATTAACAATCCATCTTCTCATTTCACTAGCCTAGGTAGCAGCATAAATATAGAATAAACGTACACGGCGTACGTGACTTAAAACTTCTACACAATCGCATGATTCCGTCACAGGAAGTAATAATGATGTTTTTACTACTCATTGCGTTTAAACGCAGATAGCATAAGAGTTAAAGCTTCCCGGCTAACACTCGCAGAGTAACCAAAAATATCAATACATCCAGATATAATAGAAAAGTGAATTAATGGTTATTATATGTATGCCTGTCGTTATACAATTCAAAACGATCGACTTACCATTATGTAACGTATTAAGTGCGAGTGCTTCTATATTAACAAAGTATGTTGTTCTAGAAATTTGGGCACACATATACCAGGTATGTTTGTTGAAGTGTGTCGGTTTTACTAGTAGATGTCGCCAGCAATATGTATAAATTTCTATGATTTGGCATGTACACGGTGTGTCCCAAAAATAACCGAACTTTTCGGATATAAAATAGTAAAATACACATTATATTATCTTTGAAAGTTATTATTTATTCAAAATAGGTTCCATTTGGCTCAACACAACGTTTGGAACGATCAACCAGCGCACGCATAGATTTTTTTATGTCATTTATAGAAATGTTCTTCAGTACCTCGGTTACGGCTGCTTCATTTTTTTCAATTTTTTTTTAATTTTTTAACCTTCAATTTCAATTTTTTTTCAAGTTTGACACAAAATTTAATATTTGCTCTTTGTTCCATTTTTTTTTTTTTTTTTTTTTTGAACCATTAGCACACTTTTGGTTTTATTGAAATGGCTGTCACTTTTACATCTGTCATCCGACTTACATGAAGTCAGGTGCGTTTGAAAGAGGATGAATGTATCTTTTTAATGTTGCAAATTTTCAATAGGTGGCGCTGTATGTTGTCTGATTTGAATATAAGGTTCGGTTATTTTTGGGACACATCGTGTATATAATTTTTTTCTATTGACATTAACCTACAAAAATACACAAGTCACATTCCGCCAAAATAATAACGTCATATTTGTCTACCTCAGTTAATATGTAGAGTTTCGTTTCAAGTAAATCGCATTTGCGGCATTCATTGCTTTTCTCATTTCATCAAAAGAAAAAAGCAGATGAAGCCCACCGGTTGCTGGTAGAAACTTATGGTGAACATGCTCCAGTGATTAGAACATGTGAGACATGGTTTCGACAATTTAAAAGTGGAGATTTCGATTTGACAGACAATGAACATCCTGGTGCAACGAAAAAGTTCGAAGACGAGGAATTACATGTTCATCTAATCCAATCGCAAAAAAAAAAAAATTGGCAGAAACACTACATGTGACTCGAGGAACAATTTGCCAACGTTTAAAAGCCATGGGAAAGATCCAGAAGTATGGAAAATGGGTGCCACACCAGCTGAACGATAGACAAATGGAAAATCGAAAAACCGTTTGTGAAATGCTGCTTCAACGATTCGAAAGGAAATCTTTTCTGCATCAAATTGTCACGGGGGACGAAAAATGGATTTATTTTGAGAACCCTAAGCGAACAAAATCATGGCTTGTCCAATGAAGAAAAACTCTTAAGCATAAGTTAGTAGAAGCAAAGTTAGTAGAAAAATGTCGCGCTTTTCATAAAACTATGCAGTCCAATGAAGAAAAACTCTTATATTCTAACTTCAAAAACAAATTTAAAAATTTTAGTGGTACAACGAAGACAATCGATATGATAGAAGATTGAATGTTTGTGAGCCTCAACCTTCCTCCATGTGCAATAAATACCCTTGTTACTCTGACGAAGAACTTTGCATGACTATACGATATGTTTTTAAAATCACATCCAAAACAATATCCTCAACTAACTTTATGTTATGTTGTACATACATATAGTTAGTATCAACAAGATTTGGCTTCACATATTTTTTATGTAGACGTCATTTCCCGTTCAATATTTATTTATCACGACTGTTTTTATTTTTGGCAAGCGCCATGCCCAGCCCCAAATTACCACCCAAGACAAGCACAGCGCCACCGGCAACAGCCATTCCCTTCTTTAAATCTTTATCGTACCGCTTTTGAATGTATTCCTGTAATGTTCGAACTTGTGGATTATCTACAATCTCCAAGAAACCTTTACAGTAATTTAAGGCGACTGAGTAATTTTTCATGCGTGCTTCACCCAACACTAGGTAATAAAGGTAATCTCGTCGTCCTTCCGGATGATGTTCTGCCAAATCTTCTAACAATTTAATGTCCTTCGAGTCCGTTGAAGACGGAAGAATATATTGTGATTTCTTCCAAATTAACAGACTGTAATGATGAAAAAGAAAGCGATAAACACAATACAAAGAAAACAAATTCCGATGCAGGTAATGTACTAGTAAACGTCAATGCAAGTGGATACAAGGATGCTAATTCCAAATGCACTCCTCAGGCAGAACCTTATTGTCAATAAATCAATAATGTAATATTAACGAAATGGATGTGGTAATGTTGTCTTCTATACGGGAGCAGAAGTCAGCACAACAATCGTCTCAAAATTCTGATAATAATTGTCACCCAGCACCGCCAACACGAATCGTAGCTTCCAATGCTAATGTTATACAGCAGAGCACAGTGACCTATACACGTATAAAAACTGCAAGTACAATATCCTCCGGTTTGCAAGCTAATGCCACTGTTTTAAATCGTAGGAATATTTCACCAAATGTGAAGAATCAGCATGGTGACAATGGTGACAACTAAAAAACTTTCATCGGAGGTTACACAAAACACAGCAAAAGTTTCGAAAGGTAATACTACTATATCCGTGCCATTACTAAAGCCTCTCAATTCTTCGCAACACATGCATCCAGGGAGTTAGTAGAAGCACAGTTAGTAGAAAAATGTCGCGCTTTTCATAAAACTATGCAGTCCAATGAAGAAAAACTCTTATATTCTAACTTCAAAAACAAATTTAAAAATTTTAGTGGTACAACGAAGACAATCGATATGATAGAAGATTGAATGTTTGTGAGCCTCAACCTTCCTCCATGTGCAATAAATACCCTTGTTACTCTGACGAAGAACTTTGCATGACTATACGATATGTTTTTAAAATCACATCCAAAACAATATCCTCAACTAACTTTATGTTATGTTGTACATACATATAGTTAGTATCAACAAGATTTGGCTTCACATATTTTTTATGTAGACGTCATTTCCCGTTCAATATTTATTTATCACGACTGTTTTTATTTTTGGCAAGCGCCATGCCCAGCCCCAAATTACCACCCAATACAAGCACAGCGCCACCGGCAACAGCCATTCCCTTCTTTAAATCTTTATCGTACCGCTTTCGAATGTATTCCTGTAATGTTCGAACTTGTGGATTATCTACAATCTCCAAGAAACCTTTACAGTAATTTAAGGCGACTGAGTAATTTTTCATGCGTGCTTCACCCAACACTAGGTAATAAAGGTAATCTCGTCGTCCTTCCGGATGATGTTCTGCCAAATCTTCTAACAATTTAATGTCCTTCGAGTCCGCTGAAGACGGAAGAATATATTGTGATTTGTTCCAAATTAACAGACTGTAATGATGAAAAAGAAAGCGATAAACACAATACAAAGAAAACAAATTCCGATGCAGGTAATGTACTAGTAAACGTCAATGCAAGTGGATACAAGGATGCTAATTCCAAATGCACTCCTCAGGCAGAACCTTATTGTCAATAAATCAATAATGTAATATTAACGAAATGGATGTGGTAATGTTGTCTTCTATACGGGAGCAGAAGTCAGCACAACAATCGTCTCAAAATTCTGATAATAATTGTCACCCAGCACCGCCAACACGAATCGTAGCTTCCAATGCTAATGTTATACAGCAGAGCACAGTGACCTATACACGTATAAAAACTGCAAGTACAATATCCTCCGGTTTGCAAGCTAATGCCACTGTTTTAAATCGTAGGAATATTTCACCAAATGTGAAGAATCAGCATGGTGACAATGGTGACAACTAAAAAACTTTCATCGGAGGTTACACAAACCACAGCAAAAGTTTCGATAGGTAATACTACTATATCCGTGCCATTATTAAAGCCTCTCAATTCTTCGCAACACATGCATCCAGGCAGTTTGGGACACTGTGATACTGTGTAACTCATAAACAAGATCCTGGTGGTATAATACACAATAACACCATTTTAGAAGATGGATCATCTCTGTCTGATAAAATTGTTACAGGTGAGAATATAGAATTTACCAACGAACAAATCGAAAAACCTGTGAACGAACTTAATATGGCCGAATCAAATATCTCACAAAAGGCGTGTTCATCAAAAATTTCATTAAAGATTGTGTCACCAGTGAACGATGAAATTACGTTAAATAAAACAACAGCCAGCATAAAAAAGTGTTAAATCCAAATATTAATATCTTACCTTTACTAACACCACTATCAAAGAGTTTTGACCAGCAAGGAAATTCAAATATATATCCAGCAGTGAACATAATTAGACAAAATGAACCTCAATTAATTACAATATCGGTCACGACAACTTGTGTATCCGTTTCAACAAGCGCCTCTAATAATAGAATGCAGGCAGATTTCCAGAATGCAAAATCAACAAATTTGAGCAATCTATGTGCAAAGTTAAATACCTCATCCTTAATTTCGATTCCGAAAAATATTTCATTAGCTCTGTTTAAACGTTAATCAACAAACGAAAGCTACTATTGTGTCAGCAAATTCTATTAGAAATGCAAATTCCATAGATCAAAATGTTAAAAAAAAAATTATTTAACTGTTTCAAGTGCCTTTAATGTAGCATCTGTCTGTTCCATGAATATGACCCAGTCTTTTAATGTCAGTAATTCTTCAATTGGGTCAAGTCAGCCTCATTCGCAAGATGTGAGTCCCATTAACAAATTTACAGTTATATCTGTTGCAGTGCCACCGCCTGGTATAATAACTTCAGCTGATCAAAACCAAATAACGCGTAAAACTGTCAAAGTGTCACCCTATTCATTATCTTCACTTGGACAACATTTAGACAAGCGTTGCAAATCTATTGAAGGACACGAACAAGTTCCTCGTCCAAATGTTACTAATGTAGATATAGGTATTACCCAAGAAGCGTATTAAACAGACAACACACGCTAATTAGTAAAACTACCACAAATGATATTATTAGTATTTATAAATTTTAACTTATTAGCATACAAAGTTATTACATATATACCATACATACAAGCTTATGTTGAGAAAACAACTGAATGCATGTGTCTCAAAATTCATTAATTTATACTTAATACACAATTTGTTTTAACAACGGAACACTATTCCCATCAGCTAAAGATAGGTGAGATTACTTTTGTTTTTATTAACTACGCTTCTACCTGGACATTGAACGTTGACAACAGTGTGGTCTTTAGCCAAATAAAATTCAGGGTCGTTCCGATATAAACATCCGTCTGCTGCAGAGCTATTGGAGTTTTATTCGCCTCTAACCCGCAGTCGTTACTTGAATATTTATAAAATAACTCCCCTTTGTATTTAAATGTCGTTGTGTGAATGGAATGTCCAACTATCAATGCTGTCATTGATATTTATAAGTTGATTCGATCTTGTTTCCTCCGTATTTTTGCATTCGCTTAAAGAAGCATCATTGGTGAAAAATGAAGGCAATTAATGACTTGGAAGCAATACTTTACCGTGATTGTGGAATGGCCATCGCATTGGCGGAAGCTAAAGTTAAGAAACTCCTTTCTTTTCTTTTCATATCTAACTCATTCAATCGCCTCATAAATTTGAAGCGATCATTCTTCAAATATTCTGACATTTTCGCCCTTTTTATTTTTATTTAATGAAATATGCCAGCGTTTGGCGAACATGCAGCAGCACCTGGAATGAAGAAAATAAAATGGCTTCATTCTGGAATATTCTAAACATTGTAGAGGTTTACAAGTATGGAATCTTTTGAAATTTGTAGAAATCTATCAACTCTCGTTTGCCTGTCAATCTCGGGGTTTGCCTGTCAAATATAAAATCATAATGGCTGCGGCCAAGTTGACAGCAAACTAAATGATGCGAACATCATTGGAATGAAGTAAAGGCATAATAAATACGCAGACAATGAAAGAATCAACCAATAAGAAAATGTCGTACCAAAAAGAAATATGATATTGCGAACCATGATGGAATGAGGGAAATCTAAATACGAAATGTCGAAGAAAAGGAAATAATGACAAAAGAATGTATAAGGGTTGTTGTCGCAGCTTACTATACTAATTGTGTTTGAATATATCAATTTATTCTGACTGGGAATAAAGATTGAAATATTATTTGAAACGAACTTAAAAATTTGTAAATGGATTTTATTATAGTTTTTTTTTTTAATAATATAAAAAGAACTGTGTCATTATTTTACAGAAAACAAAATTTTTATTTTTAAAGCATAGCTGGTGTTTTTCGCTTTTACGGCGCAAAGTCACCGCAACCGAATTTATTTTATATGTCTGATAGTTAGAAAATTTTTATTAAAAGTTATATGTAGCTTATATGATATTAAGAAAAAGGTTTTTGTTTTTAATGTAATTAAACTCTCTACTTCTAAAAATTAAAATTACAAAATATATCTAATAAAGAAATTTATGTGAAAGATACGTTGAAAAGCAACACTGTTAATCCTAACTGACTTCAGTTTGTCATCCGGATTTTTTTAAATTTAAACGACAAGGAAAGCTGAATCATCGACCGTTTAAATAAATTGGTTTGGAAAAGTTTGGAAAATTTGCTATTTGTAAGTACGTATACGTATAATATATTAAATAGTAATAAATTTGTTTCTTCAGCAATACTATATCAATGTACTTTTGTTTACAGATTCTGAATGCCAAACCGGACATGTATCGGTGGCTGCCCACTCGGACCTCCGCTATATCCGTTTCCTCCGGAAGAAGATGCTGATAGGTAAGTCGAAAATTTAGTGAAAATACTAAGTGAAAAAAGTTGAATGAACTGCAAAAATAATAAAATCAAGTATATATGTGCGTTGTATTGGTGTTTTTGACTAAATTTTGAATAGAATTTTAATAATATTTTAAGGTTTAGTAATACAATCGTGCTATTGGTGAAAGGTGTGCGGTCCTAAATGTATAAAATAACTTAGATTATCAAACTAAAAAAATCGGTTGTATATGACTGTATTATATAGTCTTCCGGTTTCAAAATCTTTCTTTATCAATGTTTATTTATTATTAGTTTTGTTTGTAAATATATATATTTTTTCGCATTGCCAACTCCTGGCCCGACCATCACCCGAAACTCATGGAAAATTGATTTTAAAAAAATAAGTTAATTATATATATATATACATATATAACAGATACATAAATAATATGCACGCATATATGTTTACATATACATACATACTCCCGTAGCTATTGATTAACAATTATACATTTGTACACTGGTACATTTAAACAAAAAAAATTGCTTTTGCGGCCTGTGCCATTAGTTTTTGTTATATGTTATTGAGCGAGAGGCTTGAATATTTTTTATATAACAAAGAAAAGTGGTAAAAGTGACAGCTGATTCGGAGATCACCACATCTCCTCATCAGATTGCTTTTGGCAGGTACTCCACTAACTAATCCTGACTTAACAGGCGAGTGCTCTACAACTCAGCCAACACCAGCCACTTAATATATTGTTGTATTATTCAATTCCCTATTAACCAACGCTAATTTAGCCGCTTAAAAAAAGAAATTTAAGTCAAAAAGAATTTCATGAGTTGCAACCATATATCCGGTTAAGGGTGGTAGCACCAACTTGTGACATTTGAAACTTCGAGGAGATGTTAGAGTGTGTGTAGCAGAAACAAATGCAATGCAGGTTAGCGTTTTTGCTTAGATACCACGCTGGATCAAGTCCATACTTTAAAAATTTTGAATTTTGTCAGTTATATGAATTTAAAGAAAATTTTGCGTGCTAATTGGAAAAACACTTCAAAATTCTTTTTATAGCAGGCTCTAAAACCTCGAATAGACATTTTATACTAAATTCTATAAAATATATGTTTCGGTTTATGTATGTTTATATTAAAAAAAAAACGTACCCATTTCTTAACTTTAATAGGCAGCGTCAATGGATGGAGTTATTGGGTGTGGTACTAGAACATAGTGAACATGACTTTAGGAATAATATTGAGGCAGGTAGTTCGAGTAGTAACAAAAAAAGAACTGTAATAGAGCTAGGTATAAGAGATTTTAATCCGGTACTTTTCGATACTAAAAACAATGCCTCAACTTCAATCTGCAATCAGTTTGAGGTTGCGGCCTCTTCAGAGGAGACTTTTCCCCCTTTGAAAGAACATCCGTGTTCTTCTTCTCTAGGACCAACAAGTTTGGTGAATACCTGGGCAAATAGTCGTCAGTCACAAACTGACAACTACCTTACTGATGGGACTCCTAGAAAGCGAAAGTACCAGGATGATATATTTAATACAGTACAGTAAAATATAAATTCTCCGCAACAGGGTGACTGAACTTGAAAAAGAAGTAGAGAGTTTGCGAGAGGGACATATTTTGTCTATTCCAACGTAGGATGGTAATAAACAAATCGACGAGCTACTCGGTAAGTTGCCTTCACATCTTTCCATATGTGTGAGGAACTGCCTTAAAAATTCGTCTAGGACTCCAAAAGGCTATAGATTTGATAGGAAGTTAAAGACGTTGGCACTAGCTGTAATATTTTTGTCGCCCGTTGAATATAGGTATTTGAAGCCCATATTTAATTGGCCATCTAGGAGAATTCTTGAACAATTCGTCCAAGGTTGGCCGAGAAACCCTGGTTGCAGTTCCTGCAGCATAAAAGCATTGGAGTTGAGAAGGCGTGGCTTCACAGAACCACGGCGATATGTTTCTATATGCTGTGATGAAATGTCCTTGACGATCAATGCGCAATATGACAGGAGTAGGGATTATATTGTAGGTCTGAATGATTATGGCGACGAAAATCGTACATCCAGAGTAGCTTCCAGTGTGCTAACACTTTTGGTCCAAGGCATTGGTGGGCAGTCTTCGACCCATCCCTTGGCCTACTTTTTTGTTCACAAAACTTGTAAAGGAGATATTCTTAAGAAATATATATTTGAAACGATAGGTCAACTTCAGGGCATTGGTCTTCATCCCTGCCAAATGGTAAGCGATCAAGGGTCCAATTTTATGAACTTTTGTAGGGTTGTAGGAGTTTCAAGGGAAAGATCTTTTTTCGAAGTTAATGGCGAAGAAATTGTATTCTTCTACGTTTCTCCGTACCTTTTGAAAAGTACCCGTAATTGCCTTTAAAACAAGAAAAATAGGGTCAGTTTTAATGAAAGGCCAGTAGGTTGGATCGATATCGTCCATCTGCATGAGCAAGGATCAAGTTCAGATATCAGTTGTACATATTGTACAAACTAACCTCGGCACATATTAGGCCAAACGCCTTCCAAAAAATGAATTTTAAGCTAGCTGCTCAAGTTCACAGCAATTATGTGTCAAGTGCAATGTTCGCATTATATAGCTCTGGTAATTTGAATATTTCGAAGTCTCCAACTTATCTTAATACTGCCGAGCTTGTCCTATTTTTTGATAAATTGTTTAATATTTTTAATAGTATTGCATTTGGAGCAGTAGGTAGTTTTAAACAGCCGTTTTCAGCAACTGCGGAACAAACTAGTTTTTTGAAGGAAGCCAAAAAATTTCTAAATGCATTGAAGGTACATGATCATCTTGGACGTGACATTACCAATTCTTTTAACTTCATTAAAGGTTGGCTCCTCAACATTAATAGTTTGCGACGATTGTGGCGTTTTTGGTCCCATAGGGATTCAAACATTTAATGACCAGAAAATTAAGTCAAGATAAACTGGAAAATTTTTTTGGCCATATTAGAGCAGGAGGGGCGTTTGATGTGAGAATAACTCCGCAGCGTTTCTCATATCTTTTTAGGCAAGCTTGGGGCGTGGGTTATCTTGTATGTGTTAATGTGAACTTTTGCCAGCAGATAAATGGGAACTAGTTTCTATAAGTTTTCTTGAAAGAGCTTGCAATGACAATTTAGTAATAGATAATTCCTGGCAAACTTTTCAAGGTTTGCCTAGGCCCTCCCTCCGCGCTTTTCAAGACTTTCAAATTGATATATCCGTTGACGCCGATGAAAGTACTTTTCTTCACCGAAGTGCTTTCATATTCTTTTGCGGTTATCTATATTTTAAATATTTAAAATTTTTTTTTTAAAAAAGAAGCAATTCAGTAACAGCCATTTGGTGAAGCCTACGGAAGGGTTTGTAGAGTTTATTACCAAAATTGGAAATATATTTGCGGAACATTTTGATTCCACTGTACACAGGGTTGGGTTTTCACAAATCCTGTTCAAGAAAATGTCAAATGTAGAACCGTATTTTTGTTGCGAAAATTGTGAACCTGCCATTTTGAAGTATACATATATTAGAATTAGAACTTATTTTTTGCTAAAAAAAATTTAATAAAGACGCGAAGCAACCAAATTTTAAAAACACTAAGTTCTTGTTCATGACGAAGAAATATATTAGTTTTCGTGGTGAAACTTATATTTGATTTGATGTCTTGAAATACGCAATATTTACATTTTCTTATGTCGCAAAAATTTTTTTAACAAATCCCCTTTTATTTAGATAAAATAATTATTTTTTAGGTCTGATAGCTGCTATCTTTTTTTCAAGGCTAATTACGTTAGCTTTTCCCTTTAAATTTTCCTCATATATGTAGGACCCCAAACCCCACCGCTTCTTTGAAGTTATAGAATTCAGGTCTTAGAAAGGTATTTACTGTGGGTGTTAAAATTCTTCTATATATATGTATATAGTATATATATTGCATGTGTATATTTGTATAAAGTTTTGTCTTGCATGTGTTCTACTGATTGTAAGTATATATTAATATACATATATGAATTGTATTTTTTTTATATATAATACATAATACTCTTATATTTAAGTCGTAGAAAACACGAAGCCATTGAGTGTCTAAATAAATTTTTATTTTGATAAAGATAGATAATATCACAATATAAGTGTTGAAGACAAAATTGTTAATTAGTTCTATGTATTATATACATATATTAATGTTTTTAGTTAAAATGCAAATGCTACATTCTTAATTTACACAAATCTTGTGAGTTTTTATACTGTTGTGTGAGAAATAATGAGAAATGTTGCAAAACATATAAGTACATTACAATAATTGTAGTAGGTAGACATTTAATTCTTATCATAGACTGAAATTTACACATTGTTCCAACAAATGTATATTGACTTCTATAAAATATTCTGAACAATACTATTCTTCATAGTTCGCTGACCTTATTATATGTATTTTGTATATAATTATAGAATTAAAAAATGCTGTAATTTAAATCTGTGCGCAAATATTTTTAATCAAAAATAATTGGAGCTTTGATTTTTCCAAGTTAAAAATGTAAACTGAATTATTTAATATCTACTTTACCATATCTTCTATTTTATTTATTTGACTTTGTTAATGCATTATTGTTGGTGAGCAATGTAGGGAATTTTGCTCCTTGAACCTATTAGTGGCACGTTCTATATGCAAAATCTTGAAATTTTTGAATTTTTGGAAACAGTAAATTTCCGTCCATTGTAGAAGATATCAATTTGTTTCACAAATTTAATAACATTAGGTTGACGCCAAGTTAAATTAAATTTTAGTACTGCTTTAGGTTGAAAAATTCCGCGATTATTTCTTCTGATGGGAAAGCTCTGCTTTCAAGGATAAACGTTCTTCTCTGAAAAAAGTTATAATATATTAAAAACTACTCAAATTATGACTTGTTTGTTAAATGGAAAATTATAATAACAATCGATACTGGTATTTTAAAGCAAAGTTAGGTGTACTTCTTCCAGAGTCTTTCATCGCATCCGCTACTAATGCGACAAACGCCTTAAACGCTTTTGCATGGCTTTGTGTACGACCCAAGTGTCCACAATTGTTGCAAATCATTTTATCACCTACACGCATTTCTAATGCAATTTAATTATCTTTTCTCGACGCCATGATCGTCTTAAACACATAAAAATTTCTAATTTTACTATATAAACAAAGATATTTTAATAATTTGATGTGAAAAAGAAAACAAAAACAGAAAGAAAGCCTAAGACTGTGTTGCAGTTGAACGTATTCTGCACACTACATATTTTATTAAAATTTGTTGATAATGATGTTGCTTATAGCAAGGGGGGCGGTATGGTTAGGCCTCCAGGCTAAATCACTTTTTTTAATCAAAGGGGAATACCACCCTAACATAAATTCACTCACTATACAAATAATGAAAACCACGCACACAGATACACGCACTCATACAACAAAAGGTGAAATCAGCACTTTTACTGTAGCGGTCTGTTGTTGTATTTCCCCTCAAAACGGAAGGAAAGAACTGCTTTGAGGGTTTGAAGCATTTTCCCTTTGGCATTTTCTCTTACTTGCTGTTATATATTTAGACATTCCGCTGCCACACCTCCTCATCAAAAAGTAATATTGTATCATATTATTACATTATTGCACATATTAATATCACATATTACACGAATAAACTATTATCGATATTTTTCAATACCCGCAACTAATTCTCTTTTACTCAATCTATTTATATTTTCGAACGAAACCACTGGGCATTGTATAAATATATGACCCACGGGTTTTCAGATCTTTTTCGCCTTTCATACTATTTTGCGCGCAGGCAGAATGTTATTTTATAATAACAATTTATTGCTAACCACAGTTTTCGCTTATTCTATGTGTACGTATGTATGCGCATGTACAAATGAATTCGTGTTTGGACATGTTTATAAAAATTCAGTTTTTCCATTGTCCGTACATATGTATATAAAGTATCTTATGTATTTTTGTTATGATATATTATTATTCCATTTCGTATGTATGTTTAAATGTGTATATATAAAAAATACAATGATATATGTAGGTACATATGTTCTTTCATATGTTTTACGTTATGTATAAATTCAGTCCTTTTATGTTTTTTTTTTTTGTAAAAATCTATTTGTGTTGTAAGGTTGTAAGGTCTCCAAAAGCCTCTGATTTTGGGGTCCTTGCACCCTCTCCTCACTTCCTGCGGCGAGACTTATGCTGCAACTACCCATCTCACGTACCTTCCGTCCATTGCAACCTATCTTATGATTGCGCCATGCAAATGAAAAGTTGTCACCGCTCGCCCATACCGTTACTGACGGTTGTCCCAGAGAAACCAGCGGCGATTTGATTTTTTCCGTAAAACCGGCTCAGCTCATTTCTCGCTCTTGTACAAGGTTGCCAGTATAGACTTTGTAAACTAATATGAAATAAACTAATAACTATTAATATGAAAATGCATAGTTTTTTCAAAGGAAATGAAAACTAAATTCGTAATTAATAATTTATTACCATACAGATCATGTATATTTGATTTGTGTTTATATTCGAACATATAAACTATGAACTTTGTTGACGAAAATTATAAATTTGTTTAATAGCCTATTTCCACCGGACGTTAAATGCATTTTAGCTTAAATGCATTTAAACATCGCATTTAAATGCTAAATTCCCATGTGTTTGTTGTTGTATAAAAGTGTGTTAACTCACTTTTCAAAGTGAGTTAACTCACTTTCGGTAATTTAACAGAAAATGTTATGTTAACAGTCGATGCCGTCACTACTAATGTAAACATTTCGGACGTTTCTGTATATTTTTTGCCAGAGTCGTGTATTTTCGGATTTATTGAGGGGCCAGACTTTTATTTTGCATGCTGAATTTTTTTCTGCAAAAGTTACTTTTTTGCATTAATATTGACATAAAAACATACATTAAGCAATCGGCGAAGATAATGCTTCTCCGCTTTAAAAAACAAAATAAAATAAAAATAAAAAACAAACAAAAAGCAATTGTGGAATAGAAAACGATCCCCTCAACATAAAAACATACGCTACTCTGGCAACTATCAGCTGATTGCGCAAAACAAATAATTATGTATGTATATAAGTTATTAAAACAACTTTTTTTATTTAATATTAAAAAGAGAGGACTATGTCCTCTATGTCTTTTATTTGATTTGTTTTAATATTAGCACTAGAAGACTATGTCTTCTTTCTCTGGGTGCGAGTTTACAACTGAACTTAAAATTAACTTAAAATTACCTGAGCCATGATCATCACATTGAGTGCAACGTGATCAAGTGTAGTTGCATTCAATGCAGACAGTGCGTCAGCTTTTTTTCGACGCGCGTGTGAAAAGAAAAGAAATAAAAGAATGAAATTGGATAGAAGACCGGAAATGTGCGCAAGCATTATAATTGTTGCGAAAGAAGTGAATTTAATGCAAAATATTCCACGAAAACATTTTTGGTGTTAACTCCTCCCATCTTAATCTGATTGTCCTCAATCATTTAAAAGAAAGGAATATTGTTTAGCCTTGGTGGTTTGATGGGGGCTTGGAGTTCTATTGGTTTTTGGGGATCATTGCTAATTTGCAAAGTTGTTGCCATATGAGGTTCGTCACTAGTGTGAGGAATTTGGGGTTCCCAAACTATTGTTTTTTTAATGGACTTAAAGAAAAATTTCAACCACACAATTGAAACTATGATCAAACAAATTATTACGGAGCTTGACCATCCTCCGATTTCTAAGTGTTTTTGAATAGTTGAAATAATTTGTGTGTTATTGATTTGTAGCTCATTAAGAGCTTCGAGTGATAACAGGTTAAGGTGGTCAATTTCAAAAGGGGTTGGTTGCATCAGTGCTGGGATAACTTGAAGAAAGTCCTGTTATTAACTTTTATCGTGCTGTTATGAAATTTTATTATGAAAGTTCCTATTAAGGTATGGTTGGTTTCGTCTATTGAGATTCTTCCATTAAAACCGTTAAGGAGGATTACTCCCGCTTCTATTTCTTCAATTAAAGCAATGTGATGATCGTTGCTCGTTGAACAAGAGGAATTGCGACTTTCTATTAGATTAGGGATACATTTATTGTTTGATATATTTATTATGTCGCTCTCTTTACAAATCATTAATTTACTTACAGTTCTACATTGATTTATTATTGCATAAATTAGTTTTTCTGTTCTCAAGATATGTTCATATTTTACATTAATTATACTTTTATTTTTTCTTACAGGTTTTACGATCGTATATCTATACGTTTCTTTTGTAGTGATCGGTATCTTTACTAAATATAATATTTTCTTTTTGTTGTACAAGACTGATACTTTGGCGAATTCTAATGCCTCTTCTGGGCTTACAAAAGCAATATTTTCTTCTTTGATTTTATCTATGGCTAATTTAATTTCCTTTTTATCTAATATTAATGGGTTGACTATTCCAAGTCTTGCCCACTCAATACCAATTTGGATGTTTATTATTTCTTCCTTAACTAACCTTACTCTATTTTGTAAATTAATAGCTACTTCGTTTTCTAAATAGACGTCTTTTCTTATTATATTTGACATTTTGTTAATTATTTCGGTTAGATTGTTTATTCTTTTATTAAATTTCTCGTTAACATAAACTTGCTTATTATTATTCTTATTTAAATCATTCATATTGCTTGTTACTATCTCGAAGTCATCATGGTCAGGACTTCCTGCAATATATTTCCAGATCGTGCCTATGGCATTTATTGATCTTTTATTTCTATCATAAGATGTTGGTGTTATGTTTTCTAAAACAGAGATGGCTTGATTTAATTCGAGGAGAAGGAGAGGATAAAGGTTGTGGTTATTTGGGATGTTTTCTTCAATGAAGGTTCGAGCGTCAAAAATAGTTTTTCCATATTCTTCCAAATCTATTGAATGAATGATTGTGAAGGAGCCCTGTTGGATTTTTGCAGCTCCATTGTCAATAGTGACAATGTAGGACGTAGTGTAGTCCAATATTTGAAATTCTGCTAGGGCGTAGGTGATGTACAGCCTGAAAAGTAAATTCATTTTCTTATATTGTTTTTATGGACAATCCTGCCTGACATGGTAAGGACAGTCGTGTTTTTGTCTTCCTTTACCGTTTCTTCTCTATACCTCGCAGAGAGTTTCGATCCTAGTCTCTTATTAATTTTTACGAAAATTTTTTGTCCTACAGAGTAAGTTTTAGGTTCCTGTCTATTCTTGTTGTGATATTCTAAATCTTGTTTTTGCTTGTCCGTTGATGATTTCTTCCTTTTCTATTAAAGCTTTTTGTGGATCATTGTTTCTATTGAAAAATATGTCTACCGGTTTGCATTTTGTAGTGGAGTGAATCGATGAATTGTATTCACAAATCGCTCTGATTAATAAGTCGTGAAAAGAGTTGTGAAGCTTATCTGGTTTGAGACATCTCATGATTTCGGCAAGGGTGGAATGCAATCTCTCTATCTGACCGTTTACGGTGCTAGAGTAGGGAGGAGTGGTAAAGATATTTATTCCAAACTGGTTTTTAAGTATAAAAGTTATTGAGGCGGAGTTTAATGACTTTTCGTTATCAATAACAATTAACTTAGGGATTCCGTATGCTAAAATGAGTTCTTTTAGTGGCTCTTTAATGTCTTCTATTGCCCTAGATTTTAATATTTTCGCTTGGACATATTTGGAATACTTATCTATTGCGGTAAGTACCAAATGTCCTTCGGTTGAGTAAATGTCTATATGAATGATTTCCCCCGGATTCCTTGGGATGGGTGTTGGTTGTAATTTAGGTTTATTTGGCTGACGGTCATATTTTTGCTCTTTACACGTCCTACATGTTTTCGCGATTCTATCTGTTTTTTCGGCCATTTTAAGGAAATAAAATTTTCGTTTAATCTGTTCTCTGTTTTCTCTTGAATTTCGATGGGCTCTTTTGTGTTCGTTAATCATGATCTCTTCTTGTTCGGTCTCATCAGTTACGTCTTTAACCTGTGTCTGGGTAAATCTTATTTTGAAGTTCTTAATATGTTTTGAATCAAATTCCTGTATAATTCCCATGATTGGCTCGCTCGTGAATAAACCGTTTACTATGCTTGGATTAAGGTATTTCTTAAAAATTGAGATTAGGTCTTCTTTTGAATAGTGAGGCTTTTTTACCATATGTCTGTGATAAGTCGGAAAAGGTATTTCGAATTTATAATCTTCTTGTTCGTCTAATAAGATATGCAGTTGATTTTTAAAAACATTTATTGGGCATTCTACTGCGGGGATAAGGTTTTCTGAAGAACTATTGTCACTGTGTTGTGTTGCTGTCATAGAATTTATTTGAGGTGGCCTAGATAGTGCGTCTGCAACCACATTCGTTTTACCTGGCTGGTACTTCAGTTCGTAATTATATTCCTCTAAGATGGCTTTCCATCTTTTCATCTTACTGTTCGTATTTTTACTACTGAGAGCGTACGTCAGGGGTTGATGGTCGGTGAATATGTTAACTTTTCTGGACCCATAGAGATAATTTCTAAGCGAATTTAAGTACCAAATTATTGCCAGCATTTCTTTTTCATTTGTGGCGTAACTTTCTTCGGTTTTACTGAGTGTTCTCGAAAGGAATTTTATTGGTCTTTTGTCCTGGGAAAGGACTGCGCCTATTGCATAGTCAGAGGCATCTGTGGTCAAGTCAAAGCTTCTTTCAAAGTCGGGGTGAGAGAGAATGATATCATCGGAGACTAATGAATTTTTTAGTTTTTGAAATGCATCTAAGGCATTTTGATCTAAGGAAATTTTAGCATTTTTGGAGGCGTTTTTCGAAACGCGTCCTTCCTCTCCTCTTAAAAGGGATGTCAGGGGCTTGGCAAGCTTCGCATAATCTTTGATGAAGCGCCGGTAATAACCTGACATGCCTAGAAAACTTCTTAGATCTTTAAGCGTTTTTGGTGGTGGTATTTCGGCTATTGCTTCTACTTTTTGCTTATTAGCTTTAATTCCTGAGGCTCCTACGATAAATCCTAAGAACTCAATTTCTGATTTAAAAAATTCACACTTGTCTAGTTGTATTTTAAAATTTGCAGATTCTAATGTCTCAAATACTTTTCTAACATTTTCGAAATGTTCTTCTGCATTTTTTGAGAATATAACTATGTCGTCTATATAGACGTAGCATATTTTTCCAATGAGGTCTCTTAAGACGTCATCTAAGGTGCGCTGAAAAATTGATGGGGAGTTCTTTAGCCCGAATGGAAGTCGCACGAACTCGAACTTTCCATTATTTACCGAAAAGGCGGTCTTCTCTATGTCACATTCCTTTAGAGGAATCTGATGAAAACCACTTTTTAGGTCGACAACTGAAAAGTAACTGTTATTTCCTAGATTCGCGAGAACTTCATTAATATCTGGAATTGGGTATCGGTCGGCTACGGTAATCGCATTTAGTTTCCTATAATCGATTACCATTCTAAATTTTTTCTCTCCGGATGCGTCCATTTTTTTTGGGACAATCCAAACGGGTGCGTTGTACGGAGATCTGGAAGGCCTTATAATTCCGTCATTTAACAGTTCTTTTATCTGTTTTTCCACTTCGTTTTTGAGGGCCATGGGGTAAGGATAAGATTTTGAATAGATTGGTGAGTCTGACTTGGTTCGAATTTCTCCTTTAATTCGAGAAGTGAAAGTAAGCTTATTATTGGGGTCTTTAAACAGATTAGGGTAGTCGCTTATGACTTTTTCTAATTGCAATTTTTGGGCTGTGTTCATGTGACTAGTTCTGAATTCCATTTTATTTACTGCTTGAGACACATGTTGATGAATTTTTATTTTGATTCTATGGTTTATAAGCATAAACTGTTCTTTTATGTGGATAATGGCATTTAATTCCTCTAAGCTGTCGTGCCCTAAGATGCCATGAAATGATTTTAAAGAAGGAAGTATGTAGAACTTAATTGAGTGATTGGGTAAATTGAACAGATTAACCAAGGTGTGATGAGTAATTTTAATATCGCCAGAAACTGAGTTTGCAAAAAAAGGTTTCTCGTTTTGGGTAGGATTATTAACAAGGGATGGTTGGATATAGTTTTTATTAGATCCTGTGTCGATTAGAATTTTTAAAATCTGGCCATTCTTCGCTTTGCATTCAAAATATGGGAGCGAAGAATGTGTTAATCTAAAAAATAGATATCGGTTAAGTCTTGGGTCGGAGTTTCATATTGCTGATCCATTTGATCATAAGATTCTGCGTATTTTTCAATATCTTCATTTTGTAACAATTGGAAATATTCGTTTTCATCAAAATTTGCTGTTGGCTCTTCTTGATATTCCATCTCGCTATCAAGATTTTGTTGTCTACTTTCTATATGAAAATTTCGTTGTTGCTTATATGGCGGTGGCACAACGTTTAAGGAAGCAGGCCTTTTGCCTTGAAATTGATTTTGACGGGGTCTATTCTGGTAGTTGACATTTGCTGTCCTCATTGACTGATCAATTTCCATTGGTTGTGGCCTTTGCGGTTTTGGAGCCATTGGTCGCGGCGGCGGAAAATTTGGTTGAAAAGGCTGGTGTGTTTGAAAACGTGGTTGAAAGTTTCGATTAGCGTTAGGAAACGATTGTTGTTGCCTGAAAGCATTTTGTTGTGGACTATTGGTTGGCCTATTGTAACCATTTGGCACATTATTTATTGGTCTATTATAAAGATTCGGGTTTTGGAACGAGAGTTCCGGGTAAAAAGGCATTCTATTTGGTATATTGGGAGTGCGTTTAGAAGGTTGAGATGGTGGTAGATTGCGTTGCCTATGGCCTTGATAGTTATTTGCATATTCGGTTCGGTAATTTTGGTTTTCAGCATAACATTTTACCATACAATGCCAGTTTAGTGGAGTATTGTATGACTCCAATGCTATATCGGCATTTCCTATTATTTTATTTCTTATGACACTAAGTATTCCGTAATACTTAGGTGTGCCTACTATTGAGCTATAGATCTCAAGTACCCTATCGACACTTTTTTTCCATGAATTAAACTCGGCAGGGTTTCCAGAAAAGTCTCTAAGGCTCCGTACTATGTCCGGTATTTTGTCTAATTCTCCTAAATTGTTTCTGTACCTTTCTTCTATGCCCTGATCACTTCCAAGGCTTAAATCCGCATTTGGGTTTATCATGGATTGTACTATGTTTCTACATTGCTGCGCACAAATACGTGCTATTCTAATTTCGATGTCTTCATTGGGTTGCGCTTGTGCTTCTTGGTTTGGAATTTGAGGTGGAGAAGGAGGAACAGGAAGGTTAAGGAGAGCTGGTCTTAATAGGTTGTTAGGGTTAGCCATGTTTAGTGATATTTTTCAAGTTAAATAAAAGATAATAATGTGTTCCTTTTTTTTTTCTTAGGGAATTCTTCTTCTTCACTTTTGTAAAATTAAAATCGAGCTTAACTATGCTAGTAAAAAAAATTCTCTATTAACATAAAATTTGCATCACTTACAAGATAAAACACCTTTGTTTCATACTGTCGATGTAATTGAAATAGCTTGTTTGGTTTGACTGAAGTTAAAGCTGCTGCTGATGTACTGGAAAAAGCTTGGTTGGTTTGGTTGAAGTTAAAGCTGCTATCGATGAACTGGAGATGGCTTTTGTTGGTTAGATGGATGTTGAAGCTGCTACCGATGAACTGGAAATAGCTTGGTTGGTTTGGTTGAAGTTAAAGCTGCTATCGATGATTTGTAGATGGTTTTTGTTGGTTAATTTTTTTTGGAGATTGGATACAGGTTGTTTTGCATTGAATTTTTCAGGAATTGTTATTTTTTACTTTCAATTAAAGTTAATTGTTTTAAATATTAAATATAAGTTTTTTTTTGCATTAAATTTTTCAGGATTTGTTATTTTTTACTTTCAACTTAATTTAACTTAACAGAACACTGTTCCGAGCGCGCGAATTCTTCCCGTTTTACTACTCGTTACTAAGGGTTCTACGCGATACTTTAATGAACGGTTGCCTGCGGACTGACACGTACAGGCTGTGGGTTTCGTGGTACTATTTTTATTTTTTTTTTAGCACCAAAACGTTGGGCGCCAGTTATTAAAACAACTTTTTTTTATTTAATATTAAAAAGAGAGGACTATGTCCTCTATGTCTTTTATTTGATTTGTTTTAATATTAGCACTAGAAGACTATGTCTTCTTTCTCTGGGTGCGAGTTTACAACTGAACTTAAAATTAACTTAAAATTACCTGAGCCATGATCATCACATTGAGTGCAACGTGATCAAGTGTAGTTGCATTCAATGCAGACAGTGCGTCAGCTTTTTTTCGACGCGCGTGTGAAAAGAAAAGAAATAAAAGAATGAAATTGGATAGAAGACCGGAAATGTGCGCAAGCATTATAATTGTTGCGAAAGAAGTGAATTTAATGCAAAATATTCAACGAAAACATTTTTGGTGTTAACTTATATGATTGGTGCAAAACAAATATTTATGTATCTATAATGTGCACTTTGTAACCGGTTAAGCGATTTTTCGGCCGAGCTACTCCTCGAATTGTGGTTTTCTAGAAAAACAAAATAAATATTTACTTAAAAAAATAAACTATGGTAAACTGAAAATGGAAACAAAACGACGCAAGTGGAACCTTACGGAGGAGCAAAGTTTCCTGGATTGCTGGAAAGGAAGAGCTCAGGAATTGAGAGGTAGCCGAAAAAACTCTCATGTATACAAAGAAATGGCATTGTTGGCAAAGCTGTAAGCATGCAAAAAAGCATTTTCCTTTTAGCAGCGTCTGTCCGTGCAGCAATAATCTGCACTTGCAAATCAGAATATTGTATAAATAGCAAAATAAATACTTGTGACAAATTTTGCAAACTGCAAATGTAAACAAAAATCAGCTGTTTGAGTTAACTCAGTTTCGGTGGAAACGTTTAACATTTCATTCACTTAACAGAGGCCTTAAATGCAGTTAAGTGCTTGGTGGAAATAGCTATAAAAGTATGCAAACACACTGGCAGCTGGCAACATTTCTACGCCGTTCGCAGCGTCGATAATTCGTGTATTTACATCACTCTTCCAGTCGGCTGTTATGGACGTTAGCAATGTAAAATGGGTAGTTACAGCATTACGGTCACCAGGCCTGTTCGCGGGATTCTCACGCGGTAGGTGTTACCCTCGATGTGACGTTTGAATGATCGTCTCATCCGTCACTGCTGTGGTTGTTGTATGTGCGCCTCAATGCCGTTGATTAGGGCCTCGGGCAGTGGTTCGATCCCTGTCTGATTGGCTCAGGTGCTGTCGCTTTTGCGTTTTGCAGCCACCGCTCTATTTCACTTGCTACGCCAACGTATTCGCTCATCTCGTCGACTTCCAACCTTTCGCCGCTTGCTATTAAGCTGATCGCGTCTGCACCATCGTCTTCTGCATCACGTATGCAGAGCTCAGCCGACGGTTGTTGCGGTTCTTCGTACGTCACTATCCCGTTGTCGTATATGCGCAAGCGCATATCGATGTGTTTGGTATACTCTGTGAACCCTCGGCCGCGCACTTCACGGTCTTCGTAGTTTGTTACGGGCTTCTCTCGTCTCTTCGCCGGCTCTCTGACGATATGGTAATTGGCGTAGATGCGCGCACAAGGCATGCTTCGTCATCGCTACTGTTGCTGTGTGTATCTTGCTCGTTTGGTGCGAATATGATCGTTGACTTACTGCTACACGTACTTGTTGCTCTGCCTCGTTGTTTTTGGTTCGCGCCGGGTAGATGACATAGTATCTCCTCCTCCGTCAGCCTTTGTAGTTGTACGCGCGGCACTCATTTGCTGCTGCTATCTCTGTTGCGTTCTTTCGCCTTTGTTGACTGCTTTCGCACCTTCGCTTGCGCCCGTACACTTACAGTCGTTTGCACAATTGATGTGAGTTTATTCGCGGCACCGGCTTTTATTTTGATTTTCATGGCTCGATCGACTGTCTTTTTGCCGTACATAATTTAGTATTTCTGCTTCGAATTATTGTAGGAGTATTTCGATAAGTTTTCTTTTTTTCTTATTTTTATGAATATATATATTTTCACTTCTTTTGTATGTGTCCATGTATTTCCACTTTTTTGTATGCATATATACTTTCTTTAGTTTGCATATACACGTATGTATATTAACTTGTTCGTATGTATGTATATTTTCTCTAGTTTGTATATACACGGTGTGTCCCAAAAATAACCGAACTTTTCGGATATAAAATAGTAAAATACACATTATATTATCTTTGAAAGTTATTATTTATTCAAAATAGGTTCCATTTGACTCAACACAACGTTTGGAACGATCAACCAGCGCATGCATAGATTTTTTTATGTCATTTATAGAAATGTTCTTGCTTGAATAATAATAAAATGCTTGAATAATAATAAACTTTTTTCATTAATTCGTATGTCTCAGTAAAATTTTTTTCAAGTTTGACACAAAATTTTATATTTGCTCTTTGTTCCATTTTTTTTTTTGGAACCATTAGCACACTTTTGGTTTTATTGAAATGGCTGTCACTTTTACATCTGTCATCCGACTTACATGAAGTCAGGTGCGTTTGAAAGAGGATGAATATCTTTTACTGTTGAAAATTTTCAATAGGTGGCGCTGTATGTTGTCTGATTTGAATATAAAGTTCGGTTATTTTTGGGACACACCGTGTATGTATGTTTTAATTTGTTTGCATATTTGTTTTGTTCAATTTATTTACCAATGACTTAGCTGTTGGTCTCCGGCGGGTGTTGCCGCTCTTCACAAAGCGATGTGAAGTTTAGAGTCCATATCAAAACTTTTTTGGAATTTTTTTTTTCACGATTCAGTTTTTTTTCACTATTACTTCATTAGATGTACTAAAAACTTTTTTCTTCACTATTAGCTTTTTTTTTTGTTATTCTACTATGCCTCTACTTTAAAATTCTACTTTTTTTCTCTTTTTTTCGTCTTTATGGAATGTTATTCCCATCGCCGTGGTAGGTTTTAACTCACTTAGATGTACCGCTTCGTTTTTCTCTGGTGCTCTTTCACTAACACTAAGCGACCGCTAGCTGGTTGCAAATGCCGTCTTCATAGTTTGTAATATCCTGCTTGGTTGCTGCGCGCTGTTGAGTGCCTCCGACTATTCGGTAGACTTCTGCCTTCGTTGTTGCTTTCTCTGCTGGTGTGGGGTCTTCTGCGCGGTTCCGAAGGTGTTTTCGTCCAATAGATTATTTGGCTTTCTTGGGTGTCTACCCAGGACTATAAAGGATTCACATACGCAGGTATTGAGTGTAAGTGTTATCTCCGGGAATAGTTCGATCCAATCATGTTGTTCTATTCCGGTGAACTGCGCTATCAATCTCTTAATGTTTCTGTTTGCTCTTTCAGTTGGGTTCTCCTGCGGGGTGCAGGGTTCGGTTAGCTGATGTTTCACTCCATGCTCGTATAGGAAGTCTTTGAAACGCCTGCTGGTAAACTGTGCTCAGTTGTTCATGACGTTCGGGGCGCCAAAACGGACTAAGTTTCCGCTATTTGGGTGAGCATCTTGCCTGCGGCTTGTTGTTGGCCGGGTTTGTATATTTGGCACTCGTGGCATTGCTGTACGTATTTCCTCACATCTCGAAACATCCCTGGCCAGTAGTATCGTGCCATCGCCCGTGCTATGGATTTACCGTCGTCCATATGGCCTGCACTAGGGGCGTCGTTTATTTCTCTCAACACTCGTGGTCTTTGAGATATTGGCACGCATAGCTTCCACGGGGTAACGTCTTGACCATCGATCTGGGTCGTCATCCGTCTATATAAACTGGCTTCTTCGATCACGTAGCCCGGGAACTTCTCTGGAGCTTCTTCCACCTTCACCTCCTTCTCTTTCAGCCATGCGCAGTCCTCGTTTTTTCATTCCTGCAACACCATGCCCAACTGCTCTTCTTGTGGTTGGCTCTGCGTTTGCTACTACGTTCAGCTTCCCCTTCCTGTATTGCACCTCAAACGAATATTGTTGGAGCTCTAGTGCCCATCTCGCTATACGATCTGAAGGACTCTCGATAGCGTTGAGCCACTTCAACGCCAGGTGGTCGGTAATTACTGTGCAGTTGTACCCTTCCAGATACGATCTCATTTTCTTTGTTGCCCTGGCAATGGCGAAACACTCCTTCTCCGTTGGTGAGTAGTTCATTTCGGCTTTATTCAGTCACCGGCTTGTATATGCTATTACCCGTTCGCTACCGAGCCCGAAATCGCTCGCATTGGTCTGCAATGTAAAGTTCTTTGTGAAGTCCGGGCAAGCTAACACCGGTGCTTGTGTGAAGCCGTCTCTTAGGGCTTCGAACGCTGTCTGCTGTTCCTCGGTCCACTTCCACTTTTTACTCTTCTTCAGCATCGATGTGAGTGGATGTGACACTCGTGAAAAATCGTGGACGAATCTTCGGTACCATGATGCCACTCACAGTAACCGCCTGAGCTCTCGTAGATTGGTAGGGGGTGTGAGTTCTGTTATGGCAGCTCGCTTATCTGGGTCTATATGGATGCCCTTCTCGCTGACTACGTGGACTAAATACTTCAACTCCTTCTTAAAGAACTCGCACTTTCCGGGGTTGATCCTGAGGTTGGCTTTCCTTAGCCGCGGAAATACTTCCGTGAGGTGCCTTATGTTATCTCTTAATGTTGTACTAGTGACTATGCTGTCGTCTAGGTAGGCGAATGCGTGCGACTCCAGTTCTGGGTCGATGACTCGATCAAGTGGCCTCTGGAACGTCGCTAGTGCGGGGTGTAGACCGAAAGGCATTACCTTCCACTGGAACAAGCCACGTCCCGGTACTGTGAATGTCATGTACTCTTTGCTGCCCTCTTCCATGGGGATCTACCAATAACTGTTCTTCAGATCCAGGCTGCTGATGAAACCGGACGCTTCTGAGCCGATGGGGTATATGCTGGATACGCGGCAGCGGGTAGGCGTCTGGAACGAATCGGGCATTCAATTGACGGTAGTCGACGCAGAGTCTACACTTCCCGTTTTTCTTTTTCGCCAAAACTATTGGTGCACTGTGCGGACTATGGGATGGTTCGATGTAGTTCTTCTCAAGTAGTTCGTCGATCTCTTTGTTGATGCCTTCTTGCATCTTTGGGTTCTTGGCGAAGTATCTCTGTTTTATTGGTCGATCGTCTCGTATGATTATTTTGTGTGTGGCGATATTGGATAGTCCTGACATCTCCTTGAATCGTTTCAACTCGCTTTGCAGAAACTCACTCACTTTTTTATCCGCTGAGTTGCTTGCTGGGAGTGTGGTTTGGTTCGGGCTCTCTGAGGCCGTGTATACCTTCGCTCTCTTCTCAACTATGGTGGTGCATGTGACTATCTCGTCTTCTCTTGTGTCCACCCTTAATCTTAGTGACTTTCCGCCGCATCTCAACTCCGTGGTGGCCTTCACGAGGTAGTCCGTCTCGAATACCACTTCATCAACCAGGCCTGGTAATAAAGTAACTCACTATGGTGTACTTCGTTCCGCAACTTCACCTCTGCTTCTACCACTTCCTCGTGTCGTGGACTCTACACCTCGATACTGATGAGGCCCCTGGTCGTTTCCCTATAGATCCGGGCAGCAATTTCAAGTGCGTACTCCGCAACGTCCACACTTCCAGCAAAATTCTATTTTTGGACTGCGAGAGCCGTGGGCGAAATGCCCGCCTCCACCACATCGTCTGCATGCGGTTCAGGGGTCTACATATCTCCCCTGCCGTTCTGGCTGACGCTCTGCTCTCCTTGGTATACTTTGACTTCGTTCTTCAAGTGAGTGCTGGTAGCGTTCTTCTTCTCGTCTCTCTTGTCTGGGCACGAACGGTCTTACTGTTGTGTCCGACTTCCTCGGCTCGATTTGTCGTTTATTCTATACTAGCTAACAAATCGAATCCGTATTTAATAAAAAGGCATGGTGCGTATTTAAATAAAAAGCATGGTGCGTAAAAAAACAAAGAAGACGGTTTTCCGACGCGCGAACACACGACGTATAATTGTCCATGCGCGAAACGGGGAAACTCCAAGTTGATTCCACAAACTTCTAACGACTGTCCTTGCAATTAATTTATGGTCATCGCAAAGGCCAGACGTACTGGAAATTGTGAGCGTTTAAAATCGAATGGTAAGTCCGTTGGAATCATCGGTACCCGCGGGATCAAGACATCCTCTCCTTTGTATTTTCCTTTTATGATTGTCGCCTCAATGACGTTATTCATCAGTCTTTTCACAGCCAGTCTTGTTCCATTGCATAGTCGAGGTTGATTAATGTTACGCAGCATGATGACAACTGATCCTACTTTTAACTGCAAATTATGAGGTGGTAATCCAGGCAATTCCAGTGAATTTAAAAACTCAGTGGGATAGTTGACTACGTCATCCTGGTTCATTACGGTGTCGACTGATTTGAAGGAAACCAACTGTCCTGGAAGAAAATTCTGAATGGTCGCATTAAGATCCTCGACATCTTTATTTTTCGCTGCTAATATTGCTCGTTCACCCAGCCAATTATGGTTATTGAACTTTTGCGCTATATCTGGGAAAACTCGCTGAATAAGCTCCACTTTTGAGTCTGTGATGTGACAAAAATCTGTAGGTAATGTGTTGAATCCGGTCGAGGTGTCCACTGCAACCAATGTCTAACAACTGCTTCGCAAACACATTTGCAGTTTCATCTTGTTGCAAAAATTCTCGCATGTTAGTTGTTAAGTGGAGTGTCTTTACGTACTGCCACAAATTTGATGATTTTAGGCATGCATTTAGTTCATCAGCAACAGTTGATCGGGGAATAACTGAAAGAGTCTGACGAAAATCACCTGACAACAGAATCATAGCCCCACCAAAAATATTTTGGTTGTCACGAAGATCTTTCAACGTTCTGTCCAGTGCCTCCATTGACCTCTTAGGGCCATTGTGCATTCATCCCAAACAATCAATTTGCATACCTGTAGGATCTTGGCCATTGCGCTATTTTTGGCGATGTTGCAAATTGGTGTTTCGGTGATTTGCATGTTTAGTGGTAATTTCAAGGCAGAATGTGCAGTTCGCCCGCCTTTTGGCAGAGTCGCAGCTATTCCAGATGAAGCCAACGCTAGAGCAACATCATTTCGCGATCTGATCCTCGCCAAAAGCAATGAAATTAAAAACGTTTTTCCGGTTCCTCCGGGAGCATCAAGGAAATAAATTCCACCAGATCCACTGTTCACAGCTTCTATCAAAGGGTCGTACGCAATTTTTTTTGTTTTTTTATTTAATTGTGGAACATTTCTACGAACTGTTTCGCCCAATGTTTCAATGTCGTACTGATGTTCTCTTTGTAACTCGTGGTTTAATGCATCGTGCATATGACGATTGGGTGCTGTCATTCCCAAACACGACAATACTTTATTTGCCATCAATAAACACATATCTTCTATCATGCTCAATGTGCCATTGTAAATTTCTTCAGTCATTTGTAGCGTAGGATTCAATGTTTGACGGCGCACACGATGAAAACATCCTCAGACATGTCATCTCTATACTTAACCCACAAATCTTTTGGATTCGAGGGGAAACATGTCGATATGATAATCGCAAACAATGTACGAATTTGATGCGGCGATGAAGATATTACGGAATCCTTGAGCGTATCATCCCAGTGCGAATCGTTCTCAAGTAAATGTAATAGTTGACATGCCTCACGGTAAGCCGCACACAGCTGTCCATTAACTGTTCTCAGTTTTTCAAAAGATGTCGGACCACGAACATTCACCAACAACAACCGCAAATAATAACATTCATCGTTATTTGGATGTACTGTGTAGATGCGACCCCGAGCATCTGAAGCAAATACATTTGGATGGTGTTCCTTGTTTTCGACGCTGAAACGATTTCGATGATGGGTTCCATGTGTAATAGCGTGGCATGTCAGCATACAGCAAAGTGCGAGCAAAATCATCAGTTTGACAGACTGTGAAGAAACTTGTTAATGTTGTCGACGGTGGATGTGCCGCCCTGTCTGCTGCGTTAGATTCATTAAAATAAACTCGTTGACCATTTTCTAAATGGACTGCCAAATGGACTACTGTAGGGTGTCTTTCATGTATCGCAAATGAAAAGATACGCCAGATAGCTTCGTTGCTACTTACATAGCGACCCATCTGGTACTGTGATATTTCATCATTTGCATTGGTTACACCGAAGACAGCCATATCACTACCTTTATTAACATATTTACATATGTACTTTATCGACTTCACAGAATTACAATATTCCACATTGATGTGAGTATCAAAAGCTTTGGACAATATTGGCGAGTATGGCACAATCCAACGATTGTCTACATCAACATTTTGTCCTCTTACCTTCACAACTACCGATCGCCCACTGTCCGCAACTGATCGCCGACGATACAATGGGTATCCATCATTTCCCGTTATGGTTTCAGCAAGCAGGTCTCTTGGGTATCGCTTGGAACACCTACCGTCGACCATACAGGGTGAATTGTAGTTGAAATGTCCGCAAGGTCCATGTATCATGTGTTTGGTAACTGCTGCATGCAATTTTGGGTCAACTATTTCATCTGGAATTTCAGCTGAAATTATGGAATCAATCTCATCTGGCTTTATTTTGTCCACTAACCAGACTAAAATGTGCGCATGTGGCAATCCACGCTTTTGCCATTCTACAGAGTACATCCAACAACGGACTCGGCCATACACACAATGCTTTATTAAGAAATTCATGAGAGATTTTAATTTTTGTTTAAAAACTCTGGCAGTTATGTCATGTCTAGCAACTGGTGTTTGGCTATGTAGTAATTTCTTCTCGATTCCGGACCATTTTAGGTTACATGTGAATGTAACAAATAAGTCTGGGCGGGCATAATGCCTACCATTTGACATAGCATCCTGAACATATTCATGCATGTGGCGTGGGCTTCCTATATAAGTAGCTGGCAAAACTGTCATTCTTCCTACATTATTCACATTGCCATCAGCATTTATAGCATCGCGGAGATGAATGTATTCTTCTGCCCGTAGCCGTCGTTGGTTCAAACGGATGTATGTCAATCGTTCAGTCTCAATTTTGACAAACATGTCAACTGAAAACTGATGAAAAAGTCGTTGACACATCAAAATATGATTTACTTCACCTTGACGGATCATGAGTCTGTATGAATAGAAATTCATAGCACTAACATTTTTGTTGGTCTCAGCACCTGCAATCAAAAATGATAAATGTTTAAATTGTTACTTAGATGAATTGAATTTAAAAATATTATTTAATCTTGTTCAATTCATTTACCTGTTACTTGATTTACCATTTTGATATTAAAATGGTATCCATCTTCCCGCTGCCAGAAGATCAAAGGATATTGTAGTGCATCATAACTCCTGTGTGTTTCAGATACACGTTTTAAATCACTATTCCGACGATGAAGCACAATATCTCTAGATTGTAAATTTTCTCCCACAATGACAACAGCCACTTCATCAATGGTAGGTGAATTGAACCTCCTTGTGTGTTCACCGGCAGGTGTTTCGTCAGCTCGAATAATAATATTATGGCTGTCAGATGGTAAGATTTATGATTTATAATTTAATTTGTGACAAAACTTAAGATTTATCTTTCGATTTCTATATAGTCTTATTAAAAAAATAATCGGACAGATTAACAACTGAAGTTAGCTAAAATTAAGTTTCTCGAAGCCGACCACTATTTATGTACTATGTATTTTGTGACTATGCAATTTTGTCGCGTTCGCGATTAACTTTCACTTTTGTTGAGTTTCGGAACGCGGTATTAGATCCTCCAACGCGCACCCGAATTTGTACTTTAAGCAGGGGATTACAAATTGACTCTCAATTTTATTTAGAAAACGTTTGTATGGGAAATAGAAAAATGCTGTTTTGAGGATTTTCCCGGAAATTATTCGAATTTTTCTCACCTTTTAAACCTTCCCTAGACCTCCACGAATAATTAAAGACCAAGATAAGATAAATCCGTTCAGCCGTTCTCGAGTTTTAGCGAGACTAACGAACAGCAATTCACTTTTATATATATAAATAGATGTAGGTATTGATTACGCTCTTCTAGTTGCCGTGATGCAAACGGCCTGCTCTCTCTCGGTGGGAATGCTCTCGTAATCTTCAACAAGATTTAGCTAGTCCTCCAAACTCTTAAACTATCTTCGCTTTACGTACAGCTGATATTCTCGGCGAGAATTATGATAAATATGGCTCAGTTTTCCTTCGATCGTGTAGCTCGCGTGCCGCATAATCCTTGTAATACCAGAACGTCGTAGTTCTTCGTCTAGCTGCTCGAAGTACCGCGAGCTCAAGAAGAACTTCAGGAAATCCCTTTTAAAATCGCCCCTTTCTCGCCAATGTCGATTATTGGTCCGGAACCATACGTGAGCCTTGTCTTTCAATAATTCTCGTAACGCTCGTGGTACTCGTCCGCTAATTTTTCTACTCGCTCGATAAATCCTATGGGGTCTTTACCGCCAATTGTAATGAATGTTATTTTATAATAACAATTCATTGCTAAGCACAGTTTTCGCTTATTCTATGTGTACGTATGTATGTGCATGTACAAATAAATTCGTGTTTGGACGGGTTTATATAAATACAGTTTTTCTATTGTCCGTACATATGTATTTAAAGTATCTTATGTGTTTTTGTTATGATATATTAATATTACATTTCCTATACCTATATGTAGGTATGTTTAATTGTGCATATAGGTATATACAATTCAATGATATATGTAGGTACATATGTTGTTATATATTTATGTTTTATGTTTTATTTTTTATTTTATTTATTTACTAGAGGAATAATTATAAATAATAATTAATCTACTAAAGGAACAAGCACTGGCTTCCAAGGCCAAGGCTGTCAATATTAAATATAATGTACACCTTAGAAATTTACATTTACAGACTATGTCTATTTACAGCATTTAATATCTGTTAAATATCTCTTGGCTTGGTATTTTAAGAAGGTTTGATGGCTCCATGTTACTGAATATAAATGACTTGTTTTGGCGCAGGCTAACGCATTCGTCTAGTATATGGGTTGCCGCCCTTTAAAGATGAGAATGTGTTCTTGAAGTGAGACACTCCGCAGGATAAATAGGATTGGTGCCAGTAGGATTGTGGTTTTTGTAAGGATGGTTATAGTTTGACCATTCTCTAGCTAGCAATGAATTAAGGAAGCTTTGAACTTGACTATGAATGTCTTTCGGAGGAAAAAAGTTGAACATGTGCATTGGTTCGTTACTTGCTTCTTTAGCGCGGTCATCTGCGATTTCGTTGTCTTTTATGCTAGCGTCCCCTGGGATCCACATCACTTTGAATAAATAATTATATTAGGTCAAGTACAAAGTTCGTTCGGTTTTTTTTTATTGATTTTTCAAAATATGATAACTTTGTGTACATTTGTCCGATTTGAGTCAAATAACATATGCGCCGTTTTGTTCGTAAACTTGTTGCCAACGAGATGCCAACTTCATTCTACCCCTCTCGTAGAAGGCTGCGTCTCTCTTGGCAATAAACTCGGAGAGCCAATTTTCACAGGCCTCTCTTGAGGCCAACTTCTCACCATTAAGCCCGTTCGCCATGGGCAGGAAAAGATGGTAATCACTTGGTGCCTGGTCCGGACTATAAGGTGGGTGCATTAGGACCTCTCATCCGAACTCCTGGAGCTTCTGGCGCTTCACTAAGTGTAGCCTGGCGTTGTCCTGATGGAACACAATTCGGCCTCTGTTGATCAAAGATGGCCTCTTCTGGATGAGTGCTACCTTCAAGCGAGCTTCTTTTTGAATCCAAGGTTATGTAAATAGTTCCAAACGGTTTTCTGGCTTATCTTTAGTTTCTCAGCAATTAAATAAGTGCTCACGTGACGGTCTGTTTCCACTATTACCATGATTTTATCGCAATTTTCGAAGACAGGCCTCCCGACGCGTGGTGCATCTTTGACGTCGAAATTACCGGAACGGAACCTAGTAAACCACTTTTGTGCTACACGTTCGTTTACAGTATCGGGCCCATAGCTAAATTAAATTTTTCGGCCGCTTTGGCTGCTTTTTCGCCTTGATCGAAGAAAAGTTGTAAAATATAGCGAATTTTCTCTTTGCCGGTGTCCATCTTTGACGAGCGCTCACAACGTACTGAGTCAATCACTCGAAAAACTTTTAGCGTGAAAAAACACGTCAGCGCCGTATAGTATGACATGATGCGACACGTAACACTAGTACTACGGACAATAACGCCATTTCTTAGATAAAAACCGAACGAACTGTTTACTTGACCTAATATTTATATAGTATTTCACGTATATTTGCAATTAGGATCGTGGCATTTTTTTAATATTGCACTTATTGTCGATTTACTGTCAGTGCATATAATAAGTTTTTCACAAGATTGTGCAACGAAGTGAACTGCTTCGTGTAATGCAGCCGCTTCAGCTGTAAGTACAGAGCAATATTGTGGTAACGAACCGATTGTGATTGTGACACCTTTATCGTTTGTCACGGCAAACTTACCAGGTGTACAAGTATGAAATGTCGGTTCGAACATAGAGATGTCTCGCAAACGTAAATATTTATCGATTGTCATAAAACTTTGACCTTGTGAAGTGTCAACCTTGACTGTCGAACCACCATAGTTTTGCGCGAATCGAGCGTCATTATCGTTTACTCTCAGTGCAGTCAACATGTCGAGTTTCGTGCCGAATAAAGAGCAAACGCGGACAGTGTTAATTTTCTGTTTTCATTTGAAGAAAACAGCTGCGGAATCGCACCGAATGCTTGTTGAAGCCTTTGGCGAACAAGTACCAACTGTGAAAACGTGTGAACGGTGGTTTCAACGCTTCAAAAGTGGTGATTTTGACGTCGACGACAAAGAGCACGGAAAACCACCAAAAAGGTTCGAAGACGCCGAACTGCAAGCATTATTGGATGAAGACGATGCTCAAACGCAAAAACAACTCGACCGAATCGCTTTGGCAAGAAGACGATGCTCTGTGTTTGGTGGGATCAGAGCGGTGTCATCTACTATGAGCTTTTGAAACCCGGCGAAACGGTGAATACGGCAAGCTACCAACAACAATTGATCAATTTGAACCGTGCGCTTCAGAGAAAACGACCGGAATATCAAAAAAGACAACACAAGGTCATTTTTCTCCATGACAACGCTCCATCACATACGGCAAGAGCGGTTCGCGACACGTTGGAAACACTCAATTGGGAAGTGCTTCCGCATGCGGCTTACTCACCAGACCTGGCCCCATCCGATTACCACCTATTCGCTTCGATGGGACACGCACTCGCTGAGCAGCGCTTCGATTCTTACGAAAGTGTGAAAAAATGGCTCGATGAATGGTTCGCCGCAAAAGACGATGTACACCTGGTATAGCCTATTTCCACCGGACGTTATATGCATTTTAGCTTAAAAGCATTTAAACATCGCATTTAAATGCTAAATGCCCATGTGTTTTTTGTTCAAAGTGAGTTAACTCACTTTCGGCAATTTAACAGAAAATGTTATGTGTATATGAGCCTCCACTCGTTTTTATAAAGCGAAATAGTGACGCTGAAAAGCTGAAGATATTGGTTAGCGTTTGTGTTATCTTTTTGTGGTTCGAAAGATTGTTTATTATTGAAGAATTGAAAGGTAACCATGGCGGGTAGGTACGTGTAGTTTCTTTGATGAGCTCTGGCTTCGCAATTATGTTGGCTTATTGTTGTTGGCTTCTTTGTTGGTCGTTTTGTTGCTTTCACTATATTAAATAGGAGTTGACTTTTGCATTGTAGTAACTTCGGCATAAGCATCATCGTATTGCATAGTGTCCTATGATGAATTTGTGGAACACTAGCTTCAGTTAACACCGCTTTGATAGGAGAAGTGGAGAAAGCACGGATGTTGCTTCTCGCCGCTGTATGATAGGATGCATAAATTTGTGAGAGATGGCTTTTAGCACATTTGCGTAAATTGCCAGACCAAAGTCTATTTTCGATAACAACAAGGCTTTTGTAATATTAACTAGAATTAATGAATGAATATGGCAGTGCTTAGAAGTTAGTTAGAAACTTAATAATATTCAACCTAGAAAATAAGCTTATTCTAAGATATTTTCAATGATCTTTATAAGTAAGTTTCTTATAAAAAATTACGCCAATAATCGTTAAGGAATCTGTGTGTGGAATTTGGGTTTTGGAGAAGGAAAGGTTCGGAAACTTACATTTTCGTTTCCTGAAAATGTGGAAGGATGTGCTTTTATTTAAGGAAATATTGGTGCCTAATGATTTGGACCACTCGGATATGTCTGTTATGATTTTTGTTAACATCGATTTGACACATCGTCAGCGTATATTACGTGGTCTATGTTTGGATTTGCATATATTAAGGAACTAAGTTCATTAAAAGCAATAATGAATAGCGTTGTCGAGAGGGGAGAACCCTGTGGAATGCCATTATAAATTGCATACGTATTGGACATGTGGTTTTTAACATTAACGCAAAAGTATCTATTAGATAGAAAATCCTTGATGAGGTTATGCATTTTACTTCCAATTCCCCATCTTCTTAACTCCTGCAGTACAATATGGCCACCAAATCTGTCCAAGGCTTTCTCAAAGTCTAGACTTAGGGCCGATAAGTGCTTTTTGGAAAACATAGCTGTTGATGCATGATGTTTAAAGTACAGAAGGAAATTGATAACACTGAGGCCGGTTTGAAAAGCGAACTAATTTGGGCATATGAGTCCCTTTCTTTTGACATACCACATGATTTTTCTGGAAACTATTTTTTCAAGAACTTTTGACATAAAATGTAATAATGAAATGGGTCTGAAATCTGAGAGAGACGCATTTGCTTTATTTGACTTAGAGATAGGAATGATTATGGATTTTTTCCAGTCTTGGTGATAAATACCTTGATCCATAACACGATTGTGTAAGGTTATAAGCCTAGTTTTAAGGGAGTGGGGTAGGGTTTTTAAAAGGAAGTAAGGGATTTTGTCTGATCCTGGGGTTTTACCGGTCATATTGCGAACCGTATAGTCGAACTCTTCTATTGTTATCGGGGATTTAACAAGAATAGCTTCGAGACATGGTGTAGGGTTCTGATAATTTTCTGCGATTATTTGGCTTGAGAGTATACTAAAATAAGCATAAAAACTCATAAATTGGACCTTGCGACGAGTAAACGAAACCTATTATATTATGTTTGGAAATACGGAAGTTTGGCGTTGAATTTTCTTGTATTGACCTGAGGTACGGAAATATGAGCGGAGGAGCGTATGATTCTTTTTATTTTAGCTGTTTCCACGCTTATATTATTTTAAATTCCGTTAGAGTTAGATAGGTTACAGATTAGTGCGCAGTAATTAGGCCAATTGGCTTTATCTGTTTAAAACTTTGACCTCGGTTTAACGGTGTACAGAGTAGGAGATGCTACGGTTGTTATAATTTTTTTTTTTTTTATACACAATTTATTTATTTACTGAATCTGCTTCAATATAAGCCTAACAGCAAGTGTACAAATCTTAAGAATTTTATTACAAACATAATAACTCGAGTTATGTAACTCTGATCCCTTAGAAGGCGGGAACATCTCTTCGCTGCAGGCGGGAATTTCTTGTTGGGTTGCATAAAGCATTAGCTAGCGGGTTTGGATGATTCCTCAGCTTTGGTTTTAACACTGCTTTGTAAATAAGGACTTTGTAGTCTAGATTTAGACCGGAGTATTTATTTAAAAGCCAATTTAAACTAGCTGCTTTTAATTTCATGTGTAGTATTTTTGCCTCTATGTGTCTCTTCCAAGTGAGACGTCTATCTAAGTGTATACCGAGATATGTAACAGCATTTACTTGGGGAATGTTTGTACCATTTAAGCGAATTGCAGGACATGATTGCGGTCTTAAAGTAAATGTAACGTGTTTACACTTTTGCTCATTAACTTTGATTCTCCAGTTTTCTAGCCATTCTTCGATGAGGAGTAAATGATCACTAATCGTTTTTGCTGCTCTTTTAGGGCATTTATCCCGGCATAAAACAGCTGTGTCATCCGCAAAGGTAGATGTCTGCACTTTTCGGTTTGGCGGGATATCTGCTGTGTATATAATATATAAAATAGGCCCAAGGACGCTACCCTGCGGAACACCAGCTTTTACCGGATACTCCTCACTGATAAATTCAGATTGTTTAATTGTAAATTGTCTGTTAGTCAGATATGACTTAAGTATCATATAAAATTGAACAGGCAGAGCTTTATGTATTTTGTACAGTAAACCTTTATGCCAGACTTTGTCGAACGCTTGTGCTACGTCAAGAAAGATGGCACAGCAGTACTCCATGAGCTCGAATGCCTTCCTGATTTCATTAGTTATTCGGTTAACTTGTTCAATAGTACTATGCTTTTCACGGAAGCCGAATTGGTGATCTGGTATCACATTGTTACGGTGGAGAAAAGGAGATATTTTTGATAGCAGAATTTTTTCAAATAATTTGGAAAGACTGGGTAATAGGCTTATTGGTCTGTAAGAAGACGCCTGTGTTTGGTCTTTGCCTGGTTTGGCTATTATTAATATCTGCGACTTTTTCCACGCGTTTGGAAAGTAATTTAGTTTTAGAATGGCATTGAAGACTTCAGAGAGCAATGCGTGTGTAACTCTTGGTAGCTCTATTAGCATTTTTGGTGTAATAAGGTCGTGGCCTGGAGATTTCTTTGGATTCAGTTTCTATATCGCGGCTTGATATTTTAATTGCCACCTGATTTTCCGGGCCGTTAACAACAACTTCCGGCAAAATAAAATTATTAGTTGCCCCATTTGGCTGGAATATATTACTTAAATGCTTTGCAAAGCAATTTGCCTTTTCTTCGTTACTACGTGTCCAGTTACCATTTGGGTCCCTGATTGGCATATTCACTTCTATTGGAGGCTTAAATTTCTTTTGTGCTTTCCAGAGTGAGTATTTTTTGGCAGAATTTGGCGCTAGTTTTTCTATGTATGCCTTGGTATTGTGATCTTCTGCTTGTTTCAGTGCACTTTTCAGCTTCCTCTCTGCTGCTTTCAACCGTAACTTTGCGGCTGGAGAGCTATCGCTCTCTCCGCAAACGGCGCTTATTTTTTACTAATTTTTCTATTTCCGTATTTGTTAGGACATTGGGGCACGTAATAGGCTTTTTATTGTTTTGAGTTGCTATGGTTGCCGCATAAACAAGGACATTATTGAGCTCATTAATGTAGTCATCAATATCGTTTTCACAATTCAATATTGGGTTGATGTTAATATGACTACTAGTATATTTTTTGTATTTTAGCCAGGTTGTTTCTCTGTTTGTTAGTCTTGATTCTTGTGCAACTATCTTTGGACGCTCATAAATTTTTATTAGAACTGGTGAGTGGTCTGAAGACAGCTCAGCAACTGTCACAGCTGATACAAGTTGCCTGTCGATTTTTCTTGAGACAGCAAAGTCTATTAAGTCAGGTATTTTCTTCCGATCGGTAGGCCAGTATGTTGGTTGACCTGGAGAAATACAATCTAAATTGTTATGCTTGTTTATGATACAACTCTGTTAAAAATCGTGCCAATTCTAATTTATGTTGGTTCACATCGTGTGCATTCCAAAAACAAATGTTTAGCACGCTCATTTCTTTTGCATGAAGATTTGTAGCATGTTATTCTGGGCTTTAATCAAGTCTTTGATCATCATTTGCATAGTTGACATGAACTGTATCATGCACTGCGAAAGGTTTAAAATCATCGATTCTATACATCCATTAGATTGGTTCTGTGGAATATTATCTGAATCATTCTTCAGTACATTCGCATAAGGTAATTTCTTTGGATTCGAATTTTGCACGTTTGGAACAGTTTCATCCGTAGCTTTTTCTACAAATTGGATTTGATTTACCATTTGACTTCGGCGAGTCTGTATATTGTTAGCCAACCTAGCTTTTAGATCTTTATATACAGGGCAGCCCCTATAATTAGCAGTGTGATTACCTCCACAATTACTAAATTTTTTCATGGTGGCATCATCTTTCTTTGACGTGCATTCAGACGTGGGATGTAGGTCCCCACATGCTACGCAAACACTACGCAATGTGCAGTAGGATTTAGTATGGCCGAATTCTTGGCAGTTGGTGCATTGCACTGGGCCGTTTCTTTTGTGTGGCTCTTCTACTGTTACCCTACCATGTAGCAAATATTTTAAATTGTATATGGGATGGGTTTCGTTTTTCTTTAACTGACTTGCATTGGGCTCTAGTTCTACCTAAAACATTGGCTGGGGTACTTTTTTTCTATTAAGTATATTTATGACCGATTTAGTACTGAAACCATTTTCTTCGAGAGCCTCTTTTATTTCGTCTGACTTGACTGAGGATTCGATACCTTTGATTACAACTGTTAGGCCTTTCGAGCTCTTCAGTTGATATGAGTAATAATTTTTATTATTCGACGATAGAAAGCTTACTATTTGTATGAAGCTTTTTTCACTGTAAGTTTGAATTTTTATTTCATCGATTTTACCTTTTTTAAAGGAACAACGTAAAAGTTATTAGTTCCGACTATTTTAGTAATATAACTAACGTGCTTGAGACACGTTCGCGCAAGTAAATTGGCGGTGGTTTGGCATTTGCAACTGTGGTAGTACCCTTCACGCTGCCCTCATTTAATAGAGGAAATCGGTTGCTTTTGGAGGGTTCTTGAATTTTTACGTTGGTTCCACTCATTTGCACTTTTTTGTTTGTATTGTTTTTAATAGGACTCGATTTCCTCTTGACATTTATATATCGATCTAGTCCTGTCTGTATTTTTGTGTTCTTTTTTATTTCATTGGGCTTACCGCTTGCCTTTTCATTTTCATTTGTGTTGGTGGGCGATTATCTACTGGGTGTTTGCTTGCTGTTACCTTTTTTCTCTTGTATTTCTGCCGACTTCGCCGTCTGTTTAGCGCTAGCTGAGTACTGCTGAGAGACTTCTGCTTGCATGTTGCTTTCTTTTGCCGTTGATTGTGTTGGCGTTGTTTGCTCAAAATAGGAAAAATAAGCATTTGAGAGCCTTCGATCCGGCGGGTTTGACCGCGACGCACTCATTTTTGATTTTGTACTCACTGGATAGCTTTTTGTTTATTATTTTCAATTTGCACTTATTGTTTATTAATATTATGTTCTATTATTTAGTTTGGAGTTTATTAATATTTTCCTTTTTTCAAGTGTTCTTTAGATTATCCTTAAGGCACTCGCTTACTTATTTTGAATTTTCACTGTATGTTTTGTATTATTTTATTTTATTTTTATGAGCAGTGCTTAAATGCTTGTGTGCTCTTTTAGCTCTCTCACGTAAGTGGTTACTATTGCGGAGGTCATTTAGCATGAACGATGTAAGCTTAGGGGCAAAGGATGCAGAACTAATGACAATATCTACGTGGGTAAAGCAATGATGTGAAGAAAAATGAGAGGGGCACCATCGTTAGGCACAACAAGGTTTTTTGCCAATATTGCGTCTTCGACTAAAGCGTCTCTATGGTTTCTAGAAATGGATCCCCAAAGTGGGCTCCAAGCAATGAAATCACCTAAAATTATAATGGTCTTTGGAGCTAAAGCTTTGTTGAGGTGGAATCTAGCATGAGACTACAGAGAGTTTGAAATCCATGTCAAATTCGGTTGCTACAATGGAGATATTTGACGAAATGAGAACTCGCTTGTGGTTGATTGTTTTGTTGATGAAAATTGTAGTGCCTTGCCTCGCTGATTTATTTTTGGGAAGGTTATGTTAATATCCTATATATTTGTGCGGAGTGTATTTAGTTTTGTTTACTGGAAAGTGAGTTTCCTGCAAAGCAATTATGTGAGGTGAATATTGACTAATTTATAAGTTTAAGTCTGGGTAGTTGTTGAATAGGCCTTTCAAATTCCATTGCAGAATTGTCATGATCTATTCAATGGGAATATCAGTTGATGGGGGATGAACTGTTGAGATGAGAAATAAAGTTTGCAATAAGTGGAATTGTTGTTGCATAGTCGAGAGCTAATGTTTCAGAGCTATCGACTGCCATTGTTGTTGGCAAAGAGTGCATTGATTCGCTGTTCATACTTATGGATGAGAGGTTTGTAGATTGAGGGGATGATGCTTCAGATTCTGCTACTTGTTCGTTAATATTGTTAACATTGACTGTAGTGTTGTTGAGCTGGAGAAAGAAGGGGATTAGACGTTAAATGTGGGTGGTATTTTTGCTCTATGAATATTAATCGCTTCGCGAAAAGAGCATTTATTGTCAATTTGTATGGTGATTATCTCTTTCAACTGATTGAATTTTGGGTATGATTTACTTGCAGAAGATTGATCGGCTAAGCAATTTACACAATGAGAACGAATACAAGGTGACGGGCTGTGCGGTGGAAGAGCACAGGTATCGCATACACGGGACTTGTTGCAACGATTTTTCGTTTGGCCAAGAAATTGACAATTCTTGCACCTCATAGGATTTGAATAGTGGGGTTTCACAAAGAGCAACTTTGACTGTGTACCAGGAAACATCGATTTATAGTATATAGTAGCGATCAAAAGTTGGAAGTACAACTCCACTTTGAGTTGGTTGTCCTTGCACACATTTTGGAAATCTGTAGGCTGCTGTAACGCCCTGTCCTTTTAAATTTTCAATTATTTCTTCTACACTAACATCGTTCAAGCAGGGAGCGTAAATGGTACCTTTAGAAGAGTTGAGATTTGCTTGCAGGTCAATTTTAATATTGCAAATTCCCGCCAACTGCTTTGTTGCTGTAAATTTTTTTGCTATTAAGTTATTCTTGACAAGTAGTAATAGGTTTCCATCTCTAAGCACACTTACTTTTATAGTTTCTGAATTAATTCCTTTTGATGCCTTATGAACAGCGAAACAAGAAAATTTGTTCACGGTTTTGTTTGTTTCCATTGAACTAACGACTAACTATTTAGGACTTTCTTTCGTTATTTTTGGTGGTAATTGGAAAAGTTTGTTTTTTGGAATTTGATTTCCTTTCTTTCTTTTATTGATTGAGGACTAGGGGATAATAGGACGAACCTATCCCGTGGGGGCATGATTGCACAATTTCTTCACTATCTTGTTTACACAAAAGGTAGGAACACGTGCGCGAAAGCAAAAGAAATTAGCAAATTGGTATCTGTAAATGACACTCACAAACTCAATGTGTAAACAATGTAATCACTAAGAGCACAACCGAACACGTTGAGTGGCAGTCGAAAGCAAAAAAAAAAGCAAATTGGTATCTGTAAATGACACTCACAAACTCAATGTGTAAACAATGTAATCACTAAGAGCACAACCGAACACGTTGAGTGGCAGTCGATGACTGTGATGTTTTATGTTATGTATAAATTCAGTTCTTTTATGTTTTTCTTTTGTAAAAATGTATGTGTGTTGTAAGGTCTCTAAAAGCCACGGATTTCGGGGTCCTTACAATACGTAAAAAGATTTTTACGAAAAAAAGCTTTCGGGAAGTGAACCAGGGACTAACCAATTCAAAAAAAGTTTATTTACTACTCGATCTACTTGAAATTCGGCACCTAGGTAGCTTTCTGCTTAGATGAACAGGAAGAATACACTTCTTTTCGGGAAGTTGACCAGTGACTGACCTACTCAAAAAAACTCGTATGTCCGTTTGTAACGGGTGTTTTCCCAAAGTAATCGCCCGATTGACTTTAAATATCGTCAAATTGCTGCTTGATACCTTGGAAGGTTTTTACGAAAAGAAACTTTCGGGAAGTGGACCAGGAACTAACATATTCAAAAAAAGTTTATTTACTACTCGATCTACTTGCAATTCGGCACCTAGGTAGCTTTTTATTTAGAAAAACAGGAAGACTCTTTTTTTCTGCGGGACGTTGACCGGAGACTGACTGATTCGTAAAATGGTAATTTATTGCCCGATTTGCTTGAAATTCAGTACAAAGGTGGATTTTCCTTAAGATTTACAGAAGGACTCTTATTTTCTCCGAGATGTTGACCGGAGACTGACTGAATCGAAAAATGGTAATTTATTGCCCCATTTACTTGAAATTCAGTACAAACGTGGCTTTTTTCTTAGACTGACAGCAAGAATCCTTTTTTATTCTCCGGCAATTGGACCAGGGATTCAAAAAATCTTATTTATAGTACGATTTACTTGAATTTCGGTGCAAAGGTGGCTTTTTTCTTAGATTTACTGGAAGATTCTTCTTTTTTTTGGGATATTGACCGAAAACTGACTAATTTTAAAAATATTTAGATACTGCTCGCTTTAATTGAAATTCGTTACATTGGTAGCTCTTTGCTTTGACTAACAGAAAGACTCCTCTTTTCTCAGGGAATTGGACCGGAGACTGACCTAGCCAAAACTCTTTTTTAATGTTCGATTTACTTGAAAATCGGTACATGGGTGGCCTTTTGCTTATATTAACAGGAAGACTCTTCTTTTCCCCGAGAATCGGACCAGTTATTAATTTAGTTACTGCTCGATTAACTTGAAATTCGGCACCTAGGTAACTTTTTGCTTAGGTAAACAGGAAGACTACACTTCATTCCGGGAAGTTGACCAGCGACTGACCTATTCAAAATTTTTTTTTATGATCCGATTTACTTGAAATTCGGTACAAATGTGTTTTTGCTTAGTTTAACAGGAAAATATTATCTTTTTTCGGGGAAATGGGCCAAACACTGACTGACTCGAAAAATTTTTATTTTTGGTATTTCCTTGAAATTCGGCAAATGGGCGGCTTTTCGCTTAGATTAACAGGAAGACTCTTATTTTCTCCCGGAAGAGGAACATTGGCTGACCTACTCGAAAAATGGCAATTTATTGCCCGATTTACTTGAACTTCAGAACAAAGGTGGATTTTTGATTAGATTAATAAGAAGGCTCTTCTTTTCTCCGGGATGTTGACCGGAGACTGTCTTATTCAGTAAAAGTTTATTAATAGCTGAATTTACTTGAAACTAAATGCATAGTTACCTTTTGGCTTAAATTTCTCCCCGGAAAGTGAACCAGGGACTAACGTTTTCGAAAAAAGCTCATTTATAGCTGGATTTACTTGAAATTCGGTACATAGGTGACTTTTTGCTTAGATTAACAGGAAGACGCTTCTTCTCCCCTGGAAGTGGAACATAGGCTGACCTATTCGAGAAAATTGTATTTGTTGCTCGTTTTACTTGAAATTCGGTACTTAGATTTACAGGCGGGCTCTTATTTTCCCTGGTAAGTTGACCAGAGGCTGACAGATTCGAAAAATGGAAATTTATTAGCCGACTTACTTGAAATTCAGTACAAAGGTGGCTTTTTTCTTAGATCTACAGGAAGACTCTCCTTTTCTCCGGGATGTTGACAGGAGAGTGTCTGATTCGGTAAAAAAGTGGCTTTTTGCTTAGATTTACAGTTACACCTTTGTTTTCTCCTGAATGTTGACGGGAGCCCGTATGATTCGAAAAAAGTTTTGTTATGGTTCGATTTACTTGAAATTTTGCTTGGATTAACAGGAAGACTCTTCTTTTCTCCGAGAATTGGTCCAGTTATTAATTTTTTAACGCTTGATTAAGTTGAAATCCGATACAAAGCTGGCTTTTTGCTTGGAGTAACAAGAAGACTCCTAGAAAGTTGACCGGTGGTTGACCTTTTCAAAAATTCTTAATTATGCTTCGATTTACTGGAATTTTGATAAACTGGTGGCCTTTTGTTTAGATTAACAGGAAAACTACCCTTTCCTCCGGAAAAAACTGACCTAGCCAAAACTCTTTTTTAATGTTCGGTTTATTTAAAATTCGGTAAATAGGTAGCTTTTTGCTTAGAGTAACAGGAAAACTCTTTTGTTCTCCGGGAAGTGGGTCAGAGATTGACTTATTCGAAAAATAGTAAACTATTCAACGATTTACTTTAATTTCGGTATATAGTTGGCATTTTGCTTAGATTAACAGGAAGACTCTTCTTTGCTTCGAGAATCGGTCCAGTTATTATTTTATTTACTGCTCGATTAAACAGGAAGACTATACTTTTTCCGGGAATTTGACCAGTGACTGACCTATTCAAAAAATTGTCTTTATGATCCGATTTACTTGAAATTCAGTTCCAGGTTGGATTTTTCTTTGATTAACAGGAAAATTCTTCTTTTCTCAGGGAAGTGAGCCAGACACTGACTGATTCGAAAAATATTTATTTATGGTTTTTCTTTGAAATTCGTAAAAAAGCGGTTTTTCGCTTAGATTAACAGGATTACTCTTCTCTTCTCCGGGAATTGGACGAGGGATTCAAAAAATCTTATTTATGGTAGGATTTACTTCAAATTCGGTACATAGGTGGCCTTTTGCTCAGACTAACAGAAAGAATCTTCTTTTCTCCGAGAATTGGACCAGTCATTGATTTTTTACTGCTGGATTAATTCGAAATTCGGTAAATAGGTAGCCTTTTGCTTAGAGTAATAGGAAGGCTCTTCTTTTCTCTGGGACGTTGACCGGAGACTGACTGATTTGGTAAAAGTTTATTTACACGTATAGCTGGGCTTACTTGAAGTTCGGTACATAGGTGTTTTTTTTGCTTAGATTAACAGGACGGCCGTTCTTCTTCCCTGGAAGTTGACCGGAGACTGAAAAGGTAGTTTATTGCCCAATTTACTTGAAATTCAGTACTAAGGTGACTCTCTGCTTAGATTTATAGGAAGACTTTTCTCCGGGATGTTCGGTAAAAGTTTATTTATTGCTCGATTTGCATGAATTTCAGAACAAAAGTGAAGTTTTGCTTAGATAAGAAGAAAGACTACACTTCTTTTCGGGAAGTTGATCAGGATAGAGATAGCTAGTGAGCTCAACATATCAAATGGATCCGCTCGTAGCATTATTCACGATGTTTTGGGCATGAGACGTGTGTCTGCTCGACTTGTTCCAAAATTGTTGCTCATACGCCTCGTCTTGTACGCGATTATTTGACCAAAAACAAGGTAAATATTGTTTCGCAAACACCGTATTCACCCGACATGGCACCGTGTGACTTTTTTCTTTTCCCTAAACTCAAATTGCCGCTTCGTGGAAAGCATTTTCAGTCGATTGAAGTCATAAAAGAGAATTTGAAGAAGTCACTGAAAGCCATACCTAAAGCGGCCTACCAGAAGTGTTATGAAGATTGGAAAAAAAGGTGGCATATGTATATCGCCTCTAATGGTGACTATTTTGAAGGGGATAAAATAAATATTGAAGAATAATTAACCGTTTTTGTTTTATTGAACAACCTCGTTTATATTTGAGCAGAAGGTATGTGGATTTTCGTGCAGATTAAGAGGAAACTCTTGTTTTTTTCGGGATGTGGATCGGAGACTGACTAATACGAAAAATATTTAATTACTGCTCGATTTACTTGAAATTCGATACATAGTTGGCTTTTTGCTTAGATTAACAGGAAGACTTTTCATCTCTCCGGGAAGTGGACCAGAGACTGAACTATACAAAAAATCTTTCTGTTTCAGAGATTGCCTTATACGAAAAAAGTTGTGTCATGGTTCGATATGCTTGAAATTTGTTACATAGGTGGCATTTTGCTTAGATTAACAGGAAGACTCTTCTTTTCCCCGAGAAATGCACCAGACACTTCCATATTCAAAAAATCTCATTTATATTACTATTAACTTGAAATTCAGTACGCAGGTGGTTTTTTGCTTAGAATAACCCGAAGACTACTCTTCTTTCTGGAAAGTTGAGAAGGGACAAACTTATTCAAAAACTCCTAATTGTGGCTCGGTTTATTATAAATTCGGTAAATAGGTAACTGTTTGCTTAGAATAACAGGAAGACTCATATTTTCTCCGGGAAGTGGACCATAGACTGACTTATTCGAAAAAATTTTATTTATTGCTCGATTTTCTTGAAATTCGGTTTTGCTTAGATCAACAGGTATACCCTTCTTATCTCTGGGCAATGCGCTAGAAACTGACCTATTCAAAAAAACTTGTATGTCCGTTTGTAACCGAAGTTCTCCAAAAGTTATCCACCGATTGACTTGAAAAATCGTTGGATTGCTTCTTGATAGCTGGGAAGGTTTTTAAAAAAAAATTTCGGTGAGTGATCCAGGGACTATCCTATTCGAAAAAATAGGCTTTTTGCTTAGAGTAACAGGAGGACTCTTATTTTCTCTGGGAAGTCGACTCAAGACTGACTGATTCGCAGTATAGTTATTTACGGCCCGATTAACTTAAATTTCAGTACAAAGGTAGCTTTTTGCTTAGATTAATAGGCCGAGTCTTCTTTTCTGCAGGACGTTGGCCGGAGACTGTCTGTTTCAAAGACTTACAGGAAGACTCTTCTTCTCTGGGATGTTGACGGGAGCCTGTCTTATTCGATAAAATTTTATTTATTGCTCGCTGTTGAAGTACATAGCCATCAAGGGGTTAGTTTAGCGCAGTAGCAGCGCAAAACATATCACGCCATACAGTCCATTACACAACATATATATTCTTATTTGTCTTCACGGGAAACCGCTAATCGGGAGCATATGCAAAAGTGCGCGCATAAAAAATGCAATTCTCGACGCGACGGTGATCACACCAATGACTACAGGTGATCACGGGACTTTGCTGTGATTTGAAAAAAAAATATATATATATATATCACGCCACTTTGTCTTGTTGCTATAAGCAGGCAGCATAGCAAAATACGTGCACAATGCCATCTCCCATAACCGGTTTGCTGTTTGCTGTCCTTTTCGCCGACTCCACCCATGACAGCTCGCTATAACTCATCTATTAAGCATATGCGGCAGTCGCTCACAATATTCATCGCAAAGCAAATAGTTGTTCGCCGCGCAAAAAACACTTATCGTTCATATCATTCATATCATTTTATTAACATGAATAAATTTGGAAGTTTACAAAAATTTACTTTGGTTTTTTTGGTTTTCGTTTTAAATGGAACTGTTTCAGACCATATATTTTTTGGAAATAGTGAAAAAACTACAACCATAGTTTGGACGGTAGAAGTCATAGCTGCTATTTCGGAAAACACAACGTTTCCTCATCAGACTTCTTTTTCCAGACATCTCTCTTCCAATAGGATTCGAACTTGGGATGCCCACAGCACGAGCCAATGGTTATTCATTAAGGTTTTATTTGGACAAGATATAGGGTAAGAAAACGCTCCTACCCCAATACTCGCTTTTCTTGAAACTCGGTATATAGGTGGCTTTTCTCTTATAGCAACTGGAGGACCCTTATTTTCTCGGGGGAGTTGACCTGAAACTAACTCAATCGCAAGATAGTTATTAACTGCTCGACTAACTTGAAATTCGGTACAATGGTGGGCTTTTGCTTAGATTAACAGGAAGACTCTTCTTTCCTCCGTGAATTGGAGCAAAAGTAATCGCTCGATTGACTTGAAATAGCGTCAGATTGCTTCTTGAAACCTGGGAAGGATTTTACGAAAGAAATTTTCGGGAAGTGGACCAGGAACTAACATATTCGAAGGAAGTTTATTTACAACTCTATTTACTTGAAATTCGGCACCTAGATAGCTTTTTGCTTAGATAAACAGGAAGACTACATTTCTTTCCAGGAAGTGGACCAGAGACTGACCTATACAAAAAATCTTTCTGTTTCAGAGATTGTATGATCTGAAAAGAGTTTAGTTATGGTTCGATTCACTTGAAATTCGGTACATACAAAGTATTAGGCTCCCCACTAAAATACAAGTATTCTCAAATGTGGCTATCAAAGTTACCACTTCTTTTTGTAAATGTCTTACTTACTTACTTTACTAGCGTAGAGTTAACAGCATTGCGCCATTCGCTTCTTCTTTTTGCTGTGTGGCGCCATTCGGAAATACCAAGTACAGCCAGGTCCTTCTCTACCTGGTCCTTCCAACGGAGTGGAGGTCTTCCTCTCTTCCTCTGCTTCCACCGGCGGGTACTGCATCGAAAATTTTTCAAAGCTGGAGTATTCGTATCCAGCCGGACCAAATGGCCTAGCCATCGTAGTCGCTGCTTCTTGATTCGCTGAACTATGCCAATGTCGTATAACTCGTACAGCACATCGTTCCATCGTCTGCAATATTCGCCGTTGCCAACTCGAAGAGGACCATAAATCTTACGCAAAACTTTGCTCTCGAAAACTCCTAACGCCGACTCATCAGATGTTGTTGTTGGACGATGCTTCCGCACCATATAGCAGGACGGGAACGATAAGGGACTTGTAGAGTTTGGTTTTCGTTCGCCGAGAGAGGACTTTACTTTTCAATTGCCTACTTAGCACCTGATGCCAAGAGTGATTCTGCGTTCGATTTCAAGGCTGACATTAATATTGGTGCTGATGCTGGTTCCTAGATAGACGAAATTATCTACGACCTCGAAGTTATGACTGTCAACAGTGACATGGGAGCCAAGTCGCGAATGCGATGACTGTTTGTGTGATGACAGGAGATATTTCGTCTTGCCCTCTGGTAGTGAACCCATATCCTTCGCTTCCTTATCCAGTCTGAGGAAAGCAGAACTCACGGCGCGGTTGTTGAGGCTAATAATGTCGATATCATCGGCGTACGCCAGCAGCTGTACACTCTTATAGAAGATTGTACCTTCTCTATTTAGTTCTGCTGCTCGTACTATTTTCTCCACCATTAAATTAAAAAAGTCACACAATAAAGAGTCAACTTGTCTGAAACCTCGTTTGGTATCGAATGGCTCGGAGAGGTCCTTCCCGATCCTGACGGAGCTTTTAGTGCTGCTTAACGTCAGTTTACATAGCCTTACAAGTTTTGCGGGGATACCAAATTCAGACATAACGGCGTAAAGGCAGCTCCTATTCGTGCTGTCGAAGGCGGCTTTAAAATCGACGGAGAGGTGGTGGGTGTCGATTCTCTTTTCACGAGTCTTTTCCAAGATTTGGCGCATGGTGAATATATGGTCAATGGTTGACTTAACAGGTCTAAAGCCAAATTGATGAGGTCCAATTAATTTGTTGACGTTGGGTTTTAGTCTTTCACACAATACGCTCGACAGGACCTTATAAGCGATATTAAGGAGGCTTATCCCACGATAATTGGCTTAGACTATGGGGTCCCCTTTTTTATGGATTGGACAGAGTACACTGAAATTCCAAAAGTTGGGCATGCTTTCGTCCGACCATTTTATTTATTTATTTATTATAAATGAAAAATAATAATACAATTATCATTTTACAGAGAAAGAAGCACTAGCTGCCAGAGCTCTGCTCTAATAAAATTATATCGTTTAAGAATATTAATATATTAGCCAGTTAAAATTAGAAAAATATATGGTAAATTTTACTGTCAGTACATGGATTAAAAATTAATCTATGTTAGTAAAGAAAATTATTTATAAATCCTTGTGGATGTTTTCATGTGAAGGTTCCTTAAGCAACTCCGAAACATGCTGGTTGCCAAATATAGTTTTCTTAATAGCACTGAAATTCGTGCATTCATCTAGAAGATGTTTAACTGTAAGCGATGGTGAAGTGCAGTATACGCAGTGTGGTGCACTTGAACCATTCAGCAGGTACGAGTGCGTGGCAATGGTGTGCCCAATCCGAAGTCGAGTGAAGGCAAAAATATCGTTCGTTCGGCAGATCGGCGGAAAGTGTGGTTTTGAGCTAGTTATATTAATATTCGAATATTGGTGTTGCACTCTGTTCCAAGAGTCTGTTTTCTGGTCTTTGAAGTAGTTATTGATGAGTACGAAAATATCCCCTTTCACCATATATATTAAAGTAAATAACGGTTCGTTTGCCACGGCTTTTGCTTTCTGATCCGCTAACTCATTGCCGTTAATGCCAGCGTGACCAGGAATCCACATAATTTTGATTTTCTTACGGTTTTCTATATATTAGGGGTGACTTGTTGGCGATATTAATAATTCCAGAGATCGTTGACTTACTGTCTGTGCAGATTATCGTCTTGTTTTTAGATTTTGTGGCTAAGAGAATGCAATACTCTATTGCCACTGCCTTCGCCGTATACACTGAACAGTAATTTGGCAGGTGCCCTGCGATTACTGTTGTCCCATCAGCTTGAACTACCGCGAATGACGTGTGGTGCTTAGACTTTGATCCATCGGTATAGTACATTTGCCATTCGTTCCGGAAAGGTGCTCTGTATTCCTCAAAAAGCCGCTGGTATTCAATTGGACTTGGGGTTGGTTTGCTAAAGTTTGAAAGACCGAGAGGAAATGAAGAGTAGCATAAGTGCCAAGGTGGAGAATTGGCAGCAGCCAGTAAAGAGGGTGGCGAGGTTATTCCTAGATTTTTAGCATATTCAAGCACTCTAAACAGCGTTGGCTTACGATTTGGTTCTTTGTTAGCGTTCCACATTGTTGTGATAGTGTCGTGTAGAATACTATTTCTGCAGAGAAAGACTTTTGGCATAAGCCTACCTGTAAGGTAGGCATTCCAGCCTCCGCCAAGATGCATTCAATCGGAGATGTTGGAAATGCACGAATGCTCCTTCGAACGGCAGCATGATACGTGGAAAAATCATTTTTATGTTGCTCCTTGCACAATGTCCGTATATTGGTAAACCATCGTCAGTTTTCGACAAAATTAAAGCCTTAGTAGCAATTGTTAAAGTATTTGGATGAATTAGACAATGCTTAGAAGATAAGTATTTAATAATATTTAACCTGACAGCTAGGCTTTTTTTTAGGCTTAGGCAGTGTCCCTTAAATGTAAAGCGTTTGTCAAAAACGATTCCAAGAAGCTAGGAACGTTTACAATGTTGATATTATTATGAACTAGATGTAAATCGGTACATTTTTGTTTACGGCATATATGAATATATTTACATTTATTAAGTGAAAGATTTGCTCCTGAGCAGATTGACCATTTCGATGTGTCGGTTAGTATGTTTAGAAATTTATTTTTAACAGTGTTTAAATTACTTATTTTAGAATAGAGTAAGACGTCATCCGCATAGATAATGTTGAAATATTTTTATGTTTGGAAATTATGTGGCTAATTTCGTCGAAAGCAATAGTAAATAACGTAACAGAAAGCGGGGATCCTTGTGGGATTCCATTCTGTTGGTTGCGTAAATTAGAAAACGCGTTATTTACTTTTACTTTGAATTTTCGATTGTTACTCATGCTGCATATAAGCGAAATCGGTCTATACGAATAATCTAAAGCTTCTGATGATGGATTAGTTTGGTATGGGTGCAACTGTTGCGTTTTTCCAGTTTTGGGGACGTTCAGCAAGCACAGCGAACCTATTGTCCCCCAAATTTGGTGGCACAGGTGCCATTGGGGAAATATTTTCTGCAAGCAATGCAAAAAAGAGAAAACACGTGTATCGTTTGAAGTTTAAAGTCACGAACACAAAAGAAGAGTGTTAAATAAGAAGCAGAGAATTATCAAGCACCGAAATAAACACAGTCTGAAAATACGTCCACTCGCGGTGAGTATCAGTCTGAGACTGTCGTCCGACCATATTCTGCAATTGCACCTTGTCAGCTCTTCACCGCCATGTTTGAATAGTTCTGCTCCAAACGCTTTGTTGTTTTTTAAGCGAGCGATTGGTATTCTAACTTCTTCATGATCAGGTAGTGCAACGTCTTTTCCATCGTCGTCGATTGGGGTTTCGGGTTCACTATCTCCGGTTACTCCGTTTTCACTGCTATTCAGCAGGCTGGAGAAGTGTTCCTTCCATAAATTTAATATGCTCTGGTCATCGGTGGCTAGATCACCTCTTTGTGTCCTACAGGTGTCCGCTCCGGCCTTGAAACCCTCTGTAATTGGTCGTATCTTCTCATAGAATTTTCCAGCATTACCCTTGTCGCCCAGCTTCTCAAGCTCTTCATACTCATGCATTTCGGCCTTTTTCTTTTTTTTATCTGCAGATGCGTCTTGCTTCCCTCTTCAGCTCTCGGTATCCATCCCATCCCGCCCGTGTTGTGGTCGATCGCAACGTTGCGAGGTAGGCAGTCTGTTTTCTCTCCACTGCGACACGGCAGTCTTCATCGTACCATTTTTTTTGCGACCTTTACGAAATCCAATAGTTTCGTTTGCAGCTGTACGTAGGGAGCTTGAAATGCCGTCCCACAGTTCCCGTATACCGAGTTGCTGATGAGTGCTCTCAGGGAGCAGGAGTGCAAGTCGAGTAGAAAATCGTTCGGCAGTCTGTTGTGATTGCAGCTTTTCGAAGTTGAACTTTCCTTGTGTTTGTTGACGGGCGTTCTTCGAAACAAAGAGGCGCGTGCGTATCTTCGCTGCAACAAGATAGTGGTCCGAGTCGATGTATGCTCTAGGCGCTCATAAAAGGCATCTTTGGCCAAATCGTTCTTCTCTTCCGTCGTGGCGTTGGCGCAAATCAACTGACCTGTTCAAAAAGTCTTATTTATGATTCGATTTTTTGAAATTTGGTACGAAGGTGACTTTTTGCTTAGAGTAACAGGAGGACTTTTATTTTTTCCGTGATATTGACTAGAGCTTGTCTAATTCAGTAAAAGTTTATTTATTGCTCGATTAACTTGAAGTTCAGTACAAAGGTGGCTTTTTGTTTGATTAGTTGGAGGCGGACCAGAGATTGTCTGATTCGAAAAAAGTTTTGCTATGGTTCGATTTACTTGAAATTCGGTAAAAGTGGATCTTTGCTTAGATTAATAGGAAGACTCTTCTTTTCTCCGGGAAGTTGACCGGAGACTGACTGATTCGAAAAATTATAATTATTTCCCAAATTAATTAATTATTATTATTATTATTATTATTATTATTATTATTATTAAATTCAGTTTATTTAACAATAAATAAATTCAGAAAAAAAGGTGGCTATTTGCTTAGATTTACAGAAAGACTCTTCTTTCCTCCGGGTAGTTGACCGGAGACTGTCTGGTTCGGTAAAAGTTTATTTATTGCCTGATTTACTTGACATTTGATACAATAGTGGCTTTTTGCTTAGATTTACAGGAAGAGTCTTCTTTTTTCCGGGATGTTGTCTAGAGCCTGTCTGATGCGGTAAAAGTTAATTTATTGCTCGATTTACTTGAATTGCGATACAAAGATGACTTTTTGCTTAGAGTAACAGGAGGACTCTTTTTTCTCTGGGAAGTTGACTCGAATCCGACTGATTCGCAATATAGTTTTTTACTCCCGGGTAAACTTGAAATTAGGTACAAAGATGGCCTTTTCCTTAGATTAACAGGAGGCGGACCAGAGATTGTCTGAATCGAAAAAAGTTTTGTTATGGTTTGATTTCCTAGAAATTCGGTATATAGGTGGTTTTTTGCATAGATTAACAGAAAGACCCTTTTTCTCTCCGGGAAGTGGACCGGATACTGACTGACTCAAAAAATATTTATTTACTGCTTGATTTACTTGAAATTCGGCAAATAAGTGGATATTTGCTTAGATTAGCACAAAGACTATTCTTTTCTCCGGGAAGTGGACCAGAGACTGACCTATGCAAAAAAATTTTCGTGTTTCAGAGATTGTCTGATTCGAAAATTTTTTTTATAGTACAATACAATTCACTCGAAATTCGGTACATAGATCACTAGAAATAGTATAGAGATGGAGTGATTCAAAATTTATTTCTTTATGGTATGATTTACTTGAAGTTCGGTATGTGGGGGAATTTTGCTTATATTAACAGGAAGACTACACTTCTTTCCGGAAAGTTGACCAGGGACTGACCTATTCAAACTACTTACTTATGATTCGATTTACTTTAAACGTGGTTCAAAGGTGGTTTTTTGCTTTGATTAGCAAGAAAACTTTTCTTTTCTCAAAGAAGTTGACCGGAGACTATCTGATTCAGTAAAAGTTTATTTATTGCTCGATTTACAGGACGACTCTACGCTTCTCTGGGATGTTGACGGAAGCATGTTTGATTCGTTAAAAGTTTTATTACTGCTCGATTTAATCGAAATTCGATACATAGATGGCTTTTGGCTTAGAGCACCAGGAGGACTCATATTTTTTCTGGGAAGTTGTCTCGAGACTGACTGATTCGCAATATAGTTATTTACTGCCCAAATAACTTGAAATTCGGTACAAAGGTGGCTTTTTACTAAGATTAACAGGAGGTGGACCAGAGATTGTCTGAATCAAAGAAAGTTTCGTTATGGCTCGTTTTCCTAGAATTTCGGTATATAGGTGGTTTTGTGCGGGAAGTGGACCGGAGACTGACTGACCGAAAAGTATTTTGTTGCTGCTCGATTGGCTTGAAATTCGATACATAGTTGGCTTTTTGTTTAGATTTTCAGGAATACATTTATTTTCTCCGGGAACTTGACTGCATCAAAAAATGGTAATTTATTGTTCGATTTACTCGATTATTATTATTATTATTATTATTGTTATTATTATTGATTAAACTCATGTCGCGTACTGGCCGCAACAAAAACTTCTTTTGTGTTTGTTTGTTCATTTCCTTTGTTTTGCCTAATATTCCTTTCACTCCAAGCGTTGGCAGTGGCATCTGTCGGCAAAAAATTACATAATTCAATGCCATGAATTGTTGGCACGGTTGCACTCGGTGTGTGCCTACCCAGTGGTATAAGTCTCCAACAGGAGATGTTCGTCAAAACGGTTCCTCCACTAACAAATATTAGGGAAACGGAATGCTTTGCGCGGGTATTCCGTAAAAAGGGGTGTCGCCTTTCTTTTATACGGCGAGGGGAAAATTATCCCAGTGTACTTGGTATGTCATGGTGCGCGCTATACAACTCTGTCCCTTTGGGTAATGGGGGCGGCGCCAAATGATTGGGCACCAATACACACTCGCCTGAGAATTCTGAAGGCCGACGCGTAGCTTGCGGCCTGGCTCGTAAGTGCGTGCCGGATCAGATTCTCGTAGTCTTTGGAAGGGTGAACATACTTTTTGTGCGAGCGTGCGTATTTTTGTGAAAGATTTTTGATAAAAATATAGAGTTTTATAGTGTTTTGCCAGACGGGGCAGTAGTACAAGGGCAGTCGGAGCCTGATTTTTGTGTAGTAGTTATTCGCGGAATAGTGTTGTTTTTAGTGGTTTCGAGTGGCGGAACCGGAGTTTGGCGGCATCACCGGAGGAGCACCGAAGTTGGATACCCACACCCGACTGAAACCGATAAGTATAACTCATTGTTGTATTACGTTTTTTTGCCGTGCCGACAGTGCTGCTTCCTTCGTTTTCCCATACCCATCCTTATAGCATTCCGCACCCAGAGCTCAGTCATACAGGCGGGTTAAAGTTGCCCCCGGCAGCACGGAAGTAGTGCGAGTGGGTTCGTAACCAATTTGGTTGGACCACACCTCGGGTGCACCCCAAAATATATTTTGTTTATTTTGTTTTATGTCGTTGCTTAATTGTTGTCGTGCATTTGTTTATACCAGCCGCGATCTTTTCACTTAATTTGTTATTGTACGTAGCTAGCGACCCACGCCGTCTTCACTAAGCTGGCCGGTCGTTTTGTTAGTTTTGTCATCTCCTTTTTGTGCGGTAGTTTGTTTTGTTGACGTGTGTGGTTGTTGGTAGGCGCTTGACCAACTGCTCTATATATATAGGATGAGCTCGCGTACGAGATGGAGGCACGCGGCTTTCCAGTCAGTAAGGTCGAAGCCATGCGTAAGTCGCTTAGGGCATCGCGACTAATCGAGAAAAGGGGTTCGGTAAACCTCTTTCAGGACTATTTTTAGAACGGATTGAGGAGTTGAGTGAGGCACGCGGTGTGACCCAAGCTCAACGTTTCAAAGGCGCGGTAGATTTGTTCGCAGGAAAGGCGTTATTATAGTTTAGGTCTGTTAGGAAGACTCTAGGTAGCTGGGAGGAGCTAGTAAGAGAGTTGAAGTTGGAGTTTTTGCACCCCAACTACGACGATCTCTTACTAGACGAGATTATGCGAAGGACTCAGGGAGCGAATGAGTCCATCGGTGTTTATGTTGCGGGTATGAAGATAATGTTTGGTAGGCCTCAGGTGCCTTTATCTGAGAAAAGGTTGTTAGGATTGATTAGGGCGAATCTCCTACCATTCTACCAGACCCAGCTGGGTCTGGTGACAATAGGGTCGGTTACCGAACTAGTTGCTTTAGGTAGGCAACTAAAGGCGGTTAGGTCATCGGTGGATGCTTTTGTCCCTCCTCCGAGCCATAAGGCCAAAGGGTTGTTGGAACCTGACTTGGCTTATGTCTCGGCTGGTGTAGAGGTCGCGGCTGTAGCGGAGCCGGACCTTGTTGATAGTTTTAGGCCGGGGTCGAATACCCGGTGTTTTAATTGTAGGCGGTTTGGCCACATTTCAGCAGATTGTAGGAAGGGGATAAAGTGCTTCGGGTGCGGTAGACTTGAAGTCATGAAGCGGGACTGCCCGGCGTGTGCAGCGAAGCCGAGTGGCTCCCCGCGTACCCAAGGAAGTTCAACTTCCGGTGGTGGGCGAAACCACAACCCCTTCAGGTCAGGGCCTGTGAGAGAGAGTAGGTTGGACGAAAGAATAGGGAATTCACGGTCAGGCGATAGGGTTGTCAGGTCGAACAACAGATCGGGAAACGGGAGATAGACCCCTGGGACAGCAGGACAGGCGGTCTAGTAGGGCGAGTTAGTGAACCTGCTAACTCCCAGCTGGCAAATGTAGGAGTCGATTTTGAAGAGGTTAGGTTGGTGTTTTCGTTGGTGACGGACGGTCACGACGAGCGCCCGTATTTGGATATTAGGATCCATGGCTTTGATTTTAGGGCTTTGTTGGATTCTGGCGCGACCAGAACAGTAATACGACGGCTACGATTTGAGAGTGACTCTCGTTGATCGAGGTCATATCTCGGTGTTAGGTTCATATTGTTTTGAACAAATGTACCGAGAAAGATAGCTACCCGCTTCCGTATGTGTCGGCGACCTTAGATAAGCTAAGGGATGCCAAGTTTCTGTCCAGTCTGGACATTAAGTCTGCTTATTGGCAAATTCCGGTGGAAGAGCAGTCGAGGCCCTTCACCGCATTCACGGTACCAGGTAGAGGACTATTTCAGTTTAAGAGGATGTCATACGGTTTGCATAATGCACAAGCAACTTGGCAGAGATTTATAGATTCGGTCATAGGACCAGAGTTAGAACCTCATGTTTTTGTGTATTTGGACGATATTATTAAATAATTTTGAGAAGCTTTTAGAGATTTTGAAGATTGTCTTAGATAAATTAGGTAGTGCAGGGCTCAGATTAAATAGAGATAAATGTAATTTTTGTAGGTCTGAGTTAAAATATTTGGGATACGTGGTGGACAAGAACGGTCTACACGTAGACCCCGAGAAGGTAGAAACGATGTTTCGGATTGAGGTACCGAAGAACGTAAGCAGGTGCGGTCTTTTATAGGAACAGTGCTCTGGTTTTTAAAGATTTTGCAGAGTTAGTTAGGCCTCTCACCGATTTAACAAAGAAGAACCGAAAGTTCAATTGGACTGAAGATTGTGAAAGGAGTTTTAGAGAAGCGAAGGAGCGCTTGGTGACAGCTCCGGTTTTGGGTTGCCTTTCACAATCCAGACAGATGCGTCTGATGTCGGTGTAGGTGCGGTGTTAACGCAGATGTTTGATGACGGTGAGAGGGTGATACCTTATTTGAGTAGGTCTTTGAACAAAGGAGAGCGAAATAACTCGACGACCGAAAAGGAGTGTCTAGCGGTTATGTGGGCGGTTGAGAAACTGCGACCATATGTTGAGGGCGCTAAGTTTACGGTCTTCACAGATCATTATTCACTTATTTGGTTGAATAAGTTGAAGGATCCGTGTGGTAGGTTAGCTAGGTGGGCTTTGAAACTCCAGCAGTACGAGTTTGATATAGTGCATCGGAAATGCAAGGAACATGTGGTTCCAGATATGCTATCCCGAAGTGTGCCAGTTATTGCTGAGGTGACTACTGCCGGTTCTTGGTTGGTAAGGATGATTCGGTTAGTAGAGAAAAAGCCTTTGTCGTATCCAGCGTGGAGAGTTGAAGGTGGCAACCTCTACAAGTTTGTTAGGTCGAGAGTTCCTTCTGTTTACGGCGATTCACCAGAGTGGAAAAAGTATGAAATTTTAAAACAATGTCACGACAATCCATTAGCGAGCCATATGGGCGTAAAAAAGACTTTTGCGCGTATTTCACAAAAGTTCTACTGGCCAATGATGAAGTCGGACATTGCAAAATATGTTAGGGCATGTAAAATTTGTCAGCAGGTGAAACCTGAGAATTCACAACCAGCTGGGGGTATGATAGAGAGGAAAAAGGCAGTCGAACCTTGGGAAATGATTTGCGTAGATCTGGTAGGGCCTTTAGTGAAGTCGTCACAAGGCTACCAGTATATTTTAACAGTAGTGGACTATTTTTCCAAATTTCCCCTCCTATTTCCTTTGCGTACTGCCACGACAAAAAGCGTATGCAAACAATTGGAGGACAATGTATTTCTTTTGTTTGGAGTTCCTCGGTCGGTTGTGTGTGACAATACCCCAATTTAGGAGTCGAGAGCTTCGGGGCCTCTGCGGTGTCTATGGCGTCCAACTCCGATACACCGCACACTATCACCCACAGGCTAACCCGGCCGAGAGGATAAACCAAATAATTAAAACAACACTTAGGGCTTATATATCAGAGAACCAGAGGACATGGGACCAAAAGTTAGCGAAGATAGCATGCTGTATTAGGACAGCGCAGCACGAAGTGTTAGGAGCTACGCCATATTTTGTGAATTTCGGTGAGGAAATGGCGGTAGAAGGCAGTAAGGACTTCATAGACAGTTAAGGAGATCAGGAGAAATTAAATTGTCAGGAGCGAGCAAAGAGGCTCGATGAAATTAGGGCCAACATTAGAACTAGGCTAGAACAGGCGAGTGAGAAGCTTGCGAGGCAGTACAATCTCAGACGTCGAGATGTACAGTACATGCCTGGAGAGTTAGTGTGGAGGAAGAATTTTATGCTGTCGGACGCAGCGAGTTTTTATGCAGCGAAGTTAGCGCCAAAGTATGTAGGGCCGTTTATTGTTAGGAAGAGAGTGTCACCGTGGACATACACACTGACAGATGACTCAGGCAAAGATAAAGGGACTTGGAACGTTAAAGAGTTGAGGCCATATAGGGATTGATAGGATACTGTAGGAGATTTTCCTTCCCTGACCAAAAGGAAGATTCCTTCCTTTTCGTTGAGGAAGGGGTGGAGTTGTCGCGTACTGGCCGCAACAAAAACTTCTTTTGTGTTTGTTTGTTCATTTCCTTTGTTTTGCCTAATATTCCTTTCACTCCAAGCGTTGGCAGTGGCATCTGTCGGCAAATAATTGCATAATTCAAAGCCATGAATTGTTGGCACGGTTGTACTCGGTGTGTGCCTACCCAGTGGTATAAGTCTCCAAAAGGGGATGTTCGCCAAAACGGTTCCTCCACTAACAAATATTAGGAAAACGGAATGCTTTGTGCGGGTATTCCGTGAAAAGGGGTGTCGCCTTTCTTTTATACTGGGTTAATTTACCCAGTGTACTTGGTGTGCCATGGTGGCGCGCGCTATACAACTCTGTCCCTTTGGGTAATGGGGGCGGCGCCAAATGATTGGGCACCAATACACACTCGCCTGAGAATTCTGCAGGCCGACCCGTAGCTTGCGGCCTGGCTCGTAAGTGCGTGCCGGATCAGATTCTCGTAGTCTTTGGAAGGGTGAACATCCTTTTTGTGCGAGCGTGCGTATTTTTGTGAAAGATTTTTGATAAAAATATTGAGTTTTATAGTGTTTTGCCAGACGGGGCAGTAGTACAAGGGCAGTCGGAGCCTGATGTTTGTGTAGTAGTTGTTCGAGGAATAGTGTTGTTTTTAGTGGTTTCGAGTGGCGGAACCGGAGTTTGGCGGCATCACCGGAGGAGAACCGAAGTTGGGTACCCACACCCGTCTGAAACCGATAAGTATCACTCATTGTTGTCTTACGTTTTTTTGTCGTGCCGACAGTGCTGCTTCCTTCGTTTTCCCATACCCATCCTTATAGCATCCCGTACCCAGAGCCCAGTCATACAGGCGGGTTAAAGTTGCCCCCGGCAGCACGGAAGTAGTGCGAGTGGGTTCGTAACCAATTTGGTTGGACCACACCTCGGGTGCACCCCAAAATATATTTTGTTTATTTTGTTTTATGTCGTTGCTTAATTGTTGTCGTGCATTTGTTTATACCAGCCTCGATCTTTTCACCTAATTTGTTATTGTACGCAGCTAGCGACCCACGCCGTCTTCACCAAGCTGGCCGGTCGCTTTTTTAGTTTTGTCATCTCCTTTTTGTGCGGTAGTTTGTTTTGTTGACGTGTGTGGTTGTTGGTAGGCGCTTGACCAACAGCCACTGTAGGTATATACATATTGTTTTTAAATAAAGGTGGAGGTGACACTCATTTTATTTAACGATAAATAAATTCAGTGCAAAGGTGGCTTTTTGCTCAGATTTACAGGAAGACTCTTCTTTTCTCTGGGAAGTTGACCGGAGACTGATTGATACGAAAAATGGTAAATTTTTGCCCAATTTACTTGATTATTATTATTTGTATTATTATTAAACTCAGTTTAGTTACAAAGGGGATTTTTGCTTAGATTAACAGGAAGCGGACCAGAAATCTGATTCGAAAAAAGTTTTGTTATGGCACGATTTGCTTGAAATTCGGTAGAAAGGTGCATTTTTGCTTTGATTAACAGGGAGACTCTTCTTTTCTCCGGGAAGTGGGCAAGAGATAGACTGAATCGAAAAATCTTCCTTTATGGCACGATTTACTTGAAATCCGTACATAGTTGGCTTTTAGCTTATATTAACAGGAATACTCTTGTTTTCTCCGGGAAGTTGACCGGAGACTGACTGATTCAAAAAATGATAATTTATTTTCCGATTTGCTTGATTATTATTATTATTATTATTTTTATTATTTTTATTATTATTATTATTATTATTATTATCATTATTATTATTATTATAATTATTATTATTATTATTATTATTATTATTATTATTATTATTATTATTATTATTATTATTATTATTATTATTATTATTATTATTATTATTATTATTATTAATATTATTATTATTATTATTATTATTATTATTATTATTATTATTATTATTATTATTATTATTATTATTATTATTATTATTATTGTTATTGTTTTTATTTTTATTATTGTTATTATTATTATTATTATAATTATTATTACTATTTTGTTATTATTGTTATTATTGTTATTATTATTATTATTATTATTATTATTATTATTATTATTATTATTATTATTATTATTATTATTATTATTATTATTATTATTATTACTGTTAATATTATTATTTTTATTATTATTATAATTATTATTATTGTTATTATTATTATTATTATTGCTTTAAACTTATTTTATTTAACAATAAATAAATTCAGTACAAAGGTGGCTTTTTGCTTAGATTAACAGGCGGACTAGTATTTTCTCTGAGAAGTTGACCGGAGACTGACTGATTCGAAAAATAGTAAATTTTTGACCGATTTACTTGATTATTATTATTTTTGTTATTAATAAACTCAAGTTAGGAAGAAAGTGGCTTTTTGCTTTGATTAACAGGAAGCGGACCAGAGATTGTTTGATTCGAAAAAAGTTTTGTTGTGGTACGATTTACTTGAAATTCTGTACAAAGGTGGATTTTTGCTTTGATTAACAGGAATACTCTTCTTTTCTCCGGGAAGAGGGCCAGAGGTAGACTGAATCGAAAAACATTTATTTATAGTACGATATCTGGAAATTAGACACGTAGGTTGTTTTTTGCTTAGATTAACAGGAAGACTCTTCTGTTCTCTGGGATGTTGATCGGAGAATGTCTGATTCGGTAAAAGTTTATTTACTGCTGGATTAACTTGAAATTCGGTACAACGGTGGCTTTTTGTTTAGATAAACAGGAACACTAAACTTCTTCCGGGAAGTTTACCAGGGAGAGACCCATTGAAAAAGTCTTGTTTACGATTCGATTTACATTAAGTCCGAACATAGTTGGCTTTTTGCTTATAATAACAGGAATACACTTATTTTCTCCGTGAAGTTGACCGGAGACTGACTGACTCAAAAAATGGCAAATTATTGCTCGATTTACTCGATTATTATTATTATGATTATTATCATTATTATTAATCTCAGTTTATTTAACAATAAATAAATTCAGTGCAAAGGTGGCTTTTTGCTTAGATTTACTGGAAGACCTCCTTTCTCTGGGAAGTTGACCGGAGACTGATTGCTTCGAAAAATGGTGATTTTTTGCCCGATTTACTTGATTATTATTATTTGTATTATTATTAAACTCAGTTTAGGACTTTTTGCTGTGATTAACAAGAAGCGGACCAGAGATTGTCTGACTCGAAAAAAGTTTTGTTATAGCTTTGCTTAGATTTACAGGAAGACTCATCCTTTCTCTGGGAAGTTGACCGGAGACTGACTGCTTCGAAAAATGGTTATTTTCTGCCCGATTTACTTTAACTTCAGTATAAAGGTGGGTTTTGTTTAGATAAACAGGAAGACCACACTACTTTCCGGGAAGTTGAGCAGGGACTGACTTATTTAAAATGTCTGATTTGATTTCTCTGGGAAGTTGACCGGATACTGACTGATTCATTTTAGTTAGTTGATTATTATTATTTGCATTATTATTAAACTCAGTTTAGGAACAAAATGGTTTTTGCATTGATTAACAGGAAGCGGACC